>OU862927.1:43990801-45190801 GCA_917880885.1 Limnephilus marmoratus | reverse complement strand
TCCGGTGCAATTAACTCTAAAAGTTTTATGTGTTTTGAATTTATGTGTTATTTTCTAAATTTGAACTGATTGTTATAATAATTCAGACAAGCGATACAGTGTAGGAAAACTAAATTATTTTTATTAAATTAACGAATAATTTCACAATTCGAATATGTTTTCTTTATTCATTAATTTTAAAATTATTTCCTGTGATGTGTTAATTTTTCATGTTTTTTTTACATTAGCTCCGTACAGAAGGCCCTGAAAAATAATTACCTAAGTATCTATACCATGTTTTGGGATGCTGTATGGAGTGTCTTTTAATGGAAAGGAAAGAGAGGAAGCTCTGGAAAGGAAAAGGATATGAGGGGTTGGAGGAATCTGAGGGTCAGTGTGTCCAGATGCGAAGGACGTATGAATCCATCCCTTCCAAATCGGTGCAAGGCGATGAGTCGAGAGAGTCCTGCTGAAGAGGCCTAGGTTAGGTCTCCCTCAACCGGTCCGATGGGCAAACGTATTCGCCGCCGATAACTACACATTCTAAACAATTCTCTCCTCTAGGACCCGGAAACCCCTGCTAAACAAGCGAACTACTTGGGGTGATGTTTATCCAAATGGATGATGTTTATCCAAATGGTGATGTTTATCCAATGGGTGATGGCAGGGGTATTGTTTATCCAAATGGTTCACGGGGCGGTGGTACCCATACCCGCCTCCAAAATTGTAAAGCTTGCCAACGGTCCTCATTCGAAAGGTAAATTTCTGATGGTCCATGAAATTGATAAAGTTCGTTTCAGAAAGGCAATGATGGTAAATATTTTCTGCTTCACAGATCCTACAATTGTTGATTGTGATTCTTCAGGGGTCTGTGCTGATTGCAAAAAATAATTACAAATATTTCATCAATATCCATGACCCACAGAAGCATGTATCTTTAGGAATTCTTCTTCTTCTTGTACCCTGTCTGTTCAACGGACGTTGGCTATCATGTTGGCAATGCGGACTTTGATTACTGCGGCCCGGAACAGCTCCACGGCAGACTGGCCAAACCTCTGTCTCAGGTTTTTCAGCCATGAGGTTCTCCTTCTTCCAGGGCCCCGTCTTCCGGCAATCTTTCCCTGCATTATGAGATGCAAGATCTCACACTTCTCCGGATGTTTCATCGCGTGTCCAAGATATTGAAGTTTTCGGATTTTTATAGTTTTAATTGCTTCCTTTTCTTTATTCATCCGAACCATAACATCTACATTTGTAACCCTGTCCATCCAGCTTATTTTAAGTATTCTCGAATGCCTTAAGTCGCCTAATTAGTTCTTCAGTAAGCGTCTATGCTTCCATTCTACAAAATAATATCGAAAACACGAAGCATCTGACCATTCGCATTCGTAATCCGAGGTTGAGATCATGACTGCAGAACATTTTTTTCAGCGGATAAAGGTTTCACGAGCTTGCTCAATGCGGCATTTGATTTCAACTGAAGGATCCCATCTACCATTTACATTGCAGCCCAAGTATAGATACAATACTCTGTACCTTCTCTAGTTTTGTTCCAGCAATATAAAGATTTTCATCCAATGCGTTATTTTTGCGTATGAGCATGTATTTTGTCTAATTTATATTCAGTTTTAGCCCCAAATTCTCACAATAGTTCACACAAGTTGATCTGCAAACCTGCCTGACAGCATCTGACTCTAACAGAAGCGCAGTTCGCTACACACGGGGATAGAATGGAGGCAGGGTGGGCGGGAGAGGTGACCCCTGCAGCTATGGGGGGAAACTTTCTGATTGCAATTATAAAATTACGAAGGTTGTATCTCAGATATTCCATGCGAGATATTGATTGGACTGAAAACTGCATAACTAGTTTCTTAAGTAACTTATGAATATTCTTAACGATGATTTATCGCGAGGTATTCACAAATTGTGTTAAATTTTTCTAAAAAGTTTTATTATATCAATGGTTGCACTTTATAAAAAAAATGGTTAAATAGGTTACGTTAGGTTAAGTTATGGACTATTTTTTCATCGCCGTTAATGACTTTTCAAAGGGTGTTGAAATTTTCGTGGAACCTTTCGTAAAATGGTTTAGCACCCTCTCCTAAAGAATTAAAGTCAAACTACCCACTTCTTCTTCTTTCGTATGGTGGGGGGTCAGAGGGGGACATCTAGGTCTGCGAGCCAGTCTAGGGCCTCAGGAGTTGCCCTGTGGACCTCATCAATCCCGGGGAATGAATGGAGCGGGCATTCGTTGCCTACATGTTCGGTGGTCTGCACCGCACCGCATTCACACATCGCCGACTCTTTAAGGCCCCATCTGTGCATCATCTGAGCACAACGGCTATGGGAGCATCTTATCCTATTGATGGCAGTCCAGAGACGAGGCAGTGAGAATCCAGGCTGTCTCTCAGTGGGGTCTTGAACGAGATGGGCGTTTTTGACGTTGGCTGATTGCCACTCAAGCTTCCACCTATCTTCTGGGGTGAGAGGTGTTCGAAGGAGTCTTTCTCCTTCCGTCCAGAAGGTTTTTCTAGACTTTAAGCGGCATGCCGGGTGAGAAACGACATCATCGTGCAGAGGTATGTTATACTCACTATGTTTTCACCACTTTATTGGGATTCAAAATCTACATGTTTTAAGAACGATATTTTCTTCTCAGGATGAGTCGTGTAGGTACTAAAGTTTAAAATAATTGGGAAAGATGTAAGAGGACGGGAGGGGGGGGGGGGGAGGTGAACCCAAATCGGGAGAAGAATTAATGAAGGATTGAAAGGGGCAGAAGTGGGAAAGTGGTTAAGGAAGGAAAAATGGTTATGTGGGAAATTTTTATTTTTTATGTGAATACCGCACAAGAGTCCCAACTGCTCCACTTTGGAGCCAGTGAGACTATGGCATCCCCAATCGGGATATGTTGAGAGGCTGCATGTTGCGGGGAAAAGGAGATGGGAAAGATGAAGGTGGAAAAGTGTCTGACTATTTAGATCTGGTCACCAATTACGGCTAAAGCCATTTCAAGCAACGTTTCAATTCTGAATGGTGGTCTTACACCAGGGCGGTACTAAGTGTATCTTCCACTCTGGAACGTACTGTAAATGCACTTTATATTATTTTTAACTAGCTGGTTCCCGGCATGCGTTGCAATGCAATATTCAAAGAAATACGTTGTTTCTCCCTGAATCACCTTTCCCGTGTATCCTCGTTCCCCTCCCACGTTCCCTTCCAAGATAGCTTTATAAATTATATCCTTTGTCAGATACGATTTTAGATTTTCACGGCCAAAAGTATTTTTGTTATTAGTTTTTGGGGTATTATGCCGTATATATATTAGCCTAAAAGGCTAAAGAAGGAGGTAGCGCCTTCATTCGGCTCCATCTGTATATGTGTTTATGTTATGGTAAAACTTGTAACCTTTACCACCGCTACCCGGGCCAAATATTATTAGGAACAAACCTCAAATTCACCGCAACGTTACATAATATTATGTCCGTTCACAAACAGAAGACTTCGGTACATATTTACTGTTAGGATTAACTTGTGTTGTTAAACTGTTTAATTGTTTTCATTGGTGTTAACTTAGCAATTAGTTCATGTGGGTGTAATATTGAGAACTTTCGTATTCTGACATCCTCTTCCATTGAACGGTACATTAATTTATTGAAGTGAAAACTTCTTTAGCACTGTTGTCATTTGAAACTCGATGAAACGGAAACACTAAAGAGGCAAATGCGTACATTTTTAGGATTTAGCCTGCGAGAGAATGATAAAGCGTAAAATTATTATTTATTCCACGCGTACTCGGTTCCAATACAATACGATAAATACATGGTCCCACGCAAGTCTCCTTTGTTATGGTATAAAACGCCTGACGAATCTCAGCGGCCAGACAATCAACAGACCAAGGATCGAAACTGTTTTTATTTTTGTAAAATCATTATCAAATCTTCAAACCACTCCAAAATGAACAAGAAAACACAAAAGGAATCCTAAGAAGAACACAAATACTGATAAGATGACCAAATATAGGAGAAGATGAATTGAAATTCGATCACAAAAATATGGAAAAAATCATCCTCATTGTTAAAAAAAGTGCTTCGTAGTCTCGACTCTTGTCAACTTTAGTTTTCTGAAAGTTTGACTTTTACCGCGTGTGAAGGGCACGCTGTGATTTTTCTAATGCTACACATCACAAATGCGTTCCTGTCTATAGGTACACTGTAAAGATGGTGGTACTTTATCGTCACCCGGTTGGGAAGCGTCGTGAGGAAGATTAAGGTAGGGGCTATAGGAAAGATTGTATAAATGCGTGTCTTGAAGGATTATATACGACCCGTTCTCACAAAGCCAACATCAACTGCGAACGGATGTTTCCCTCGTGTTTATCGAGTTTCCCCTACGTGCACTGGTAGGTATACTGGGATCAATGCTGCGAGCTCCTTTATTACACAAAATATAACTGCTTCTAATTATTAATAACGATTTTTATTCCTTCTCCTATTTGGTCAGTTGTCGTCATTTTTAATCATTTTTATTTTATTTCACAAAAACACTTGGCATTAAACTAATGGGTAGGCTAATTCTTAAGGTGATATTTTACATATACAAAAGAGTGTCCCGGTATGGGTTTGTGGGATTGGTTTATAAACAAAAATGATCAATCAAATTTTGCACATTTGTCCTTTAAAACAGGAGGAAGGTTACAGTTTACGTGAATTTTCAAAGAACCATCCACACCCCTTTTTTCAACTTTTAAATCTGAATTTTGATACATCTTGATAAAATTTTCCAAACTGGTCAAAAAAAAATATTAAAAAAATCACTGTCTATACTATTTGGTGAGCGCGCTTTGTGTGTCAGGACCTAAAACCTGAATGGACTGCCACATGATTTAAGAATGATCACAGACTTTAGAATTTAGAGCTATCAAGTTTTCCGACAGTCGTATCCATAATGTCAAAACCTTTCAACTTCACTTTCACTGCCCGCGACATTGTAAATAATTAGTTGTGTAAAAATGTAAAAAAATCTCATTTGTATACTTTTGCAGAGGTCATTTCATAAAAATTCTCCGGTCCTTAAAAGAGTCCTAAATTTTCCAGTATCTTAAAATAAATGTCAACTCTACTTTTGCCACTAATCTTTTCATAAATGTAATACTAACAGTGATGGGGGTAGCAAATGTAAAATCATGCCATGTCCAATGTTTTAAATATAATGTTTACGCGTGAACGCCGTATCTTCTACAAGCATAAACTTTCTAATTAAAGTGACCTCCCAGGTAAGTATGTTTTCTGTATCTGTTTGTAAATAATAACATTGAGCCTAAGAATTCATAATAAAGTAGTAAAGCGCCCTTGAGGTGATTTTTCACAAAAACGGTGCCATAATAATTATTTAATAATTAATACTATTATACCGATTTCGAAAAACACTATGTAAAACCCGGCACTGCAGGGGACTTCAGCTTGTTTATTAGAAAATCAATTTCTCAAACGGTAAGTTTTGTGATGCTGCATATGAGTCCCAACTCTCCGTAGCGAGTGTTACGTAATCTATATTTGGGGTATGTTATGAGACTAAAGAGAGTTGGGAGGGTAAGGAGATAAGAGAGAGGAAGGTCACAAAGGTCAATATAAAACTATTCAAATTGAAAATATCTGGTGACATAAAACTGTAATACTTTCACAATGGAACATCGCTTAACCCTTTGGAACCCTCTGGGACTAAGGAGTCCCAGTACTGTTTTTCCCATTTTCCCTTAATTCCTTTTTTGTTTGCACATCCAAAGAAAAAAATCACATAAATCAGTGAAAGAAAGTTTTATTATCAATTTTTTTTTTAAATGTTGAAACCTCTTTTTTCTTTATTCTGCGCTAGTGTAAGAATAAATAAAATTCGTGGGGTAGTCATTAATATTAAAGAAAACACAATTTTTGAAATTGACAAAAATTTTGTTTTCGTTAAAAACGTTTTAGTATAATAAGAAGGAACCTTATCACTTGTCTGAATTCTTCACAAAATCAGTGCCTATTTTGAAAATGACCCCTCAATTCTAAGCAAATTTGAATTCATTGAAACAGAGTTACGCACGATTACACGTTTTTATTTGTTTTGTATTATTGCCACAACTTAAATTGTTTTGGAAATAAAACACAATCATAAAACAAAGCCGAGCAAACAGACGTACTTAATATACCTAAGTGTAATTCTAGAGAAAGAAGCTCTGATTTTTAGCAGAAAAGTTATACAACAACAACACACACGGTATAAACGAAATTAAAACAAAAAATAACTACATCAAAGACATCAAAACTCATTCAAAACAAGTCCCCCTCATCATAGGATCTCCTAGTGAGAAGAACTATGAAAAAAATAATATCTATTTTATCTTTGTACTAGCAGACCCGGCCACACTTGCTGTGGCTAACGAAACATTTATAACCAACGCCACCTGTTAAATCAAATCCACACCGCCCGTTTGTCAGTCCCACTGCTCGCTGCCCGCTGCCCGCTACCGCTTAGCCAGATATATTATGTATTTCAACCAAATGACACAAAACCTTAACAATTTATATACCTAAAAACCTTCCTCATGAATCTATTGGCGAAAACCGCATGAAAATCCGTTGTGTAGTTTAAAAGATTTAAGCGCACATACACCGTAAGCAACTTCATTTTATACTCAGTAAAGATTTAACTGTGTTTTTTATAAATGCAAAAATTAAAAATGGTAACCAAATAAAGAAAAAGCTACAAGTTCTCAGTGAAAGGAAACGCATTATGTCATTATTGTCTTAAAAGGGACCTATTTTAAAGTTGGAAATAGTTCTTTAGTATAAACAGATAATTTTAATGTGTCCACAGGTATAACCAATGTAGTCATTTTTTGATTAAAATAAACACTAAAACGGATTCAGAGAAACTAGAAATAGTAAGAAATGATCAGGTAACTTATTTTCATCATCTTTGGAAATTTTCAATTTTGAACTACAGTCCCACATGAACAATATAGAAGAGGAGTATGTATTTCATTTTAATTATGCAATGACAATTATAGATTATGATTGCAAGTGACAAATAAAATTCATATCTACTCTACAATATGGACATTTATGTGCAAATATCTGTCAGTGCAAAACAGGTTGTTTTTGCATACGCACGATTTTTTTAAATTTTCGTGTTAATACCGCAGAAGAGTCCCAACTGCTACCAACCGTCCAGAGCCAGAGAGATTATGACATCCCCAATTGGGGTATTGAGGTTGAAGATAGCGGGGACGGGAAGTAGATGGGGAAGAACAAGGTGGGGAGGTACATGGATATTCAGATCTGATCTCCCAAATCAGCTTAAGCCATTTTAAGCAACGTTTAAATTCTGAATGGTGGTCTTACACCAGGGCGTTACTACAAGTATTTTCCACACTGGAACGTACACAAATAACTTATATTATTCTAAATTGTGAACTAATACTAAAATCTCTCGCTGCGAACACTTGAACCCGCGACCTTCGTATTGCTGGTAAAGAGTTTTACCCCTCGACCACAGTGGCCTTATTTATATTAAAACGGAATAAAAATAATGCGTATCATAATATTTATAAGAAGTGAACATCGCACCGTAATACAGCTGTCATTCAAAATTCTTGGAAAAATAATAGTGATCCGAAAATAGATAAATACCTCCGGAGGAGAAATACAAAAAGTGTCTCGAGAAATCAAACTGGAGTGGGGTCGACTGCCGAGTGCTGTCATCCGACAAATAAATATTATTATTTATCGAATAAAGATAAGTGTCAGATAAATGTCTTTCACAAAATTTTATTTTAAATTTGCTCCACAGAGGGGGCCCTGAAGAAAATTATTCTCTTTAGGGCCTACGCCATCTTTGGGGAGGCAGTGTGAAGGTTTTTTTTTTAAAAAGAAAAAATACGTAAAAGGTTTGAGAGGTGGGAAGTAATCTAGGAGTAGGGTTACCATTTAGAAAATTGAAACGTTCTGGCAAAAAGCCTGACAGTCCAAAAAAAGTCCGGACATTTTAATCACATAATGCAAATATCAGGTACCCACTTCATAACGATGCATTTTTTAGTATAATGCTCCATTAAATGTGTGTTACCATTTTTATAAACTTCACAATCGCCAGATTGCCCATTCTATTGAGGATTTGCGAGTTCATTTTTGCTATACAAGCTCAAAACGCAAGGGTAGAAAGAGTGTTTTCTACGATGGGAGCACAGTGGACAGAAGAGAGTAATAGATTATTATCTGTACCCTCGGTCAGATCGTTGTTGATGATTCAATATAACCTTAAAAAACTATGAGCTGCGAAGAATTCCATAAGAAAACTTTGAATGAATGGGAGCTGCTCCGTCAAGTACCTGGCATTGAAAAATAATAAAATTTATAAATTTTTCGAAAACAAGTGTTAAGTTTTGAAGAAGATATTTTATGTTTGAACTTGTTGATTGTTTGCAATTGCAATTAAAATTTATTGCTTGATCTCCATGAGTTGATTGTTATAAGGGTATAACCAGAGAAAACCAGAAATATGTCATTTTTAAATCAGATTTTAGACGTATTGACTCTTTTCCACAAAAAAAAAATAAATGGATATCGAAAGATTTTTCTTTTATCCTAGCATCGCGTGTTTTAAATTTTGAGAAAAATGTTTTTTTTAGTGTAATAAGGTTATACCATATGTCGTTGGCAGATTTGTTAAATTTTCAAAAAAGATTTTGTATTATACCACACCCATTTCACATCATATAATCATGCAGTAAAATAAATCAATACATTATCTGGGTATCGCATGTTTTAGAATTTTAATTTTAGTTTAAATAAAATCATTAAAAAATACATACGTACATGTGTTTCTTCTCGAAAATTGGTCCGTTTGTGTATTTATTTATTTACTTACAAACTAATTTAATTCTGATTTTTCAACATTCTTATTTAACTTAGACATTATTGAAAAATGATTATAATCAAAAAGTAATTACAAAAAGTACATGATTTTAATAGTTTTATCATCACGCCTTCAGCATTTTTGGATGTAGGTATAAATTAAAGCAAATTTGGAATGAAATAAAATCGATATTGAGTTATAATTTTTAAAAGTTGGTACGGAGAATAATTAATCTTTCTCATTGTAACCGCCCTGCACGATCGTATGAACAACTTTCGACGAAATGTGGATTTTCGTCTATCGGCTGGTTAAATGCTCTTAAAGAAGATTTATATTTTATTTTTAGATGAGTGGGAAATTAATAAAGATTAAAGACTTATTTGATATTACTTATGTAAGTTTTATTACTCGTATTCCATCTAAACCAACAAATCCGAACAAATCAAGGGGCCGGACAAAAGGCTAGAAGTCCGGACATGTTCGGATTAATCCGGACGGATGGCAACCCTATCTGGGAGTGAGTCACTGCGTCCAGGAGTGACGAAAGTATGAATCTATTCCCCCACTTCCGGTGTAAGGTCTCCCTCAACTTTCCGGTTTCCGGATCCCGTTTGACACGCAGTTGGTGGGCTGACGCATTCGCCGCTAAATCCGGACAAACCTCACCCCATGAACCCAAGTACCCCTGCTAAGTCACCAAACGTAGTGAACCACTCGGGGTGACTTATGGCAGAGGTGTTGGTTATCTAATAAATGGATCTCGGGGCGGCGGTACCCAAACCCGCCTGTCAAGTTGATCATTTACATTAATTATAGAAATAAGTCATGTCATTTCATTGGTAGGGTTCCTCGCATATTGTTAAGGGACGTACTTGACTTACTTTAACCAGTGATTCCTGACATTATTTGAAGTAAAAAATTTAAATGAAATTTTGGTCTCCGGTGACTTTTTTGGACGACTTTTTTTTTTTCAAATTTTTTTTCTTCAAAATCAAACAAAAAAAAATTTCTTTCGCATGTCGTCACTGGTCACTCAGCCGGGTGTCCGACGAACCCCTTACCCCCCTCCAACTGTTCAACAACTACCATTTTTTTATGCTTTTGTAGAAAAAAATAAAAAAAACGTCAAAAAGTCACCGGAGACCAAAATTTCATTTACATTTTTTACTCCAAATAATGTCAGGAATCACTGGTTAAAGTAAGTCAAGTATGTCCCTTAACACCCTGTATATTATTCTAATAGATACGTTTGTTAGTAGTATCTCTTCCTTCAAGACTTTGATGTGATATTTCACGAAAATGGGGTGGGTCTCTAAACTCTCCGGTGACCTCAAACCCGGCTAACCGCAGTTCTAGTTGGCTGAAACGGTCGCCTTCTAGGAATCCCGTGCTAAATGCTTGTGGCTTGAACGCTTCTTGCTAACTTGATCCTTACTGGAATAATTTATATAACGAATTATAGAGGAACTATTCCATTCGTAGATCAGAAGGTTCTCAGTATCCCCGGTGAGAAACCACCAACCAAAATCGAAATCATTCTTGAAGTGGTTTTGGCTTGGTATGATTTGGTTATTGTCCGGGTACTTTTCAATTAACATTTTCACTCTTCATATCTGTTGTAATCTACTGAGTTAATAAAAAGAAATATAACACTTTAATAACTGGTTTTATTTTAAGATGTACGTATTACATGAAAACAAGAGAAGAAATCTTGGAGCACACAGAAAAAAACAAAAGAACTAAAATGGGTTGCCACATACAAAATGTTGCCAACCCTTAAACCAATATTATTATTGTTAAAATAATGTATTACATTGTATATTTTAACACCCCCGCTCAATGTAATACATTCTTACATTATCTAGTATAGTCCACATTGAGTAATAAATTTAAACAATAGATTTTTGTTCAATGACTTAGTAAACATATCAGCTATTTGATCCTCAGTCTTAACATACATTAAACATATCTTAGATTCCTTAATTAAATCTTTAACAAAATGATAACGTATATCGATATGTTTTAGTCTTTTAATATTATCAGTATTTGCAACCATTATGGCAGACTGGTTATCACAGTACATAGGTACGGGACAAACATTTATATTATTAAAGTCTTTTAATAAACTTGACAGCCAACAAGATTCACTAGCCGCCATACTGACTGCAACATACTCTGCTTCGGTTGATGATAAGCTTACGGAACACTGTTTCTTAGAACACCACGATATAAGACAATTGGAGAACTTGAAACAGTAGCCAGTGGTAGACTTTCTATCTCGTGTGTCACCACCCCAATCTGCATCACAATGCCCAACAAGCCCATCATCATTACATTTGAAAATCAGCTTATAATCTAGAGTATATTTTACATATCTTAAAATTCTTTTTAAATGAGTCAACAATACATCACTTGCAATATTTTGGTACCTACTTAATATAGATACAGCTACACAAAGGTCTGGCCTAGTGCCTGAGACAGCATACATTAAACTTCCAATAATTTTCCTACAAGTGTTTTCAATATCCTTGTCAGACTTACATTCTTTAGATTCTAAGATTTTTACATTAAAATTTTGATCAATAGGGGTAGATATTGGTTTGCAATTTTCCATGTTAAATCTTTTTAATACATTTTCTAAATAAGATTTTTGACATAATTCAGTTACACCGTCTTTCAAATTCTGTTTAACACTGATACCAAGAAAATTTGAAATTGGTCCCAAATCTTTCATCTTAAATGCATTGTGTAATTTTAATTTAAGATCACTTAATTCCTGTTCATTATTACTAAACATCAAGAGGTCATCGACATACAATAAAACATAAGTTTGGTTTTCTCCATTACACTTAGTAAACAAACAAGGATCATTCTTTGACTTTACATAGCCTGCTTTACTTATTACATGGTTAAATTTTTCATTCCAATATTTAGGGGATTTTTTTAGCCCATACAATGATTTATTTAGTTTAACAATATTATCACAACCATCATACGCCCCTTCCGGTAATTTAATAAACACAATTTCCTTTATATCCCCATATAAAAAGGCCCCAGTGACATCCATCTGATGTATTGATAGTTTTAATTTTGTAGCAACTGAAACAAATAATCTAAATGTTGACAATTTGGCAACAGGTGAGTAGATTTCATATAAATCTAATGCATCATTCTGTTCAAAACCTCTGGCAACCAATCTTGCTTTATATTGGATAGTATTATCAACTTTCTTTATTTTGAATACCCACTTACTACTAATAATGTTTTGTTTTTGAGGTACAGCGCACACTGTCCAAGTATTATTTGCTTTGAGAGTATCCAGTTCTTGTTTGACAGCTTCTTCCCACTGACAGGCATCACTCCTCTGCATAGCTTCCTTATAGGTGCCTGGTTCTGTCTCTGCAGTGTACACATTTTGGCAAGTATAGAATTGTGGTGCCTTTCTGACACGTTTGGTTCGACGAGGAGAAGCTGGCTGTAATGTATTATCATTATCGCGTTCACTGTATTCATCACTTGCTTCTTCGGGTTCATATAAGCTGTGCTGCTCATCATCTGACATCTGATTTGTAATGTTTGGATCACTCACAACATCTTCTACTAACTCTTGCTGGTTATTTTCGTTTTCATTGTTGAGTGTTTCTGTTACAGACTCTAGGTTTAAGCTATCGCATTCCTCAAAGACAGGTTCCAGAAAAATGACATCCCTCTTTATATGAACTTCATTTTTATCAGGATAAAAAATTCTAAATCCTTTCACATTTTCTCCGTACCCTACCATGATTCCATTTTCTCCTTTGGAATCCCATTTTCTACGTTTTTCCTTTGGAATATGGACAGATACGGGCGTACCAAAGATATGTAGATTACTCAGATCAAATTGTTTGTCTGTCCATAATTCATAGGGTGTTTTTCCTGGTTCATTACTTCTACTGGTTCTGCTGAGAACATAGGCTGGAGTGTTGACTGCTTCTGCCCATAATTTTTTTGGTAGATTCTTGGCACATAGCATTGACCTTGCCGCTTCTGTCAGGGTTCTTATCTCCCGTTCCGCCTTGCCATTCTGTTGTGGCGTGTATGGTACAGAAGTTTGGTGTACTATACCCCGGTCTGAGAACAAAGTTGACACAGCCTTATTAATGAATTCTAATCCGTTGTCACTTCTAAATGTGATTATTTTGTTACCCATGACATTTTCAGCTTTGTTTACAAAATTTTTAATACAGTTAATCACTTCTTCCTTCTTTTTAATAATGTATACAGTTCTATAGCAAGAGTAATCATCTTTTAAAATCAAGAAATACCTCGCCCCGCCTACAGATACTGCCTCCATCGGCCCGCAAACATCGGCATATATCAGTTCACATGTTTTAACAGTTTTTGTCTCACTGTTCATAAAGGGCAGCCGGTGTGATTTACCCTGTAAGCAGCCTTGACAATTCTGAAGAGAATTACTTGAAACTTTAATATTATTGCTCTCTAACACGTTTTTCACCTGCTGTATATTCTGGTGTACAAGTTTCTCATGCCACTCACTCAAGCTTGATTTAACTGTAGTTACATTTGCAAAGAAATTTTTATATTTATAACGAACATCCATAGTATACATATTTCCAACACGATTTGCTACCGCACATACTTTATTATTCTTGAAAAACTTGCAAATGTTTTGATCTGTTCACATGACATAACCTTTGTCTGCCGTACAATTTACAGATAACAAGTTTATTTGTAAGTCTGGCACACACAGTACATTATCTATGGTTGTCTCGACCCACTGGTGTCCATTGAATACCTCTAGCTCCACTTGTCCGCAGCCAATAACATTTATTTCAGTACCATCACCTATTATCACAGACTTTTGTGACACTTCTGGTGAAAATGTCGAAAACAGATTTTCATCTTGACACATATGTTGACTAGCACCTGTGTCCACCAACCATTTTGACTGTTGATAAAGTTCTTTAGGTAACTGTTGTACTACAAACGCATTTTTCTCCTTTCCTTTCTTGTGCCAGCACTCACTCTTGTTGTGCCCAACTTTATTACAATAAAAACATTTTTTAATTACGTTCTTTTCACTATTATTTTTATTATTCTTACATTCGCTCTGGAAATGTCCTATTTTCCCACATTTGAAACACTTTCCAGTCTTTTTATTTTTCATTAAAAAAGCTGACGATGATGAAGTTTGCTGATGTTCATTATTCTTATCCATAAGCCTTTCTTCCTCCATCAATAACCTGGCCACTAAGTTGTCCAAGGTTTGCTTATCATCAGGGGCAGATTCCCAAGCCGAAACAAAATGTTTATATTCTTCTGGCAGCGACATAAGTACTTTAGTTATTACAAATTTCTCAGAAATCTCTTCCCCCATTTGCTTTAAATGGTTCTGCATTTCTTGGATTTTCGACAAAAACGCAGACATTTCTGTGCCTTTTTCGTATTTGTACTGGAAAAATCGCTGTTGAACAATGTGAATGCTAGTCTCCGTCTTTTGTTCATAAACACTCTGCAACTTTTTCCACATTTCCGCTGAAGTAGAACAGGATATAATGTGCAACATAACATTTTCTGTCATCCTTGTGACTATTAAGGTCTGAGCCTTCGCATCCTTGTTTTCCCAAAGAATTTTCTGTGCCTGTTCTTCAGGTTTTATACTTCGGCCTTCAACTACATCGAGCCATCCTTGTCCACGCAAAAGCACTGTAGTCTGGAACTTCCAAACATTCCAGTTTCTCGAACCTTCCAGTTTTAACACGTTTTGGTTTCCTTCCATCTTGATCACTACACTTAACAAGATGTTTTTTTTATTTCTTTTTGCCTTCCTCCTGCAAAAAATGGATGCACGCGGCGTGGTGTCAACTTAACCTCAATTCGCCGGTCAATCAATTTGCAGCAGTTATCCACAACTCAGCATGTATTATATTATAAATCAAGGTTTATGTGTCTGGGCACCATAACCTGTTGTAATCTACTGAGTTAATAAAAAGAAATATAACACTTTAATAACTGGTTTTATTTTAAGATGTACGTATTACATGAAAACAAGAGAAGAAATCTTGGAGCACACAGAAAAAAACAAAAGAACTAAAATGGGTTGCCACATACAAAATGTTGCCAACCCTTAAACCAATATTATTATTGTTAAAATAATGTATTACATTGTATATTTTAACAATATCCTTTCTACCTTCTCTCCTCTAGCCTCATAACATTCTTCAATTTGGGAAGTGTTGTGGATGGTCCTTGATAATAAAAATTCTTTCTTCAGAACAAAATACTGTATATATCTTTATTTAAATCATTGTAATCAGGAACGAGTTCCAGGATGCCCTGGAGGCTAACGTCCTCTCTATTACGTTCAGAAATCAGATATCTCTCTGATTCTCGATACCTCACGGTTCTCGGTACCTTGGTAGAGTCACGTGGGGTAACCGTACGCAGTTTTTACATTGGGATTTTTGTATTAAAACGTTTTAGGTATTTTGCTCATTTTATTTATTTATTGATATGATTGATCATTAAGGCATCTCAAACAAACATATAACCTTATGTAGTTCATAAATAAAAAAGTTATATAAAAATGTTTACATGCATGTCGATTACGAACACTTACCTTACGTGCGGGGTAAGTATTTGCATACCGTAGAGAAGTGTTCGAATCAGATTAGTGGTTATCTTTAATAGAATTATCACTTTGCACCCGTGTAACTAACAATATTTTACCAAAAATTATTATAGACCACATCGCTCTGGCTCAGTTGGTTACACAATAGCACACATCGGTAAGCAAACATGTCGATAGCAGATGACAAAATTTAAGAAAGAGCACGAAAAACAGTAATTTACCTACCATTTTTTATTTTCAAATTAGGATTCAGTGTACTCATATCCTGCTTCAATGCGACCCAAAACACTACTGAATTAAGGAACGTGCGGGCGCGAAACAGGCACGACCACCTCCGAAACATCATTGCGAACACTTACACTCTGCGTAAGGTTACCCCACGTGACTCTACTCACCATGGAGGGGCGACTCTTTATACCCCATATACTACTGACATCCATCGGATAAGTCTATAACCTCTGAGATCCTTTTAAACTACAGCCAAATATGTCTTGTAGCACAAACAATCACTGGAAGCCATAGAGATATACAATAGAGGTGCCATGCCTTACAAATATTTTCGAAATTCGTGTTCATCTCAGGCTTGCGGAGGCTTACGGGAGGGGTAGTTCGACACTTTCCGTTATCTACCGAACTGAAACATGTGGTACGAATGCGATTGCAAAGCAGGGGTTTACAGACTTTTCAAATAGAGGGCCGCATACAACGACATCAAAGTTCAGCAATTATATTAGTCAACCTAGTTATTTTTTACTGTTGCAGCGCCTATTTTTGGTAAACTTTCGAAATCACTGGTTACGCTTAATACAAATATTTTTTAGAAAAATCTTTATATTCACCTTAATTACTATAAAAGAAAAAAAATGCGATGGAAAATTATTTATTTCCATTTTTTTTGTACATATAATGTTTAATAGCAAATAGTATATAATAACATAATATATAATAAAAAATAGTATGAACAAGGAATGAAAACCCACTAAGGCACTGCCTGAGTGGGTAATATTAAAACAAAATACTATATTTCTAAGTACCCAAAGTATAAAATAGACTTAAAAAACAAATAAAATATAAAGTTACTATAAAAGTTAGTATTACATAGGTAGAATAAGTGAAAAGGGGTTTTTTTTAGCTTTTATACAAATAAAATAAAAATATGGAGAAAAACGTAGTGACTTTAAAATTTATTTTTTTTAGTTATTACAAAAAAATAAACAGAAAACTTATTGTAGGTACTACAGTTTAGAAAGTTACAGAAAGTGAGTTGTAGGAGGATGGACAAGTTTATAGAAAAAGCGTTTCAATATCTACATTATTTAACCATAATTTTACCTCTTTTACATATTTTATCATTTTATTTATCATTTGAGTTTGTAGTGGTAGAAGGTTAAATGTGCGAGGACCAATGAAACTGCTATGTGTCTGCAATAAATTAGTTTTGGTTTGTGGGGTGTAAAATATATTATTTATTCTTTTGCTCATTCTGTTTTCATTTATGTCGAAATTATTTTTGTTTTATACATATTTCAAAGTTTGTAATATAAATAATTTACGTATATTAAATATTTTAGTTTCTTTGAATAATAAGTCGGTCGAGAATGTTTTATTTTTGTTATATATGACTTTAAGTATGTGTTCTTGAATTATTTGTAGAGGCTTAATAAATGTATCAAGTGCACCACCCCATCCTATGATATCATAAGTGATTGATGATTGCACCAGGGAAAAGTAGATCATTTTCAATTTTTCAATGTTTAGTACTTCCTTAAGTCTATAAAATATGTATGTCAGATATCTTAATTTAGAAGTGATTTGATTAATATGTGATTTCCAATTAAGATTTATATCTATTGATACTACTAAATATTTTATATTTTCGACAGTAGTGAGTTCGTTGCACATGAAGCACATTTCTTGATTGCAACTAGTATTATGGATTCTAATTTTAAGGTTGTCTTTAGGTTTATTTTTAATGGTTTTATAAAAAGGTAAGTAAAATGTTTTGGTATAGTTTAAAACGAGTTTGTTGTATTTTAGCCATGTTGAAACCAGTGAAATACAATCAGTTGCTTTCGAAAAAGTTTCTTTCCAATGATTACCATCCACATATTGCATTCAATGTTTCAATTACGAGTATGACATCGCGCCATTCGCGGTCGCGAGTTCTGGAACGAGTTGAACTGAGCTCTGAAGCCGGGTATTGAAACATAGGACTTACAATAGACTCAATAGGGACTTACAATAGACTCCACACTGAGCGCGAGCCGCCATGTAAATATACCTGCAAAAATGTACAAGAATGCAGGTGTCCTTAGACTGAGGGCACAGCGTAGTAAGGACTCGAACGTTCAACAGTCTGAATAGTCCCTTCCATAGATTGCACGAACGCCTTTTACACATACGCTTGCCAGATGTATTTCAAATGACCAACACGACACGATGGTGTTTGGTCCACTAAATGCGTGAAATAGAGAATTGGAGGTACTACCTTCAAATCCGTCAAACCAATTTATTCGCTTAATGTCTCATCTATTTATATATATCAATGCTGGAAGCATTGTTTTGCTATCTCCGGGAGCTCGTGCTGTAATCAATTTAAAATAAAATTCATTTCATAATAAACTTCAACAGGCACTGCTTAAAAACTTTCCAGGAGAAATCCTGAATTATAGCTGAGCAGTGACCTTTTTGTCAATAGAATCAATGACGAATGAATAAAAAGTGTAATATTATAAAAAATCTATTGATGAATGAACGTTCATATAATTATTTCAATTTAATTAGGCTTCACGGGCCCAGGGACCTACCCGTTTGAAGAAGTGAAGCCTTTTTACTGTTTATAAATCTATTGAAAGATATAGGAAATATTAATCATTTTTAAAAGGAAGATAATATTATAAATCTAAAAGAAACATGAAACAGGATAAGACGAAGAAAATATAAAAGGTAATGATCACAACTAGGGATCCAACCCAGGATCTCCATCTTACCTTTTAACCACTAAGCAATTGAAACCTGATTGAATCTGGGTTCGATTCCCAGTTTCGACCGTTACCATTTAATTTCTGTGTAGTTATGTTTCATGTTTCGTTCAGATTTATTAATATTATATTCTTCAGAATGATTAATTATATTTTTATTTAATCAAGACAACCCAGCAGGAACCTTGCTCAGCATTGATTGCCCTGCTTCAAAATACCGCATTAAGAGCGTTTAACCAGCCAGCGGACGAAAATCCCCATTTCGTCGAAAGTTGTTCTTACGATCGTGCAGGGCGGTTACAATGAGAAAGATTAATTATTCTCCGTACCAGCTTTTTTAAATTATAACTCAATATCGAATTTATTTCAATCCAAATTAGCTTTAATTTATACCTTCATCCAAAAATGCTGAAAGGCGTGATGATAAAACTATTAAAATGATGTACTTTTTGTAATTATTTTTTGATTATAAGTATTTATTACTTTTCAATAATGTCTAAATTTAATAAGAATGTTAAAACAATCTGAAATATATTAGTTTGTAAGTGCGCAAATAAATACACAAATGGACCAATTTTCGTGAAGAAACACATGTACGTACATATTTTTTAATGATTTTATTGAAACTAAAATTAAAATTCCTGACAAAAAATAATATAATTTATTAATTACATGCAGTTAGGTACTTCTTAAAGTTTGACTGAAGTTTGGAAAGGTTCTGCGTCAATGGTTATATCTCGGAAAAAAAGTTGATAGAAGCTTACAAATAAAAAAGAAACGAATAACGCAAAGTAAAGCACATGCGTGTTGATCATTGTAGTAAATTTGTATAGCCGATGGCTGTATTTATAACATTTATATTATACTAGCTGACCCCGCCATGCGTTGGTGTGGCTAATGAAACACAACGCCATCTACTGGATGGTTACCCAACCTTTTAAACTCACACCACCATCTATTAATTTGCTTAAAAATCAAATCCACACCGCCCGTTTGCCAGCCCGCTCGTCCACCACATACAGACATTCTCCTTTAATTATACATTTCAACCAATTTACACAAAACCTTGACAAATTATGTACCTAAACCCTCCTCTTGAATCACTCTATCTATTAGTGAAACCCGTATGAAAATCCGTTCAGCAGTTTTTGAGTTTATCGCGAACAGACAGACAGACTCGGCGGGGGACTTTAATTTATAATATATGTAGAGATATTATGTTATTTATTTTTAACTTATCGATTATAACCTCAAATTAATTATAATATTTAATTAATGAAGACAATATTGGCGAAACAGAAAAATCAGAAAAAGATAGGTCATATCTGGGACTAGAACCCAGGAAGGTCCCAGATCTTCGTTTGAGCTCGCTAATATATTGTCTTCATTAATTAAAAATATTATTTTGTTAGTAATTTATTGTTGCGTTTCTCGCCTCCTAATTATATTTTCTGTCAGCAAGGACACATAACTAGATGCAAAATGCAGACGATACGACCGAATTTTGAAAGATGTCAATATGGTTATGATAAGACATAAGAATTTCTTCTCCAAAATAACAAGCAAGACGTATAACATAGGTACCTACAATACTTCAGCCATTGCACTTTATTTATCATACAAAGCAAGCAAAGCATACTTAAAGGGTTTTACGCAGTTATGAGGCCGAAAAGGACGTTTTTTTGTAAATTTTATGTGAAAAGGTGTTTTTTTTTACAAAAACCAAAAGTATTGATATATTTAGTGGCAACATCTAAATTTATAATGGCACTAATGATTTGTAAAAATATTGTTCTGGTGGGCTCCTGCAGACGATCTCCTGAAGTTCTTCCAAAAAATGGTGTTCGGCGGTGACAAAAAAATTAATTAAATCAAAAAACCTAAAAGGTTCTTCTAGTGGCCAGATAAAACTAAGGATTTGACAGAAGGAATAATCGAAATTTTTATTTCTGACAAAATTAGGCTTCGTAAAAAAAATCGAATTTTCTAACAAAATGTTAAATTTTTAGGGAATATTATCAGTTAAAAATGAAAAAAAAAAAAGATTTTTTGAAATTTATAACTACGTATAACCCCTTAATGAGTTTAAAATGTACCCAAAACCAAGAAATGTAGAGAATCGTGTTGAACCAGCGAAGACAAATCTCTGTTTACAAAACGAAACATTTCTAAATAACTGGCAATGTTGGAACACGAATTATTTGACAAGCATTTCAGGCTCCCTTCCTAAAAGCACAATTCTGCTGAATCCATGTTTGTATTTTGTGATCGCACTGGAGACAAAGCGCGGGAAATCTTTTTTTGACTTCAAATACAAATTTGAATTCTTTAGGCATCAAGACAAAAATTTCTGCTCGCTGGAAATACCGATATTTTAAGTATCTCGAGGTCGGAATTTTAAATCGTAGGGTTTTTTTAGGTCACAATGGACAAGTACCGCGGGCGGTGGGACTAGAGCCTAGGGGCGGTTGTAGGCTTTGAATACACTTATCTGTTGTTAATTAAATGTTAATCATTTCTAAAAGGCGTTGTACAAACATTAATCTAATAAATTTATCAGAAAAAATATGAGAAGAATGCAAATCAAGTATTTTGGATCTTAAAATATTTTGTATTTTATAAAAAATATTCCTAGCCTGAAGGGTTGGTTTGGATCTCATTTTTATAAGAATGTCAAGAATTTGTACCCAAAGCATTCTCATGCTTAAAAATAGAGTTTTCTAAGAATATTTTCAACTTATTTTCGTTCGTCTAGTGCCCTTTCCTATCAGAGGTCACAATAATAAAACTTATTTTTATTCGATGCTTATGGGAAAAAATGTTTTTATCACCTAAAAAGGCTAGATTTTGAACCCATGAACTGTGGTTTTACTATTAATAAACTTAATGAAGATCTATTTTTATATTATACAATATTCGCATTGCAGTCTACAGCCCCGAACAACCTTCAGAACTAGACGGAAGCCACTTGTCATTAGTAACAAAATGTGACGCCTTCCTTTGTTTAGTCTTCCGTATCCTCCTTCCCATTCTGTATCTTCCGTATTTTATTTTTAAAATATATACCTAAATGATTTATTAAATGATAGATGGGATCCTTCGGTTGAAATCAAATGCCGCATTGAGCAAGCTCGTGCAACCTTTATCCGCATGAAAAAAATGTTCTGCAGTCATGTTCTCAACTTTGGATTACGAATGCTAATGGTCAGATGCTACGTGTTTTCGATATTATTTTATGGAACGGAAGCATAAATGCTTACTGAAGAACTAGTTAGGTGACTTGAGGCATTCGAGATGTGGATCTACAGAAGAAAACTTAAAATAAGCTGGATGGACAGGGTTAAGAATGAAGATGTTTTGGTTCGGGTGAATAAAGGAAAATAAGTTATTAAAACTATAAAAATCCAAAAACTTCAATATCTTGGACATGTGATGAGGCATCCAGAGAAGTATGATATCTTGCATTTCGTAATGTAGGGAAAGACTGCCGGAAGACGGGGCCCTGGAAGAAGGAGAACCTCATGGCTGAAAAACCTGAGACAGTGGTTTGGCCAGTCTACCGTAGTGCTGTTGTAAACAAAGTCCGCGTAGCCAACATGATAGCAAACGTCCGTTGAACGGACAGGGCACAAGAAGAAGAAGATTTATTTGATTTTGCCTACACCAAAAAATTTAAATCATACATTGTAAAATTTAACCTTTCAACAAAGATGGTGGATTTAATCAACCAATATTGTTGTTATTCTCCTTTTTTGTAATGGTCTTAAATTTTAAATATCGTTATTTTATTGTTCAATGATATAAAAGTCTAAACACTACTAGTAGATGAGATACTTGAATCATCTAGAATAATTGCTAATAAAACTAACATAGAGACATGCTTATATAAAATATAAATAACGAATAAATTAACTTTATTCAATATTTTTTGCCCATCATAATAAATGAAATTGAAAAATGTATTAATAATAATAATAATAATAATTGGACAATTTATAGAGCGCCGTTTTTGTGAAAAATCACCTCAAGGGCGCTTTACAATTTATCATTAATCTTAGGCTCTATCTAATTTTATTATTTACAAACAGATACAGAAACATACTTACCTGTAGGACACTTCCGATAAAACACACTTTATTAAAAAGTTTATGCTTGGGGAAGATACGAATTTGCGCGTGGAGGACATTATATTCAAAACACTGGACATTGCATGACTTTACCCTTGCTACCCTCATCACTGTGGGTTCTACATTTATATTTATAAGAAGAATTATATAGAATTAATATTTTAGCTGAAAATCATCCAATTCTAAAGGAACTGACAGACAATCTTGCAATACATAAAATAAATTGAACTACTTATGTTAACTCTTTTGCAAAATATTTTTGACATGTGCGTTGAGGAGCGTCATTTTATAGACCAATTTAAAATCATAACGATAATAAATGTAATATTAAACCAATTTATATATGTGGTGAAATGCAATAACTAGACAATCATAAACCAATCTCGTATTTTAAACTTATTAAAAACGAGATAAATGCGTAAAGAGTTAAGTTTTTGAACATTTAGAAAAATGCAAAAATTGAATCCCAAAAACCAATGGTTTTCGTAAAGATCTAAGCCAGGGGTGGGGAACCTGCGGCCCGCGAGGCCTTTTGGTGCGGCCCGCGGGCACTTTTGATGTGGCCTACTGAAAGAACCATAAAAAATTATACAGAACGGGATGGTTTTTTCACGATGCTTCATATGCATTTTTACGTGATAAAACTTTCCATTTTACTTTTATTTTAATTCGTTATTGTGAAACGTTAGTGAAATTCCATCGGAACTTTTTATTTTCTTGTACGGGACAGTCTCGATATTTTAGGATTGATGGAAACTCTATTCGGAGGGGAATCTTAGGCAGTCTGTCATAAACATTATTTTCTAGTCATCGTTGTAGAAGTAAGGTGGATAGTAAATCAATAAAACCCTATCAATGACAACTAAGAAGAAAAAACATGTTGAAGCTGAGTGAAACGTGAAAACATTTGAAACTAAATTAAGGCTGTGTAAAGTAACTCGAAATGAATAACACGACGCATTTACAACACTGCAAGGATAAAAGCTTTCTACATCGTTTAATTAAGCACGTCCTTTAACATTTTGTAAATAATACAAACATTAATGCCATAATAATTGCCACACTTCTGGCATAAAAAAATCATTACACGTAATTTATTATAATTAGTTAAATAAATATAAAATTATATTGCGGACAATAAATATGCTACAAAATGTAGAAAAACCATTCACGTAATCAGAGTACAATTTAATTTAAGCTGGTTGACTAGTGGACTCCTAAGCAGATTCATTCTAAAGGTAAAACCAATCTTGTGTTCACAATGCAAATTCCTGTTGCGGATTCTAACGTATTTCGAAGGAACAACCATTTTGGTGTTCTAGGTGCAGTATTAATTAAAGCTGGGGACTATCAATCCAATTCGCTCTGACAGGAAAACCAGTTTTGTGTTCAAACTGCAATGAAAAAATTCCACTTGTGGTTTCGTCTGCGTACGCATTTTGTAGAAACCCGTTCTCATTTTTGAAGTGCATTTATAAAATTCTAGTTGCTTTTGTGCTGCCAGTATTAAAGAAAAGCTATTTTCATGTACTCAGTAAAATTGCTACACTCAGTAGTTTTAAGTCTCCGCGTACAGATTCATCCTATAACTGAAACTAGTTCCGTGTTTAGAATGCAACGAAAAAATTCCAGGTGGGGTTTCATTTTTTGACGTATTCCACGTGTTAGAAGTGCATATATTTAAAATTCTAGTTGCATACTTTGTGCTGCCAGATTGGAGGAAAGCCATTTTCATATTTTGGGTGGAGTTTTCCCGCGTACAAACTCACTTTATTTTTTAATTAAAACCAGTTCTGTGTTTAGAATGCACCGAAAAAATTCCAGGTGGGGTTTTATCTCGCTAACGCGTTTCGTAAGAAACCATTCTCGTTTGTGAAGTGCAGTTATAAATTTGTAGTTGCATATGTGCTGCCAGTATTGGAGAAAATCAATTTCACATTCTGAGTATAGTTTTAATTCCCCGCGTACAGATTCAACCTGTAATTAAAATCCGTTCTGTGTTAAGAATGCAACAAAAACGCATCAGGTGTGATTTCATTTGCTGATGCATTTCTTATGTTGGAAGTGTATTTATAAAATTCTAGTTTCGTGGTTTATGCTTCCAGAACTAGAGGAAAGCTATTTTTATGTTCCGAGTGTAGTTTTAATTCCCCGCAAGAAAATTTAATCCAAATTGAAACTAGTTCCATGTTCAGAATGAACGAAAAATTTCAGTTGTGGTTTCATCTGCCGATTCATTTTGACAGAAACCATTCTCGTGTTAAATAAAATTCTGGTTGCAGACTATATGCAGCCAGAATTTTATGAAAACCATTTGCATGTTCTGGGTGTAGCTATGATTAAGGAGTGTTGGCAGTTACGTATCCATTTTTTTAATTAGTTTTAGTAAAACCAGTTCTTTGATTCGAATGTGGGTCACACCCCCCCCCCCCTGAGACGGCAATCGGAGTGCGGCCCGGGGGTTAAAGTACGAACATCCAAATGGCCCGCAACGCTAAAAAGGTTCCCCACCCCTGATCTAAGCACTGAAGAGCGTTTCAGCCAGTGGACGAAAATCCACATTTCGTCGAAAGTTGTTCTGCAGGGCGGTTACAATGAGAAAGATTAATTATTCTCCGTACCAGCTTTTTTAAATACACAAATGGACCAATTTTCGTCAAAAAACACATGTACGTACATATTTTTTAATGATTTTATTGAAACTAAAATTAAAATTCTAAAACAAGCGTTTGCTAGATAATGTATTGATTTTTTTAACTGCATGATTATATTATTTGAAATGGGTGTGGTATAATACAAAATCTTTTTTGAAAATTTAACAAATCTGCCTACGACCTATGGAATAACCTTATTATACTAAAAATTAAAAAAAATTCTCAAACTTTATTACATGCGAATGCTAGATAAAAGAACAATCTTTCGAAATCCATTTATAATTTTTTGTGGAAAAGAGTCAATACGTCTAAAATCTGATTTGAAAATGACATATTTCTGGCTTTCTCTGGTAATGCCCTCTGAAGATGCAATACATGAATTGACAAAAAATATATACGTATCTATCGATTAAAAAGGAAATGTCTAGCTATGTTCGTAGGTTTTTTAAAAAAATTATGTAACTGGGTTTCGAAAAAGACACCCTAAAAATACTCACCAAGTATCCTAAATACAGAACACAAAAAACCAAAATTGAAATATTTATAGGTCAGAACCACATATTTTCAGTATACATTTTTTTTATTTTAATTTTATACCTTACAAAAGTCCCAGCTGCTCCCGTCTAGTGAGGGTAGTAGGGAGGGGAAGGAGATGAGGAAAAGAAGGGGAAGTACCTGGCAATTCAGATCTGGTCACCAAACACGGCTAAAGCCATTTCAAGCAACATTTCAAATCTGAATGGTGTTCTTACACCAGGGCGATATTGAGAGTATCTTCCGTTATGGAAAGTGCCACGAATATACCTACTATATTATATTATTTTTAATGAATTTATTTTGAAATAACACAAATTAATCAAATAAAATATATTTGCGCACGCCGGAATTCGATCCCGCGACCTTCGGATTGTGAGTCAAAAGCCTTACCCCCAGACCACCACCATAAGGTCAATTATCAATTAACATTTCCCATGACGGTAAAAAAATTAGAGCTATTCCGACCGACGCGCGGCGATTCTTAGGTATTAATTTTTAGCCCTGCGTCCGTAGTATTAGATAAGTTTCGGTTATCTGTCAATACACGCATTATTCGGATAATATCGTACGTAACGCAAAAATTTCAATGAACGGAGTTCAACTAACGAAGCTTTTTGTATTAAAAGAAGTCGTATCCTAGTGAGACAGGTATACAGGGCCAACATTATATAGATTAATAAATAAATAAAATAAAATAAACTGTGACAAATAAAACTCTTGAAAAGTAAGCGAAAGTGACACATTAACGACACCTATGTATATTCTTAAATTAGAAACAAGATTTTAAAAGAAGATCATAGATACTTTTGCAAATCAGAGCAGTAACTAAAAAGCGCCATAAACATAATGCAAGTATTATTATAATTATATTGTGTTTATAATTAATCATTCACTAAAAGTTATCACGTCGATAACACCCAAAGCCCTGGTAATTTAAATCCCACTGTGTCCCATATCCTTGCCATGTTCCCACCGCACCATAAATCAGGCTATACGGTGAACAAGTTGTGAGGCTGTCGGAAAAGCTCCCGAAAACATTTAATTTCGCAGTTCCCGCCGCAAGTCCCGCTGCCCGCTAGATCCTCCCTAAAACTACCCCTCCCATCCCTCCCACCCCACACCGCTTGGTCGGGTGCCAAATGACAGGAAACAACTTTTCGGATTAGCCTCTACTTGTAGTTTTGCTCTCTCAGAGCCACCGCAGCAAGGAAGAACTTAGGAAGAGTACCGATAAAACATCGATCATGAAATAAAAATAATTGATGTTTGCAAAACTCATGTTTTGTGGGACGAATTTTCGCGCGTAGGCGGATTTATTATAAACTGAAACAAACATTATTAAATTATGTGGACTTTTCACAAATGAATGAACGTGCATTGAAATTAGTTTTGTTTGTTTCATTGGAATAAAGTTTTAGTTTAAATGTCGCGTAAATCGGTGTAGATTATATATTATTTACGGCACATTTCAGAGTGTTGGATATTCTTGGTATGGTCCTGATGAAAGACAGTTATTCAAAATCGAAATAAAACGTTTATTATTTTTTAATCACCACTGCTATTCACCCAGACGCGTCAAGTCGCGTAACGTAAAAGAGAGCATCACTGTTTATATTGGAAAAGTTGTCTGTTGGAAGATTAGGTCGTTAGGGGTAGGTTGGCTGCAGGTCCCGATGTCACGAGCAGTCGAGCCTTCCCGGCGGTCACTAGCGACTTGTATGAAGGCTTTAGAGGGTGGAGGGGAGGTGTAATGGGGGTTGTGGGAGGGTATTGCTATTAAAGAAGCAGACATTATTAGAGCACGCCGCAACGGTTGATTGCCTCGCTCCCTATACAGGATGATAGCATTAGTTCAATTATAACACAAAAATAATATATTCTCATCAACGGGAAATTCCAAGATGTAATAATAATATTAAAAAGTATATATATGTGTTATGTTAATTAATTTCTTACAAATTTGAGTTAATTATGTATGAGAAATAACGCCATATAAATATTTTACAAAAATGAGAATAGTTTTTCACGTGTTATCTTAATACGCGTCTGTAGCAATGAAATAACTCTCACACGGTTAGTTTTGGTTTCATCTCTGGCGTCATTTTCTATTCATGACAATATTATATTATATCGGAACTTATGGGTCGAAAAATTCGTTTGGTTGGATTAGATTAGGTTCAAAGGTTAAAAGCTGTTAAAATAAGTCGCCATGTCCTTTGTTTAATATATACTTTTTTGTTTGTTTTAGGTAATTGGCAGTAGGTGTGCCTGCAAATCCAAAGAGCTGTCAGCTGTTCCATCACACGACAATAAGTGAATCAATTTGGAAAGATTTTTTATTATAATTTTTTTTATATAATATTAATTAAAATTATTATTAATGTAGAAAGCAATCACTTTGTGTTTTGACATTCAATAAAAATAAATATTTTGTGTGAAACAACGAGTTTTTAATTAATTTATTTACCTACCGGTTTCGCTTTGCCCAAGCACCATCAGCTACAATTTAATACACAATCTAGTATTAATTTGTACCCTGCAATGCTTGTGCAAAGCGAAACCGGTCGGTAAATAAATAAATAAATATTTGTGATTTTACGCAAAACGACTGTTTTATTTTCATTAATAATATTATTATTCGATTTGTCAAAAAAATCATTTACTTAAACAAGTTCTGCTGAGTCATTATCATTACGTGTGACAACTATTTCGTCTTCAAACTAGTTCAAATGAGCAAATACATTAAAAAAACTTAAAATCGACCACCACAACACGGGCATGTGCCTAGCATGGTGGTCAAAAAATCCCCAACTTTTGTAAAAAAAAAAAAAAATCTTCATTGAATAAAGAAACTTAAAAAAAAAAAAAAAAAAAATTATGATGGATGGATGAAATATTTAGATGATCCGGTCAATCCATATTTCTTATCCACTATTAGACATAACCGTAAAAGAAAAACGATTTAAGTCTAAATCTTATTATTGATATCCTTTATCGTTTGAGATAAGTAATCTGATTTGTTTACTCGTCATAATGTTTATTTATTTATTTTGTTTCAAAAATACATTTACAGTTTAAGGAAGCTTTGACTGTCCAACTAGAAAGGTCTCCCATTCTAGGAGAGTCAATGTGATTTACACATTGGAGTTATATTTTTAATATACATAAAATAGATAATTTCACAATATTATGTAAAAAATCGATGAGAAACTTAACTTAAAAAAGTTTCAATAAAATAGTCAATTTTAAAAGCCCTCCCCAAACAATATATTTCACTCCACCCATGTTCCCATTTGAAAATCAAAAGCTTTTCCCCGAAACACCCCTTTCTGGCTTGTCCCGAAAATGGGACAATCACAAATGAATTCTTTGTGAAGGCTTTTGTCCCCAATAAATTAATTCGATTTTTTCTCCACGCCATGTCACTTATCCAAGGTACCGACTGGCAATGGTGTTCTAATTAATCCCGAATAAGTAATAAAGGAAAACATCCGAATAAAATTAAAAGATAAATGAATTCCTTTTACCTTTACATTTTTAACCCAAAATTAGCTTCATCTCTCTAACTTGACCGTCCCTTTCACCATCTTATAAAAAATATCTAATTCGATAAATTAATTAAAATAAATTGATTATTTTTAAAAAAAAAAAAAATCTAGGCTTGGGTTTCTCGTTTCTTCCAAAAAGATTTAATTTGGTTAAAAATAAATCATTCAATTTTGTATATTTGAATGAAGCGGAATCTTGGACGTGTAAGTTAACCAACTTTCCGTCAAGTGATGGACTCGTTATTACTGACAATGCATTCTTGTCAACTTTTGGTGGCAAATACGCCACACGCATGCGGACAAATATACGCATTTTTTTAATTTGATGAAATTAAAGCACTTAACATACGAAATAAATATCGGTCTTATTAACTCCGGATCTGGCCCAATTGGTAACGCGGTTGCTTCCAATCATTGGATAGGAAGGTTCAGATCTCAGAAAAAAACATTGATTTTTAAAAGACTTACACCACTCTACACATAAATGCATACACGTACATACACACTTACACACACGCAGGGCTGGGCAAAATACATGCTTTGCTGTAATTGAAATACAAATTACAAAATACTTTTTCGCATGTATTTAAAATACGAAATACAAAATACTTTCAAGTCGTGTATTTAAAATACAAAATACAAAATACAGTATTTTAACCATTTTTTTCTTTCAAATACAAAATACAAATTACAAAATACATTTGGTTTTGGTAGAACCTTTGGTTGCAATAAATTGTCGTAAATGCCCTTATCTAAGGGTGCGTTTCCATAGAAGCAATGTTGAGCAGAGTGAAACAGAGACGTGCAAAAATTGACCAATCATATTGCTCAAAAGACACATCTCATCTCCGCTTTACTTCACGCTCCGCTTAAAATTTGTGGTAAAGGACTCAGGTGTTAATAATATATTATTATTATTATAACACGACATTTGTATAGCGCTATTTTGTGTTATTTCTAGTGACCGACCGAAGGTTCGGTTTCGGTTTCGTCAAGGTTCGGTAAAAAAATCTAGTTTCGGCATCAGTTTCGGTTTCGGCAGAAAATCTGCCGAACCTTCGGCCGCACCGAAACTCTGCATTTGTGAATTATCGCGTGCCGTTTGACTGACTTCGGGTGAGTTAGTGGCTCGTGTGTCATCCACCATCATCAACTGAGTTCGTTGGCCGGTCCGGCGTGCTTGTATTGTGAGTTTATGTGATCACAAACTTCAATTATTTTTATTTATTTCATTCTAATTTTAATTTTATTTAACAAGTGTAAATAAAAATTAAAATCTAGTCTCCTTCAACGGAAGCGATCTTCCGAACAGTCCCTCCTTTGATGTGCTTGGTGTAAGGCCCTCCGTTCATCGAGATACTTACAATCTACGTAATTGTGACGAAACCACAAGTACCCTGTTGATATACATACTACTTTTTAATGGTAGTCTCCGTACATGGCGCTATCCGAAATATACTATTTAGTCACATGAGAACGGGTCGTTTCTACAACTCATTCTTGAGTTCAACAGCTCGGCTGTGGAACCCGGCCTCTATGTTTCCTCCCTCCTTCCTCTCCTCAAAAAGACCCTCCATACAGCATCTTAAAAGATGACATACGCCCTGAGGGAAATTATTTTCCTCAGGGTCTCTCATGTGGAGTTAATGTAAAAAAATGTTGTGATTGTAAACGCAATTAAAATTATAATACTCAATTTATGAAGTCCTTACTTTATAGTTAATATAAGTGTAAAAAATAAGCCGAATTTCAGTGAACAATAGATTTTTAACATGTCTAAAAAAGTTTCGGTTTCGGTTTCGGCCGAAACTGAGACAGATATCGAATATTCGGTTTCCTTTTCGGTAGAAAATCCTGTTTCGGTCGGACACTAGTTATTTCACTTCAAGTGCGCACTACTGTAATTAAATTAAAAATAGTTTAGTATTCAGTCATTATTCCTATAGTGCTTGATCTAATACTATGACACAAAAATGTACAATACAAAGCAATGACAAGCATTACATAATATGATACAAATATGATACAAATATGATAGAAAATATACAATAACAGTGCTATTATAGCACAGGACGTGTTGCCAACTCTAAATATTAACACACACAACATATAGCTTTGGATTCTAGCGTTTTTAGTCTACGTATTATCTATGTCAGTTTATTTTTCATTATCATTATTAAGATCGCTAAATGTATTTGAAAATGTATTTTGAAGCCATAAGTATTTGAAATACAAATTACAAAATACCTCAGCCCCAGGTAATTGAAATACCAATTACAAAATACATTTTTAGGAAGTAATTAAAATACAAATACAAAATACGTATTTGTATTTCAAATACGTATTTCAATTACAAGTATTTCAAATACTGCCCAGCCCTGCACACACGCACATACATATACACATACACACATATTTTGGAGCCATGCATAAGTACTCGTAGGTGAATGATTTAATAATTTATTACTAAGCGGCTCTAAGTGAAGAGATTGTCATGTATATGGTATATTCAAGTATATGTTCCTCGAAGGGAGTAGTTAAATTCGAAAATACATCAAAGTTTTCATGGTCGTAATATTTATTATATAATCGAGTAATTCTTGGTGTTGGCTTGAAAACCTTGCGGGTCTTAAGTACCGGTTAGTACCGATCCAATAGTTTCAAGGTTTCTCGTGAATTTCGTCCATATATTAAGATTAATTTGATGAAAAGATGAATCATACATGTTGTTTATGATTTCAAATATAGAGATTTTATCTGAAATGTTTTTATATCTCTTCATGTATCTAATCGATTTTTGTGATTTGAAATTAGGATGAATCGGAAGTGCGTCACAAAATTTTATTATTTGGCGGGTCCTCGGTTCTAAAATGATGCGGTAAATTCACGGCTTCGTGCGAGCCCCAGTAGAGCAGCGGCGTAAATCGCCTGACAAATCTCAGCTCAGCAGAGAGAAATCCAGCGAACGGAGGTTCGAATCATACGAAAAAAATAGTTTTATTTTTTTAAAACGAATATCCAATCTTCAAACCACTTTAAAATAAACAGGCAAAAGTATATAAAGCGACATCTAGCGACTTTCTAGTTTCACTTCTACCGCGTTTGAATAGCATACTCTGCTTTTTTAAAATACTGCTACCAGTTAATCAGGGTGACGTTGGTCGAGCATGTAACGGGACATCCTGTACCAGTCTGTTCGAGCCGTTCCAAAGCTACTAATAATCGTAATAATGTGTGGCGTGAACTTGATTACCGAAAGAGAAATAAAAAAGTTTCCCGCTCTTCTTATATCTCTTTTCTTGGCTTCCATTTGCTTTTCTTTTAAGTATGTTATGCGACCGTTTTTATTACATCTTATCCACACTTTGCAGAATTTCATTATGTCTTCTTCATTATTATTATTTTATATGAAATACCCACTTCTATTTAAGTTCTTGCGAGGGTATACATTTTCACCCATGACAATTGTTTCGCAATATTTTTTTAACACTGTCTGAATATAATTTGTGTTTGAAATAAAGATTTTCATAAAATTTATTTGGTAGTGATTCGTCAAAATTAATAATGCTATTTTATCAATGGGATGCAAAAAAATAATATTTTTCAGCTCAACATAGAACTACGGTGTTTAAAATTTAAATGCGGAATATACTAGTATTTTGTCTACATATTAAGCTAATTTTAGATAATTTTTTGTTGGATCTTACGATTCACCATGCTAGAAGAGAATTAAGAGGATTGCTGAAGATTGACCATGGTAACGCTGTCCGAAAAGTTGTCTAAAGAAGCACAGAAGAACACCGCATAAATACCCCGACAATAAATCACGAAAATACTTTTGGTTGTAAAAATTTAATTTCGTACCAGAATTTGGAGGGTTTAAGAAATTGAGTATATAGTATCTCTACACCACCGTTACTTTTTTTTATGAAAACGTCTTTGAGCACAATTTATGCTCCGTTTACTTATTTCTGCTCGACTTACTTTTTAGAGCACCTCAAGATCTACAAAACGCACAAATAACTCCCGTCAACCTTTCCGTTGCGAAGTTATGACTGATTCTTATCTAACCTTCTCTCGTCCGATGAAGTAAGCCCCTGATGACGTAAACGCACTATTTTTAATATACTGGCCACTTGGCGCCACAACCCTTGGGCCATGCAATAAATTAACATTTTTATATTACTTAACATTTTTGCGTTTCATCGCAAAATCTGGTGGGACCTTCGGATGAGAGCCTTTTATAAAACAAGCTGGTACCTGGCATGCGTTTTCTATGCCATATAATAAAGAAATCGTTTCTCCTTGCGTGTCCTTTACCATTTGTCCCGTTCCCCTCCGCCTCCCCTTCCTCTCCCGCGTCCCCTTCCCTTCTCGCGTTCCCACTCCACCTCCTCCACCTTCCCTCTCCCCATTCCACTCCCCCCCTTTCCCCGTCCGGTAATAAGTTTCCCCTCCCGAGTATACAAACCTTGTACTGACAATAACGAACACAAAAAAGAAAGAATTATCCAATTTGGTGTAGTCGGTCGGAAGTTTCAGCAATTCATTTTTATTTATACAGATAGATAGACCAGGCCCCCTAGCATGGTCGATCGATATAGGTTTTATCGAAAATGTCGGTAACTTGAAATCGCTCCCGAGCACGACTGCAGTCCGCTAACGAAGAAATAACAAATCACGTTGAATAAATTAGGAACCCTTAGTCATTGTGAACTGTTGTTTGTTCGTTAGCGGCCTGGAGTCGTGCTCGGGATCGATGACAAGTTACCGACACTTTCGATAAAACCTATATCGATCGACCATGCTAGGACCCCAGATAGATGGATAGATAGATGTATACTCCGAATTTTTAGAAAAAAACTCTATAGCTTATTCATTTTTTAAATAAAGAAAGATATGATTGACTGAATTTCGTTTGCAAAATAAAAGTCATTGTGTAAAGTCACATAAGTCAAACCATACGTAGATGGAATTTCTATTTGAGAAATTTTTAGTCAGTGTTTGTAATGCGTTCATAAATTTGCACAGAGCCATCGTAAATGTCAGAACTCCAGGTTGATGCACTCTCGATTTTACATTCCTTCTCTAATCCCATACATGTGATCGCAAATAGAGAACACATAGTTAAAATTGTCTAGACTCGCTAAGTTGAACAGTACTGAGGTGAACGCATAGAATAAAGAATAACACGAGAAGTGCTTTATGGGCGTGTTTCGTGATACAATTACATAAAGGCCCGATTTTGGCCTACATTTCCATGGAAAACTGTTTCACTACGATTACGAAACTTGAATGGGATGGCGATATACAATTTCAGGCACGTGTAAGACAGACAGAGCGCATGCTAAATGGTCTAGAACCAAAATTCACTAAACCAGTGGCACTATTTGAAAGCACTTCCACTGTTATATTTTTAATCCATGGGTGAACGTATTTCTAAAACGACGCAATTTTACGCAGATTGCTTGTCATTGTTAATAATTTCACAAAGGATCGAGGGGTAAGGCTATCGACTCAGTTCACACGCGATAGAAGTGAAACCTTCCGAAAACTAAAGTAGTCAATAGTGAGGAGGCTACAACTCACAAAGAGGAGACCGATTATTCTATCTCATTCTCTTGCAGAATAAATTCTGTTGACAGTGGTTCTCAAAGTGATCCTTACGGACCCCCAGGATCATTCATGTCCTCAAGATCATTCAGGGGGTCCCTGAAAAAAAAATGTGTTGCGTGCGTGAAGTGCATACAACCAATTTTTCGTATAATATAAGTTAAAGTTTAATATCTGCGTTTTTTGTAAAACTTTTGCTGTACAAACAAAACTTGGGAAGAGGAGAATGTCCTCAGTTTCCAAATCTTTCAAAGTTGCAAAATAAAGAAGAAGGTTCATTTACTTATTGTCAATACTTAACGACGCTTCATTCGGGGGGGGGGGGTGTATGTGTTTGTCGCTTTTTCGTTTCATCAAGTTTCAAATCACAACGATCCTAAAGAGGTTTTCACTTCAAAAATGAAACAGGTAGCAGCAGATAAATAAAAATTAAGTGACAAATGGACACGCGAAAAAACTTCACGACAGAAAATATCTTGATAATGTTACATAGTTAATGAACAAGAAATACAAAACATTACCTAAATTACCCATCTTTTATCAGCATCGGGCAACAAGAAGTATTACACGAAATAAGTGGTTGAGCAAACACGAGGGTCCAAAGAGCGGCACTTTGCAATACTTCAAGCAAGCAATGTAATGGTAAGTTTACTTGCGATATGATCTTTTATTCACGCTTCAATACAATTGTACCATAGAGCTATAAATCTCTTCGCCAGGATGTAATTCAATTGCTTGGATCAGACGGCAGCACTTTCCTATGTGCAAGGGACCGTACCGTGAAAAAAAAGTTAAAAAATGGGACAAGGACGAAATATTAATTGAAAAGAAGTTTTTTTTAAATCATAACTGTTGTTTTTGTTGACCTAAAATGATGATTTTTTATTGTAAAATTAACTTTGAATAGATCTTTCAGAATACTTGACATTATGTAGTTTTTGAAGTACTGTACGCACGCTCGACTTGGGGAGTAAGCTGGTGAATGCGTAACGAGAGCGTTATGAAAAGTGTGATCGGGTGAGGCGAATTGAAGTTGAGAGGGAAATATAAGTTAGTGAAGTTTTACTCCAGTCGTGTGGTCTAAAGCACACTCGTTTTTTTGTTTACGAAAGTTATTTTGTTTTTAATTTTTCAGGCAAAAATTCTCTTAAAATGCCGTCGTAAGGGACACAAAAAGAGAAAAAAAGGTAGAAAAACGACAAATTTAACATATTTTTGGATTTCTTGTCGTTTACAACGTTTCAATTTTCGGTTATCGATGTGGTTTTATTGGAAGTAATAAATCAAACATAAGTTTATGACAGGTACTAGTATTTTGTAGAATTAAATGTTACGTTTGTGTATAATTTTCTTAAGGTTTCAGATATAAATGAAAGGCACTCCGTTTCAAATAATTATTTGACAATTTATTTACAGTTTTACTTGAGACATGAATTTCACTTTCCTTTGACTCTACATGATATATGATCCAAGACGGCTCGGTCACTGGGATCTAAGACACTCCTAGTTCTTTGGTTGCTTCGGGTCAAAATATTAAAGACGCACTTTGCACTAAAAAGAGTGCTAGCGAAATAACATACACAATTAAATTAAACAACACACAACCGTCAACGCGATGTATAACTAGCTGGGCACTACTTTACCGATCGACTATTAGCTACTAGAATACACAACAGGGGTTCAGCCGATCGCCTAATCATTTTTATACAATATTGTATTCATTATGAGTTTTTTTCCAAAGAGGTTAGCAGGTATTAGCAGGTTATTGATTTTAATAGGTTTTTATTTGCAAAGTTCAGTTTAGAAACCCATGACTTGGTTCGAAGTCAAGCGGCTTACAACATGGTTCAAAGAAAATTAGTTAAAGTTTCTGACTTGACTGAGAGCCATAACAGTTGCAACCATTCTACTTGAAGTGAGCTTAAAAACACTGTTTAATATAATAACGCTTGTCCTACAATGAAAGTTGGGGCACGTTTTGGCTGCCGTCGAAGTTTTACCAAAAGCTCAGCTTAAATATCTCTGCAAAACAAACAAAAACGAGAAACTCCGCCAACTGTACTACCAACTCGTGACCTTATTTTTTCTGTAATGTTCTTTCTGCTTCTCAGAGTTACGAGTCTAATAAATTATTAGGTACCGACCCACCTAATATAAACAGGTAATTTTTATTTAAATAATCTGTCTGTGGTGTTTACATTAACATTTTTATTGTTAGTTCATAGTAATTAAAATTATTATTTAATAAAATTTATTAAACAAATGATTTTTAATTTTGGGCCTATCCAAAATTAATATTAATTGTTATATTTTATTATTTTTTCAATGTTTTATTATCTTGCAGCTGATTCTGACCCAGGCGTAAGTTCGCTACATGGAATCGCCAGTTGTTGTCAATCTATTATAATTCAATTAAAAAATATTCAAAATTCTAAAGCAATAAGGACCTTAACGTTAACTCAACTCAAAAATCCTAAAGCTGACGTACAAAATACAATGCGTTTTGAAATAAAACGTAGGCTTTTTAAGATTGGTGTCGTCACACAGTCAACCATAGATCCTTAAAAATTAAAACTTTGAAAATTACATTAATCATCAAAACAAAATTAAAAAATACTAATATTGGTAGGTTTACAAGTTAGAAGGTCATTATACTCGATACAATACAATTTTGATTTGTATCGAGGATAATTGACTCAATGTATCTACTCGTAATAATGGAAGACTTTAAAATAATTATATAAAAACAATTTAAAATTAAAATGTTGGAAGCAATTACAATTTTCGCACAATAACATAATATCGACATTTAACAAGGGAAAATTGACTCTTTTCATGAATTTTAATGTAATTTAAATAATTACAACACGATTCAAATTCGATCCTAATCATCAAGGGCAAATGGATTCTGTATCTTTCTTTATGATAGTGGAAGATTTAAAAATAATAGTGTAAAACATGTATCGGTGGCATGTATCTTTTTTCGGGAGATTTTTTCAATGTAAATGAGTGTTTCTAATAATTCTTTAATAATTATTACTTATATTATACCATATTGTTACCCTTTGTGCTATGCATAAAAATCTTGTCATAAACATTAGTTTATCAATTAAAAAATAATAGTAATTGATATTTGACGAGTTAAAGTTATTTCCCCAAAAAATTAGACATAATTTGTCTCGACGCCACCTGGTGGGAGATTTAGCACTTACGATGCCTTTCCCATATAAAAATATAGTTGGTTGTTTGCAGGTGGAAAAATGTAATAAGCAGTAATTGTTGAATGAAACACTAGTATTCATTGAATTTTTTGGCGGGTAGGAGATAAGCCGACGTAGCTCAGTGGTTAAGAGCAGTTGACCGGATATAAGAAGGACGCAGGTTCGAGTCCCGTCGGTGGCATCTTTTCTCTGGAGATTTTTTCAATGTAGATGAGTGTTTATACTTATAATAATGTAAAACAATTTGATTTTTAAACAATCAATAAATATCAACATTTTACAATTGATTCATTACATTTCCCGATCACCTTGCTCCCCCACTTGCCTTAGCTTTACAACATTCCGCTAATTGGGGAACTATTACCCCAATAGCCATCGGAATTCTTGTACGGGAATCATTCTAAATCAGCCTTTATAAATATTTATTTGACATACTGCGTTATTTAATTTGGCAAAACTAGAGTATCTGCAGGTCTGGACCGGTTGAGGGAGACCTTTTGTCCTCTCCGGCAGGACTCTCTCTGAACATCGCCTTGCGCAGCAGTGGGAGAGTTGGATTCGTACGTCCGCTACTCCTGGACACACTGACCCTAAATTCCTACTCACCAATCATATCTTTTCCCTTCCGAGAACTTCCTCTACTTCATTTTCTAAAAAGATCCTCCACACAGCATCCCCAAAGATAATGTAAAAAGTTCTAATAACTCTGTCATTCGCTCAATTGCTGCCATTTGCAAAGTGTCATTGCTTCATGGCACTGACTTGATCGCGTGACTCTTCAAACTCAGTTGCAGGCCAAGGTCCGTATTCTAGTCGGTGTTGTCATGGAGTGTGTATTATACTTTGGTGGAGAACGAGATTTCATTTAATATTATTATTTTATGACGATTAACCTTTCGTTACTGAGTCTTACATATTACATTTTGTAGGCATCGCCGTATGAGTAATTTTATGAAGAGAACAACATCCTTTATCCCCAATTAAGCCTGGCTTGATTCATTGTTTAGCAGAACTGAGAGTAAATTAGTTGCAATCAGCCCGATGAACCAAGGCTCCTTAATCTAAATGGCGGAGTAGTGCGCCGAGTTAATGGTTCTGCCCAATCAAGTGATCGGTGCTCCCGACTTAGGAAGGGAAGGGGGTTGGGGGGCCCAACTCAACCCCCTTCCCTTCCCCATTATCATTTCTCTCCACTAATTGCACATAAAGAGCAGTCGGTCTCAAAAGAACGTTAAGAGTAGAAATGCTAAAGTTCAAGCCTTAGATTTAAATTGATATACATATAAGTATATACTAAAATTGCACCACGGTATGACGTGAAATATAGTTATTTATGTATACATTATTAGAAGATACGAAACTGAACAGAATTGAGTTGGAAGTCAAAAAAAGAAATCTCAGAACATTAAATTTAACCTGGCAAAACTAGAGAATCTACAAGTCTGGATGCGCAATCGCCAAGTTACGAAGTCAGTGCTGTCGCTAAGAAAAAAACAATTTGGAATGCGGGTATGGGTTGAGAGAGGCTGGTTGAGGGAGACTTTTGATCTCTCCAGCAGGACTCTCTCGGAACATCACCTTGCACTGCAGTGGGAGGGTTGGATTCATAAGTCCGTTACTCGTAGACTTAACGACCGACAGATTCCTACCCATCCCTCATATTTTTTCCGTCCCAGACCTTCCCCTCCTTCATTTTGTAAAAAATACCCTGTTATGAAAATAATTTAATGTTCAAAATTACCTCAGAGTTATTTAATTCAATTTAATTATTTTACTGGTTACTAATAAATTCACTTTTTCTCCGGTAACTTAAACTTTTGATCGATAGGGGGTTCATAATCGATTTCCCTAACTTCTTGGATTTGCATCTGCTGGGCAGGATGTAAATCCGACAGTCAACAATGAATAAAATAACAGTGCCCACGCTCTGATGGGAGATTTTCATGCCTACCGACACAGTCAGCATATCTCGTACCTACGAGATTTGGCGTCCAAAATCCCATGGGATTAAAGCTGATAACTGTGTACCTTTATAATATATAACCCTGTATTTATAACATTTAATACATCCACTCAATAAGAGGTGTATATGACATGATAATATCACATAGTAGGTACAAAACCAACACAACACTTCCAGTGCATTACATTCAATTCTACAACCCTGATATTTAGATAACCCCACTTCAATCCTTTTTACCATAACAACCCTCCTTACAGCATCACCAAAGATGACATAGAGCCTGAGGGGAATCATAGGCCTCCCGTGTGGAGCTACTTCTAATTGCGCAGATCCCAGGGTGTGGTCTCCAGATAGTCTGCAGTCAGGGTGTAATTTGAGTTGCTTTGGTGGCTTCCTTGGGTTTCACACCATAGGAACGTACAGTGAGATAGAGAGTTTGTTAGTTTGAGGTTATCCTTTGTTGAAGTAAAGACACTTGTGTTTTGTACTGGATATTTGTAACTGTTTATTCCGTTGAATAATTTTACAGAGAGATTGTTTCTAATCTGAACACTTGACTGGCGACAATAATTTAGATTAATTCGTAAAAGTCTAGCAGAAGCGAAAAGAGAATCGAGCAAAGAGAGATTCACATGCGAAATGATAACAAGCCATTTTATAAACAAAAATTAGAAAGCTGACGTGGCCACAGACAAAAGAGATTATAGACACGCAATTCGTCGCAATATTTTAAGAGGTGGCATAGACATGAAAGTTTAAGATAATGTTTGATTAAAAGGTGGTATAGACAGGAAAGTTTAAAGTAAGAGGCTCTACACATCGAGATTAGATAAATGAGAAAATAAAAGTGTTCAGTGCTAAATGAAGTTAAATATAAAATAGGACAATCACAACACACAACTTCCAACACCAATCACTCTGTTAATTTAATATGCTTACGGTAAAACAACACACACATATCAGCGGTAGAAACGAGCTTCAACAACAATCGCCGCCATTTGCAAACTGTCATTGATTTATGGCACTGACTTGATCACGTCACTCTTCAAAATCCGTCGCACGCCAAGACCCATATTATAGTCGACGTTGTCATGGAATCTACTAGATATACTAACTTTAACTATAGATAGTGGAGAACGAGATTTCATTTAATAGTATTCCCACGCAATATATGACAATTTTTATAGTCTTAAATTAAGTGTAGTTCCTCCCATAAAGTTGACGACGCGCTGCGAGAGCTCGTAAAGTAGTGACCGCTATTGGATGTTCGGATGACACTAAAATACATTTAATTAAACTAATTAATTGCCTACGTGTTATGGAAAATATCTGTTATACTCTAAGCATACAAGAAGATGGATTATCTTAGATTATTTTTGTGTGCAGCACCAAAAACACTCAAGAATGGAAGAAGCTTCACTTTTCAGCTCACCTTATCGTTTAGTTTTCGAGCTTTGATGTTTTGAAGCTTTGGTTATACTTTTATAAACCAGATTGTAATATTACAACATAATACTGGTAATAAATGTTTTTTATCTTCCTTTTTTATTACAAGTTGAGACAATTCTCCCGTCTGGAACCTACATTATAGTACACATAATACATGAACAAGCAGTCGAAAGAACACAAAACAAATTCTTATGTTCTCTAAATTTTATTAAAATTGGTATTCCAGCAATAAGGAACTCCAGTAAAAAATATTATGACTTTAAAAAAATATGTTCATACAGACCAAAAAACGCTGATTCTGAATATATAAGTTTTTTTTTTAATAATATTAAACGTAGTGTTCGTAAAAAATATTAAAAAGTGCATTTCTTAACGTCTCGTTAAAATACACTGTAAAGTTGGTACGATTGAATGGTTAGTGCTGACGTCACGCGTCACCAGTCATTGTATTGAAATCAATTGACATGTAGGTATGGCACAAGCCATCAGTATTAACAACATTTCATGTTATTCTTTATTTCGTACTGTTTATAGAGATTTAGTTGTAGTGTTTATTGAAACAATATTTAAGCCTAAATAATTCAGTATCAAAAATAGAGGTATCTCTATTAGTTTATCTCTATTATTTAAAATATTGAAAAACTACTGCACAAAAAAAATAATTAATGAAAAAAGTAATGCTTCTTCTAGGGAGAATACTTCGAACAACGGAAGAACGGATTTCAAAATGGCGGCAGTAGATCAGCTGATTGCCCAATCCCATACTAATTTTTCGGGAGTGATGACGTCACACGATTTACCATATTCCCGGGGGGTCTCGAAAAATTAAAACTTTGACAATTATTTTAACTATTAAAACTAACTCTAAAAATAAAAACAAAAACGCAGTTATTTAAGTTAGAAGGTCATTATTCATAAAAAAAAAATAAAAAAATTGTACTGGAGTTCTCTATTATGTAGAACTACAACACTATTTTAAATGATGTGAATATGCTCAAATTGTCAGATGAATAGTTTTCTCCGACGGAATTTCCATAAAAAATTCTAAATGTTTTAGTTGTAGGTCTTGTATTTCTTGAATTGATGAGCTGTTTGAATTGATAATTGTTACTGAAACAGTTCTGTTATGTACAATAAATACTGTAAATTTTTTTTAAATATTCATATTTAAGGGCCAGCAACCCGGATTTGTACCGATTTATTACATATTTCCCTTAAATACGGTAAGTTTTAAAGCTCTTAAGAAAATATATGTTATTCTTGAAGATAATATCTAGACTTTGTCCGCGCCGAAACGCAAATTATATAATATTCCCTCGATAGAAAAAATCGCAAAGTATGATCTAAAAATTATTATTAACACATTTTTGTTTCAGTTATTTTACAAGTTATATGTATGAAAAATTCACAGTGTTTCTTTAAATGCTGTTTAAGATAATGCCCGCGAGATTTTTCCTCTATTTTTAACGAGTCATGTTTTATTAAACATTTTCGCAATTTTCGCATCGATTTTGTCGCTGTAAATGTTAGTGCTCTCCATCTTCTCTCCATCTTCTTCTTTTCGGGCCCGGTTGCAGAGCCTTAATGTAAAAGCCCCGAAAAAGGGCGTAAATTAATAAATAAATAAATGTTACCTTCACCAGGATCTCCCTGCTGAGAATGTCATCGACATATTTATTAAAAGTGAATTATTTGAATAATTTGAAGTAAGTGAAAGATTTATAAATATATAACGTAATATTTTTAGTACTGTTGTGTTATTTTCTAATTTAGTTAGTATTTGGTTTCAGTATGTTTCTTATAAATTATTTCTGATCTTATTACGTTTTGTATCCAGATTTGTTTGAGATTTTAATGCATGTGGGAGTTTAGTGTTGTATAATACGTTTTTGTGTCCATTTTTGTTACCCATTAAAAATAAATTACAGATTGATTAATTAACTATCACATTGCAAAAATTCCTGTTTTTTAATAGTAGGTATGAAGGAAGATTCTCGATTTGGAAGGAAGGAAGATGTTTTGGTTCCCGGGGATCTACACAATATTTATTTATTTATTACACGCCCTAGTGGGCTTTTCTTATAAATTTTTTACGAACTATTTGTATCAAAGTAAATACTTAAAAATTTAAACAATAAAGAAAATATAAAGATAATGACAAAAAAAGTTGCAACAAAGTACATAACAAAATACAACAAAATACATAGATAAAAATATAAACAGAAACTAAGAATCCTCATTCATATAATTACATCCTGGATAAAATGTCACTATTGAAACTTTCGGAAAGAAGAATTAGCACAGATTTGATACTATTACATAAAATACTGCATTACAAAATTGACTGTCCTGAATTACTTCAATTTATCAATATCCATGTTCCCAAAAAATCATGCCGACATCTATTACCCTTTTACTTCAATAACACCAGGACACTAGCTTATCAAAATTCTCCTATTCCGAGACTTCACATTCTTGGAAATAAATATTCTAATCTGGGCGATATATTTCATATTAAAACTAATCGGTATAAATGTTGTAAGTTGTTTATTCTTTAAGACACAAATAGACCTTTGTACCTACCAAATAACTTCTATGCTACTACTATATTGTTTGGAAGAATCTCTTAAATTCATTTATATGCAAATATAATATCATGTTAGTTACAAAATCTGTCAAATTAGATATTCAATAAAATTTTTTTAACGTATGTGTGGTTAACTTTAAAATGCTAAGAGGAAGCTTGGTATTCTCTCTTTCTAAAACTGTTTTTTCAATAACAAGCCTGACCATAGTAAAAAAGACGATGAAACAAGTTTTATTGGGACATACGTGGCACATCGTGGCTCAATGGCTTTTGATGTTTCGTGACAAATACAGCACTGCATTACTCAAATGGTTAATTAGGATTAGTTTTTAGTTAATTAGGATTTAAATTAGTTTATTAATTAGTTAATTAGCGTGGTGAACGTATGTCTTAGTGTGAAAAAGACACGCGTATTTGAGACAGCATAAGTAACGCATAAAATGGTGTGCTTTTTGTCCATTCATCTTCTTTTATTATACATACAGTTTTTTTCTAGAAGAACATATTGCGAAGCTCTAGCAATAAATGTAAATAAGAACAAACACATCGTATTTTGTCTCTACTTCAGAAGAAATCATGGTATCTGTTAAAGTAGAACCACAATTAGGATTAGTTAAAGTTTTTTCTTACTTAAAACAATTAAAGGACTCTTTCACATGCATCACCATCTCCACTCTTATAGTGCCCACTTCCTCTCCCAATAATGGGTTGATTAAACCTTACCCAAGAGTCCCCTCCTCCCTCCGATAATTGGAAGAAATCTCAATACAATTTCCTCTGAGAGGTCGGGGACGGTCGACAATGGACTAACTGAGTGTTTCCCGATTCCCCTGAAGTGACCTTTATTAATTTACCAAATAAAATCTACTCTTTTGGAACGCCCAGTGATTTTAGGTTTCTAAAGATGTTAGATTTCACTCTTCTATGCAAACTCATCAATTAAATCTTTAATTTATTGAGATTGAGTTATTGATACTTATATATACCATTATTGTAATATTTAATAAATGAAAAGATATAATCAACAGCTCTCTATGAAATAGACGACTATACAGATTTAAAAACACATATTTATGTTTAAATATTTTAATACTACTCTTCCATGGAAGAATTAAGTGGCTGGAAGGAGAGTGTACAATGTTTAATTATAGATATTTAAAGGTATTTAATAACACCATGGTTTCATGTATTATGTATACAGTATTATGTAAATTACAGTACGAACATAGAAAATAACATATTGTAAATTGTTCAGTGAATCCGTAAATAATTAAATTAAATCGAAATATTAAAATAAAATCAAGTGGAAACATTTTTTTTAACAGTTCTTTAAATATTTTTTCACGGTTCACTTTAATGCTTCTAATTTATTCCGGTAGTTGATTGAAAAAAAATCTTCATCAGTAAAAGTCTTATAAAAAGGTAACGGTCGTAACTGGAACTCTAACCCAGATAATATAGTCTTACCGGGACAAGTAACTCTACCGATTAAGCTATCGACACCTACTTTGATTACTTTCAGTATTTTTTATCGATCTCATACTTTGTAATAGGAATTACAAAATCATCATCGACCGGTCAGTGGTTGAGTGGGCATCGTTTGGGCCCCACTCAGGCGTTCCGTGTTCGATTCCTCGGCTGGTAAAGTCTTCCATCACGACTCAAGCAACATTTTCGGCTTACTGTGGTGGTAGCAGGAGATTTTAAAATTTTGTCGGGTTTTTCGTAACCCGGGAAAAAAAGTCATCAAAAATTAATTTTTACACCACAGATGGCAGCCATAAAAAGAAATTTATTTATTATGAATTAACGCCGATTAACGGCTTTTACATGGGAATTCCAATAATTTGAAAGAAAATACATGGTTAAGAAAAAAAAATTAATTTGACAAAAAATTAAAGAGCACATATTGAAGTGACAGTATAAAGCAAAAATAGTAAGCTATTATAAATACAAACATGAAGAAAAAGATAACCTCATATACATTAATGTGTACAAGATATTATGAACTAAAATATTACTACGTAAATTACGTACGTAGTAATAAATTTAAAATTCTAGAATAAACATTGATGAAGATATAAACATACAAAGTATATTAGATTATAATCTAACTGAGAAGCGCTGACAAACAGCTTTAATTAAATAATGTTTGTATGTTTATTTATTTATTTATTTATTTATTTATTTATTTATTGAATTTCACGCCCGGCTGGGCTTTTACATGCATTTTTTTTTTACAAAGAACATCTAAATTTAAATAAGCATAACAAAATTTTAAAAAACAAAAAAACAAATACATAAACAAAACAAAAACAAAATCAAAATCATAACCAAATCTAAAACAAAAATACAATAAAAAACAAATTGAAATAAAAACAAAATACTCCACCATGCAAGATGGAAAAAGATGTAGACTGAGAAAAGTAAAGTACACGTGAAATGATTCGAAGCAGAGCTATTCAGTTGGATTAATTAAATTTGTTGTTCTTCTTTTAGATATAAATTCTACTAAGACTTGTTTGTATTTAGTGAATGATGTGTTAAATATATCAACAACATCTTTATAGTCATTACCCAAATTTTGTATACGGCGAATGGGGGTATACAATTGTGATTCTGTGTTGGAGTTGTCACAATAGAATGGTAGATACTGCCTCGATGTTGAATTGCGAGGTATACGGAAGGAAATCAAGTTTAATAGTTCAGGGCTGTCAATTACTGAATTTATGATTTTATTTAAACATGTTAGGTCATATACTATTCTGCGTTCGGAAAATTTTAATAAATTAAGTTGACATAGTAGATAATCATAGTTGATACATTCACTTGTGATACCCATTCTGAAATTAATATATCTTAAGAATTTATTTTGAATTCTTTCTATCGTGAGTGAATGCTTAGCATAACTAGGTGCCCATACTGTCGAATTGTACTCGATTTGACTCCTTACCAATGATATGTACAAATTTTTAATGGTTTGAATATTTTTAAATTGACTGCAAATTCTTATTACGAAACCCAACATTTTCAAAGCTTTATTTGATGTAATTTCAATATGATTTATAAATTTCAGTTTTTGATCAAAGTTTACACCTAAATCATTCACCTCGGTTACAGCTGTTAGCACTACATCATTAATGGAGTACTCATAAATTATTGGATTTTTTATTCTATGAAATCTCATAATAAGACATTTACTTAAATTTAGTTGTAGATAGTTCTCTTGGCACCAAACAAAAAGTTTAAACAAATTATTAGACAATGTTTGACAGTCATTAATATTTCTTATAGCTTTATATATTTTCATATCGTCCGCAAACATTAAAACTTGGACATCGTTGAAAATACTAAGAACATCATTCACAAATATCAAAAATAAAATTGGTCCCAAATGTGACCCTTGTGGAACGCCGCTGGTAGCGATAAATTTATATGAAGTAAAGCCTTCAATTTTAACGGCTAATTGCCTGTTACTTAAATAACTTTTAAACCACTCGTATAAATACCCTACTATTCCTAATTTGTGAAGTTTTTTTAACAAGAGATCATGATTAACCCTGTCAAATGCTTTGCTGAAATCGGTATAGACTGAATCAACTTGTAACTTCTTAGACATGGATTCGGATATATAGTTTTGGTAAATTAAAAGATTAGACAAGGTAGATTTTCCTGAAGTGAAACCATGTTGGTTAGGTAAAATTAGTGGCTTGATACAGTGGATGATTTTGTTTAAAATAAGTTTCTCAAATAATTTTGGGATGGTTGATAAAAGGCAGATCGGTCTATAATTGCTCACCTCGTTTTTGTCTCCTTTTTTAAATATCGGGGTGAGGAAACTGTATTTCCATTTTTCAGGAAAATTTCCAGTTTGTAACGACTGGTTGAAAAGAAAATGTAGTGGATATGCAAGAGTGGTGGCGCAATTCTTTAGGAAAACAGGTGGGATATTATCAGGACCACCGCTCTTACTTTGATCCAGTTGTTTTAGCTGAGTCAGTACATCGTTATATTCAATTATTACATTAGATAAATTTAAATAATGATCCGAGGAAAAAGTTGGCGAGCAATCTTTGAATGTTGTTGGGTCATGGATATAAACACTTTTAAAAAAGTCTGCAAATAGGTGAGCTACGTTTTGAGTGTCGTTGGCTCTTTTTCTTTCGTAACACATGTTAGAGGGTACACTAACGTCGTCATTTTTCAAAGACTTTGTGAAATTCCAAAAATGTTTTATGTCACCATTTATTGAATTTTCTACTTTATTTATATAATTATTGTAGCAGATTTTTGACAATTTTTTGCATTCTTTTCTTATTTTACTGAACTCTGTATAATTTGGAAAGGATCCCTCTTCTTTATATTTTTTATGTAAATTTTTTTTTTTAGCTATTAGTTGGATTAATTCCTTACTGAACCATTTTGGATGCTTTGATTCTTTATATTCAATTAATGGTATACAATCTACGATAATGGCATTTATTTTGGAATAAAATGAATCTATGTTAGAGCTCACATCGCTTTCCTCGAGAAACGACCAATCCACTTTGCTGAGATGTTCATTAATTTCATCGTAATTGGCATTTTTAAAGTTATAACTAGAACTTGTTAGTATAATACTTCTTTTTACATTGTTAGGAATTATTACTGACAGTGGAGGATGATGATTGTCTATGGGAAGGATGGATTCTGATGCTTTACTAACTACTATGTCCTCTTCATTTGAAAAAACAAGATCTAGTAGGCGATTACTCAAATTATGCACATTATTAAATTGGGTGAGATTCAGAAATATTGACATGTCTAGGATTTCCCTTTCGCATAATGTTATTGATTGGGAATCAATACAGTTGAAATCACAATTTGGAAGATTGTAATCACCAAAAATGATGAATTTATGTTTTTTATATTTTGATTTTAAAAGTTCAACATCTTCCGAATGTTTTTTATACATAGATTTATTAGCTGAGGGAGGAATATACACACAACCAATGACGTAATTTTGATTTTTATCATTTACCACAATGAAAATTTGTTCAACATCACGATTTTTAGTTTTTAACACTTTTGAGGACATTTTTTTGCAGACTGCTATAAGAACCCCTCCACCTCTGGATCTGGAACTAGTGTTGATACTTCTGTCGAGCCGGTAGACCTGATGAAAGGGTAGACCGAGCTCCGCTGAGTGGATCGACGGTTCTAGCCAGGTTTCCGTAAGAGCGATGACATCGTGTGAAATAATTGGGGCATTTATCCTAAATTCATTCAGCTTTGTCCTTAAACCTCTGACGTTCTGGTAGTAGAGTCTTCTCGATGACGGCTTGACGAGTTTTTTGGAAGTGAATAAACTATTTTGGGTGTTGAATTTATGTACTTTATAGTTAAATTGGTTTCTCCATTGTTTTGCCTATTTTCCAGCTCCTTCCACAAACTTGTAATTTGTTGACGTTGCAGTACGGTTAGGTCATGTTTTATTTTAATAGTATTTTTATCCAGAGGTATTGTTTTTTTCAATAGCACAAGTTTGGCTTGGTTCGAATCTGAAAGTACAATCTTGATAGGGCGAGTTTTATCAGCATTTTTTCGTCCCAACCTATATATTTGTAGGTGGGTGGTGTCAATATTGTCCACTTTTTGGAGTATATTGGAAACTTGACTCCGATCTTCATTTATGCAGTCCGATTGTAATGTAGCCGTGCTCTCAGGAACGTTGAACATTATTATATTATTGGCACGTATTTTTCTCTCCTCCATTTCAGCTATTGTTTCTGATATTCCAGAAACGTCTGCACTGGTAATTGAAGGAAGCTGAGGATGCGGTGGTTGGCTTTTGTAAGCGTTCAGCTCACCTTCGAGAGTTGCCATTCTGGCAGCCATACCGGCAATCGTTCCCAGTATTTCATTAGTCTTTGGGATTATTTTTGCTATGTGTTCTTTAGTAAATTTACTGTTGGGGTCCATTACCATGTTAGTAAGTATATTTACGGCATCTTTGGCCACTTTTATAATCCACAAATAATGTTGATAATCTTTCAATATTTATCATATCATCAACAACATATTTGTTACCAAGTATATGCAGGCGATTTATTATGGCATATAATTCAGCATTAGATCCTGTATTATTACAATGGTAAGGTAATTTGTGACGAACTGATCTACTCGGTACATGAAAACATATTAACGAAAGACGTTCAGGAGAGTTCAACAAGTTATTAACAATTTTAAATAAATCAGAACAAATTCTTCTTTCTTTCTTTTCATGTATCAAGTCCTAATAGTTGTAACAGGGAGAAGTAATTAATGTTTTCAATTGATATTCCCAATTTAAAATTAATGTGACGTAAGAATTTATGTTGGACACGCTCAAGGGAATATTCATGTGTACTGTAATATGGATTCCAAATGGCGGAATTAAATTCTAATTGGCTTCTAACAAGAGAAGGGTATAGTAGTTCGACAGTTTTAAAATTTTTAAAATCCTTCGAAATTCGTAAGATAAATCCCAACATTTGCATAGCTTTACCGGATATATTATTAATATGTTTCAGAACTTAACAAAATACCATATTTCAGACCTTTTAAGCTGCTTGAAATGGGTTTAGCCATGTTTACAGTACAGGTACTTTTTAATTTTTTCTCCCCCCCATCTCTTCCTCCCAATCCCTTCAGCTTCACGACATACCCCATTTGGGGATGCCATATTTTCACTGAATCCTGATGTTTAGGAGTAGTTGAAGCTCTTGTGCAGTTTTCATATAAAAAATACGAAAATCTACCCTAACAAACCTACTTATTTCTTTTCATGTTTTTTAAATTCTATTTTATACCTATATACTAAATATTATTTAAGGTACATCGTCGCATTTCCTGGCCACCTCGGAAAACTGATTTCCATTAAGATTTTCATTATGAGGCTTTTAGCGAATATAAATTAGAAATTAAAACATAAAACTTCACGATTATGCAAGAAAGGCAGTCATTATTATCACACTAGCGCTAAAAATCACGGAATATTATAATAAGAGTCTTACCCCTCTACCACAGCCTCCGTGGTCGGGGTTTCAAATTGTCGACTTCAAAAATTGCCTTCAGTGGTTGAACCCTTTTATAATTCGTCGCTGTTTTTCCAATTATTTAGAATTTTATTGCAAGAAATTTACCCAATTTTCAATCGTACGTGGTGGTAGGTAATCTAATATCGACTCGAGCTCTAATTACAAAGGTGCTTATCAATACGTAATTTGCGATACAAAATGGTCAATCTGTGTGTTTTATGTCGTTCCCAGTTCTAAGGTTATATGTACATAAATTGAAGACTTCTGAAAAGGACTACGACAAACGCCATAACGTCTATTTCAATATCAAACTAATTCTCATATCATTTTCCAGAAGTTTTTTCTCGAGTTATATATCTATGTAAGTCAGCCTTGCTTTTATAACGTTGAGATTTGCTATAAGTACTGATTCACGATGTTCTTCTGGTCCATTGTTTAAAATTTTACCCTTTTCTTTTTCTTTTAGATATATATTTTTACTCTCTTTTATTCATTCAGTTTTGAATGTATCCTTAGATAGTCGTAGAAATAGCCACGGACATATTCCTTAGAATTTGACATGGATAACGCTTTACATGTGGACTTAATGTCAAACATTATTTTTAATAAGATATTCAAAGAATTCTTAGGCTTACCTACCTAGATACTCGTGTCTACCTCAACTGATATTTAAGGTATGTTTTTTTGTAAATAATACCGCCTGTCTAAGCCATCGAATTTGTGGTACGTTTTTGGTTGCAGAAAACGTTGTTTAAAATCAATAAATGCATCTTGTGATAGAAATACGACAGTCAATTTCAACAGGGAGGCGGGTATGGGTACCGCCGCCCCGGGAATTATTTATTAAATAACCAACGCCTGTGCCATAGGTCTGCCAAGTGGTGCGACACGTTTGGTGACTTACCAAGGGTGCCCGGGTTCATGGGGTGAGGTTTGTCTCATCACCTTGCACCGCAATTGGAGGGATGAATTCATACGTACGCCACTCCTGGACATTGATCCCAGATTCCTACCCACCCCTCATACCTTTTTCCTTCCCAGAATTTCCTTTCTTTTCTTCCTTTAAAAAGACCCTCCACACAGAATCCCCTACAATGACATAGGCACTAAAGGAAATTATTTTCCTCAGGGTCTCCTATGTGAAGTTAATGTAAAAAAAATATAATGCATCGTTTGTATGTTTTGTTTAGATAACGTAGTACATTCTTTTGACATTACCCTCGAATGTTACAATAGATTTAGCCATACGTAATCGCCTTCGTTAGCCACTCGGGCGATAATAATTGAAATACGCGCAACCAGCGTCCGCGATTTCTGAGCGTCCGATTTGGAAATTCCCCGCCTTCATAAAAAAATCTCACCTCCGAATTCTAATATGAAAACATATAAACTGCTTATAATGTTAGAGAGCCATTGAATGCACCCATATTTGAACGTTTATCCCATGTTTTTAGGATTCATAAAGAAAAATCATTTATAAACGCCTAAATTCTGCGTATAATCTTTAAAATTTGCTTCCGTGGTACATATTTGGAGAATTTCAAATATTATGAATTCTATGTATTATCTACAGCTTAATTGATAATCACAGAAATACGTTTTAATTTGAACATCTGCTTTTTTTTTAAATATATAGCACATGATAAATAATTTGTGAGAAAAATATTTCAAAGATTTCGGTTCGCAAAATGTCAATAACAAAAAATTCAGAAGAAATGCTTCCTGAAAAGTGAAAATACTTAATAATCTATCTATCTATCTATTCTATCTATCTATCTATCTATTTATCTATTCTATCTATCTATCTATCTATCTTCTATCTATCTTCTATCTTCTATATAAATAAAAATGAAATGTATGTACGCGCATAACTTCCGAACGACTGCACCAAATTGGATAATTCTTTTTTATCTGTGTTCGTTATTTTCAGGACAAGGTTTGTATAAAACTACTGGTGAGCTCTGACATTATGAAATTCGTATAAAAAAAATTGCAATAGGTGACACGCGTTTGAAAACTGAATGTACCGGGACTGAATGTATGGAATGCGGGAGGGGGGGGAACTCGGGAAGGGATTCGAGGGTGGGGGGAAGGGGGAGAGGAAGGTGGAGGGGGCGGAGTGGGAACGCGAGGGGGGAAGGGGAGGTTAAAGGGGAATGGGACGATTGGGAAAGGACACTCAAGGAGTAACAAGTTCTTTATTAAATGGCATAGCAACGCATGTCGGGAACCAGCTAGTAAGTTATATTTGTGATTATTTGAAGTGTACAACGCGCTGGAACTTTTGAAATGATTCCAGAAAATGTTTTAAAATATCTCTTCAAATTGGCCACATTCTGACCAGCGAACGCTCGAGTGCGTTTGCAAAGGTGACCGGCCAACTCAGAATGAAACCGACTCAGAAGGGTCATTAAGAGTGATAATAAAAAAATTGGTTAAATGGGTTGAGTTAGGTTAGGGTTACCGGCTATTTTAAAATTACTTTTTCATAGCTTTTAATGACCTTTCTGAGGTGTTTCTGAGTTGGTTTCATTCTGAGTTGGCATCGAACCGTTTGAAAATTAGTCAAAATGTGGCAAATTAGTCAAATTTCGCCGTAGATAATTCCATAGATAGTCATCATAGTTATTAGATCTGCATGCTACAGACGGAATTCTAAGTATATAATAATAATATTTACTCCAGATGCGTAATTTCTTTTTGGAAGAAATCTCATATCTCGCCCTCCATAGTAGAAAGAAATCCTATTCTATTTTAAAGTCAGATAATCCTCAATAGTAACTGCTTATCGATATTACATTCAATAATATATTTGTACCACTGAGATATTTTCAGTCGTGAATACGAGTAGAAAGAAATTGTATTCAATGTTCGGCAAGTTTAATATATATTTAGATTCGATTCAATAAAGTGGAACTATCGTGTTGGTTATTTGCGAGGAAGAAAATAAAATTGTATGTAAATGTAAATTACCACAGTGTTAAGCCTGGAAAATATCAGAGAGGAAACCAATATCATTATATGATTCTAGAAACATCTTGGCTTCATTAGAAATAATATTAATAAATTTATATCAAATGAGAAAAACATGTTGTAATACACTACTTATACAACGTGTCCCAAAATTCAACGATAAACGGGCACCAGTGGGTGGGTCTGCTCATGACTCCTCGAGAAAAAAATATTTCTCAATTTTTTTTAATGTACAAAAAAATTGAAACCCTTTGAAAATTGACACCTCTTAAAACCCATTACCTCCATGACGATGTCTATAGGCATCATAGACATCCAAATGGATAGACAAGCAGTTACAGATGAGGGGTAAAACCAAACCATGGAGAGCGAAGAGGGGAAAGATGACTGTCATTCGTTGAACAATCAATCTGACAGTATATAGGCATCTCGCATTACAATATCACCATTTAGTTCTTAAAAGCAAAATCTGCTTTGAATGAATAGACCTTTTTACATGGGAGCGCGAATTGCTTGCCACGTTCAAAACATATTTGCTAAGGCCAAATGCTCGCCCCAAAAAGACTCGCGCCAATACACATATCAATATTTTGTTTCCGTGTTTAGTTAAAACACTTTTACAAATGTTTCATAATTTACTTACCCCTGTAACCAGCGACGAGCACATTGGAGTACCGCCCACATTCGCTATGTGTACATTGATACGTAGATATATTGTATAGCACAAGCTGCCGTTATTTCGTTAAATGTATGGATGTCAGCTTCTCGCTGTTCACGGCAAGAATGATGACGTCACACATTTTAGATTCAAGCGAGGCTATATCACCTCCCCATGGAGCGAGCCGGTTCCAAGGAGGAGCTACAGCCGGCGCCATGTGGAGGGGGAAATAATAGGTTTTTATCACTTAGGGCAGGTCCAGATATATTCATATGTCCGTGATAGGCATCAAAAAAATTGATGAAAAGTATCATTTTTTTCACTATGAATAAAGCTAAATTTCACCAAGTTGTAATGAAGCATTTACAGATTGGTATGTTAGCTTTCAATAATTAACATAATTTAATAAATTTTATTAATTATCCTATTTTTAATTATTTTTTACTGAAGCCCTGAAAGTAGACTCATTTTGAAATATAAAATAAAAATTTAAATCGGAAAAAAATAAAACATGTGTGAATCACATATTGTTATCAAAAGATTAAATGGTCGGCAACACTGTTTCAACATAGTATTATATGCATAAGATGACAGCTAGATGTCACTGAAATCAGGTGATGCCTGCGCGCAACCTTTGGAGGTTTGCTGTGACAGTGTTTACATACGCTTTTGGTTAGCTTGCCTTCAAATAATACGGTTTTGTAGTGTTTTTATGAGTGATTTTTAATGAAATCAATAGTTTGTCTGCGGTTTTCGTATAAAAATATCTTTTTTTATTCAATATGTTGAAAATACCTACTTCTCTTATACTTTATTCGTCGTTATAAAACGAAATCGTTGAGTCACGATGAAATGATGGCAGAATTGGAGCGCTCTTTTAGCGTAAGTGAAAGTGATGACAATAATGTTGTTAATATCGCGCTATTGTTGTGATTCCTCCAGAGAACGTTAATGAACAGATGAACGAAGAGCATATTGACGATAATTTGATGACATATAACGAAGATGCGGAGGTGGATAATTTTCGAGATATTGCCTGCACATTTGTTATCGAGCGCAACATCGAAATTGAGAAAATTGAGGAATCACGCCTTGACGAGCATGAACCAGATGAATTCGCTAATGACCTTCACTGGAATCAGCCTTCGACATCTTCCTGTACAAGTCGTAATACCTTGCGAGTATATATTTCAAATGCACCACCAGCCAAAAAATCATTACAACAGGAACAAAAGAAGTCTCACTATAAATAAAAGTGGTCTAAGGCTAACTGTTCCAAGAAATGCTGTATTCTGAGCATATGACCCCGAATTAGATCAGGGATTATCCGTCCTACTTCTATGATGGAATATATAGAGTTTAGTTTATGGACAATTTCTTCACATCTCACCGTTTGCTGTGTATCCTGAAGGATAAGAGAATGCGCGCTACTGACACATGTAGCTTCTTAATCTTGAAGCTTCAGGCAAGTTGAAGACAGGAAAGCAATTGCCTAAAGGTAACAATGTCTTTTATGTTTCCCTTGCGCATAGTATTCATTTACCTAGCCAAAGTGTAACTCTCATCGCTCTTATAATTATAGGTAAATTTGATGCGGTGGTAGACGTAGAAAACCAAATCCTCGTATGCCGTTGGTAGGACAGCCGTGTAGTAACAGTGGCTACGAACTATGATCGAATGGAGCCAGTAAGTCAAGTGCAGTGTTGGCAGATATCGAAGAAAGACAAAAAGGCGAAATTTTGGAGAAAGCATGCAAAAAAATCGATTGCCCGGCGCGAATACAAAATTACAATTTGAGAATGGGTGGACCTTCATGATAATGGTATACAAAATTATCGGGTCATTGTCCAGTCAAAGAAGTGGTACTGGCCTTTATTTGTATCTTGCCTCAGCAGCGCTCTTGTCTCTTGGATGGAAGTTGCAATTCTTGCAATTGAAGGCATTCCATCTGGAGTTTCCCCGTACTCTTTTGTTGTCTTTTTCCAAATCAGGTCAATGCCGATTTCGGAAAACCTCCTGTGAAGGAAGACCATGACGCAGAAGATGGGAATTGTGTGCCTCAAATGCAAGAATTTCATTTGCAAAGTCGTGGCAAATCTCGTATTCGTTATGCTATGTGTAAAAAAAATCCAACAGGCTATCGGTGCCAGGACTGCAACCGAGCCCTTCATTTTGACTACTTCGAACGGTATCACTTAAAGAATAATTTGCTTAGATTTGGTTAGTTTTCCTCATTCTTGAATGTTTTTTTTAATATTGAATTTTTTTTTGCGTATTTTCCATTAATATTTTTTTTTTTCATTGAATTATAAACAAAGGCAATAATTTATTTTATATTATCAATATAAATCATACAGTAGACTGCACTTTACTCATAGTTGACATACATTTTGCTTAGGGGGGTTACCTCCAAGAGTTGCGTTTAGGCATCAATTTTCTAGACGCTCTGGTGAGAGGGTGGGCGGGCGGAAAATTCTAAAACTGATTTTGGGCTCTTCTTTAAGTCTATACTATCGGGTTATAATGATGATTCAAGTTCATAAAAATAAAATAAAAATCATGGAGGTAATGGGTTAAGATATTTTTAACTACCATGACCACAATTTGTCGAGGCACGGGAAAGGACATGCAGGGAGAATTAATTGATTTCTTTGAATGGCATTGCAACGCATGCCGGGTACCAGCTACTAGAACATAATATAAAATTTCTCAAAAAAAATTTTGATGGTCTAATCATGCTAATTGGATATCTAAACACAAAATAATATAAAATGTCTATAGATATATACCAATTTACAATATAGTATAATAAAAATAACGCTTTCTCTGCAAGATTATTATCAAATTTAATTTGAACGCAAGCGATCCCTGCCCGAAATTACGCAAACAAATGGTTCAGTAGTTTGTCATGGGGATATCCTTAGAACGGTGTACCCCAGTAAGGACATTTTTCTCTAAAAAAACTTTAAAACAAAGAAAAATAAATAAATAAAATACATTGGATTAACCCCACGGTACTTGAAATTCACGTACGAATGCGCGTGCGTGCTTCTAGGATTTCATACCTATATCGCGAAAGAAACGCAAGGAATGAACCAAAACGCCTAAGGGGACAGCTCGGATTGTCCCCCAAGTGCGCAGTGGGTTCTGCGCACTGAGAAATGGACTCTGATGGTTAGGGCGCTGGTCTGCTTTCCCATTTTCTCACACGCCGTACGATGTTCGCTGTACGCGCGTCTTAAAACGCTGTATTAAAACCCGTCTGCTTGTTTAGGAATAAATACATCCCAAAACACGTAATCGCGTACTTTCATAAGACCAAAAACGTTTCAGAGGACCTTACATTTTAAAAGCTACATATCTTTCTTCCTCTCATGCAAACAATTTTTTTTTTCTTTTAACCAGAAAGAGAACAAAATATTGCTACTTATTGTCTTTGAAATATGAAAGCTAGTGCCGGTTTCAGAATTTACGCGTGAAACCGAGGCTTCCGGATTGTGAGGTGCGAATATATTGAACCAAGCAGACGGGTTAAAATCATCCGGAATAATTTTTTGTATTTTAGTTTTGTTAATTACTTTTATGGTTAAAGAATGCAGTCATTTTGGTGAAGACAGATCATCAACTGTTATTTCCTTTCGTAGGTTTCGGGTGTAACAAGTGGGGACTGCCCCCATTGTCCTCCTGTGAAGAACCGTCACTGGATAGATAACTAGTTCACTGGTTTCATTCTAATTTTGACCGTTTCGGGAACGTTTTTGCAGTAGAAAAAGCGAAACAATCATGGCGATTATCTTACCGCTGTGTGGAAGGATGAAATCACGTGCTGAAAATTAAACGTCAGAATAAATAATAAGATACTGAATGCGGTTGCTTTAGGGATGTTTCGAGTAATTCATTCACCAATCCTGCGGCTGCGGACCATTAGCATTACTGAACCAGGAATACAACAAACCACAAGGTAACCGGAATATCCGCGGAGATCTTTCGTGGTTTGTCTGTTTGTTACCAACTAAAATTCCCAACATTACTGCCAAACGTTTAAAAATCTTTCAAGCCCGAAAACGAAATTCGTTTCCGGGCTATTTTAAATTATTAATTTATAATACTATGAAAGTTTTTGAAGCGAAAACTTCTTCACCACCATTGTGATTTTAAACTCGATAAAACGAAAAATAGCGACACTAAAAAGAGACATACATTTATAGGATTTAGCCTGCTAGAGAATGAGATAGTAAAATCGGTCTGTTCTTTGAGGGGTGCTTCGAGCCTATCGGTCTCCTCTTTGCTTCTTAGCCTCCCCAATCTTCTCTACTTTAGTTATCTGAAGGTTTCACTTCTACCGCGTGTGAATTGTACACACGGCTTTTTTCACAAATAAATCAATAAAAATAACATGTAGTATATTTGCGGTACGTTACAGAGAGAATATACTCTCAGTATCTCCTTAGTGTAAGACCGCCATTCAGAATTGAAACGTTGCTTGAAATGGCTTTAGCCGTGTTTAGTGACCACATCTGAATATCAAGGTACTTCCCAAACTTTTTTTCCCCATCCCACTACTTTCAGCCTCACAGCATACCCCAATTGGGGATTCCATAGTCTCAATGGCTCCAGGTGGGAGCAGCTGGGACTCTTCTGAAGTATTCACGTAAAAAAAATACAATTTTTTTAAAATGTAAAAAGAAGAATGCTAGGTACCAACAACAAAAAAAATAGCTGAAAAAAAACTGTAAATTTTCGTTATTTGTTTTTAGGGGTGCTATGCCGTGTTGCGCTACCTCCTTCTTTAGCCAACGTTTCGGACAGCGTTGCAGTGTCCATCATCAGGGCAGTTCCGGCAGATCCGGTAGATGTGTAATTGTTAGTGGTGAAATGTGTGCTTGTTTGCTTGGATGTGATACCGTGTTGCCAGCTCCGCTACACTCCGAGCTGGTATTACGGTATTCAGAATGGAAATTTGTCTAAAAATTTTTTTTTGGAGATGTCAGAATATTTACTTAAAAATATTCCCCTGAGCGTTCTGCTCTGTCAAGATTACTGTTTACAGCCTACAGCAGGGTGAGTCTAAGGGTAATTAGGAGAAAATAAAAATATAAGGTGGGGGGAGATATATTCCCGGAAATGGAAAGCCGCTGATGTGAAGGTGGCTTATCAGAATAAGCTGTTGGCTAATGACATTCTAATAATGAGGAAGTGTTCAATCTCGTTTTTTTATTATACCAAATTTGTTTTTACGACCTGATAAGAATTTTATTTTGTCGACATATTTTTTTAAAGAATTTTTACACGACATGAACAATGAACATTTTACTTGTAAATTTTAGCGATTATATTAAATATAAGTATTGAGTTTCTGCCACAGAAGGGTTTTTGTTGAAATCTTTTTGTGTAAATCAGTGATATAACAAGATTTTATAAACAAATTGAACATTGTTATTTTAAAATGTAGGTATTAAAAAGGAGTAGAAAAATAGTATCGCATTATTTTTCGAACCAAAGTGTGATTTGATATTTAATTAGTTCCACGGTGTTAGACACTCTCAGTATCGCCTTAGTGAATTATCACTTTTCGGAGTAGAAGCGTTGTTTGCTTGAAATGCCTTTAGCCGTATTTATTGACGAGATCTTATTAGAAAGGTACTTCCCAATATTCCTCCATTTCTTATCCTTCTCTTCCCCGCCCCTTCAGCCTCACAATATAACCCAATAATATACACAAAAGAAAATCGGGAAAAAAATATCCTTTTTTGTTAAGAATTTGTTAAAAACTGTCTAGTAAAACTGCAATCACTATCTACAATTCAATTATCGCTCCACATTTTAACTATTGCTCAACTATCTTATGTAACGAACGAGAACAAAATAAGTTTCAAATTCTCCAAAACAGGGCAATGAGACTAATACTTCGGCGAAAAAGATTTTCAAAAGTAAACAAAATGTTGAAGGAACTGAATTGGCTACCCGTGAAACAGATGCTGACCTTGAATGATATTTATACATAAAATAATTAACAACATGTTACTAAAATACTTCTCAAATAAAATTATATTCAACAAGGACATTCACAGACATAACACAAGCACGTTCAAGGAAATCAGGCTTCAAAAAAAGACAAGGCGAATACGCAGAACAGTTTATTGTACAAAGCAATGAAGTTATATAACACGCTACCAGAAACATTAAAGTCCACACCAATTGGTAAGTTCAAGATGTATTGTAGGAGCTACATAAAACTACATAAAATTTAGTTTGCGATATGAAATATTATAATTAATTAGAAATTTTGTAAACTTAAATGTAAAAATTACTAAAATAAAATAAATTCATTTATTCATAGTCTCAGTCGGAAGCATTATTTGAGGCTCTTGGGCGGTATTCACGAAAATAATAAACCAAACAACATCAAGTTTTTCCTGTATAAATATATCGAGTTATCAACTTTTTAATCATTGAATACAATATTAGAGAATCCGAAACTCCGTTCTTGGTGCAGAAAAATCAGAAAAAAAGATTCGGTTGCATCTAGGAATTGAACCCAGAAACTCAGTCTTGCCAGAGCTTTGCTCTAACCATCGAGCTATTCGACCCCATCCTTGGGTCAAATTTAACTATATCATACTTCGACCGAGAAATAACAATATTATTAGCATTTTCTTAACTAATAATCTTTTAAGAACTAAACTAAACTTTCCCGAACTAGAAAGTGTCTTAGATAATTATACATATTTTTAATTTTAATGTGCGACATCTATTGAATTTTCTACAAGTCCAGGAAATATATATTTTTTGGAATAACTCAATGAGTAAAAGCTCAAATCGTAATATTTAATCATAAAATACAATAACCGACTCTCAGAACTAAACATTGATACACAAAAAGATTCGGTCGCTTCTTGGGATTGAGCCCAGGGCCTCAGCTTTGCCGGGGCTCCACTCTAACCACTGAGCTAATGATTAAATATTACGGTGTGAGATTTTACTCAAACCTGTGGCTGTACTCAAACCTCAACTCTGTGGCTCGGCCGCCAGCAACTGCGGTTTAAATGCGATTTTATCCCTTATGTATAAAGAAACTGTATGAAAGACAAGCTCAGATCGCTTGCGCCAATATCAATCTGGGAGCAATTTTTTATTTGATCATTGTAGCTACTATGAATGCTTTCAAATAAAAGTTCTATGACATTAGTGAGTCACATTTTCTCAGCATCTGTCAATAGCGAAAATAATGATATTTAACATTTTTAAAAGAGTACCAAGATCATTATTTCTTCGAAAACTCCATTGAATTTTCGTTATTTGTTTTTGGGGTGTTATGCCGTGTTGCGCTACCTCCTTCTTTAGCCAACGTTTCGGACAGCGTTGCAGTGTCCATCATCAGGGCAGATCCGACAGATCTGTTAGATGTGGGATCTGCCCTAATGATGGACATTGCAACGCTGTCCGAAAGGTTGGCTAAAGAAGGAGGTAGCGCAACACGGCATAACACCCCAAAAACAAATAACGAAAATACTTTTGGCCGTGAAAATCTAAAAACGTATCCTCCTTTGAATTGTTTTTTTTTTTTCATGTTGGGTATGTATTCAGGTTTGTGTAGAAAAATAAAAATAGTTTGCATTTGTATGAATATATTTTTTGACAATTATTTTCAAAATGGGAGATTTATTTATTTTTTTTGGTTTGAGTTAGTGAGGTATTCTGGGAAAACTTCTTACGATATTATCATGTAAGAAGAAAAGTAAGATGAAAAATATGATATATTTTTTGGTAAACAGAAAACAATCGCGAAAAAAGCAATTGCTTTGTTTTTACTCAGTTCTTTGACGTGAACTCATCAAGGTAATTTTCGCGCTGTTTCCGAAATGTCATCCAACGTTCAACAGGAAAAAATTAACTATAAATAATCTAATAATAACTGGTGTCTAATAAATCTGTAGTGAGGGATTTGTATTATAATGATGAACTGTTGGACATCTCCTCGCAATGTTCCGGTGGATTTAACTTCAATTAGCAAGGACTAAGTACTGTGGAGAGTAGATTAATGTCAATTAGCCTCCAATAACACTATGTAAATAGGGAGGCCATTATCATTCGATTAACTGAGTGGATTTTCTGAGTTTGTCGACCGTCATTTCCCACACATCGTTAAATATATACATTTATATCTTACTAGCTGGTACCCGGCATGCGTTGCTATGCCATTTAATAAATAAATTGTTTCTCCCTTCAATAAATAAATTGCGTTCCCACTCCCACTCCTCCTCCTCCACCTTCCCTCTCCTCACCCTACTCTCCCCCTCTCCCCGTCCCGTGAACCCCCCTCTCGATTTCCCCTCCCCCCTCCCGTATTCGCCTCCCCCCTCCCGCAGGTCTTTTTTTTTAAGGAGAAAACACAGATACAGACAATAATTAACTAAACAATATTATGAACAATAACTTGAGAATTCGCCTGCACCCCAACTATTTCTCACTAATTGTCCTACGTTGTTGATTCAAAACCCTAAATTTAATACGTGCTTCAATTCGAGTGGACCAAAGGAAAGTAGGTAGAACAGTTTATATGGTAAAATGAAATTGTTGTTTTATCTATCTTCATCGCAAATTTTCCATATTTTCTCACCGTTTAAACCTTCCCTAGACTACGACAGACATTTCAAAACCAAAATCAGCTAAATCGGCCCAGCCCTTCTCGAGTTTTAGCGAGACAAACGAACAGCAATTGATTTTTATATATATATAGATTCAGAAAAAATGAAGTTGATTCAGTATAAACAGATTCACTCGTAATAACACTTTTACTTGCCTTAAAAAATAATGCATTGCTTAGGTCAGTGGTGGGCAAACTTTCTTCATGGCGGGCCAGAAAGTTAAAAAAAAATTCAGACGAGGGCCAGGAGTATAGCCAAAATGCATTTTGTTTTAAAATCTATATTTTAATTATAAAACTTTACACACAAACGCTGATATAAGTTACAGATTACAATTATTTAACTTTTATTTGAAGGCCCTGTTGTGGTTGGTGTGTGAGACATATGAAATTGTTTTTGATTGGCCATAATGTCTTCAAATGCAGGTTTGCGCTGCGACAAAGTAACCTTTAGCAGCGAGAATAAGAACAAATATTGTTTTAAATGGGAGCTGCACTGCATTTCAACAATTTATAACTGCCATTCTGCAGGGACATTCTCCGGGTCCACATTAAACGGCATTGAAAAAACATCAAGCGAAGACTGAATATTCTTAAAATCTTGAAACCTAGTTTCAAATTCGCGTCGCAACGCAACACATGAACTACGTGGCTAGTCTAGAACTGGCTTCTTTTTCAAATTCAAATAATTTACTTTATATAGCTGGCTTTAAATAGCCCGCGATAATTATATTTTAACGCCGACGATCCTTCGAAATTTATATTATATACATAATAGTTATACTTATAATTTTGAAAGATCGTCGGCGGGCCGGATTAAATACTTTTGCGGGCCGGAGCTGGCCCGCGGGCCGTACTTTGCCCATCACTGGCTTAGGTAATTTGTTTGTAAGTATTCATTGGAAGGCTTATAATACGTATTTATGTTTTAGACGAGAAAATTTTAATTGATTTTTGAACATGTATAATTATATACATATATACATTTTCGTTATTATATATATACATATTTTATATTTTATATTAGCTACACACAGCCTATGTCATCTTTCGGGATGCTGTGTGGAGGATCTTTTTAGGGAGAGACCGTTTAAGGGAGGCCTTTTGAACTCTCCGGACCCTCTCGAAACAATGCCTTGCACTGCGGTGGGAGGGATAGATTCATATATCCGTCACTCCTGGACACACTTAATTTCAGATTCCTATCTAATCCTCATACCTTTTCCTTCCCAGAACTTCCACTCATTCCTTTCGCGAAAAGATCCTCCACACAGCATCCCTAAAGATGACGGGGAGACCTTTTGACCTCTCCACCTGGACTCTTTATACCCATCACCTTGCACCGCATTGGGAGGGATAGATTCAGACGTCTGTCACTCCTGGACACATTGGCCCCCAGAAACTCAACCTTTATACCTTTTTTATTCGCTCCTTTCACTAAAAATACCCTCCACACCTCCAAAGATGACATAGGCCCTGAAGGTATTTTTTCCTCAAGGTCTCATATGTGGAGCTAATGCAAAAAAGAAACACGTCATCCCCAAAGACGACGTAGGTCTATTGTGGGACGAATTAATAGCTTTAAAATAAATTGTTATTTCCCGCACAGTACCTATTTAAAAGTTTATCGTTCAACGTCACTTTTACGAGAATAATAAAACAAAACTAGACAAAAAGTTTTAATGGCGAATTCTGGATAATAAGCCGCTTTAGAATTGTAAAATTAGCCGCGTCACGTGAGAACGTGGCAATACAACACCCACTTTAATATTACCGGTATTAGGGCATTACCACCAGATCCTTTGTTAAATCCTCCCTCTCAGCACAAAGGGAATCCACAGAATATGCAAGTAACCTCTTTTCCCTTTAAACCCAATACTCCCGACATAATAATATGGAATTGATATGACCCCGCTCGAACCTGTATCGTTATTTGCGCAAATAAAAATAAAGCTGGTATTTGAAGATGCGGGACTTTGAAATGAGAAATGTTGGTAAATAAAAAATATCCAATCATGGATTTTGTGAGAGCCTTGAAACCCGATAACGGAAAACCGAGGCTCGGTGGCTTTCCCCTTGAATTTAACGGATAAAATGAATGAATACCTTTCACAATAAATCTCCTGTCTTGTTACTTGATCACTTATTTGGAATTTTAAACCTGATATTACGAGACTGGCTTCATTAGAAATTGTTTCGTAACGGAAATGATTACAACAAATATTATGTAGCTATAACTTTTGAATGTAGCTATAACTTTGTGGTAATCCATTATAAATAAATGAAACAATGCTACTCTGTTTGAACCACTTATATATTTTTTTAATAATAATAATTTTTCTGAGTTCGCTAACGATATCATTGAAAATAACCATAGTTTTGAAAAAAATACGGGGATAAATGAAAACCGGAAACTTAAAAGGGTGTAAGTGCCATTTACAAAAAAGGAGGTCGACGGGAATTATTAATTAATAATTCAATAAAGTACGCTCAAGCATTCAAAGAAAACCCTATTTTATTTTAATGCCAAATCAACAAAATGGAAGGGATGGAGACATACGTCCGTTGGAATAAAAATAAATTAGAGTTTTCTTTGTATGAGCGTACTTTAAATTACCGTCTACCTCAGTTTTTGTAAATGGCACTTACACTCTTTTAAGTTTCCGGTATTCAAATATTCTTCACATTAATCATAAAGGAAAATGCTTAGGTAATTTAAAAGCCCTGGAAATTGTGATGAACCTGCTTTATCAGATGGTTGGCGAATAATTTTTTTTTTTAAATAACAAATATTACTGAAAGCGGAATTAAAGGGGTCTGAAGCAATTGGGGCTGGCTTTTCGAAGAAGGATTTATCTACTGGGGTAACGAAAGCATTCAACAAATCAGAATAGGTATCGAACCATATTAGGGGCGTCCCATCAATCACAGGAAAGGGCCAAATCTGATGCCTCTTGGTGGATTTAGTACAAAAATTGTCCCACGTTTTAGGGGATAGTTATTTTAAGTGGTAAAAACACTTCTAACCTGGTCATAAATCACATTTTATGAGGAGCACGAGGGAATTGACAACAGTTGGTTTCACGTCTGAAATCGGCGAGTCTGGTAAGTAATAGGTTACGCTAGTGACAAAACCCTAAGGTTTCGGTTTGGATTTTGGGTTATTTAGATAACGCAGATGAAAAATGTGTTCGATCCCTTGTATTTGAGTGGGTTGTCAAGATCGATACATTAAAGCTAAATTTATCTCTTGATTTTACGTGTACGAGATTCAAGAAAGTAATTAGTGAAACTAATAAAAATTAATGTCCTGTCAGAACTTTAAATTATGTGCAAATTCAAGTATTTTTCCTGAAGTGCAGTTCGCATAACTGTGAGAATTTATGAGTGATAAATTAATGTAAAAAACGTTGGAAGGTAGGTTTGACATTGGACCTGCGAGATGGAAAGAGGGTAGATTAGAGAGACATTTTCGAATCGTCAAAGGGGCTGGACGTGAAATTTCGAAGGGTCAAAAACGGGGATTATACGCGCGGAACTATACAAGAGTGTAGTGTTCCACTCTGGACTTAGCGAAAACGAAAGAGTGTTGTGGCTCGCTGTGCACTTAGCGAAAACGAGAAGTGTTTGTTAAAACTAACTTCAGTGAAGATTTTGCATTTATGGTGTAAGATAAAGAAGTTCGGTGTTGTGTTACTTAATAAAGATAATCGTTGTTAAAATTCGCGATTGCCGCGCGATAAACATTTAAATTTGGGAATAGAGACTTATTAAAGTATTGGACTCCTGTCATAATTAATAATAATAACAATAATATCCTTATTGAACGAGATCTGCGAGATAATAATAAAAAAATACAGACTCAGTGTTAATGCTTACAGTGGTTTTAAAATTATATAAGTACAAAAAGGGATATCAACTGAAAACCCTAAATACGAACACTAGATAAGTGAAGAATATAAAACGGTTATAATATAGGTTTTCCCAATAATCCGCCACTGGACTAGCCGTGTTGAGGCCGTAAATTTTAAGTCGACTTATAATTCTCGTAAACAGGCCTACATTGAAATGTAATCACATAATAGATTGGTTACATAAATAATAATTGCAACTTATCATTCATTATGTAGAGACAAAAATATAACAATAAATATTTATCTTGAGTAACGACAATGGTCCCGGATCATAATAATAATCCCGTAGAAAACATTCCATCCTTCATTTAAGGACAGTGCAACGAATAAAATAATGATAATAATAAAAATAGTGGAAAAATGGTGTTAATTCGGTTGAGAAGTTTTAGCCAGAATAATTAGAGTTTAGATAATAAATGTACAGTCAGTCGAAAGCTAGAAATGCAGTTTTGAAAGGAGGCTTTTAAATATAAAGTAGGTCTGACGTTACCGTGTATAGTTAGGGGGGGGGGGGGTTGGTAGTTATGATTGCGCAATAGTCTGGTAAGGGGCCACAGGACGTGAGAGAAGATCTTCCCACAATGCAGCTTAGAGAAAAAGGGGTTTTAAAATTACAGTACCTACATTAAGACCTTGTACGATGATAAGGAAAGCAAGTAGGGAGTTTGATCATTTATAGGGAGGACGCGTGATTAAGACGCGGAGTTGCGTTTACCCTACCGGGAGTCGCGGTTTTAGCAACCATGTTCTTGGTAAGTCAAATAACTTTAACCTATATAACAGGACCTCACTGATTGCAGGATGGAGTGAAGAGAACGCTGACCCTGTATTATTTAACTGTACCAGCGTTGAATGAACTGATGTTTTGATTATTCCAGAATAGGTACCAGGCATAATTCACAGATGTTATCAACAAGAACAGCTACCTTTTCTCGGCAGACAACTGATGCCGAGCTAGACCAAATGGGGTAGACACGTGCGGAATCAGCGTAGGGGATACCTGGCTCTCTAGGAGGCTCGGGTTCGATTCCCGGTACCGGAACCTAGAAATCTATAATTGAATTAGGTACATGTACTTGTTTGCAGAGTGACGTGAATAGAACGCAAACTCTGGACAGTTAATTTCAGCAGCTCCAGCGCAGAGAAAAATTAATATTATTTAAGCAGCTGATATGGATATGTTTAGCGTTATTATCATCTAGGGCAGTGACGTTTTCTCCCAGACAGCTGATGCCGTGCGGTCGGGGGAACGGACACAAAAAATGAACCTGACATAGAGAATACAGTCAACCAAATGGGGAGCGTCTCGAGAGTACGACATATCAAATTGAAGGCGATTACTGAAGGGCGAGCAGCTGAACATCTTTAGACAAGGGAGCAGAAGAGCAGAATCACGATATAAAATATGAAACAGATAAATCTAACAGGTACTCTGCTGAATTCCTACTTGTTGAATTACGCTTTTTTAAATCTTTACGATCGAGCAATGTGAAGACGAACACCGAGGCCACACATACGTGTCAATTGGTGGTCCCCCGGTAAGGGTCTTTCTGCATTGTCATGTTGGAGGATGCTCACCATAGACTGATCGGGTCTCGCGAGGAGCTGGAAGCAATTCCCTTTCGCGGAACTATGTCGAGCGGATGGGCGCAACAGGTCGTATGAAATGAGAAGCCATCAGTATGAAAGGGCATGGTTCGCTGACGGAGGCGTCTTGACCAAAAGCATCTCGAGTTACCGGCAAGGTAGTGTGGATGGAGGCATAGGCATGGCTCTTGTGGAGAGATTCCTGCAGCATCATCACATTTTTTGATCCTATCGACCTGGAAGCAAACGTATCTCTTACAAGGGTGGGGATAAGTCGGTTTCCAGAGGTGGTCTGTAACGCTAGGTCGGTCACGTGGGAGAAGGATCTGCCTGTCACAAGCTTACGCCACTTTGTACCGTGAGTAGAGTCTTGATAAGGGACGAAATAGATTACCCCTTCTAGAGCCAGTAAAGTAGTTCCGGAGGTGTTCGATACTGGAGTTGTCTGGGAAAGGTTTGAAGGCATGCCGTTCTTCTTTTGTTATGGAGGGGTCCGGGTATCTGGTTTATCGTCAAGAGATTTTCCGGGTGCCATGGGTATAGCCTCATCATGCATTGGTCGGAGGGTCGTGTCCGGAGAGCTGACCACCTAGTCAACTTGGTCAAGTGGAGGAGCCAGTATTTGTTGCAAAAAAATTCCTTCCACATCACATCCACTTTATCCTCTATCCCGTCCTTATACTTCCATCCTAGGTATAAGTTTGTGTTTACTAACAACAGAACATATTATCACGATTATGTATAGGATATAGCCATGGAGAGCGGTGCAGAGAATCGCCAATTATCCACATGAAATGAAACATTCCAGGTACGTACATTAAAAAATCATTAGAACGTAGAGGGAGGGAGATCAATTTTATAGCCTATTAGGATCATAGTGGGGACAAATTCAGGATAGATTAGACAGGGCGTGTCCTTAAATCGTCTAAGAGATACAGAGAAGTTCCTTCACACCTTGCCTAAAAGAACCAAAAGTTACCACGAAAGACATTAAATACCTATCCTAGATGCTCTAGGAGCTCCGAAAAAAAAAATCACACAACGTGGAGAAAAGGGTTTATTGTAAGAATTTCCAGGAAAACTACCTTTTACTGTGTTCAGTCACAGGGGTGGGAAAATAAGTCATGATTCAAAACATTAATGGCGAATCATTCAGGGTACGAGAGTAAGATCTACCAACCGGAGATCTGAACGCACGAGAAGAAGAAATATTTTTAAAGTTTTCATTAGGGGGGGGGGGGGGTTGAACCATCACAAAATTAAAAAAATCCCTTAAAAATAGTGAATCATTATCAACAAACAAAAAATATTGTCTTACAGCCCAATCATGGATGTGTTCCCCTACCCACCCACTCTTCATTAATACCTAGCAACGGCTCCACCCCTACCATAATAATACATTGTTCCCATCTACTATTTTGTAACCAACCGTCAAATCAGTATACGTTTGCCCTGAAGAAGGAACGGTCGTTCCGAAACCGGTCAGCTTTACTCAATATATAAGTGGTTCAAACAAAGTAACATTGTTTCATTTATTTACAACAAATATTCTTCGTGGATTAGATTAACGCTTTGAATTTTTTTTCAATTCTCATTTCTATACTTTCTGACTTCTGTTTACTGTGTACAGGTTTAATATTTAAATTAGCCTTCTCAATTTATTGTATTTCTTGGGCTATAACTATGTAACAATTTCTAGACATTTAAATCGAAAATTAATTTCGTTAATACAATAATAGCACCATGTAAATCACCTTTACTTACGATGTTTCCATGTATGTTGACTCCTCCCACCTTTCCCCCCTCCCACTACCCCCGCATAATTAATTTTTGTACTTTGTTATGGTACGCCCTAAACGACAGAATTCGAGCCCACGGGAGCTCCACCGCGGACAGCAACACCCCGCTCCCCCCTGTTTCCTGCTTCCTACCTCCTCCCCTCTCTGCACGCCCGCGCGCACCAACGCGTCCCGCCAGTCGAGAATTGCAAGCGGCCTCGGGAACACGTTACGCTCCCCCGGATCGAACACCGAGTTCGCGGCTAATTTCTGTCGACCAATTTGAACGCAATTACATCTGCGATGTTAATTGAAGTACATACGGGTTTTAGCGCTGGTATTCTGCCATGCCTGTGTGAACTTCGGGTCCTGTCCTAGACTCGGAAGTGCCCCCTGCTGAACCCGGAAGGCGTGGATCCCCGAACATCATGTAAGCTGTACAAATATTCCCTCTTCTGTTTGTGTCCTTTAACGATAGACTGTAAACCCTCGCGAAAAGCCATCACTCAGGGAGTTTCGTTTCAGAGATCACGAGGTATAAACACGATAGCTAGGTTTGTGTAATATGCATTTCTTGTGTTGAATTGTACTGTAATAACCTATGAAACTGTGTTTTGAATTTGCAATACATGAATCTATTTAACTCAATCCTGTTGTTATTCTGCCTCGGCAGGAGCATTTCCTAGAGTGTATTTCCCGGACGACCGTGGGGAGATGAGAGTTCCGAAGCATTCGTGCGACCTGCCCCTGGAATAGAGGGTACTTTTGTCTCTGCTGTGAGCTGGCCTGGGACATGTTTAGGGCCCATCATAACAACGGGCGCGCAACGTGGCGCATAACAACTGTCGCCATAGCGTGGGGCCTCGGAATTTTTTTCTCTCTATCACGATCGCTTCGCGGAGTGCAACTCGTCGAAATCCTCCCTGTACAGGAATTGTTTTGTGAACATTAATTATACCTTGATATTCTACACCCAGTGTACAGTGAATTCTGTGAAAAAACCATGAATCACGCCGCAATTGAAAACACGGCCATTGTGGAAGCTACTAGAAAGCGCCAATACTTTTAACCGCGAACTTGACTGCGCAGGCGTGACCCTTTTGTTCACCAAGCTACGGTCAATTTCGCGCCAATCTCAACGGCAAATGTTCACGCGGTAAATACCTATTCTCTGGATTGCGCGCGCAAGTGCTTTGTCTCGCGCCAAAATTCCAACGGAAAAAACCCGTCGGAAAGAAATAATTAACTGTTGCTATGCAGCGTTTATAATCAAATCGCCTTTTTTATGACTGAACCGGATAGCAACGGAAATTATTATAAATTTGATTCTGGAACCCCAGTTATTTTGCGAATTCCTGAATCAAAATTTCGGACTTACGTTTTTTTGTTGTTTCTGCACAATATACCAATTGGCCCATTTGTGTCTGTCAAATGAGTGCAACTTATATTTCACCAGATGGACAAAATAATGACTTTTTTTTCCCATTCTACATTACAGGTACCGTTTTTTTTTCAGCATAAGTGTAAAGTGAATTGTTTTTTTTTTCCTTACATAAAGAAAAGTGAAATAATAACAAAACAAATGATTGATTCCATGAATAAATAAAATAATTTTAATGTGGTTGTCGTAACGAATCCCATATTCAGTTATTTTCATCCGGAAGTTTGTTCTTATTTGACAGAAGAGTGCCTTTTGTGAATTTTAGTGCCTTTCTCAGTGCAAAGTGAAGTGAAAAAAAATAAAAAAAGCCGTTTTCTAAAGGTCAGTCCTGGCAATTTTTTTTGAAAATAAATAAATACTTGTAAATTTCACAGTTTTCTCAAAAGTGGTCAGTGAAACACAGAAACCTTTACTACTAAGGTCTTTCCACGCAAAATTTTTTTTCGTATGCCTTCCTTTGACAAAGATTCTGGTGTCATTTATACCAAATTGTAGTATGAAATACAGTTTTCTATAACTATTTTAGAAGTGCCAACCAGTGGTTACCAAGTGAAAAGTGCCTCACAAAATTAATTTTGCGTTTGCTAAAGGAAACCCCTGGCAAAAATTTTTTTCACCACCCGGGAAACTCACAATGGAAAACAATCAAGCTATGGCATCATCCAATTTGGGTATCATTCCCAACGTGCACAACTTATCCAAAACTCACTTACAAACTGCTTTAAGGGATAGAGGACTCTCGCCATCAAACAAATCTAAATCTACATTAAAGGCTTATGCACTTCTATTTAACAAAAAGTACATTAAGAGAATAAACCTCGCCCCCTCAAGCGAAAATAATTCACGCTCGGCTACGCAAGTTTTGGATAATCTTGTTCCTAACAAAGAACCTATACCGCAAGTAATGGTAAAACAGGACATCGCACCCACCTTGACACAAGATAAAACTTACGATTTATCCTCTTGGAAAGTCAAATATAATGGCGTCTCCGATGTGCTGGATTTCATCGACCGTATCGAAGAAACGGCTACAATCAAAAATACCCCATTCGAGATTCTACGAAAAAACTTCATAGAACTCATCTCCCCAGAATTGATACCCTGGCACCGCATTCAAAAAACTAAATGCAATGATTGGAATAAACTCAGATCTGCCCTAATCTCGAGCTTCGGAAAAACAGAAGCCCAGCACAGGATCAAATTATCTTTACTATCTATTAAACAGCTGGTAAATGAACCTGTAGCAACATTCATAGAAAGGGCTGAATCCATTAACATCAAGCTTTCACATCCCGTTTCGGAAGCTGAACTATTACCAGTCATAACTGATGGCCTTTTAAGCAGATACGAGAACATCATCACCTCGCAGAAAATTGCATTCCTGGCCCAGTTAAACGAGGTCTGTCTCCTTCTGGAATCATACCAGGATAGGAAGAACATAAAGAATGTGTCAAATAATGTAGTTGTGCCAAGCCGTTCGTCTGGTTTAAAACCAGAATTCGACAACAAAAAAGTGTGCTCTTTTTGCAAAAAAGTAGGCCATCTGGCCACTACTTGTTTCAAGCAAGCGAGGTTTCTGGAATCCAAGGAACCCCGAACTTTCAAGAGGCATCACTCTAGGGACCGCTCTCCTCCACGCGACGAACTGCGCAATATTTTCAAGAAATCAAGGCACAACATGGAAAGGTTACAAAACCCAAGCGATGTCAGACCTCAGGTGGATTTCTCCAAGCCCCCACCAAATTTCTACATGAAGAGGCCAAAAAACTAAATAATAACCTCTCAGGCACCCATTCTGAACCAAGGTCTAAAGAATGGACTGATTGGTTAGCACACATTAAGTATTTTAACCAGACCTTAAATGTTTCTTCGGTTTGTTGCAAACAAGCTAAAGATGGGAGACCCTATGCTTCTTTCTCTGTTAACAATGTGACCTTTTCCGGATTACTCGATAGTGGGGCATCTATCAGCTGTCTTGGCAACAATGCTCACTTGCCTTTTGTTAACAGTGATTTTAGAATTTCGCCCCAATCGACACACCTGACGACTGCAGATAATGTTTCTCAGCCGGCCATCGGTGCCCTTGCCCTGCCAATTAATTCTAACAATAAAATAGTTACAATCAATTTTCTAATAGTGCCCTCTATATCCCAGAATTTCATCCTTGGCGTTGACTTCTGGAAGGCATTCAATGTTGCTCCCAAGTATTTAATACTCTTGGCGAAACCTCCACTGCCGCTCAAATTAGTGAGATCCGCACAATAATACCTCACGAAAATTTAAGCACGGACCAGGCTCTCCAACTAAAGGAAATGGTCAATAAATTCGAATCAATATCCTTCGAAAAATGTGGACTAGGTTTGACAAATTTGGTGGAACACCATATCAAAACCAATGGCCCACCCATCAAGCAACGTTATTACAACTTAGCCCCCCAAAAACTTAAACTTTTAGAAAACGAACTTGACGAAATGTTAAAAATGGGTGTGGTGGTTCCCAGCAGAAGTGCATGGACCAACCCAACTCTTTTGGTTTCTAAAAAAGACGGCTCTGCACGTTTCTGTCTCGACAGTAGACGTTTAAACTCTTGCACGGAAGCTGATGCGTATCCCTTACCTCACGTTCACGCAACCTTAGACAAGCTGCGTAACGCCAAGTTCATCTTTTCTGTCGATCTCAGCAAAGCGTTTTGGCAAATACCCTTGGACGCAGAATCGTGCGAAAAAACTGCTTTCGTTGTACCTGGTAGGGGAATGTTCCATTTTAAAAGATTACCCTTTGGTCTAAAAAACAGCCCCGCCGAGTTACAAAGACTGATGGACAAACTTTTCGGTCCTGAAGTCGATAATAGCCTGTTTTGTTACCTTGACGACCTCATCATCGTCAGCGATACCTTTGAAAAACACCTATTAATGCTGGAAAAAGTTTTCCAACAACTCAAGTTCGCTGGTTTAACCATCAACTTGAAGAAGTCTGAATTCTGTAAGTCCCGTCTACGTTATTTGGGATTCATTGTCGACGAAAAAGGTCTAAGAACAGACCCCGCTAAGGTGGAAGCCATGGCAAATTTTCCCCGACCCAAAAACGCGAAGGAAGTCAAAGGTTTCCTTGGACTTGCAGGTTACTACAGGAGATTCATCAAAGACTTTTCCACTATTGCAGCCCCCTTAAATAAAATTACCGGCATTCGTAAAGGTGTCAGCAATTTCCGATGGTCTGTCGAAACTGAAGAAGCGTTCACAACTTTAAAAAATGCCCTTCAAAAAGCTCCCGTTCTGAATTGCCCGGATTTTGCACTCTCTTTTACCCTCCACACGGATGCCTCCAATGTAGGAATCGGTGGAGTCCTTACTCAAGAATTCCCAGATGGCGAACACCCTGTAGCGTATTTTTCCAGTACACTAAACAAACACGAGAAAAACTACGGAATTACCGAGAAAGAATTATTGGCTGTATTGGATTCTGTTCACCATTTCCGCGGTTACATAGACGGTAGCAAATTTACTGTAGTCACAGACCATAGTAGTTTGAAATGGTTGATCTCTTTAAGTAATCCCTCCGGTAGGCTCGCTCGCTGGTCCTCCCGTTTGTCTCAATACAATTTTGATGTTGTTCACCGTAAAGGCGCGGACAATATTGTTCCCGACGCCCTTTCAAGAATTGAACTAGCTTCATTAAATGTTGACACAATTGCCCCCCCTCCATCTACAAAAGATGAATGGTACTTGAAAATCTTCGAAGGTTGCAAAAATAACCAACAAAAGTTTCCTAATTTTATCATAAAAGAAGGACAACTATACCGTAATTGCAAGGCACCATTATCCATCCTCGAAGATTACTCGTGGAAACTTGTCGTTCCCCTCGAAGGTAGAGAACAAATAATCATTGACAATCATAGTGCTCCCGACTCCATACACCCAGGAAATTTCAAGACGTATAAAAAAATCGCCTTGAAGTATTATTGGCCTGGTCTCTTTAAGCAAATTCGCAATTACATCTCTAAATGTGAAACTTGTAAAGCTTATAAACATAGCACGGCAGCACCTGCCGGCCTAATGGGTAATCCCAAACGTGCCGACAGACCCCTACAATCATTGTCAATGGACCTCGTCGGACCCTTTCCTCGAAGTTATGCCGGACACATGCACATACTTAGTGTAGTGGATGTTTTCACTAAATTCTGTTGGATCTTCCCTTTAAAAAGAGCCAACGCGTCCGCCATCATCAAACTCCTGGAAAAACACATTTTTATACCTTACGGAACACCCAGAACCATAATAGTTGATAACGGAAAACAATTTATTGCCCAAGAATTCAAAGATTTTCTTGCCAAATACGGAATCAAGGACATTTACTATAACACCTTGTATACTCCACAGAATAACACTGTCGAACGTTATAACCAGACAATCAACACAGCTCTAGCTATTCTAGTTGATAAAGATCAACGTACTTGGTGTAAAAACCTAGATAAAATTCAGGCTGCTATGAACAACACGGTTAACCTGGCCACTGGTTACACACCTTTCTTCTTAAAACACGGTATGGAACAAGTTGTTCACGGTTCTCTACATAGGGACACAAACTTTCCTACGTCAATTGCCGCCACAAGCAACCCTACCGCGGACTATGCCCATCGTCTGGAAGAACTGTCGGCCATCTACAGTGAAGTCACTGATGCTTTACTCCTGGCTCATCAAAAGAGCGCGGACAGATACAACCTACGTAGGAAACATGTCACCTTCAATACTGGAGACATAGTTTGGAGAAAGAACAACACACTTTCCCAAGGAGCCATGTATTTCTCTGCCAAGCTGGCACCACGTTTCGTGAAGGCCAAAGTTCTAAGAAAAATATCAGATCTAGTGTACTCTTTGTCTGACTCCTCTGGAAAGCACATTGGTAATTACCATATTAAGGATATTGCAAAGACTGGAAGTGAGGAGTCAAGTAAAACTGCCCCCACTATCTCAGCAAACTCAAAATGATCCAGTGTGTATCACCACAACCCTTTGGTAAGCACATCAAGTCTTACAATGACTGGCGTGTAAAGTGTCAATTACATGTCCACCCTTTCGTTGATGAAACGAATATTGTTAAAAAAATCATTTTTGTAAATTTATGTACACTCCACGGCGTAGTTTGCCCCGTTCATGTTTATGAATTGGCAACCACCGTAATTTTTGTTCCACACATTTTTTTTTTTTTTTTTTTTCTTTTTTTCTCACCTGTTCCAAAATTGATCACTTTAGAGCAGAGACACCCCTCGAGTCACAGTGTTTGGGAAGTCATGAACCCAAATCATTGCCTCTCAACCCCTCACACTACGCAACGTTCATGCCATGGCACGCTTTGCTATGTAATGCAATATTGTAATTTTCACCATTTTTGTTTGTTGTTTTTTCATCATATCGGAAGGAATCTCTTCAAAATTTTTTCTTTTATGTTCTGTAAGTACTGGAGCGTCGTTCTAAAGTCGGATTTGGTAAACTCCAAAGCGTTAAATCACGACCCAGGACTAGTAAACCATCTTAACATACTCCATATTTTACTCATCATGGTAAAAATAAGTGGTTACTCACATAATCACATTCCTTGTGTACAGTAGTTTTCAATTTTTCTCAAATGTTAAAAAATTGATGGCGTCCTACCCGAGCTCTTTGCTAACAAATTGGATTTTGACACGTCCATTTTGAAATCATATGTATATAAGTAAAGGAAAAGCCTTTAAATTGGTCTTTCCACCCTTATACAAATCTTCTTGGGCCCGTTTCAACTAAAGTACGTAAAACCAAATACTCGGTCTTTTGTTGTTATAAGAAGTCCTCGATTTGTCCCTCTTCACAACATGTATGTCTTGTATTACATGCCTCAACCCTGACGGAAAAGGTTAATAAAACCTAACGGCAGCCCTGTTTTCCGTACATAAATAACCGCAGTTTAACGTAAATCATCAATGTTTTGTTTGATCATCGTTTTGCAAACATAGGCATTCAACTCTTGTTTCGCCATTTAACCAAGTATTTGCAACCTAAATTGCACATAACCTGGTATGTTGTAACTGCACAAGGGTATGTAAAACCACAATTGGTCCCTTTTGTTTGTCCCCACCGAAGTTGCTACAATAGACAGTATGTAAAACCATATAGGTCTGTCTTTGTTTGTCACATGGTGTAAACAGAAATGTACTCTGTCATCACCCCGCCTTTATAACATACGAAGTGACATTAAATTGTTTACCTCCTTGTTATTCTATCGTACGCTCCTGGGCTACGGAGTTAGTTAATCTAACAAATCTTCATATACTGTGTTAAAACAAGCATTGTTAACGTTTATTGTGTTGTATTTAAACGCAACCCTGTTACATTATAGGAGGGATCCTTAAAATACCTGCCACAATACGAGAAGTTCGTCATAATCACTTTTGCTCATAGCTAAATGTTATTGAGTTGGTCGTGTGACATATTTGTCATGAGTACCGTTTTGTACATTCTATTTTGGTCGTGTGACATATTTGCCATGAGTATCACCCTTTTGTATAACCTGTTCTGGTCGTGCGTCATTTATTTGCCGTGAGCACCGCTTTTATGTATAATTGTGTATAAACTCTGTACACTACACGTGGAGACGTTAAAACACTTACCGTGATTCGTGTGAACGACATAATATCGGCTTTGCCATCTTCTTTAAGATGCATTGTATAAGCTCTTTGACTTCTGTCTATAATTGAGTTATATCTTGTGTGTACTTACATATTTTGTACACTATACGTGGAGACGTTAAAACACTTACCATGAGTCGTGCGAACGAAATAATATCAAACCTTTTGTGTGCGATCTACGAAATGTAGTCCACAACCCTTTGTTGTCATTCAACGCCGATGCCCGTGGACTTCCTGTTTTTTACTTCTTTGCAAAAGGAAAGAAGCCCAGGAATATCTACTATCCCAAAAGGACTAGTTTTCAGCTTCACTGTCAATTATGGGGCATAGTGCTGTGGGAGTTAATCGATTGAGCACAAAACCACCTAACTCGTTGTCTGGAGAACGAATAAGAAAACCCCCAGGTTTGTGAAATTGGAGCAAGGGTCTGTCTTTTCTCACAATCATGTAGAAGTTTTAAAATGACCCCTAATCTTTTGCCCAATACACGCGAAAGATTAGCCTCTTTGTTATAATGTGTATTCAAATTTCTCCTCACCCTTTTCTGATAAATGTAAAGAGTCAGGAAATCTGCTGGTTGATTATGTTTCATTTTCACATAGAGCTTGAATTGGAAATTAGTCCAGTCTCTAGCAAATTTCGTAACTCGTCTCCCTTCTCCCCTCCTCCCCCCCATTCCCCCATGTTCTCAGATTATGTTATGAAGTAAAAAATCTGTCGTTGACCATATTTCGCCCTCACTTGGAGTTCGAATAGGTAACTGTCCGGTTATCTACAGGTTTTCCCCCTCAATCTCTGCATATGTCTCACCTTTTTTTCTCTTTCTCAATTCTACGAAACACATTCATGAATGTTGGATATGTACGATATGCACTTGGCGTAACGTCTGTCTCCTTTTTGACAACCTTTATTCATGAATTGGTTTCCCTTTGCCGTGACTAGTTCACGATTCTTTGTCTTGTTCTTTGAAATTCTACGAAAATGTTACCATCTTATGTTAACATAGGCCACAGAGGGCCGGTTGTTTTTTAACCAAGACATATTGTCACTCGGCAAGCGCCAAGTCATCCTGGAAAAGGAAAATGTTCATGTAATCACAATTTAGTTAGGAATCTCTCTTCGTCACTCTCTGAGTCGGTGGTTAAAATTTCGTTTATTTCATTTTCTGGACACATTTTGTTTCTCTCCAAACCTTTTCTTCATTGGTCCCTAGGCAGGTAAACTTCAAGAATTTTGCTCTAATAATAATTTCTCCCGGATTTAAAAAGAAGCCCAGGCGGATGTCATCACCGACAGCCAAGCTGAGCTTCACTTCCTGACAGCACGCGCTGTGGTTACAAGGTCCCTCCTGCTGCCATTTTCTACGTATTTGTTCCTGAAAGCACAGACCATACCGCTCATATGTATGTTGTCTTGTCGTGCCACAGCAAGCTGAGTTGTCCCACCATACATTATGACACTCTAAACTACCTTTTGGGCACGCTAGCTCCTAGGTTTGTTCTTACTCTTGCTATCAATGCCAACCTTGCCGTCTCTTGCTCTGTCATGCAGTGACGCATATATCGTCATGTGTAAACCATCATTACCTTGACCCACCAGTATTCGCTGAATGCGTACCAATACAAGTTATCTTGAGCTACATTATGCTTCAATAACCATTATATACGATCCGTGTTTACCATAATAACACTTAGGATTCGTACTGGCATGTCTGCAGATACTGGATTCTTCTCTTCAATGGCCTCTGTAACCATAGTCGCGGCACAGCAACCACAGTCTCCACTTTGTGAACTTCAACGTCTTCAACCAAACCAGGTGTTTTCTAAGGCCTAAGTGTACTCTTGAGTGTTATCTCAAATGGGTCTGATTGCAGTGATAATGTAATCCTTAGAATCTGTGAAACCACGTCCTTTTCTTCGAAATTCTCCGAAACCAAACAAATCCACGCTTCGCAAACTTAGCTCCCAGACCAATGAAACCTTAGAATCACACCTTTTCTCTTCTCTTGTACAAATGTATTGTCATTCTTTCAATTGCATAACCATGTGTATTGTCATTTTTTCAATTGCATAACCATGTGTATTGTCATTTTTTTCAATTGCATAACCATGTGTATTGTTATTTTCAATTGCATAACCTTGTATGTTGTTTTACACCATGTACTTTCCCCAAAGTTGTCTTTTCCAAACATTCTATGTACCCCCATCCATTCCCTACAAACATTGTGACCTAAACTATAGCATAAACTGTATGTTCTAGCTAGGCAATCTCTCAAGCAACGAATCTCTCAAAAACCCCGATGGAAGCATAAGAGGATTTTTTTTCCCTACAGCTCCATTGCCACGTCGCTTTTTTTCCAAGCGCGGGGGGAAGTGTTATGGTACGCCCTAAACGACAGAATTCGAGCCCACGGGAGCTCCACCGCGGACAGCAACACCCCGCTCCCCCCTGTTTCCTGCTTCCTACCTCCTCCCCTCTCTGCACGCCCGCGCGCACCAACGCGTCCCGCCAGTCGAGAATTGCAAGCGGCCTCGGGAACACGTTACGCTCCCCCGGATCGAACACCGAGTTCGCGGCTAATTTCTGTCGACCAATTTGAACGCAATTACATCTGCGATGTTAATTGAAGTACATACGGGTTTTAGCGCTGGTATTCTGCCATGCCTGTGTGAACTTCGGGTCCTGTCCTAGACTCGGAAGTGCCCCCTGCTGAACCCGGAAGGCGTGGATCCCCGAACATCATGTAAGCTGTACAAATATTCCCTCTTCTGTTTGTGTCCTTTAACGATAGACTGTAAACCCTCGCGAAAAGCCATCACTCAGGGAGTTTCGTTTCAGAGATCACGAGGTATAAACACGATAGCTAGGTTTGTGTAATATGCATTTCTTGTGTTGAATTGTACTGTAATAACCTATGAAACTGTGTTTTGAATTTGCAATACATGAATCTATTTAACTCAATCCTGTTGTTATTCTGCCTCGGCAGGAGCATTTCCTAGAGTGTATTTCCCGGACGACCGTGGGGAGATGAGAGTTCCGAAGCATTCGTGCGACCTGCCCCTGGAATAGAGGGTACTTTTGTCTCTGCTGTGAGCTGGCCTGGGACATGTTTAGGGCCCATCATAACAACGGGCGCGCAACGTGGCGCATAACAACTTGTATGGAATTTTTAAGTCAATAACACGGACGCGGACGTGTCGAAACCGGTCGCAAAATTTTAAAATTAAAGTAACAAGTGCACATTGAAAATTAAAACTCTTCAAAACAAAAATGTTTAAATTAGCCGCCTTCCAAAAGACTTTTTATGATTTATTCATGCGAACATTTTGGTTGCCAAAATATTTTTTAATGACATAAACTTAATTAAAGTAATTTACTTCATGAAAGAGTAATCTCTGGACAGAATTGCCATAAATATCTTAGAATTTGGATGATTTAAAGAGAATACGCTTTAAAAATTAGAATATTCTCTTGGCAATTTTAAAATGAAAAGAAAAATATCTACTTAGATATTTTAGAATAATGTATTTGTGGCGTAATAATATTAATTAATCAGTAATAATCATAAAAGATTTGTCAAAGAATTTATATATAAAAATGCAAAAATCAGTCATTTTAAATACATGTAGGATAACAAAAGATTTTTTAAATATTTATGTCGAGGGATCAGTAGGATTTATAGGTCCAATTAAGAGTTCCACAGAGCCGTTTCCTGTGGGGAAAATTTCGCCCGGACATTTAAATCTGGTGCTTAATAAACAATATTTCTTATAATATTTTTTTTGTCTACGTTTCTTAATTGTCTATACTTGTATTTTTTTGTTGTTTTTATTAATGTAATCTTTATTTTTTGTATTTCTTGGACATTAACTATGCAACAATTTCTAGTCATTTTGTTTTACATACGTTGCTGAAATTTTAATTTTTCTGCTACCGGTTTCGACACATCTGTGTCATTAACTAGCAAACTTAAAACAAACTTAATTTTTTTTACGCAAATACAGAAATGATTAGATTTAAGTTAGTTTTAAGTTTGGTAGTGAGTTACACGATGTGTGGAAACCGTTAGTAGAAAATTAAAATTAAAGTAACAAATATACATGGAAAGTAAAATTCTTTTAAACAAAATGTCAACCTTATCCTGAAGAAGAAATCATTGGTTTTGAAACATGTAGATAATTTTGATTAAATAAGTGGTGCTTTACTAAGTGACATTTACATACAAAAAAAATATATTTATTTATTCGTCTTAGAACAGTTCATATTATGCACAATGGTTATACTTGTGCCAATATAAAAATAATTTAATATATAAAACATAGCAATAAAATTACATGTTAAGTGTAGTATTAAAGATTACAAATTAAACTTTACAAATAATAAAAATAAAAAATTACACTTCACGCGTTTCGTCATTTCTTTTATAAATTTGAATTAATTTTCGTCTACTTAAATCTGTCGATATTTCTTGAAGTATCTTCACCGCTCTATTCAGTAACGAGTTCTGTAATTTTGGGTTCTTTCGAAAGGGAAGTTTAATTAAATTTTTTCTTCTTGTAATTTGTTTTGATTATGTTGGTGTTGATGCTTATTAAGTTTCGCATAAATTCTAAACATCGTTCACCGTTAAACATTTAAAGTAGAAAACAATATTAGCCGGACTAGTCCAGCCGTAAGGCTCTTGACTCGTACACCGAAGGTCGCGGGATCGAATCACGGCATGGCAATAAATTTTATTTGATTAATTTGCGTTATTTCATAATTTATTCAAAAACTAAAAGTATGGTAACATTTAAATTTATAATGGCACTAATGACTTGTAAAAATATTGATCTGGTGGGCTCCTGCAGACGATCTCCTGAAGGTCTTTAAAAAAAAGGTGTTCGGCGGTGACCACAATTTCTCCGGTATAGTTCATCTGAAATCAAAAATCCTAAAAGATTATTTTAGTAGATAGATAAAACTAGGTGTTGACAGAAAGAATAATCGAAATGTAGATTTTTGACAAAATGTCGGCCACGTAAAAAAATTCGAATTTTCGACCAAAATTACCACGTAAAAAAAAAGAAATAATTATTCGAAATCTTAGTCCTTCGGGTAATACCTGAGGAATATATCTAAGAAGGTTGTGTTAAAATTTCCACCCGATCGGTTCAGCCGGTTTTTAGGAATCTTTGTCACCGACTTGTAAAACATAGTTTTCAGAAAAACGCGTTTAAAGTTTCGGAAGAAGTTTACACATTACTTGTATACTTCTTCCGGAAATTATGATGTTCACATATTTCGTACAAAATAACTCGATTAAATCTTCAGGTATAAAATCAACCTTTCATAAGTTCATTTATACCTACGAAAACAAAGAAAGAAAAGAGCAGCTGCTGCTCCGGTCTCTACTCCGCCTACTTTCTAACAGTCCGAGACGTCTTTACAAAAAAAGCGTATTTATTTTCGGAAAATACTTATCGGATCGATTTTTCAGGGAATATTATCAGTTAAATATACAGCCCGGAAATGCAAAAAAACGATTTTTTGAAAATTCTAACTGCGCAAAACCCCTTAAGGAAGCTAGCGCAGTGATTACCATCAACGGTCTCCCTCAAGCCCATAATATCGATTCGCAACAAGAAATGTATCACGTGCACATTTTTTTTATATTAGCTCCATACAGAAGCTCTGAGGAAAACAATTCCCCTCAGGACGTATGTCATCTTTGGGGATGCTGTGTGGAGGGTCATTTTAGAAAAGGAGGGAGAGGAAGTTATAGGAAAGAAAAGGGTATTAGGGGTGGCTAAGAATCTGGGGGTCAGTGTGACCAGGAGACACGGACGTATCAATCCGTCCCCCCCTCTGCGGTGCAAGGCGATGTTTCGAGAGAGTACAGTTGGAGAAGTCAAAGGGACTTCCTCAAGCATTCTCTACCGATCCGTCAAGCTACGCTGTCCATATTCGTCATATTAAGTCCGTTCAACATCGGTTCCTAAAAGGGAGGCGTCCACTAATATCTACAGGAATTCCAAAAACTGAAAAAATCGAACTAATATCTATGAGAATCAAAGTGTTGACGAATATCTACAGCTCAAACTGTTGATTAATATCTATGAGAACCAAAGTGTTGACGAATATCTACAGCACTGGCAGAGGTTGGATTTGCAATTGTGTATAGCATATTGGAATAACGTAATATTGCGTATGCAGTTTAAAAAACTTAATTTATGTAAGTATGCATGTAAAAATCCCTAATATCGGACTATTGGACACATTTAGCTGATTAGTCCAACCTATGCTCTGTAGATATTAGTTCAACCTAAGCTCTGTAGATATTAATCAACACTCTGAAGTTCGTAGATATTAGTTCAACATATGAGCTGTAGATATTAGTATCTGGAGTCCCTAAAAAGGATTGCTAGGAGGCTAGGATTAGAGCGAGGGAATTACTCGTATGCTGAAATTGAACAAACTCTAAACCTTTCTCCTTTAGAAGACCGTCGGAAAAAATCTGATCAAATTTTTTTCTTCAAAATTATTAACTGTTTAATCGATTCACCTATATTACTACGAGTCATCACTTTCAATATACCTTCTAGTGGACTCAGAAAAAAAGACCTGCTCTTCCTCAATCAGCATTCGACTAATTATGGTTATATTTCACCACTGTCCAGAATGTGTACAATGGTCAACTCACGTCAAGACATTGATTTTTTTGGTATTAGCTTAAATGATTTCTGTCCCTCTTTAAACAATTGAAGATATTTTATATTCACCCTAATTTTTGCAAAGTCTTGACTTGACTTGACATTTCTATTTTCTCTGTTTGTCTTTGCTTTCATGTACCATCCTTATCCCTACAATGTTCATTTCCAAATTTCGTGATATTTTGTTGTAAATTGTAATTGTTTGTTGTAAGTCCGTCAATAAATAAATAAATAAGACCCGGACAAACCTCACCTCATGAACCCGGGTACCATGGGGAATCACGTCAGAATTCCTTCCAATTACTTTCAAACCCAATTCAATTCTGACTATTATTCTGACAGCCATCCCAATAGTTGTATCGATTTATAAAGTTGTAATTAATGAATACAATCCACCCTATGAATAAAGCAACGAATTGATTCGTCGATAAACATTTGCAACTAAACGCAGTTTAAAATTAGATGAAAATTACTGTCTAAATCTGATTTAGAAAAAAATCTGCGTAAAGCCTGGGCAACGCCAGGTGCGTCACCAGCTAGCATTACAATAAAGATCACGCAGAGTAAATTTTGAGATGAAACACCAACATAACCTTTCAAGTAAATATTAAATAATTATTTCATGAAAACGACAACACAACCTTTCCAGGCTTTCATCAAAATTAATGAATTCTTATTAATCTCCGGTTCCAGGTAAATGTAATTAAGAACACCTACGAATTATTAGCGGGCCACTACGGGGATGGGGTTTTACATTAATTTTGAGCAAATAATAAATAATCAGATTCGCCGTGAATTTGGCGGGTTGTATGTCCACCATTTTGAACCGGAAATAAACAGGGTGGAGGGGATCTGAATATAATTTTCGTGCGTTCAATAAGCCGGAAGCTACGTCACGTTTCAACGGAGGTAGGTACTTCATGAAATGTTCAGTGGTGTACTATCTGGAATATTCAATGATTTTTTTCTGGCACATAAAAAAATAAAATTATTAATTATATCGAGTTAATTTTTCCACTACTACCACTACAATACAGTGTACGAGTGAATGACTCTGAAGTCTACATGTAATTTTGGGAGGTGGATGTGTACCGCCGCCCCGGGAACACCTCAACACCTCTGACACAGATCACCCCAAGTGGTTCGCTATGTTTCGTGACTTACGAGGGGTGCCCGGGTTGACGGAGTGGGGTTTGATGTTTGGCAGATGCGTCTACCCACAAGTTGGGTAGCAGGCCAGATCGGGAGAGACTGGTTGAAGGAGACCTAAACTAGACCAGCCAAACTCTCCAGATCCATCGCCTTGCACCGCAGTAGGAGGGATGGGTTCATACGTCCATCACTCCTGGACACACTGACAATTTCTACCTACCCCTCACACATTTTTCCTTCTCCTCTCCTTATTCCCTGAAAAGACCCTCCACACAGCAGTACCCCATCAATACCCTATGTTGTAGGAAGAAGAAAACACAGAGGTTCCATAGCCGAGCTGTTAAACTCAAGAACGAGTCCTACAAGCGACCCGTTATCATACGACAAATGTCAACCGTGAATATATGTTCATTCCATAAACGTAAGCGAAAGAGAAAGATGCGCATAAACAAACGTGCGACAGAGAAAGGCGTGGGAGGTGAGTCAAGCCAATTAAACTCGTCAACGTTAGGCCGGTCTTAAAATTTAGCAAATTTAGCATTTAGCATTTAGTTTAGTGTACTGTACCAAGGAACCGCTTCTTATTATGTACCTGCATAAATGTTTCTTAGGTTTGTTTCTTGATTTACTATTCACCATCCAAATTTTAACTTTGAATTTTTTTCTCAACCTTCTGCTTGCGTTCTTGCATCTGGCACAATTTGAGACATTTTCACATAGCTCCGTCAGTCTCTAAGGACACTTTGTAACCGCCGCGCGCCCTGTGGCAGGGAAGCACTCCGTCTGCGGCCATTAACCCCGTGTAGATACATGATTGATGGAACACTTTACGGGTTGAATAAATTAATACCGTAAGTAGCTGCCACCTTTAAAAGGTTTTCACGTTTACCACATTTATAAACCATATGGTGGCCGCGCTCTGAGAGGAAATTGTGAACAAAATTGTAAACCCTTTGTCCATGTACGTAACAGTGTTACAGTGATAAAATTCAAACATTTTAATAGTAGTTTAACTACAAATTAGCTAGTAAAATTAGAGCAGACTTAGTGACTTAACGTTTCTAATCTTCTCTCATTTAAAAAATCAAAATTTCCTCTGTAATCATAAGACATCGTATCCCCTCAGGATAATTTGTTCGCTTTTCGGAACAACTAATATAGGTCTCATAGAAATCGTTTTGTCTCCCTTACTATCGTAGTGAGAAATTTGATAAAAACGGTGTCAGAAAGAGAAAACACCAAGTTTTATATTCAAATCTAAAAGTTAACCACAATAGAAGTTTACGCCTTCTTAAGACCAAAGTTTCTGATTGCAATTGGAAGAAAATAATGAAAGCTTGGGAATTTTTTATTAACTATTTTTTATATGGAACGACAAAAAAGTGAGGTGACAATAACGTTTAAAATACATTTTTCCAATAAAATGTGTATTCGTTTTTATTTATTTTCGTTATAGAAAAAACGGAAAGTAAGCCATTTTTAAAACTTTTTTGTTCGAATACTTTTTTTTATATTTTTGAATGTAGCTATTACTTTGTGGTTATCCATTATAGAAAAATGAAATAATTTAACTTTGTATAAACCACTTATTTGATGCGCAAATCCGACCGGTTTCGGAACAAACGTTCCTTCGTCAGGGAAAGCTTATACTAATTTGACAGTTTCGAACAATGTTTTATTATGGTAGGGGTGGAGCTGTTGCTAGATAATAATGTAGATTGGGTAGGTAGGTATTAGTGTAGAGTGGGTGGGTAGGGGAACAAATCCATGATTGGGCTATATGACAATATTTTTTGTTTGTTAATAATAGATTCATTATTTTTAAGGGATTTTTTTAATTTCCAAGGCTTCTAAGTTATCTAAACGTTTTCCTTTATTATTAATATGAAGAATATTTATCCCTGTATTTTTTTTTATACTTCAAAATTGACATGTTTATTTTAATTTACAAAATAAAGCATATCGTATCACCTTTCAAAAACAGTTTTTAGTTTTCGGACATGTTCAGAAATAATTCATTTATTTGGATTTTATTGCAAATCGAAAATCTTTTAACCCTCTGTCAAAATATGGTCGGGGCCTTGAGGGGTTAAAATTAATAATTAAATTCCTCCCTAGGTATTAAATTATACCACATAATATTTCATGTAAGATTTTTTTTATACAAAAATAATGAATAAAACAATTTGCAAAAGAAACGTTTCTATCTTAGTCACATGGTCAAAGTTTGCTTGAATAATAAAGTAGATGTACCAGTTTTTCTAGAACGCAAAACAGTAAACCTTCTAATAGTGATTTATTTTTGGGATAGTATGCCGTGTTGCACTTCATCCTGATTTAGCCAACGTTTCGGACAGCGTACAGAGTTCATCATCAGGGCAGATGTGTAAATCCATGTGATCAAAGTTAGCCACCTTGTCAATGTTTACAATCCGTTTAAAGTTAGGCAATGTTTACAATTTGTTCAAAGTGAGCCACCAAGTCAAAGTTAGCCACCTAGTCAAATAGCTACCCGGCCAATGTTTGCCATCTGGTCAAAGTTAGCCACCTACTCAAATAGCTACCCGGTCAATGTTTGCCATCTGGTCAAAGTTAGCCACCTACTCAAATAGCTACCCGGTCAATGTTTGCCATCTGGTCAAAGTTAGCCACCTACTCAAATAGCTACCCGGTCAATGTTTACCATCTGTTCAAAGTTAGACATTTGGTCAAAGTGAGCTACCTAGTCAAAGTTAGCCACCTACTCAAATAGCTACCCGGTCAATGTTTACCATCTGTTCAAAGTTAGGCATTTGGTCAAAGTGAGCTACCTAGTCAACGTTAGCCACCTAGTCAAATAGCTACCCGGTCATTGTTTGCTATCTGATCAAAGTTTGCCATCTGGTCAAAGTTAGCCACCTAGTCAAAATTAAACAAAGCAAATTAAACGAAACAAATAAAAAGAGCATCTCTGCTACTTTTAAATGAAATAGATAGGTGGAGAGCATTTCAAAGCCTTTTAAATTTATTGCAAATCACTTCAAAATATCGATATCATTTCATATTGGTTTTCCGTGAAATGTAAACGAGTTATGCGAGAGAGCGCGTTGCAGTTTGAATTGCAAGTAGATAGTGCAATGAAAATTTAGCGAAGCAAATTCATGATGGGATTCCTGTTTTTTATGATATAGGTGAAAATGTTAGTTTTTCCCACTTGATTCATGTTGATACGGGCATTTTCAGACATTTCAGATTTTATGTAGGGGTTAAATCTTTCCCAAAGGAAAAATTTAACCCTTTCACACACTTTTTCACAAATGACCATCTAGTCAATCAACGTTATGCAATTTCACTATATACGTATAATAAATACAAAATAATACGTCAAAGAAGAAACGAATAAGAACAACATGTCAAAGAGACCAAATGAGAAAATAATTCACCGACTCCAGATATTTTCATATCAGAGGGTTCAGCTCGGTGGAACTTCTAATTGGACCTATAAATCCTACTGATCCCCCAATAAAAATATTTGAAAAATCTTTTCTAATCCTACATGTATTTAAAATGACTGATGTTTGCATTTTTATATATAAATTCCTTGACAAATCTAATTTGCCTAAATTTTGAATGAGTGAGATAGGTATAATGCCAGTAGCCGAAATAACAAATGGTAATATTTTTATAGTCTTGAGAATGCCAAAATCTTTTAATCTCATTTCCTAAATCTGTATATTTTCTTATTTTTTCAGAAACAAATTTTTGAATATAAGTTGTTTTTTTTTAATTTTGTCATGTAAAACTATATCAGTTCTAATATGCCTGTATCTGTATATTTTCTTATTTTTTCAGAAACAAATTTTTGAATATAAGTTGTTTTTTTTATTTTGTCATGTAAAACTATATCAGTTCTAATATGCCTAATTGTTCTGTCTGTTAGTATAGTTTTATCATAATATATTTTATAAAATTCATTTTCTAAAAATGAATTTGGTTCATATTCATTATATGGTAGTATATTACGGCAGTCAATCAAGTTTATGTTTAATTATTAAACTTTGGTGAATTATTTTTAAAACCTGATTGTGCCTAAAAGTATACTCGGACGGCGCTAATACAGAACATCCCGATATAATATATTCTATGGTTTCCGAAAAAACCAAACATTTTCTACATAAATCATCAATTTGATTTATATCTTTGATTGTATGCTTCCTATAATTTTAAGTATTAATGACTCTATCTGGAATGGCAAGAATAAATCCTTCTCTTTCTGCGCTCAACTCTCCAATACTCAACCATATGTTTGACGAAAGTTTGTCAACATACATTTGGTTGAGATAATTGAAGTGTTTTGCGTGAATAATTTTGCTTGACCAGGAATCTAATAAACAATATTATTTTTAATATGTTTTTAAGCGAAGAGAAGTCCAATTTAAATCGAATATATGGAATTTCATCTGTAAATTCGTTTATTAAGGTCGAGTTTCGTTTCAAGATGATTACCGTGTTAAATACTACATTTTTATCGCGCCAGAGTTCGCGTGATCGCGGTTCCTAGAATGGGAAAAATTAATATTATGGTACCCACACGACACGGGCATGGTGACATTTCTTTGGAAAAATTGAATAATTTCTTAAATTATTTATGGTTTGTAATATGTAGGTAGGCATTTAAGTACGCACCAATCTTATCATTTGAGAGGAAATTTTGATTTTGATAATAAATACTGTATATTTCTTACTATTCATACGTAATAGCCTAGAAAAGAATGTTTTTTTTATAAATTTTCTCTATAAATTGCATAAAATTTTATGGTTACATTAATTAGTGGATTTTTCCACCACCATGCTAGGCTGATGCCCGTGTTTTGGTGGTCGATTTTACATACAGTGCAATAACAATCACACGTTCGTGTAATATTTTTAAAGAAAAAGACTTTAAAACAAATTCAAACCAAAATACTTGCCTTGTCTTCAACATAAATATGATAAAATTCTCTCTGATAGGATATTTTCAATTGTGACGAAAATAATATAAAAACTCTGTCAAGAGTCCATTAAAAATGTATTAAATAAGTACAAAACTACATAAATGTAATGATATATTATGTAATGACATATATTTTGTACTAATTACCTCATAATTAATAATTAATACTTACTTTCTAATTAATAAATAAATAAAAATATCGGATCTACAGGCGGGCACTTTAAGTGGGCGGTTCTCCGCCGCAAATTATCCCAGAGCATTTTTTAAAACGTCGTTAAGTCCAGTTAGACATTCATTGTGTATGCGATACGATAATAACGAAGACTCGTAATCTACACTCCAAGTATTTCGCTACGTTTAGCGATTTAGCAAGGGTGCCCGGGTTCATGGGGTGAGATTTGTCTAGGTCCTGGAGGGGGATGACCAGGACACACTGAACCTCAGATTCCTACTCACCCCTTAAACCCTTTTCCTTCTTAGAACTCTCCTCTCCTCCATTTCCTTAAAAACCCTCCACACAGCATCCCCAAAGATGATGGAAAATAATTTCCCTCAGGACCTCCTGTGTGGAAGTCATGTAAAAAAAGACGAACAAAAATATCGAAAACTCCCGTTGGAAAATTAATGCTAATTAAAGAAAACAACAATCCACCACACTATGCAAAGAAATTAATAATAATATTATGGTAATTTCACAAAAAAATAATTATCAAAATTTTGTGTTTACGAATTCTATATCTTATCTTATTTTCTATTATGATTTTAGAAATTATTAGAGTTTAAAGTACATATTCCCTTCTTTTCATACGTGATTTGGGGCGGGGGTAGGTGCTTATTTCACATGTATGCCCCCCTTGTAAAATCAGTGCTCACCTTTCACAATAAATGGCAGATAATAAATCAAAGTTTGCTTATTTTCATCTTTATGTGAGCATGCTCCAGCGAGAGCGCACGGGGCGAACTTTCCCCCAGTTCAGTATATTTATTTCCACCCCCGCCCCGATGACAAATTGTGTAATGCGAGTTGACAACCACCCCTTACAACCTCCCGCTCAACCCACGGAGCTTTCAACCCTTCCAATCTAAATCCCCGAAGCCTTAAAGTTTGATCCCTGCCCATCGCGCTTTCCTGTCCCGTAAAAAGGCACCTAAGCGTTCAGGTAAATACGTTCGTCTACGGGAAAAACAATATGTCTGAGATGTATTTTTTACTACGGCTGACAAATGGTACGCGTTTGTCATATTTTGTTTCTCTCTTGAAAACAACATAGCAGGCGCTGAGCAAGGCGAAAAGATAACGGACCAATCACGATAACAATATAAGATTATTGTCTTTATTTATTTTTGAGGTTTAACGTCGTATTTATTCTTAGTACATTTAAATTACAAAGGTATAATGTATTGTCCTCCACACTAGGAGTTCACCTGTGTTGTGCTTCCAACTTCTTTAGTAAGCATTTCGGACAGCGTTACATTGTCTATCATCAGGACAAATGTGTAGATTGTGGTGAAGTGTGCGTTTATGTATTTAGAAGTAATGCTGTGTTGCGCACGTCAATCTTTGCGGGTATGCGTACCGCGCGCCGCCTCGGGAATCAGTTATTGGATAACCAACACCTCTGCCGTAGGTCACCCCAAGTGGTTCGCTACGTTTGGTGACTTAGCAGGGATGCCCGGGTTGCGTATTTACAATCCCTACCGCGTTTTAGTCGCGCTACCGACAATTTACATTTGCAATATCAATATTTAATTCCAGTGACCTCCGACACACGAATTTATGAAGTTTTTTATTACGATTTAAATTAATTATAATAATTTATCTTCCAATGTCTCTTCCAATAGGATCATCGACATCGATAAATACGCCACCAGAAGTTAACCGGATAGCGGTAAGAATACCGCCGTTTTGTCCGAACGATCCAGAATTATGGTTTGCGATGGTTGAAAGGAGCTTTGAGGCTTCAGGAGTCACAGCTGACGCCACCAAATTCGGATTCGTCCTTGGAGCCATGGACCCAACTTATGCACAAGAAGTCCGGGACATTATTGTCAAGCCCCCTGATACCGGAGCCTACGCCCTTTTGAGAAGTGAGCTGACCAGACGCCTCAGCTCCACACAGGAACAAAAGACAAGGAGACTTTTGGAGCACGAAGAATGGGGAGATCGTAAACCATCCCAGTTCCTCCGTCATCTGCGCACCCTCGCGGGCAGCGCCGTGCCTGATGAGGTGTTAAGAACTCTCTGGATGGGCAGGCTTCCCCGGAGTATGCAGGTTGTTTTGGCTACACAACAACAAACCTCGTTGGACGAGTTGGCGAACCTTGCAGACGCTATTGACGACTACGCTGGCAGGCCAGCAATCAATGCAGTTTCAGAGCCGACTCTTGATAATAGCCTGATCAGCAGGTTTGAACGAATGATGCTGCCACTCCAAGAGGAACTGACCACCCTAAGACGAGAGATAGCAACGCTGCGCTCAAAAGACCGTCAATCACGGAGTATCAGTCCTCGTTGGCGGAGAAATTCCTCCCGCTCCCGTTCGAGGGATCGCCAATCGGAAGGCATGTGCTGGTATCACAGCAGGTTCGGGGCTAGGGCGCGTGCATGTAATCAACCTTGCAACTTTGTGCAGGGAAACGCCCCGGGCTCACACTGATGGCGACCAGCACCGGGAGCCCAACTCAAATAAGTCGCCTGTTTGTCACTGACCGGAAAACACGTACTCAGTTTCTCGTGGATACCGGCGCGGACCTCTGTGTTTTTCCGCGGCGTTTGGTTCAAGGTCGTTCAGCCAAGCAAGCTTACGAACTGGCGGCCGCAAATGGCAGCACCATCGTAACTTACGGCAGCCTGACGCTCAACCTTGACTTAGGTCTTCGACGCGACTTCACTTGGAGCTTCGTCATTGCTGACGTCTCCAAGCCCATCATTGGAGCGGACTTCCTGGCAAAATTTGAGTTGCTGGTAGATATCCGCAACCGACGACTGCTGGACCAAGTGACTAACCTGACAACCACAGGCAAGCGAAGCAGCAACAATATTGCTTCTATCAAGACTGTCACAGGAACGTCCCCTTTCCACAAAATTTTACAACAGTACCCTGATATCACGCGCCCTGATGGCGCCATGAAGGAAGTTCGCCATGCTACCCTTCATCACATCCGAACTACTCCAGGCCCTCCAGTTGCCGAACGACCCCGCCGCCTCACTCCTGATAAACTCAAACGGGCCAAGAAGGAGTTTGAGACCATGGTCCGTTTAGGAATCGCCCGGCCTTCCGAGAGCTGCTGGGCATCGCCACTACACATGGTCCCCAAGAAGGATGACCAATGGCGACCATGCGGTGATTATCGCGGGCTGAACGCCAGAACCATTCCTGACCGATATCCTGTACGCCACATTCAGGACTTCACTCAGGCACTGAGAGGCGCCAAGATTTTCTCAACCATAGACCTTGTACGGGCTTATAATCAGATTCCGGTGGCTCCTGACGACATTCCAAAGACGGCCATATCTACTCCGTTCGGACTCTTCGAATTTCCAGTGATGTCTTTTGGCCTCCGTAATGCAGCTCAGACCTTCCAACGCTTCATCGATGAGTTTGCCTGAGGTTAAATTCCTGGGATACCTGGTGTCTGGCGCAGGCACTACACCCCTGCCAGAAAAAGTCGATGCTATTAGAAGTTACAATCGGCCAGAAACTGTGAAGGATCTCCGCCGGTTCCTCGGAGCCCTCAACTTTTATAGGAGGTTCCTGCCCAAAGCTGCAGATACTCAAGCCCCACTCAATGATTTCCTCCAAGGAAATCAGAAAGGCAAGCAACCAATACATTGGACCAAAGAGACCATGGAAGCCTTTGACAAGTGCAAGGAAGCACTTGCTCAGGCAACCCTGCTCGCTCACCCCAAGTGCGAAGCTCCACTCTCCATAGTCAGCGACGCGTCTGACACCGCAGCTGGTGCCGCACTCCAGCAGCTCATCGAAGGTCACTGGGAGCCGTTGGGGTTCGTCTCCAAAAAATTTAGTCCAACGGAGCGAAAATACGGCGCTTATAACAGGGAGCTCCTGGCCATCTACCTCGCTGTAAAACACTTTAGACATATGGTAGAGGGCAGGATGTTCACCATCTTCACCGACCATAAGCCCATCACCTTCGCCTTTCAGCAAAAGGCTGACAAGTGCTCACCGAGACAATTCCATCACCTAGACCATATCAGCCAGTTCACCACCGACATTCGCCACGTGGCAGGTAAAGACAACATCGTCGCAGATGCCCTCTCCAGGGTCGAGACAGTTTACGCTCCCTTGGATTACGTAGCGCTAGCAGCTGACCAAGTGAACGACACAGAACTGGAAAAGTGCCTACAGGGAGGTTCTAACCTCCAGCTAAGAAAGGTGCGCATTCCGGGCATCGACACGCAACTCTACTGCGATTTATCGACAAATATAGCCAGACCTTTCGTCACAAAGAAATTCCGTTCTGCAGCTTTCAATGCGGTCCATCAGCTGGCTCACCCAGGCATCAAGGCAACGGCCAAACTCATAACTGAACGTTATGTCTGGCCGGCCATCAATGCTGACACAAGGAAACTCGCATGCAACTGCCTCCAGTGCCAACTAAGTAAGGTGTCACGACACGTGTCAGCACCCCTTGGAACCTTTCCTAGAACTTCATCCAGATTTGAACATGTCCATATCGACATCATCATCATGCCCATGTCAGAAGGATGCCGGTACTGCCTTACATGCGTAGACCGGTTCACGAGATGGCCAGAAGCGTTCCCTATAATAATAATAATAATAATTTTTATTTTAGTAATTTGTACATTGAAGTTTACAAATTTCTAATTGATTAAAATATTTCATATTCACTATATTTTTTCAAGTTTTATGTAGCTCCTACAATACATCTTGAATTTTCCAATTGGTGTGGACTTTAAAGTTTCTGGTAGTGTGTTACACAACTTCATTCCCTTGTACAGTAGACTGTTCTGCGTATTCGCTTTGTCCTTTTTTTGTAGCCTAATTTCCTTGCACGTCCTTGTGTTATATCTGTGAATGTCTTTATTGTATACAATTTTATTTGAGAAGTATTTTGGTAACGTGTTGTTCAATATTTTGTGGATAAATACCATCGTGTTCAAGGTCAGCCTCTGTTTCACGGTCAACCAATTTAGTTCCTTTAACATTTTAATTATTTTTGAAAATCTGTTTCTTTTTTTTTTTTTTTTATTTATTTAGGAGAAAATACAGATACAGATATTAATTGGCAAGAATATACAAAACATCAACTAGAGAATTCACCTGCATCCAAACTATTTCTCACGAATTGACTTAAACAGCAGTTAAAAACATATACAAATATTATGTCTTATAAATAGGGGAAAAAATAAATAAGTACATAAGAATATTATTTTACAAATAGAGATATGAAATAAATGCGCAATATCCTTATAAGAATTTACAAATTATTTTTGAAACAAAAAAATATAAATATAGATAAACAATGTTATACAGAAATTTAAAAAAAATATATATATATAAACGAATGTATGTCTAAGTTGTTTACTTTGAACTTTGTAGGAAAACAGCCTTCATTTTTCTACTAAAAGTACTGCGTGTATCAAAAAATAAGTCAGAATCCTTAAGCTTTTGATTCTGATTAAGTGATTCGCACATTCTTCTGATTGGGTCCCTGACACCAGCATTTGTACGCGTCCGGCTAATGTGGAATAAGTCGTTAAGCCTTGTTACTCTGGGTGGTACTTTAAAGTTTATTAATTTCAGTAAGTCGGGACAGTCAATAACATTGTTACAGATTTTATATAGAGTCATGAGATCAAGGTACGTTCGTCGGTTAGATAGCGTGGAGACGTTATAACTCGAAAGCATATTTATGTACCCGCGTTTAGGTGCGCTCATTCTGTAATTGAGGCACTGCAGAAATTTCTTTTTAATACTTTCAATGTTTTCTTTATAGATACCGTAAAGTGGATTCCATATGGAGGTGCAGTATTCAAGTTGAGAACGGACCAGCGTGTAGTAAAGAAGAAGATATGTTTCAGGTTTTCGAAATTCACGGCTGTTTCTGATGACAAATCCAAGCATGCAGTAAGCTTTATTCACAATATTATCAATATGCGCATCGAAATGGAGTTTGGAATCAAAAAGTACGCCTAGATCTCTTATACAGTAAACGCGCTCGAGTAAATAATTACCAATACAATAATTCTGTATGATGGCGTTATGATTTTTAGTAAAACTTATTTGTTTACATTTGTTGTAACTAAGGTAAATTTTGTTTTCATTGCAAAATGCTTCGAACCTTACTAAGTCGCTTTGGATTAGCAGACAATCGTTTGAATTCCTAACAATGGCAAATATTTTTATGTCATCGGCGTACAAAAGAAATAAACAATGCAAGAAACATTTAGTAACAGTGTTAATAAAGAGTATAAACAACAGCGGACCCAGGATTGACCCCTGTGGCACGCCAGAGGTAACTGGCTCCCATGTAGAAGTGTGTCCTCGCAACGATACGGCTTGTTGTCTTTTTGTTAAATATGAGACAAACCAACGTAGTAAATTTCCTCTAATTCCGTTGTACATAATTTTTTTAATAAGAATAAGGTGGTCAACCTTGTCAAAAGCTTTTTTAAAATCGCAGTATATTGCATCTACCTGGTGGCCTCGATCCATGCTGTTGAACAAGAAGTTTGAGTAAAGAAGTAAATTACTCATGGTAGATTTGCCTTTTACAAACCCATGTTGTTGTTCCGTAATTATGGAGGCAAGCTGGGGATATATATGGTCATGGACAAGTCTTTCCAAGAGTTTAGGGATCGCCGAGAGAATGGATATTGGCCTATAGTTTTCTACTTTTTGCCGTGAGTCGCCCTTGTGGACCGGTATAATATAGGCCAACTTCCACCTATCAGGGAAAACCCCTTCACTCAGGCATTTGTTAAATATTATAGTAAGTGGAACATATAGTGACGAAGCAGCAGATCTGAGGAAAAATGCCGGTATTCCGTCATGACCTGCACCCTTGTTTATATCTAGCGACATTAAACTCGAGAGCACTTCTTGTTCCGTTAATTCAATGGTGTGAATGTGCGCAAGTTCAGAGTCGCAAACGGCTTCAAGTTGGTCGATGTTAATCATGTCGTTGACAGAGGAGGGTTCGAATGTTGATTTAAAGAATTCAGAGAACATATTACAAATTTCCTGGGCATCGTTAGATTTGCGACCTTCGAAGGACATAGTAGCAGGGTATCCATCAGACGATTTTAATGAGGATATGTATGACCAAAAACTTTTAATATTATTTTGCAATGAACTTTCGATGTTGTCGAAAAATAACTTTCGAGAATCACTAGCCAGTCTTTTGTATGTAGCACGTAAGAAGGAAAATTCACGATAGTCAGAAAGACCTTTATATGTCTTCCATTTGTGCCAGACTTTATCTTTTTTCCGTGATAACCTAATAAGTTCGGGAGTAAACCATATGGGAAATTTGTCATTTCGTCGTGCCAATAATGGAATGGACTTATCAATTATATTATTTATTTTTAAATAGAATCGATCTACTGCTTCTTCGGCTGATAAACTTGCGGTTTCAGATAACCAATCAATACAATTAATGTCATTATTAATCTGAGTATAATCAGCTTTCCTGAAATTGCGCCTACGCTCTTTTTTGTTTTTGATTTTTGGTTGAGTTTCGGATGATATATCAAATTCAAGGGCTGGGTGGTGTCTGTCTTCTGAGAGCAGAGGGTCATTGCTGCGTGTAACATTTGTTTCGCGACTGTAGAATATGAGGTCTAAGTATTTTTCATTATGGTTAGGTATGCAATTATATTGGAGCAAGTTCATCAATGACATTGTTTGCAGCAAAGTTTGCGATGCAGCCGTGTTTGAAGAGGCGAGACCTTGACTGCAGCCTTCGGAAAAAGACCAAGTAAGAGTAGGTTGATTCATATCTCCAAGTACACAAAACACATTATTTGGTTCAGATGAAAATACAGATTCTAGGTTTTTGGAGAAAATATCATAAAACGTTGGTGGCGAGACAGGAGGTATGTATACTGCACATATGATGAGATTGGAAGACCTTACCGGAATAGATACGAAGATTTGTTCGATTTGGCTGGTTTCCCAGTCATCGAGCCGGGATGCTGCGAGCTCCTTGCGCACTGCTACCAGTACACCGCCTCCGTCTATCTTACCAGTAAGAGTACGGTCCCTATCTCGTCGGAACACCGTGTAGCGCGAATCTATTAATTCATCCGTATTTATACTTGCTACAAGCCATGTTTCAACTAGAACTATAACATCATAGTTATTTGATAAAATATTCATAAGTAGTTTCTGAGTTTTAGTTCTAATACCACCACAGTTCTGGTAATAAACAGATATAGATGATGAGATCATTTCAATAGAGTAATAGTGTATATCGATATATTCCACATTCGCGGGAGCGGTACTTTAAGTAGGACATACAAAGCATCAAAATTATATATGAAACATAGATAACTTATTAGATTAATTAGTATATAATAATAAATCAACAATATAAGATGTGAATGGATATGGTACAGAATGTTGAGAGAAAGCGGGCATCGATAAGACCAGTAACAGATTTGTAATAGTAGTAGTCACATCTTTTGAAGATCTCCCTCACGACGAATGGTAAACACCCTAGAGAGATCATCCTTCTTCGCCATGATACTTCCGTTCCTCACCCATGTGTACTTATAGCCGTAAAAAAGCCGTTTCGTCGGAGAATTATTCTCATAGCCCTGTTTTGGAGAATTTGTAACTTATTTTGTTCTCTTTCGTTACATAGGAAAAGTATACTTGAGCAGTAGTTGAAGTGTGGAGCAATAATTGAATTGTATATGGTGATTGCAGTTTTTCTAGAAATTTTTGGCCGAATTCTTCCAAAAAGGACCAAGAAGCAGAAACAGTGGCGTGCGCATTCTACCAGGGTTGGATCACCAGGTTCGGAACCCCGCTTCGAATCACCACTGACCAAGGAAGACAATTCGAGTCTAGGCTGTTCAGGCAATTGAACTGCTTGGCAGGTACGACTCAGATTCATACCACCGCATACTACCCTGCAGCAAACGGCATGGTGGAAAGGCTACACCGCCAGCTCAAGGCAGCGATCAAATGCCACCAGAAGGACCGCTGGACCGAAGTGCTTCCCACTGTTTTAATGGGAATTAGAGCAGCCTGAAGAGACGACCTCGCTACCACCTCGGCCGAGCTGGTATACGGCGAGCCGCTCCGTTTACCAGGAGAATTCTTCGTTGCACGACCAGCAACCTGCGACAATACGAGCAACTTCCTCAAGGAACTTCGACAGCACTTCAATGAACTTCGACCGGTTGAAGGTACCCGCCATAGTGAAGGACGTCATTTCATCTTCAAAGACTTACCCACAGCGACTCACGTCTTCTTGAGGGACGATACCATTAAGAGCCCGCTTCAGCAACCTTACAGCGGCCCTCACCAAGTCGTCCTCCGGAATGGTAGGACCTATGTCATCCTATGCAAAGGAAAATAATTAACCGTGAGCATTGACCGCCTCAAACCGGCTTACGTCGCCAAGGAACCGAAAGAAGCCGCAACAGAGTTACCACCAACCCTTCCAAAACCAGCCATCAAACAGGATCGGACTCATACGACTACTCGTTCAGGAAGGCGTGTTCGTTTTCCCGACTACCTTAATGTCTAAACTACTCTTTTTATCGCAGCCCTTATCTGTGCTGCTAGGGGGGGGAGTGTGTGGTGAAGCCAACACTCAGGTACGTACCTACTTAAGTGCAGCACGGCGATGTCGCCGCTTGGTATAACCGGGAACGGTACACGAAGAATACCTACCTACCGGCACTGAATATCTGGAATCTCGTCGCACTTTATGGAAAGTACCGGAGCGTTTACATTCCCTGTGCATTAGGCGTCAGAACCATCGAGAAACGTATCGTATTCTCTCGATATTACCAGCTGAATTATTAAACCGTTACCTCCGCCACGGCATTATAAAAGCCGGATTAATGGTTTGACCCAGTCAGTCGATAGAATAGCAAGCCAAACAACTTGTACCGTTATTTACAACCTTCTCACTCCGTGTAATATTTTGAATTATTAATAAACGATCAACAGTTAATTCCAGTGTTTTCTTTACGCGTTTACGTAGCGCGACTGATTACTACAAACATTTTCACAATTTTCGCATCGACCTTGTCGCTTCAAATACTAGCGCACTCCTCTAACATTCGTAATTTCATACCTCTCCATTTTCTTCTTTTTGAGTCCGGTTGCGATGCCTTAACTCACACCGCCATCTAATCCGCCAAAATAATCGAGTCGTTTGGTCTCTTATCCCACTGCTACGCTGACGATCAGCAAGTTTATTTTTTCTGCACTCCAAATAAAGTCAACATTCTCAAAATCCGTGTAGTTGAATGCATAGAAGCAATAACTCGTTGGATTTCTTCAAATAAGCTAACGAATGCTAACTGCAATTTTCTACTGGGGTAAAGATTTAGACATCTTACTAGAAAATGCACAAAGATACCTATAAAAAATCAACAGTTGGCTCCAATCAATTATTTTAACAATGAATGTAAAAAAACAGGATACATGATCTTAAGCTCAACCAGTAAAATAATTTCTCCTCATGTACCTTTAAAAATTGAAAATATTGACCTGCATATCCTGATCCAGGAAAAATACCTGGGGCTATGCATTGATCAGCATTTGACATTTAAACAATATATACAAAGTATTAAAGGCAAAATCATCCCCTTGATTAGCGTATTTAGCCGGCTATCATATCTGTTGCCAAATAAATTAATAAAAGGTTTATATTACAGTCTCATACACTCACATTTAAATTATTTTAATGAAATCTGGGGAAATTCATGTGAAACATACATAAATGAATTACAGACAATACAAAACAAGTTAATCAAAAAATTGTTTCACTGCAAGCCCAAAACATTAAAAAAAACATTATATATGGAAACAAAAATATTTAGAACATTTAGAAAACTACATGAATACAATACGTGTCTCGTTATTTACAAAATAAACAATAAACTCGAACATACAAACACAGAATTCATTAAAACGTCCCAAGTACACAAACACTTTACACGACAACACGATAACATACATTTAAACACCATCCACACTAACTATGGTAAACAATCCATTGGTTACGAAGGGGGCAAATTATATAATTGCATCCTAAACGACATTTAAAACGAAAATAAACTGGGTACATTTAAAAAAAAATTATTAATATTTATTCTTGATAAACAAAGTAATGAACATAGAATAGAGCTGTATTATTATATTTAATTCAGTTTTATGTGTTCAATTATTTCTAGCTAAATAATTGAAAATGTGATTTTCTTTTGACCGGAATAAAAATTAATAATAAAAAAAATGAATTTGAGAATTAAACCTTACACCGCACCGTCCGCGTAAAGACTACACAAACACATGTACATTTTATATTATTAAACGTGTACATTTATATTAGTAAACGCCCCGCCACATGCCCGCCACGGTGGCGTATGGACGTCTTTGGACTCTATGTCGCTTTTTTCCGTGCAATCGATTTAAAATTTCCTTGTTATTACAATTAAAAAATCCGTAAAAAAGGATTTAACGTTTTTTACAGGCCTTTACGAAATCAACCTGAAAAACACCTCTGAAATACCTTCTCCAACCTTTGTAAAAAAGTCTTTTTAAATCCCTCCCAAAAAGAGGCGGGGATTCCGATTTTAAACTTTTCAGGGACTAGGGGATCACCATAACCACAATAATAATCATATTAAATTAAAGCGCATTGAAATATACAATTTGATAAAATTATTTAAATAATAAATAAAATTGAATTCGAAATATGTGTTCAACTCTTTATGTCTAAGGTAATTCAAAATCCGTGTAGTTGAATGCATAGAAGCAATAACTCGTTGGATTTCTTCAAATAAGCTAACGAATGCTAACTGCAATTTTCTACTGGAGTAAAGATTTGTATGTAATATCAGCAGCGTAAACAGGGTGTAACAGCATGTACTCTATAATTTTAACCAGCGATTTCAGAGATTATTTGGAGTAACAAATGCACACATTATGAATTTGCTGTCAGATGTTTTTTTTTTAAACAATAAAAAAATTCTCCATCACACGTCGCAACTGAGTAATTGGGTATAGCCTAGAGGCGGGTCACGTGATAAGCACTTCGTCTCGATCCAGCAGCACGGTAACACACGAAACAGCGCGCGTATTACGTGATCCCGTCACGACATGTAATTTTGTTGTTGTTTTAAATCGAAAAAATCATCGGTCAGCAAAACGACATCTACTTTATGTACTCCTATACGCTCAGGAATCACTGGTAAAAATCTTTAGTGCACATGCTGTTACAAGCTATAAAGTTACGATTTTTCCTAAAATATTATTTTGTGTGCCGTCCAAAATCAGAAGTTAAAATAACCGAAATATTTTATTTCATGTTTCATTTTGGTTTTATCTAAATCAAAAAATCCACAAAACAAAACTAGGCTTTCGTTTAAAAATGGCCATAAATAAAAGGCGATATCATAACGGTTATTGCAAAAGCGTCCCCCAAAACCTTCCTGCTCGTCTGAACGGCGATCAATAGAAAACACGTGGGAAGGTGTGGAATATTTCCACATTCCTGTGTGGGAGGGAAGTGGGAGAGGGGGTGTGGATATTGCAAATCTGCATTTAGAGAGGGAGCTGTTTGGTGAGCAGGAATGCAATAATATCACGGAGTTCATCATAAAAAGAAAGTCGCGAGTATTGAAATATTCACTCAATTTTTATTATTTTTTTAATACGAATACCACCCAAGAATTCCAACTGCACCCAGTCTTCTGAAGCCAATGTGACAATGTCATACCCATTTGGGGTATGTTGTGAGGCTTAAGGTAGTGGGGATGAGAAAGAGAAGTACTTGGTTACGCAGATCTGTCACCAAACACGGTTAAAGCCATTTCAATCAACGTTTCAATTCTGAATGGTCGTCTCACATCAAAGCGATGCTGTGAGTACCTTCCACTCTGGAAAGTGCTGCAAATGTACTATTTATTATTTTAAATGAATAAATTATGAAGTAATACAAAGTAATCAAGTGAAATTAATTTGTTCGTACCGAGAAGTGAACCCTATAGTTATATATCATTTTAAACGTTGTTTATAATTCTACCGAACATTATTTTTTAACCTTAGCTCCACACAGCAGGCCCTGAGGAAAATGATTTCTCTTAGGGCCTATGTCATCTTAGGGGATGCTGTGTGTAATTTTTATTAAGGAAAAGAAGAAGAGAAAGTTCTGGGAATGAAGTAGGTATGAGGGGTTGGTAGGAATCTGGGCCTCAGTGTGTCCAGGATTGACGGACGTTTGACTCCATCCCGTCAACTGCAGTGCGGTGAACCCGGACACCCCTACTAAGTCGCCAAACGTAGTGAACCTCTTCGGGTGACCTATGGCAGAAATGTTGGTTAACCAATAAATGGTTCCCGGGGTGGCTTCGCCCACATCCACTTCCCAAAATGCAAACTCAAATAAATATGTGAAATAATATTAGAACAACTGCTAACAATTATGCAAGTTACACTCGTTTGTGAATTTAAGTATTTTAATATATTTTTTAAAACGAAATCTAAAAACTTAAGATATATGGTAGCATATATGTAGGTAAATTCACTGGCTTTACACAACAGTTAACAGTTCATCTGTTTTCTTATGAATATTCTCCGGAGCTCAACGCATCTTGGAGCTCTAGTGGATATACAGAAGAGCCCTTACAAAGTTTCACAAAAATACGAAATCTTCTTTAAGTCTAGTTTCTCTAGTCCAGGAATAGGTATTATATTTATATCTGGCGCCTCAAGGGGCTTCATTCAGTCCCAGTCCCAGTCCCGGTAGTAGTACGTGGGGATGAGGGATGCACTGAATGCACCCCGCTAGTGGGGATTGCAATCCGGAAAACCGAATCCGGTATTTCGAGGAATCCGGCATCTCACTTATACCGGATCCGGTAACAATAAACGGATCCAGTCACCGGTTCCGGTAATGCCTGTTTTTGGCAAAATAGTAGAGAAGATATTAGATTCACCATCACTGAAAAAAGATTTGACATTACAGGAAGAATTACAATTACAAATCCAGCAAGAACCGACGTCTTATACCTTACATACTCAAAAATAAAAAGATTTTGATAAAAGTACTGAAAAAGGAAATTACTGCATTTGAAAGTTCGAACTTCCAGGAGAATACTTTTATTTATTTATTTTTGGCAATGTTGATTAAAAATACATATAAATTTACATCGGTTACATAGTTATATAAGGTTAAACCTTGTTAAAACAAAGAAACAAAAAAAAATTCTTTCCTCATCATAAAGAGACAATGCTGTCGTGTTTGGTGAGGGAATTCTAGCTCAATTAGTAAATTAAAAGATCATGTAAGTTAGTAATAACGGCTATTGTAAATAATAAGTAAGGTTAGAAGATCTTTTATAAATTTAAAAATGAAATTCATGATAAGTTTAAAAAATCATAATATAAATTAAAAAATCATCATAAGTTAATGAATCATGTACCTAAGTTAGTAACAAAAATTATTGTAATTAGTAAGTAAAGGATATGTAAGAAAGAACGCAAGATTTATACAATAGTAGACTTAAAGATATAGAAAGTAAGAAATGAGAGAGAATGAAGGAATGAACGATTTATATAATAGCAGTCTTCAACATATAAAAAGTAAACATATTTGGGACTTATAGCAGTTTAAGGTAGTTTTTTTAATTTGGGCTTAAATTCCTGCATATTTTCGATAGTTTTAATTTTAATGGGAGGTTGTTATAATAGATTATGCCTAGATAAAGATAGGAATTTTGAATGGGCTTATTATTAGATTTTGGGATTTTAATAGTTTTCTGGTATCATGCTGATGTATTGAATTGTAAGTTACGAGTATTTAACTGTATTTATTTGTAAATTTAAAGTATTGAATATTTTTTTATATATTTTGTCTATTGTAGGCACATTGAATATTGAAAAAAGAATTTCAGTAGAAAATTTAGACGGTTTTTTTCAAGATTATCTTAATTATCAACCTTTGAACTATTTTGAGTGGATTTAAAATATTGTCATATTTTCCTCCCCAGCCAATAATACCATATTGTAATATAGATTGAACAATTGCGTAGTACACTCTTTTTAGATTTTCTAAGCTAAGTCTAATAAACATATAAATACCTATACAATGAATAACATATCACTTTGTTTAAACCACTATATTATATAAATACCTTTCCTAATCCTTTTTTTTAATCTTTTTGAGTTCACAAATATGTATTTCCCATTTAAAATGTTGATCATTATATACACCAAGATATTTGATTTTGGGAGTTGACCTAAGTATAGCCAATCTTGAATGCAGTTAGTTTTGTTACATTTACTTTGGTGTATTATGATGTTTAAATTTGGTTCTGATTTGAAGTTATTGATAGAGAATGGGATAAATTTTGTTTTTTCGGTGTTTCAAGGGTGTCTGCTATTCTTGATTATTAGTCGACAATAAAACCAACAAGTGTCGAAGCTGAAAGAGCCGTTTGGGGCACTTTATTTGAAGATTAGAAGTCGATTGACAGATGACGCAATTAAAACAATTTTTTTTCAACGACCATTTTTCCAAAACAAAATTTGATTTTTTGATACCGTATGCTTAAAATAATTATTTGTAGTGAGTTAGTTAAATTAAGTTATAAACTGATTATTGTGCCATTAATTAGACAGATTCATCATGATGTCTGTCATAAATGAGATTTGTCAGCATGCTCAAATACCTAATTGTGAACTGATCTTAGTAATTTTCGTAAATTGTTTTTGGGGTGTTATGCCGTGTTGCGCTACCTCCTTCTTTAGCCAACGTTTCAGACATCGTTGTAGTGTCCATCATCAGGGCAGATCCGGCAGATCCGGCAGATCCGGTAGATGTGCCGGATCTGCCGGATCTGCCCTGATGATGGACACTGCAACGATGTCTGAAACGTTGGCTAAAGAAGGAGGTAGCGCAACACGGCATAACACCCCAAAAACAATTAACGAAAATACTTTTGGCCCTGAAAATCTTAAAACGTATCGTAAATTAATTAAGTTTGATTATATTAGGTAGATGCGATTTTTAGCCATAAATTGTTATTATGGTTAAAAAGCAAAAAAGTTAAATACTAAAATTTGTCCATCTGTGAAATCCAGGAAGACGGAACCGCCCGTTACGTTAAAATTTAAGTAGTTTCTTACACTGTACTAGATTTTTAATTATTGTTTGCCGGATCGATGGAAATCCGGATAGATCCGGTCAGATTGAAAATGACACCGGATTGCAATCCCTATCCCTAGAGACCGCAGTACCGTGACGTGTGTTATGTCAGTGTGTACTGTGTACTCGTACTGTATTACCACACTAACTTCACTGAAGTGTCTTCCGTGTTGCAAGCATTGCCGATTCCGAGATCTGGCGCCGATAAATATCCGCGGGCAACCTCCGCGGTAAGGCGCAATTTCAGAAAACGAGATGTAAAAATGATTTTAGTATTATTATTTTTACTCTGTATGGGATGTGCAGGATTGCACTTACCCCCCCCCCGCCCTGGAATAAAGACCATTATTATTATTGTTATATTTTGCAGTTTTCTCTTTGTTATGTGAGTGCTGTGAGAACAACGAATAAGCATAAAAAATGAATTAGGGATACATTTTAAGTGACTTGTACTTCAATATCTTAGAAGTTTATCATTATTTCATTTATTATTTACAATACGTGGTAGTATTTTTCCATTTTTAAATAAGTTTTAATATTATAGAATGGTCGTAAGATGTTGGCCAATCGTAATAAATGGTACGATATTTTAAAATTTAAAAAATCCTGCATTAAAAGTGTTGTCAAAATCTAAATAAGAACACCAACAAAATAAATTTTCAAGTCTCTTGCAATCCCAATTAGTCAAAATATCTGTGCTAAGAATATTATCAGGCATTTTGAAAAATCAAAAAAACACACTTCAACAAAACAAGAGCTAATCAGAATAATTTAATGAAAACTCTAAAATTTAAAACTGCTTTTGAACAAAGTAACTACAGATCCGTCTCGACTAAGCTCTATAAAGCTCTTTCAGCCGCAATAAAGAAAACGAATAATACAATTTTTTTTAAACTCAAAACATAGCTTAAAGAAAACATAGAATCTGAAACAAATATTAATTAAATCTAGAACCCATTGAAATTAAATTTAGAAATAAACATAAATGTATTTATGTTATTTATTTATTTTCATGTGTATGGCACAAATTGCCCTTAATATAATTAAATTAACGTATGATTAGTAACATCATAAAGTATAAATGTAAAGTAAAGAGGATAAAATAGTAAAATGGAAAAGTATTAATTATGAAATATAAAAAAAAAGATAAAAAGAACTTTTTTTTTAAATTATGAAAGGACTAAAATGTAAGTAATGGTCTTAGTAGAAGCCAAAAATATAAAATAAAAACAATAATACAAACTAAGACAATCTAACTACATTCCGAACAAAATCTAACTATCATGTAAACAATATTTAACTACACTGCAAACAAAATTTAACTAATACATAAACAAAACCTAACTACTTCGCAAACAAAATCTAGCTACATTGCGAACAAAATCTTTCATAAAAAGCTTCAACGCACTTTTACATAAAATATTGTGTACATGTAATACAATCTACAGTCCCTTAAAACTAAAAAAAATGTATTTTGAGCATTGATAACAATAATTAATATACCGCTGCACTTACTTTAACGACACATTCCTCAAAAATTGACAATAACCACTGGAGCGACAGCGCCATTTAAAACTTTTTTCTCCGATTGCTCGAGATTTTTTGGTGATTATTTGGAATATTGTTTGCCCACGTTAAAAAAAAAACATACCTCCGATTTTAAATATGGAGATCTACAGACTGATTATAGTTCTATGTAGCCACATTTTGTTGATTATTACATATTCGTAGGATTAATAAAAAAATATTATAAAATCGTACACTTCTACTTAATTACTAACAAATAAGGGAAAATGTGCCAAAATTGGCAGCAAAGCAATCGGAGGTATTTTATATTATGCTATAATATGGCAAACAGCGCTCCAGTGGGTGAGGTGACCAGTGACCATGAGTACCTGTGGATATGATTTTTATTTAATATACATCTTGTAAATGGGTTGTTAATTATTTCACTCCCCGGACTTAAGAACAAAATTACACAGGAACTTTACCTATCTTTATGTTTAAAATTATTGAGGTAATTTAACTAACTAACTAACTAACTAACCATCACGCCGTTTCCCCGCAGGGGTAGGCAGAGAGGACGGACCGCCAAACATCCCGGTCTTGGCACACATTCCTTGCCTCGTTTACATTCATACAACGTCTCATACATTCTCTTCTATTATTCTGACTCTTGACATGGCCCGACTCAAGTATCTGATTCACTTGGTCGTGCCATGTCTTTCTTGGGCGTCCTCGACTTCTTCTACCATTCACATTTGCGTCATATATTCTCCTTACACTCCTTTCCTCGTTCATTCGCTCTACATGCCCAAACCATCGGAGCGTTCCTTTCTTGATCTTACTCATCACGCTTACATCAGCCTTGCATTCTTTGCGGATTTCCACATTTCTCACACGATCATACATGGTTTTACCACACATATGCGTATGCGTATGTGAGGTAATTTAAAATTTCTTAAAATTAGTCGTTTATCATCTCTTGTGATATTTCATTAATGTTGATTATTTTATTATAACCGTTTTTTTTACATTAACTCCGCACAGGAGGCCCTGAGGAAAATAATTTCCCTCAGGGCCTACGTTATCTTTGAAGATGCTGTGTGGAGGGTCTTTTTGAGGAAAGGAAGGAGTGAACATGATGTAGGAGACCTATGTTATAGAAGGGAGGAAACACAGAGGCCGGCAAATCTTTCCACAGCCGAGCCGTTGAACTCAAGAATGAGTCATAAAAATGACCCGTCCTCATGTGACTAATGTCAACCGTGTGCAAATGTTGGGCGCGTGTTTGGCGTGTTTCCCGACTATGCACCGGTGCCGAATGACACTAGTTCCTCGGAGCATCTTCCATTGTAATACCAGGAGAACAAGGACAGCATTCCCACCTGACGCCTATGCTCTAAAGATTGCAGTCCGTCTGTTAAGATGGGAGAATCTATGAAATGGACCGCCCGTTTCTGCACAGAGTCAAGGGTATATTAGAGCTTCAGACCAGAGGTGAACGCCAAATTCAACAGTGGGGCGCACTTGCGATTTGTACAGGGTTAGCTAACTTAACTGAAAGGCTAACTTTACTCTGGTTAACCGTTGCACGGTCAATATCATTATAATAATATTTTAACGTAGAAAACAAATGTTTTTAGATGAAAATTCAAGCCGAAACTTTCGAACCCCAAATCATCACTTCTAAGTCTTCGTCCGGAGACCGGTTATTCAATAACATTTCCTAAAAGCAATAAAACTTTTTATTAAAGCGAAGTATTCATTAAAGAATCACTAGAAACCGAGTTGTAAGAATATTATTTCTCATGAATTAACGTACCAATCTGTTATTTAATCTGGCCCCTTCAATTTTCCAGGAAGGTTATTTTTGAAATATGAAAAAAACCTCATCTTAGATGTAAAAAATGTAATTCAATGTAAGGGTTTCCTTCTGAACTCTAGCGGGCTATATTTTGGTTATATTATTTCCAGGCATCAGGCATATTTAAGGCATCGGTGTGTAGTAATTCCATTAATAAAACGGCAAAAGTTCAACTGGAAGAAAACTTATGTGGGTAATTGGTAAGCAGGTACAGATATTCATATTTTAAAAGCAACAAAAACTGTGTTGGAGAAAAACACACTGAAAGGACGAGGTCATTCACGTATTTGACGTGTTAGATGTTTGACATGTTGCAGAGTTTTTATTAAACGACCTCAAAAACGGTATTTTTTTATGTTTGTTACCTCAGAACTTTCGACTGGGTTGACCGATGTTGATGTTTTTTTTTTTTAATTTGAAAGCTGGTGCTTCCCGTGTGGTCCCATTTCAATTTGGTCCAGTTCTGACAATGGCATCCATGAGAAAACCATACAAGTCTTTAATTTACATTAAGTATGTGCGCGACAAATGGACGAATTACTCAATATATCATGAACCGATTTCGATGATTCTTTTTTTGTTGGAAAGGATGTACTTCAAGGGTAGTTTTATGAGAATTTGGTTAGGTTCTGATTATGGAATCCATAACAAAGTAACGGAACTCTTCTATTCTGAGGAGTCGGCTGACACCGACTCCAAAAATAACAATCGTACCAACATATTGATGAGTAGAAAAAGTAAGTTGATATTAAGTTGTAGAAGAATACGAAATTATTTTTTTACTTTTTAGTGCATTTTTTGAAGGTGTTTTTGTGTTTTGTTAAAATTTTTGTTTATGATATCTATGCGTTAATTAAATAATATTGAATTTCTATTAGAGTTGATCCCCGACAGTTGGCCCCCGGCAGACTAGTATATAATGCGCAGTCGGTTTAGGGAAAATACGGTGTACCTACTTACCGGTGAGATTATGTACTGCCGAATAACAAGTACAAAACATGTAAACAAAGATGACATACATATATATACGTCATCTTTGAGGATGCTTTATGAAGGGTCGTTTTGGAGAAAAATAGGAGGTGAAGTTCCAGGGAGCAAAAATGTATGAGGAGTGAGTTGGAATCTGGGAGTCAGTTTGTCCAGGAGTGAAAGACGTATGAATCCATCCCTCCTAATGCGGTGCAAAGCGATGGATCGAGAGAACCCAGTTGGAGAGGTCAAAAGTCTTCCTCAACGAGTCTCTCCCGATTCGGCCCACCACGCAGTAAATGGGCAAACTCATCCGCCGCCAAGACCTAGACCAAACTCACCCCATAAACTCGGACACCCCTACGAAGTCACCACGAACCTCTTGGGGTGACCTACAGCAGAGGTGTTGGTTATTGTCTCCGTCAATCGCTTCCAATGTCATTTAATGGTACATGATATTATTGTTAATACGTTGCAGTATTATTAAAATTTCATTTAACCTGACTAGGACGAGCCTGTATTAAGGTTAATAATTTTATAAAATACTAAAAATAATACCATATAATATACTGAGAGAACAATATTGCTACATTAATATTTCTTACAAATAATGAATACCTAATAAAGTAAAGGAAGTTCAAGTTAATATACTCTCCCTCTGGTTTCAATCCTGGGATTGGTTTGCTGCAATTTCCTCTACTCTTTTCTTCCATTCTTCCCTGTCTTGTGCGGCTCTTTTGAAGTGTGCATACGATGAGCATGTTTACTCCATTAATATACTATAAATGGAGTAAACATTTAGGTTGACGACGAGTGATTTTATTTGAATTTATTTTTTAGATTTTTGATTTTATTTTTTAGTAATTTGATTTGAAATAATATATCATAACAGACAAAGTTTGTTATGTTATTAATTTAGAAAGGAAAAAGACGGTTAAAAATGTTGGTAGTCCTTCGATAACACTAATAATATAAAAATCTTTTTAAAAGTACACAAGGAATTGGATAACTTAGTACGTCCTGGAACATTATCGAATATAAGTAAAGCCTGACATAAATAATTTATTTGACCAAATGTAGATTTAGTCTAATTTGTCACAAAATTCACACCATAACCAATTCCATTATTACAGATTTACTGTGTTCTTTCTGCATTATTAATATTATTTCAAAAATCTATAATGCTTTTTTGTAAAACACATAATTAACATTCATAACATTGCATTCCTTTTAAAGTGGATGAGTTGGATATAATTTTTATTTAACATCACTTTAAAAATCAATTAAGTTATTTTACACTTCCTTCGGGCAGGATCCCCACTACACTGTATAATGAATATAAGAAAGAGAATTATTTGTTAAAGTATGTCAAGTAAGTCTCTTAACACCCTGTGTACAAGAAGAAAAAAACTGTTTACTTTACAATAATTCAGTCTCTAAGAAAGACGAGACTGAATTTTTGTAAAGTAAACTGTTTTTTAGTCTTGTATACAGGGTGTTAAAAGACTTACTTGACTTACTTTAACAAATAATTCTTGAAATTATTTGGAGTAAAAAATTTAAATGAAATATTGGTGTTGGACAGTTTGGAGCGGGATGAGGGGTTGGTCGGTCACTCATTTGGAGAAAAAAAAGTTTTTGTTGACGAAAATCATTAAAAAAAAGATGTTTCTAAAATTTCAACGGAGATCAAAATTTGATTTACAATTTTTACATTTTACTCTGAGTTCTTTAAAAGTTTAAGTACCTAAGCGTTCTACAATTAATTTACCAACATTTAGACACGATCGTTCCATTCCGTCGTTCCATTATTTATGTAAATGATCAATTTGCGATAATAATTACCAAACGCATCAGTGGAGTAAATTGACGTACTGCTGATAATAATTGTTATCGATCGTTTTTGTAGCTCTTAAAATTCGATAAAATAAGACGAAAAAGAGTCCGTGAAATGAAACTAAAAAAAATTGAAAGATATGTTAAGCTTCAGATGCCTTGAAAACATTTCACAAAACAAATAGTTACCAAATTTCAAAGAAAAGGTTGTTTCCTTTTTAAATATTACTTCAAAGAAGTTAATTACTAATCCTATTCCTAGAAAGGTAATTAAATCTATCCCCTTTTATGGAATCTTCTGTAGATTCTTTTAGTGTGACAAATATGTACCTGAGTAATAAATGAACTTAAATGAAATTTGCCGGTAAAACTATTTGAACTCTATCACGTATTTCCCAGAATTAATTAAGCCAGTCCATAAAACAATTATATAATGTAACTAAATAGTAACCACGCGACAAAATACACTATTCTACTGCAGCATTCACAAGCGGAACTACATTGCCCACTCTCCTATACAACGATTTCACACTATAGGGAATCAGTACTTAGGTGATGTCGACATATTTAACATAAACTTGGCGAATTTTGTGGATCTTGTAAAAAACATATTTCAAAACTATTCCTAAACATATGTGTATTTATGTAAACTTATCAAATTGCTGAATTTTTTTTTGTATTTTTGTGACTTGTGTGCATTTTTTATCTAATTTTATTTTTGTTATTTCATTATCTATTGAAAAATCATCTGTCATCATTGTACTACCAAACATGTTAAAGCCCTCTGGGCGTTGAATAAATAAATAAAAAAAATAAAAAAATAAATGAAATTCTTGTTAATAAGCTAAAACAAACACTACAATTTGGACAGAGAAATTCAACCCACGCTAAAAACTTTAAAATAGATTACCACTCTTCTACAAAAACCGTGGTAAGTTTCGCCATGGTGACAGACCGCCATTCAGAATTGAAACGTTACTTGAAATGTTTTTAGCCATGTTTGGTGACCAGATTTGAATAGATAGGTACTCCCCAACATTTCTCTTCATATCTCCAGCCCTTTCCCATTACCGTCAGCCTCGAAGAAAAATGTACCGGATATCTAAAAAGCTATAAAAGCATTTCAGAAAGATTTACAGATTTATTTAAATACTCGTATACAATTTACAGAGAAATATTGTCTAGGCAATGATTTAGTTCTGCGATTTTTAATGTCTTGTCGCAAGACCAGACTCAATTATTTGCCATTTATCCAAGTTCCAGGTGTTACACCCTCCCTTAGCGTTGTCGCTGGCAAATGTTACACGTGAATTAACTCCGTAATCCTAAGGAAATTAACACCTCCCTCTAACTGACTTAGTAGCTAACCGACCATAACACCACTTCTCCGCAGGTGTAGGCAGATGGGATAGGAACCTACTAAACCATGCAGATACTAACGAAAACCCCTTATTTTATTAAAAACAATGTTCATACATTCGCTTCTGATATTGTGACTCTTCGGAGATTTTATTCTTATCTTCTTCGACGACCTCCGTAGTCCAGTGGCTAAGACTCTTGACTCACATTCCGGAGGCCGCGGGTTCGAACCCGGCATGCGCAAATAAATTTTATTTGATTAATTTGTGTTATTTCACAATTAATTCATTTAAAATAATATATAGTATATTTGCGGCATGTTCCAGAGTGGAAGATACTATTAGTATCGCCCTGGTGTAAGACCACCATTCAGAATTGAAACGTTGCTTGAAAATGGCTTTAGCCGTGTTTAGTGACCAGATCTGAATAGCCAGGTACTTCCCAACCTTCCTCTTCCCCACCTCCTTCCCCTCCCCACTACCTTCAGCCTCACAACATACCCCAATTGGGGATGCCATAGTCTCACTGGCTCCAGACGGGAGCAGTTGAGATTCTTGTGCGGTATTCACTGTAAAAAAAAAAAAAAAAAAAAAAAGTAATAGCTACAGTTTGATAACAACTTGTATGTTGCAAATAAATGCGAATGTATGAATAAATATACACTTGACTTTGCTAGATTCTTCGGAGACCAAAATTTTATTTACATTTTTTACTCCAAATAATGTCAGGAATCACTGGTTAAAGTAAGTCAAGTACGTCCCTTAACACCCTGTATATTGTAATACCACGATTTTGATGTCGAGGACTCCCAAGGAATACCTACACTATCAAGTGAACCAAATACTTGAGAGTCATGAGCCAGAATAACAGAAGGGTATGTTTGAGACGACCTATGAATATGAATGAAGCAAGTAGTGTGTGTTGGCGCTCCATCCTATGTGCCCACCCCTCAGTGAAACGGCGTGTTTTTGGTTAAGATTTTCACTATTTACCTGAAATAATTTATTAATAAAATAATACATGGAAACCGACAAAAGTAAACGAAAGCTGAAAGATTTTTTTAGATTTCGTATTATTTTTACGATGATTTTTTGCCGTATAAAATATTATTTCGTAAAGTAGTATTGCTTTGAAAAGACTACAATGAAAGCAAAAAACTCGATTTGTAAGTCATAAAACTAAAGCATAGGTTAAAAAATAAATATAATAAGTACCAAGCTTAATCCAAAACAAGGAAATATCTTTCCCCATACAAAATCCCAAAATGATTTGCCTTCGTGTTCCCAGCGGCTTTGGCTGATAAATTACTCGGGATTAATCAGATCCCGGAGGCTGGAGCTTCAGTTCTGCAGGACTATAAATCTCAGGCCTCAAACTTTCCTTCGTCTTCCTCTCCTAGATCTAGAAAGGGTTGCAGAAAATTCTTCTTTGTCAGGTCGCGAGGCCCCCTTTCAGCGTGACTGATTCATTGGTCGCTATTCACTGAACAGATAATTCCTAGAGGTGTCATCTATATGAATTTAAAAGAAACTAATTTTGTTAAATCACGTTTACATACAATGAAGACTTTTTGATTTTTTTTTTGATAGAACATTTAAATGGATTATCTATTCAGATATTTGAACATATTCACCGTAACAAAATAACTAGTGACTGTGAGCATTGTAGATTTAAAGTTCAAAAAAGCGTTTATCTTATTTTCCCTTTTTAATAAATAAAACTGAAAATTCATCGTAATAATATTTAATAAATCAAAACTAAAAATTGATAAAACCTACAGATATTGAAATATAAGAGATGTGCTATCCACAGTTTTTCCGGGGGACCGTGTTTCTTGGTGTCGCCGATATTGTTAACCAATTGTTATTGTTTCAGAACATGTAATGTATTTGATAAGAATTTTAATGATATAGACATATTCTCATGTAATTTAAGTACCTTAAAAAAGTATGTCATAGCCAACATAAAATAATTTTTTGACCGTATTGCAAGTTACCATGTTATTGCTTTGAATCCTTTCCAGTTGCATACTTGTCATTCGACTTACTATTGTATTCACTCTCGAGTTGTAGGTATGTACAATGTACGTACTATTATTATTGGTGTTGTGAAGTGAGAACAGATTTCTGACTCTGACTACTTCATGTTTGAAATTTTGTAAGCAGATTATTACAGTTTATATTGTGTTTTTTATCTTTTTTTTAAATAATTTTCAGGGTTATATTTTTGTCAAGTTCTTACGGGTACAGGACCCTTACTTTTTTTGTTTTACTTTTTAATTATAATTTTAATTATGTGAAAATCTGTTATTGGATATTATGTATATTATTAATGTTATTATTATAAGTGTAAAATATCTGTTAATTTTCCATAATAAATAAAATAAAATAAAAATAAAATACTACTGGACACCTTAAAAAATCAACTACTTTTCGTAATCAAACTATTCCCATTAGGAAGTAATCCACCGACAATTAGGCGGACACCATAGCATATCACTTGCATTTGAATATATTTGTTATGACTGTACAATATTTTATGTAATATATATTTTTTTAAATTTTACCTAAGGAATTTTACAATTCGTTCAATTGTTTAATTATTAATTATAAGTGCTTTTTTTTCAACTTTCTCCGGCCAGGTGAGTACCATGCTATTGAAGGGATTAGTCAAAGTTAGCCATGTAATAAAAGTTGGTCATCTGATTAAAGTTATCCATAGCTTCAACGTTAGCTATCTACTTAAAGTTGGCCATCTACTTGTAGTTATCCACCTACTCAAAGTTAGCCATCTATTTAAAATTGGCCTTATAGCAAAGTTGACCATCTAGTCATCGTTGAGCATCTAGTCATAGTTAGCCATCTATTTAAAGCCTAGTCAGAGTTAACCTTATTGTCAAAGGTATCCATCAACCTAGTCAAAGATAGCCTTCTTATCAAAGTTATTCATCTAGTCAAAGTTAACGCTCTGGTCATAGTTAGCCATCTAGAAAATGTATCAACCTGGTTAAAGTTAGCCATCTAGTCAAAGAACGGCTTACTCATGGAAGAAAGAAGTATAGAAAATTTGTAAATTTCGGGGAAACAATAATGCACACAAGTCGCTTCTGTAGATTTATCAGTTCAGTGTCGGAACTCTATGGGTGACAGGACAGCAGAGCTGAAGATAATCGCCTTCAATTGAATGATGTAATTAAATCTTTACGTCTTTGACATCTTTTTCCTACGACACTTTAATCTTCTTCAATGAATCAATCTTCTCAGAAATCTTTCATTTGACAAACTATATGAAGGGCACAGGGGAAAAACATGCATTGTCACATTTTTATGTTATCATACATACAACAACAAGTGGATTCTATATACACTGATTTCAGTAAAGCATTTGATAAGGTTCGACATCACATTCTTATATCCAAACTCCGACTGTTAGGCATCAAAGGAAGTTTATTGACATGGATTATCAGTTACCTCAGTAATAGAGTGCTTAGTGTGAGGATTAATTTTATAGAATCCTATGTATTCGAGGCCACAAGTGGTGTCCCGCAAGGGTCCCACCTCGGCCCAATATTCTTCTTAATATTCATTAATGACATTGTAAACATATTTAAAGATGTACAAGTCCTACTTTTTGCAGATGATCTAAAATTGTTTAAAAAAATACGAAATATATATGATTGCCTAATTTTACAAGCTAATTTAGATGAATTTTTTAAATGGTGCGAACAAAATATGTTATTTTTGAATACTGAGAAATGTCAAGTAATACGATTTTCCAGAACTCATTCTCATATTTTACATGAATATAATTTAAATAATGTTAAATTAACACCAGTATTACAAATTCGCGACTTGGGAGTTATATTCGATTCAAACTTAACATTCACACCACATATAGATAATATAACTAATAAGGCTTTAAAGATTCTTGGCTTCCTTTGTAGAACCCTAACTGATTTTAAGTCCTTGGATTGCATGAAAACACTCTACATTTCATTAGTTAGATGTCAAGTTGAATATAATTCACCTATTTGGTCCCCTTTCTATAAAGTACACTCTAACAAAATAGAACGAGTTCAACACAAATTTCTTAGGTACTTAAATTTCAAACTCAAAATTCTAATAGAAAACATTAATTATTTAAGTTTAATGAATCGACTAAATTTAATTACGCTGTCTGACAGAAGAATCATTTCAGACCTAATTTTATTGTACAGAATTATGAACAACCTAATTGACAGCCCTGCCATCGTTTCTACTATTAAACTTCTTGTACCGACAAGGAATACTAGACAAAATATAACATTCTTTTGCAACACATACACAACTAACTATCAATCACACTCACTTACCAATAGGATGCATTATTTAGGCAACAAGTTTGGTGGTATTGTAGATGTATTTGCTGATTCCCTTTACATTCTAAAATGCAATTTAAACCAACACTTTGTTGAATCCTACAAATTATTGTAACATGGGTATAATATATTTAACGATTTGATTTGTTATTGTAATGTTTATATTATATTTTGTTCTATGTTATTGTTAAATATTACATTGTTTAAAATATTTCACGGGTTTTCACAAGATTATACAAGTGGTTTTTTTTCTTTAAAAACTACTTGTATATTCTTAAAAGTTTTTTCACTTTTATAACTTTTGGTATAAATTCTATGTATGTGTTATCCTAGATATCTTAAATATTATTTTCTAATCTATGTAAAAGCCCCCACGGGCGTATAACAACAATAAATAAATAAATAAATATATTTTTTAATCAAGCAGTAACAGGAGGATAGTGCAATCCCAGTCTACCATATTAAATGTCATGTAAAAATTATTATATTGGAAGAGAAAAAGAAAAATTATAAAAATAAAAGAAAATTAAAAACGTAATCAGTCTTACTAATAAAATTTTATACAATTAACAAACAACCGTGTACATATATGAAAACCTTATTAATAGAAACGTTAAATGGAAAGCGACATAAAATAAATGAAACAATATATTTTTGTTAGAACCACTTACAAATTTTATTAACGCCGACCGGTTTCGGAACGATCGTCATAAGGGGAAACATAATATAATGACTTGACAATTACAAAACAGTGAGTGAGTACAATGCATTATTACTAAGTGCTGTGTTAGGGTGGGGGCGTAGCTAGGAATTAATGAAGAGTGGGTGGGGGAAACAGAAAGGTCATTGAATGGGAATGTATCCGAGTCGAATGTGGACATTGAAGGTGGAAAATATCTGAACAAATGGAAAATATCTCTATTTAAGATGTAGTTAAAAACAAATATTATTAACCTCTTTTGTACCAACAATTATGGATATTTTCGAAAAATAAATTCTCTGAACAAAACCAGCTATCTTGGGGAAACTGCTTGATTGTACAATAATTTTCAAAAATATGTAAACACATTGTCTGGTAAGCGAAAATTTAGTGCCAGCGATCAAGAAGTTCAGCCATCTTTGGTGACCTAGATCTGAATAGCCAGGTACATCCTTACTTTCCTCTACCCACCTCCTTTCCCTTCCCATTACTTCAGCTTCACGATACACCCCAATTGGGGATGTTATAGTCTCACCGGCTCCAGACAGATGTTTGGGCGCAGTTGGGACTTTTGTACAGTATTCACATAAAAAAATAATAGGTCTCTTTGAGCGTCGTTCAAACACGCCAATGAATATCTCCCACGTATTTCAATAGATCCTAACTAATATTAGAAATGCGAACGTGTTTTCGTTTGTTTGTTTGTTTGTCCTTCTGTCACGTCGCAACAAGGCAATTCAACAACGTGATTTTTTGCACAAGAATAGTTCAAAGACTGAGAAGTGATATAGGCTACTTTTTATCCCAGAAAAATCTTTTATTTCCATGGGAAAAATTCTTCGTAAAGTAATTTCTCCCTGCACCACGCAAGCGAAGCCGCGGATAAAAACTAGTATACAATATAGATGAAAGTTAAGGTAATAATATTTCCTATATGTAGTATAATATTTCAAAAAAATACTCATATTTCCGCCATTCTGTTCCCAGTACTTAGTTTTTATTCACTTGAGTGCTGTCATAAGTAGTAACATGACATAATCGCTTCCGCACCGAGTTAACAGATGGCGCCCCCTTCCCCCCTTCATACATTTATGGCTGGAAAAATAATATTTTGGATCAATTTTGAAGGCAGCCTTTGAGAAGAGGCGTGTCACGTGTCATGACCTTTTTGCGGTTTACTGAAATAAAAAGTTTTTTATCATAAAAATTTAGTATTTTAACAATGCCTAACTAACAATCAAAATACAGAAAGATTACGTTACATGAAAATTAAAAAAGTAACTATTCAATTCAATTCAATTTATTAATTTAAAAACATTACAAAATTACAATTATTACAAGAGTTTTTAAAAGAGACAATATTTTAGAAGAGATAAACAGATTTAGACTAACAGCAACAAAGCGTGCCGTTTGAATTGTGCTTCATTGATATTAAACATATTGATTTTCGAAGTGATTCTATTTAACAAGACAGCCCTCTCGGCTGACATGACCATTGGCAAGTTAGTTCTGCAAGCCGGGTGATAAAACAGTCTATACTGTCGGTGACGGAGATAACTATTGGGAAGATAGAAACTAATGCTCTCCATGACGAAGTACGTACACGAAATTCGAAAGGGCCGCTACAATATCAGGATTATCGCCTTTCAAAAGACGATCAGAAATTTATCTTAATCTACTATTAGTAAACTTAAGTAATTACCACTTAAACAAACATTTTAATAATATTACATTTTTATAAATTATCCATCCACAGTTTCACCTTCTCAAACCTACCTTACACCCAACATAATTAAATTGTAAAATATATCATGTAAAAATGTTTTCAAAATATATTATGTAAAAATGTCAACAAATAGGTAAATACTGTAATATATAGAAATAAATAAATAAATAAATATAAATAAATATTTAAAATACTAAATTGTTTTTATAGAATAATTTTGATTCTTACTTTATCGCTTCTCGTAATCGTTTCCACAATCATAATCAGTTTTAATTTTTAAAATCAAAGCAAATCCCAGTTTGGATATTATTATATTTATACGCCTCACAACTTATCAAAATTAGGAATTCCATAATCTCACTGGCTCCAGACGGTTGGGAGCAGTTGGGACTCTTGTGTTTTGATAAAAGTTCTAAAAAAATAAAAATATTAAAAAATGAATATCATATGATTTTTGTAATTTGTTCGCTGGTGTACTGTGTATGTAGGTTTAATCGGATTACTTGAAATGACGTGACTAGATCTGAATAGCCAGGTACGTTTTCCACATCTCCTTCCCCTGCCCACTACCCTCAGTATCACACCATACCAAAATTGGGGATGCCATTGGCACTCACTGGCTCGAGATGGTTGAGAGCTGTTGGGACTCTAGTGTAATTTTCAGATAAAAAAGTTATACGCAAGTAGGAATCTTTTACGGTTTTTTTGTTAAACTGACTGCACTTCGGAGAGTCGAAATTATTGTTAGTAAAAATATTTTTACAGCGGATTTTCACTCAAGATGCCTTCAGATATATGTAAGTACATCGAGTTTGGTTGTACGGCCGTATATCCTCTTTACACACTTACATGAAGACAAAATCTTCTAAAGGATCAGGCCGGATCAATTGTCGCCGGATCAAATGTCCGCCGGATCAATTGTCCGCCGGATCAAGTGTCGACCGGATCAAATGTCGGTCGGATCAAATGTCGCCGGACCAACTGTCGCCGGACCAAATGTCGCCGGATCAAATGTCGGGTCACCCGCCTGCACATATAAATATATTGACTTTGGTTTTGCTGTCGTACATCCTCTTTGCATACTTACTCGAAGAAATAGTCTTTTAGGGGATCAATTGTCCGAGGGATCAATTGGCAGAGGGATGAACTGTCCGGGGGTCAACTGCCCGGCGGATTAACTGTCGGCGGGCTAACTGTCGTCGGGCCAATTGCTGGTATGTAAGGGAGTTAGGAACTAATTCAAAAAAGCAATGTTCAAATCGTTACTTTGATAATATTTGTTTTCTGAATTTTTGGCGAGGGGAATCTAATTATCTTTTGGTTTTGCGACTAATCCTACTGAAATGAGTTTGTGTAAGACTTTGGGTTGACATAATCCTGCCAGACCCGAACTAAAGTACTTGCAAAACTTTAGAGGAGCCAAATACCTGAACAATATTTTTATGTAGAATATTTTGATATCTAAGGAGCATCACATAGGATCTATTGAATATATTTGTGTAGTTATATATTAATCTACAATGTAAAAACTTGTTACCGTTTTCTTTTTATGTATCTTGCATTTTGTTTTGCATTCATCAGATTTAATCAGTCACCTGTAAATTTTGTAATTACTAACATACCTACTAGTTTATTTCTATGCCATTTACAACTTAGAAACTTTCTCTTTTATTGTAATGCACTATCTTTCCTTAAATTTATCTGTATACCTACCTTTTATATGATGTTTACTAGTTATATTTTTAAAGCTTATCTTTTTTATTTAAAAACTGTCTCTGTATTATAAACTTGCCATGTAAAACCCATCAGGGCGTTGAAAATTAATAAATAAAATAAATATTTTTTTCTAAATTACGTCATTTATCTTAGTTTATTTATTTATTTTTATTTATTTTAGTCTCATGTTCTGTTTTATTATTTAATAATATAATTTGATAGTTGCCTCAACTCTTTTATTTTTAACTATAAATATCCTGTTGTACTTATTCTTTTATGCAGTATTACACTCATATTTTAAACCATTACGTGGTGCATGTAATGGTTTAAAAATATGAGTTGTATACTGCATAAAGTACACCTCACTTGGGCATTAATGTAACCGCCAATGTAATGGTTTAAAAAAAAGAGTGTAATACTAAATAAAAGAATAAGTGCAACAGAATATTGTTACGATACAAAATTACTCGGCCCCCTCCTCCCAAGTTGTAGAGCACGCCACTGCGCAAACTACAGTTTCGCCCCCTCTCCGCTAGCTTCCCGGCGCGCTACCGGCGGCGGAACCCAAACAAGCCACCGTCGGCAGCGAGCCACCAACCGCCACTTACCCGTAGCTCCTGGTCTAGTAAGCACGCATGGCGTGGGGACCGTTCCGCGCTCATTCTAGAAGTTTCCACGCGGAAAACAATGGAACGTGTTTTGCTAAGTGTTACACTGCGACACCAAGAATGGCCGAACTCTTTCCCGACACGGAAGATACAGGAGTCCAAACGCTCACTGTAAGTACTCAAGCTGTTTTCCCCCTTATTTGCGTGTGTTCGCAGTAAATTCACCGCGGAGATAAATAGCCCTTCCAGAGAGATTATAGAGACAGATTCCTCCTTTTTAGATGTAACTGTTGTTGCTACCCTGAATTACTATGTATGCATTATTGTGATATTGTGTTTACGCAGGTGTTTTACCCAATATAACTGATGTTTACCCTGATTACTGGTTTCACTGCCTTCTCCCAGCCCGTAGAAATTTGAGCTTTATTTCAGGAAAGACCCACACACGCCTCACAGATCCTACCACCCTGGTGGTGAGGGCCTCTCCCGCTCTGATGACTAAAACCTGAGCTAGACTGTCGGCAGAACGTAGTGACCCCCATTTAGGTCCGCTAACAATATTTATAGTTAAAAATAAAAGAGTTGAGGCAACAATCAAAATTATATTATTAAATAATAAAACAGAACATGAGACTCTAACAAAATAATATTTAATACTTCAGGGTCGTGTTTAGTCCTTAGAAGAAGAAACTAAATAGTTAAAATCTAATAAATAAATTGATAGCTTGTTATGATTTTAAAATGATATCAATATGTTAAAATTACTAAAGGGGGCCAGTTCCAGTAGAACAAAATTAAAAACGTAAGTCAATAAACTCAAACTAACAGAAGTTATAAGCTCACAGTAATTACGATTTCACCGAAGTATGTGCCTTCCCCACGTTGAGACAGACTTCCGGATCCTCTGGCCGCTAGCTTGGAACTCAACTCAAATCCAATTGTTCCTCCTATCTTTTGGGCAACAAACGAAAAATGCTGGATTCGACTTGCTCGTAGAAAAATTTCAATTAGGAATTCAAAATTCAATTTGAATTGATACGTAGCAACCTAGTTATTGGGTGATTGTTAATGGGTGCTTACTTCATCGAGTGAATATTTGGCCAGTATAAATCCAAACTGTTACATTTTTTATTAAACTTTTCAATTCTACAAATGTGTCAAAACAAATATAAATTAAATTTACACTTTACGAACCGAATCCATTAAATTTCTCCCATCCATTAACTCCTTTCAAACACGACACGTTTAATTTTTAATCAAATTCTGTTATTTGAAATTTTGATATTGACTTAATTTGTCACCTATGGACAGTTAGCATTTTTGCGGTCAACAATTGATAAGAAATACACCGACCTAGGATTATTTTTTTTAGCGCGGCCTCCTGAGTGTCAGATACGCTGTCAATACACAAATACGTTTGAAAAATGTGGTTCGTTATGCAAAATAACCGGCTTATTAATGCATACAGGTGAACTAACGAAGCCCTTAGAATAGAAAGAAATCGTATACGCGATCCATGGACTAAAATAATTCATCTAAGATGAGACCAATTTAATTCTTTAGTTCTTGGAAAAACGAAAGTGGTTGAAATATGATTGAATACTTCATTAACTAATTAACTCCCGTTTTGCTTAAAAAATACATGCAAAATGCCAATGTATTTTAAAGTATTTTATATTTCTATTCGAAATTATCAATTTATTAGTAATTTTAATTTTTACGAAGCCGTTTGATATTTCCGACTGTAAATCCATAGACAAATCCGCCGGTGTTGCCATCGTACATCAATTTATTATTTATTTTCTGTCTATATCGGTCAACAGTGCGGCCGTGCTTGGGAAAACAGTATGAATTCACAGCCAGACAATAATTCTGCCTGTAGATCCGATATTGTAAAGTTAACGATTTCACTGAGCTAGACCCCCCTGAAATCCTTCCTCATGCTTCTTATCTTCAATTTCTTTCCAGTTTGTTCAATGTAAAACAAAATCTCTAACCAAAAAGAGCACAGAACATATATATATCTATACATATATATTTTTTGCATTAACTCCACACAGTAGGGCCTGAGGAAAATAATTCTTCTCAGGACCTATATCATCTTTGGGGATGCTGTGTGGAGGGTATTTTTAGGAAAGGAAGGAGGGGAAGTTCTAAGAAGGAAAAGGGAATGAGGGGTGGGTAGGAATCTGGGGGTCAGTGTGTCGAGGAATGACGGACGTATGAATCCATTCCTCCCACAGCAGTGCTAGGCGATATTCCGAGAGAGTACGGCTGGAAAAGTCAAAGGGACTCCCTCAACCATTCTCTCTCGATGTGGCCTACCATGCAGCTCGTGGGCAGACGTATCCGCCGCCAAGACCAGGACAAACCTCACCCTTTGAACACAGGCACCCGTGCTTGGGGTGATCTAAGGCAGAGGTTTTGGTTATCCAATAAATGGTTCCCGGGGCGGCGCGGTCATAACCGCCTCCCAAATTGTGAAATATGGTTTAACCGTGTGTTATGAAGCGATTGTATTTATCGTAAGTTAGGTACTATTTTCTTAAATGCATTTTAATTGGTTAGGTTGGCAAACCTGGGGGAGTTCGTTCAACGTGTCGGTAGGCGGCGGTTTTTGGGTTTGGTTTCCGGATCCGCACTCTGGTTTTCACGGCGATTTGTGCGGTACGCCGTGAAAACAACGGTCAATTAATCTTAAGTTTTAATACGATGTGATTGTAATCCAAGCTTGGGCATCTGCATTCGGGGGACGGAAACACGTTGTGTTTATTTTAAATATAAAAATTAAAGATTTATTCGCGTAAAATGCGAGTTTTCGCGCGGGTCCCAAAAGGGAGCACGAGTTTAATGGCGATGTACGTGTGTTACGATTAATGTACCTCTTTATCCGAGACATCGGTGTAATTAATAACCCGCCACGCTTATCATTGTGCGCTGTGCATCTAACCGAAGAGTTATTCACGTAAAATGTGAGTTTCGCGAGGGTCCGAGTGACCACGAGTGAATTGGCAATGTCCGAGTGAAAAGACTATTGTACCTCATTATCCGAGTCATCGGATTAATTAATAACTCGCTGCGCCCGTGATTATATGCAGGCCAACTATTGAATTCCCCCCGAGGGTATATTTATGGAACAAACCCGAGATACCGCAGTATTGAACGAAACATCGCCTCGAATTGCTGACGGGCCTTCCTTTACAATTTGGAGTAGAGTCTGGGTACTCCTTCCTTCTCCTGAGGGTCCAGGTCTAACATCACTTCCATGCGACTGCTGAGGAGGTCGCAGGGCCAAGCTGAGCCGCAGAGGTTGGGATCACCCTTGCCACCAGGAGCTGGGGTGGGTTCTCACGACATCGGGAGTTCGGCGGCAGTAAATTTAATTAGGGTAGCTAGGATTAGCATAAAATTACGATATTGGTCCCGGGGGTGAGTCCATACCATTTATTTTATTATGTCTTTCGAAATCAATACAGTGAACCGATTATATACTCCACATTTTGTTTTATTAAGTAGTTTCCTTGTGCAGCCTTTTCAGGAATGCTATAAAAACTAATGGCCCACACTCTGAGAATTGAGTACCGTGTTCTCCGCTGGTTGACATACCCAGACATTAGGCTGGGTTTGGCGTCCAAGGTTTCCGGTGAGGAAATCAAAGTTGACTAGCAGATTACACCCAAGCCCGACAAAGGCTCATTAGTACATCTCCCTTTAATCTTATAACACAAACTCATAACAATATGTCATCACACTTTAATGGTAACAATATGGCGCTCCATACGCTGTCTGTTCCCGATTTATAGCATTCCTGAAAATGTTTTCTTCGCCCTGTAATGTATAATGCCCAAAAATTATTATTCATCTGTTCAGTGGAGGTCTTAATTTCGTTTGTATTTATTAAACTTGGTCGCGGTCATAACCTATGATTGCAGTGACGGTGATTGGAAATAACAACAAATGTCATTATTTCAATTCACTGGCACTATTACCGGCGGGAATTCGTAAAGGGATACTATGCGTAATTATATTGTGGGCACCTTATAAATGATTAATCTCGTATTTATTGTTTTTCCAATACCACACAGTTATGCATAGGACCTGAAATCCTTACCTTCTGTAACCTAAAATGATTTGTCATTTTCTTTGTTATTGTTTGAAAGCATAGAAATCGGTCATAGACTATGGACAATGTGTTAAGTAGAGCTCTATAATTTTTTTTTCTGTCCGGAACCAATCAATGCTAGCTGTTCTAAGAATACCTCGGATTGTCTATGACGGTTCCTCGTTACATTTTACCTATGACTTCGGCATACGTCAAAACACTGTTGTGTTTACATGTCAGAATCCCTGATAGCGAAGACAAATCAATTTATTATGTGTTTAAATAGGAATGGAGGATAATTATTAAAGATTATTCAAATATTTAAGATATTTACTGAGATTTTAATGACAATGCGGGTAATTCGTTTTTGCTTCGAGTGGAAAATTTGTATAAAGCTCTGTCAAAACCTACTATTAATTATACTTGCAAATTGTTTATTTACTAATGTCTGACTGACGTTTTAAATTTTCATTTAAATAGGCTACTTACATAGAAATTCAAATGAAAAAAAAAAATTTTTTTTTTTTGAGCTACTTACATATTAATTTAATTTTTTTTATTTCAATGGGCTACTTACATATTGATTTGAATAAACTAAAAAATATTCATTTAAATGGGCAACATACACATTAAAAAAAAAATTTAGCAATAACAACAACAACATACAACTACAACGTACAATAACAGCAATAACAATAACAACAACATCAAAAACAAAGAAAAAATTATATTTATTTTATTTTCTTCTCTTTCTTTTCAATTCTGCTTTCGTGTCAAGCTTATCACATTAAAGTTACAATGTCTACTCCGATTCCAAATGTAAATAATGCATCCAAGGATGAACTTATAAAGGAATTAACTTCACGATCCATCGAACCGGAGGGCACCGCCCAAGCGTTGCGTTCGCAAGCGCGCGCCTTTAACAAAACTATGAAGAAATCATTAGATGTGGTTATGGAGGAAAGTGATTCGGATCTAGATTCTGACAATGAAACAGAGGAGAAGGTCACGGTTATTAAACATACCAAGGTTATTTATAAAGACTCATCATCGCGGGGGCTTACAAATTGGGATGTCAAGTACGATGGTAAAAGCTGCGTAAGAGATTTTCTGCTTTTGGTCGAAGAGCGTTGTAGGACACGCAACATTTCTCATAAAGACTTAGTTAAATCTTTCAGTGAAATTTTAGACGGGTTAGCACTTCTATGGTATAGGTCAATTTATAGTCCAGACTTAAAATGGGATGACCTATCCAGCTTATTAATAAAACAATTCGAGGGACAGGATAGGCAATTATATCTGGAAAATGAGATTCTAAATTATAAACAGCCAAAGGGAATGTCAGTTTTGGAATTCACTTTGAGACTTAAAGCACTTAACAATAAATTGGATTGCAAAATTCCAGAGGTTAAACTTTTGCGGGTAGCCATGAAAGCATTGTTGCCTATGTATGCTAATTTGATGTCATCCAGAGACTTTTGTTCGTTTGAGGAACTTACGAGGTGCGCTGCTAAACTCGAGTCGTACACTGAAGCCTCAACATCCACAGCAATTCCAAAATTAGTTGACACTCAAAATAAGCCCAGTAACTTTAAAAAAATTAATTCGTTCCCCAATAGTTACAATAAGCCTTTCACTAATACAAACAATTACAGGTCGTTCAATAATAATAACAATAATAATAATTTTAACCCTTCTAGGAATTCAAGACCTATGGGGAATAACACGAATAATTTTGCTAAACAGGATATAACAAATCAACAAAATAAATCTCTTGTTTGTACTTATTGCAAGATCAAAGGTCATTCGTTAACAAATTGTTGGAAAAAAGATAGCGACAATAGGAAACAGCATGTTAGTAGTATTAACAATAAGAAACATACCAATGATCCAAAAAACTAGAAACGAGTCAATCTTACCGCGCCCCTTCTTGTGCACAAAGAAAGAGGGAGTGGGAGCGTTGGCTCCGCCTAGTGCAACAATTCCTTTCTAGCCCGTCTCCTCAAGCGGTGGACGCACTGCCACAGGAGAAGGATAGTACAGAGGATGAGCGTCCTTATGCCGACATTTTTGTTCTAAATAATAGTTATAAAGCACTGCTAGACAGTGGTGCTTCCTTGTCTTGTTTAGGGGGGGATAGTTATAAGATTTTTTTAGAGTTAGGAGTAGAATTAGTAAAAACAGATTTTAGCGTTACGACTGCAGACGGTACCAGCCAGCCTGTTTTAGGGTATTTAACTTTGCCGGTGACGTACAATTCAACCACAAGAGAAGTTATCTTTTACGTCATTCCAACGTTGACACCTAATTTCGTATTGGGGGTGAACTTCTGGAAACAGTTTCGGATCGCGCCGGAACTGTTCTCAAAAGTTCGCGTACCTCAACAAAAAGGTCAAATCAATGAGGTGAGAGCAATTCGGCCTGCCTCTTCTCTAACAAATTCGGAAAACAAAGCCCTTTCGGACATTGTCAAAAAATTCGAATCCATTTCTTACGAAAAGAAGGGATTAGGATTGACTCATCTAGTCCAACAAAAAATACATACAACAGGTCCGCCTATTAAACAACGTTATTTCCCACTGTCTCCGGCAAGACAACGTCAACTTGACGCAGAAGTAGATGAGATGTTAAAACTTGGAGTCATCCGTCCTTCGCGATCTCCATGGTCGAGTCCAGTGCTCATAGTACAAAAAAAAGACGGAACGGGTCGTTTTTGTCTGGACTCCAGGAAAATTAACAATGTTACAACACGCGATTCCTATCCATTACCATACATAACAAGGATCCTAGACAAGCTAGGCGGTGCCCGATACATCTCGTCTATAGACTTATCTAAAGCCTTTTGGCAAATTGCATTAGATAATGACTCCTGTCAGAAGACAGCGTTCGTTGTACCCGGTCGTGGATTGTTCGAATTCACCCGGATGCCCTTCGGACTTAAAAACGCACCGAGTGAGCTGCAAAGACTGGCCGACGCTTTGTTCGGTCCAGAATTTGACGACAATGCCTTCTGTTATTTAGACGATCTGATCTTGGTATCAGAAGACTTAGAATCACATCTTTGTTTATTGAACCGTGTCTATGAACGACTACGAGACGCAGGTCTAACCATAAATCTAAAAAAATCGGAGTTCTGCAAAGCCGAGCTCAAATACCTCGGGTACATGGTTGACTCGCAAGGTCTTCGTACAGACCCCATAAAGATAGACAGGATAAAAAACTTCCCGGTACCCAAGAACGCAAAGCAAATCCGAGCCTTCATTGGATTATGTGGGTACTTCAGAAGATTCATAAAGGGTTTTTCGAGCATTGCCGCCCCTCTTACAAGACTCACTGGTTCGAAAAAAGGAATCAGCAACTTTGCTTGGTCTCCAGAGGCCGAGAAAGCTTTTAACGTGTTGAAAGAAGCATTGACATCAGCTCCGGTTTTAAGTTGCCCGGATTTCTCAAAACCCTTCGCGATACACTGCGACGCCAGCTCCGGTGGAATAGGCGGAGTTTTAATTCAGACCATTGATGGGCTGGAGCACCCGATTGCATATTATTCAAGGTGTTTAAATACTCACGAACGCAACTACGGAATTACAGAGCGTGAACTATTAGCAGTATTGGATTCAGTAACGCACTTTAGACCTTACATTGAAGGAGCGCATTTCACAGTTGTTACTAATCATTCAAGTTTAAAGTGGTTAGGTTCGTTATCTAATCCTAGTGGCCGTCTTGCACGATGGAGCTCACGGTTATCGCAATTTTCCTTTGATGTTGTTCACCGTAAGGGAACTCAACATATTGTACCGGACGTCCTTTCGCGTATGGATGTAGCTCTTATATCGGGATCTAACCTTAGTGATACCACTGATGAATGGTATTTAAATGCTTGGAAAGGTTGTCAGGAATTCCCTCAACGATTTCAGAACTTTCAAATTAAAGACAACGAGTTGTATCGTCATACGAAAACCCGTTTGGCCTTATGTGAGGATACCGCTTGGAAAAGGGTCATTCCTCAAGAGGATAGGAAAAATATTATTTCAGACTCCCATGACTCCGCACGCGCCTGTCACCCAGGGGTCTTCAAAACCTATAAAAAGCTTCAACTTAGGTATTACTGGCCAAACATGTATAAAGATGTCAAAGAATTTGTAAATCGTTGCCAAACTTGTAAAGCCCATAAGATAAGTACAGCCCCACCTAACGGAATCTCTTCAAACCCAAAAAAGGTCACAAGACCCATGCAAATGTTGTCGATAGATTTAGTAGGTCCTTTACCTAGGAGTTACTCAGGTTTTACCGTAATCTTATCATGTGTAGACGTTTTTTCTAAATTTACATGGCTATTTCCGCTGCGCAATGGCACCGCGAGAAGCATAATAAAAATCTTAGAAGAAAACATCTTTCTTGTTCACGGCGTACCACGAACTATCGTCTGTGATAATGGTCGTCAATTTGTTTCGAAAGAATTTAAAGAATTGCTTAATAGTTATAACATGCCGCCACCATTTTACAATTCATCTTATACGCCTCAAAACAACGTAGTCGAACGTTATAATCAAACCCTGGGCACGGCGTTATCCATCTTAGTTGAATCAGACCACCGAAACTGGTCTAAATTTCTTCCGCAAGTTCAATCAGCGATGAATAACACGGTAAACTGCGCTACAGGTTATACACCTTATTTTCTGATGCATGGTCGGGAGCAGATACTAGACGGTGATCTGCACCGTAATCCAATAGCGGATGAGGAAACCAGTTCGCAAATTGGTGCTCAACCTAAAGTTTATGCACAGAAATTAGAAGAGTTGTCGTCGGTTTATGAGCAAGTCTCGAATGCTCTTCTTAAAGCTTTTCAAAAAGGAGCTGACCATTACAACCTGCGCAGAAAACACATTACCTATCAGGTTGGTGATGTGGTGTGGCGGAGGAATTTTGCGCAATCTAACGCATTGAATTATTTCGCACAAAAATTGGCACCCCGGTTTGTTCAGAACGTGGTAGTAAAGAAAAAATCAAACTTAATTTATACACTTGCAGACTTAAACGGAAAAGTTGCGGGTGATTTTCATGTGAAAGATATAGTAAAATCAAATAATATACCGGTATAGTCTTATTGTGGCAATACTTCGGAGGGTCTGGCCATCCCTACCGAGTACTGCAAATTATCATATCTGTTAGTTAATATTTGATGCTTGGGAGTTTTAACCCGGCCTGATCAACCGAGTTGAAACGACCCGACATTCTGACAGTCATTAGTCCTGTCTTTAGATTCATTTTTAAGGAATTGGGTTATTTACTTGGCGGGGGGTGTTTTGTAAGATTGATGAGGAGGGTGGTTTGTTTCATTACAATAACAACCTCAACTCTAGTGGCAATGCTCGAGTTGAGAATATATTTAAAAATACGTATGTGCATGTATAAGTATAAATTTATCGATAGTATTAACGCTAAAACAGACGTAAATTTGGACGTCGGCTGAACAGATGATTAAGTAGGATTATTAGTTGTAAGTCTTGTATCCTGAAATACGCGAACATATCCGCACACTATCTCGGCGTGTTTCAGGCATACCTTTTTTGGATTAACTTAGGATTATTAGTTGTAAGTCTTGTATCCTGAAATACGCGGACATATCCGCACACTATCTCTGCGTGTTTCAGACATACCTTTTTTTTTGGGTTATGTTCATGCTTTTGATAATGTCATTATTTGTTGTTCCAGATTACATAGAAAACACAGAGACGCAGGGATTGTATCTCTTTGTTTTCTAAGTGATTTTAAATGAAGAATTATTGTTATTCACCTTCAGTGCATTGACATTATTTGACCCTATTTTGTCAGGTTACAGAAGTAATTGCTAAAATTCAAAGTATTTTTTTTTCTCTTTCTCTCACTCTTCTTCTGTTTTATTGGTAAATTTATTTCGTATAATATTGTCAAAATATTGTTTTACTCTATAAACATAGGCTGCGTCAGATAAGCCTCAGCTTTTGGAAAAGCGTTTTAATTTTGTTTTTAGTAGTTACAGAAAATGTTTTGTAATGTCCACCTTGTTTATAAGATTTTTTTTGAGATCTTATAATGTGGGATGATATGGTATCACATATCCTTCCACATTTTAAGCCAACATAGGAAGTAGAATCATTTATATTTGTATAAGATTTTGGATGTATTCTGTTATTATTGTCCTGAGAGACTTATAACATTGTTATTATGTACTATATGGTTGAACAACGGTTTACAGTGAAAACCTTAAAATTTGTTCTTTACTTACCGATTACGCCTTCTATAGAGTTGGACGTTACTTATGGCTGCACTAAATTATAGCTGCACATCTTATTAACAAATGACACCTTCTAAAACAGTTGGTTGTTTTTTTTATTTATTTGGCACCATCCGATGCGTTGGTTGTATACTATTAAAAAATTATTTGGCACCATCCGATGCGGTGGTTGTACACTATTAAAATTACCTTTACAATGTATAATTGTTGTTGGTTAAATATTATTCACCCAAGGACCAGAATAGGAGGTTAGTTAGGAATACTCTCCCAAAAGAGGGTTAGTTTTATCCTAAAGGATATAAATTCAGTGAAGTGTAGATGGTAAACCCATCAAATATTTTCGGCCTAAGAAAGGCTATATAAATTCAGTGATAGTGTTTGGAACAGTGATGCCTAATGCATAGAATTTAACTTGACGTATTTGGAGGAGTGATTTAATCATAAAAATGTATGTTTCTTAATTTTAAGACTTATCTTTTAAGTTAGTTTATGTGTTCTGTTCCAGATGATACGTCAATGGTAGTGCTCGGTAAGAGTCAATATTACAACCACCCAGAATTTGTTTTTTCCAGTGCTGAGGGTGCTTGTTGTCCATTCACGTATCATCTTACAAAAAGTTGTTCTTAGGTTATATTGGTTTACTAGTTTTTAAGTTCGAGAATGGTTGCATCGTAAACCTACTATCCGGCCTACGCGCAGGATAGGCGCGATTGGGGTTACGATGCACTCATTCGTCATAAGAGTACTATTTAAGGATTTTTCTTTTCTTTTTCATTTCTAATAATTGTATTTTGTATTTCACATTTACTGGTTGTTTATTTTTATTTTATTACCAGGTACTCCTTGGGACCAACGTAGATAGTTCAGGGCATGTTTAGATTTTTGGTAGTTTTGTTTGAGGGCAAACATTTTTGTGGGAAGGGGGGTAATGTTATGAAGCGATTGTATTTATCGTAAGTTAGGTACTATTTTCTTAAATGCATTTTAATTGGTTAGGTTGGCAAACCTGGGGGAGTTCGTTCAACGTGTCGGTAGGCGGCGGTTTTTGGGTTTGGTTTCCGGATCCGCACTCTGGTTTTCACGGCGATTTGTGCGGTACGCCGTGAAAACAACGGTCAATTAATCTTAAGTTTTAATACGATGTGATTGTAATCCAAGCTTGGGCATCTGCATTCGGGGGACGGAAACACGTTGTGTTTATTTTAAATATAAAAATTAAAGATTTATTCGCGTAAAATGCGAGTTTTCGCGCGGGTCCCAAAAGGGAGCACGAGTTTAATGGCGATGTACGTGTGTTACGATTAATGTACCTCTTTATCCGAGACATCGGTGTAATTAATAACCCGCCACGCTTATCATTGTGCGCTGTGCATCTAACCGAAGAGTTATTCACGTAAAATGTGAGTTTCGCGAGGGTCCGAGTGACCACGAGTGAATTGGCAATGTCCGAGTGAAAAGACTATTGTACCTCATTATCCGAGTCATCGGATTAATTAATAACTCGCTGCGCCCGTGATTATATGCAGGCCAACTATTGAATTCCCCCCGAGGGTATATTTATGGAACAAACCCGAGATACCGCAGTGTTGAACGAAACATCGCCTCGAATTGCTGACGGGCCTTCCTTTACAATTTGGAGTAGAGTCTGGGTACTCCTCCTTCTCCTGAGGGTCCAGGTCTAACATCACTTCCATGCGACTGCTGAGGAGGTCGCAGGGCCAAGCTGAGCCGCAGAGGTTGGGATCACCCTTGCCACCAGGAGCTGGGGTGGGTTCTCACGACATCGGGAGTTCGGCGGCAGTAAATTTAATTAGGGTAGCTAGGATTAGCATAAAATTACGATATTGGTCCCGGGGGTGAGTCCATACCATTTATTTTATTATGTCTTTCGAAATCAATACAGTGAACCGATTATATACTCCACATTTTGTTTTATTAAGTAGTTTCCTTGTGCAGCCTTTTCAGGAATGCTATAAAAACTAATGGCCCACACTCTGAGAATTGAGTACCGTGTTCTCCGCTGGTTGACATACCCAGACATTAGGCTGGGTTTGGCGTCCAAGGTTTCCGGTGAGGAAATCAAAGTTGACTAGCAGATTACACCCGAGCCCGACAAAGGCTCATTAGTACATCTCCCTTTAATCTTATAACACAAACTCATAACAATATGTCATCACACTTTAATGGTAACACGTGCATATATTTACCCTCGTAATAAAAGCTGTTTGTTTCTTACAAATTACCATTTCTGCTTATAATGACGATAGTCGGAGAAATTCTCAGATTTTGACAACCATAGAAAATCATTAATGCAAATTCACAGTTTTTTTAATAATAAATCCCAAAACGAAAGCAGGTACCTTATGTATTATTAAAACCATCCGTTGTTGGTGAATTGGTGATGTAAATTCTTTCAGAACTAAATGAATTCTTCCGAGTTTCAACTGAAAAAGGGAAAACATCCTCCCACTTTGAATTTAAAAGAGAGACCTACGAGAGATACGTGACCGTGGAACGGCTCCGTTATAATGTACCTCTGAATTTTAGGGTGTTCGTTATTATTTTAATTAATTTAGCCAGGAAATATCTGTTTATTAAATTACGTAATACACTGAGAGAATAATTATCAGCACACCATTCAGAGAGACCTCTGGATATTGTGCGCGTATTTACATTATAAAGGAAGTAAATGTACATTATAAAGGAAGGTCCTCATTATTGAGTATTTTATTTAAATTGCGTTGACAATCACAACATTCTTAAGATTAAATTTACCATTTATTGAGATCTTTCGCAGAGTTTCGGTGCGGCCGAAGTGATGCCGAAACTTGCAGAAACCGAAACCGAAACCGAACCTTGGTCGGTCACTAATTTTAATGGAAAATATTGAAATAGGACGTGGCCCTAGCATGGAATTGAATTAGGGAAAAATAATTAGAACCCTTTTCAATTATTTTTTATTCCTGGCTGGTTGCATAAGGTTCTATTCAAGTTTGTTCTAAAATGGTAAGTGAATGTGTACTTAAATATTTTCCTTTAAAATACGTTCAATTAAAATATTTTACACAATAATATATTTAATTTCAAAATCAGAAATTGGTAAATAATTTAAGAGAAATCGTCTATGCACACTTTGACACCCTAAAAACCCTATCCATCCCTCATGGCACCCCTGATTGGGGTAGGTTGTGAGACTAAATGGAATGAGGAGAGGAAAGAGATGGGGTAGATGAATGTTGGAACTAGGTTATCGTTACAGGGAAGCAATACGGCTGTTACTGCCCCCATACCGTTCTCCACGTTAATCTATCTCTGTCTCATTGCTTCACGAGAATTCTGTTATCACTGATTTATGGCAACATTTTTTCAACAGGGATGTATTCATTTTTTTTTGCTTTAACGACAGTGTCGATTTCGTATTACGATAATATGGCGACTGAAAGTTCTGAAATGTCTAAACTTTAACTACCAATACGAAATCAAAATTAAAGCGAGTAATACAAGGCGTTAACTTTAATCTCTTGCAGAAAACAAACCGTATATAATAAAATATGATGAACAAAGCTATCGAAACTAACCACACTCACCACAGTAGTTATAAATCAACCAAAACTTTTATTTTATTGCTCTCAAACATCTGCAGTGGGTGAGACTATTGTGTCCTCAATTTGGGTGTATTGTGATGACAAAGGTCGTGGAGAAAAGACGGATGGAGATGGGAAGAGAAAGGTGGGAAGTATCTGGTTATTCAGATCTGATCACAGTTAAGTCGTTTCAAGCAATGTTTCAATTTTGAATGGTAGTCTGTCACCAGGGCGATACTGATATTATCTACCACAAACGAAGTTAAATAAATTAATTTTATTTGCGCATGTTGGGATTTGAACCCACGATCTCTGCATTCGTAATCTAGAGCCTTACCCCTTCAACCACATAGGCCGTCGAACGCTACTAAAAGATTTAATATTTTTTTTATCTCACGAATGATTTTAAATTTAATAAATATTTTAGAAAGTTAATCAAAAGACAGCTTAAATTTCAAATAATATTCATAATTTTAATTTTTATAAAGTTACAATATCGTTTTTTGTGAAAAAAATTGGGGTTGGTTTAATTAAAGAGGCGATTGCCTTTTGCCTTTCAACCCCCGGCGCTTCTGTCAGATTTATTATTTTGATGAATGGCATAATCAGTCACGTTGACGGGAAATGTACATAAATTAATATGTCATTTATAATCATTGGCCACTGATCTTTTTCAACATAGTCATCGTAGTTGAAAAAATGTATCGTCACCTTTCTATTTAAATAGTAGACATAAACCAACTACTATGTATTTAGAGAATTTAAAATCATGAATTAGTCTCCTTCAACAGAAGCAATCTTCCGAAAGGCCTTTCATTGATATGCTTGGTCTCGGGGGCTTCTTTTTACATTAGTTCCAGGCACGAGGCCCTAAGATAAATAATTTCATTCAGAGAGGAAGTTCTGGGAAGAAACAAGTATAAAGGGTATAGGAATATGGGGGTCAGTGACGGACGTGTCCAAGAGTGACGGACGAAGAATCCATCTTTCTGTGCAAGGCAATATTCCGTGCTAGAAAGGTTAAAAGATCTCCCTCAATCAGTCTCTTCCGATTCGGCCTGCTACCCTGTTGGTGGGCAGACACATCCGCCGCCAAGATCCGGATAAACTTGACCCCATGAATTCGGGCACTCCTGCTATGTCACTAAACTTAGCAAACCACTTGGAGTGACTTATGGCAGAGGGATTGGTTATCCCGGGACGGCGGTACCCAATTTGACGTAGCAGTCAGAGTTCAATTGGCCTTTGAAGAAGCTGGGTGAATTGTACAGGGCCCGTAGATATTTTATTGGTATACAGCTGCTAACTCTGCGCAAATCGTATATTTGGCAGACACCTCTAGTCTGGAGCCCCAAAACAACCACCTAAGGGTCAAAAAGTATGTATACTTTGCAACACATTTCTTCAGACTAATTCGTGGATGGTTTGAAAACTCGTATCATTGAGAGCATTCATTACCATGTTCATGTTCCCGATGGTTATCTCCGTCACCGACCGCATAGACTGTTCTATCTCCCAGTCTGCAGGACTAACTTATCAATGGTCATGCCTGTAGAGAGAGCAATCTTGCTGTTGATTAGGATGAATTCGGATGTCGACACATTTAACATCAATGAAATTGCTTTTAAAAGGCAAGCTGTATAATTTCCAGTATAATTGATATAGATAATAGATACCCACTGTTTTTCTATATTCTTGTAATTAGTGCTTTAAAAATATATTTAAAACCGCATTAAAATGAAAAAAATTGTAATGTTTTTAATATAAAGTGATTTTTTTTTTACTTTAACTGCTTTACAGGAGGCCCTGGGGAAAATAATTTCCCTCAGGGGACTACGTCATCGGAGATGCTGCGTGGAGGGTGTTTTTGAGGAGAGGAAAGAATGAACATTGGTCTTGAAGAGACCCATGTTGTAAGAAGGAGGAAACATAGAGGCCGGCAAATCGTTCCGCACTCGAGCTGTTGAACACAAGAACGAGTCGAAGAAGTAACCCGTTCTCATGTGACATTTTTTTTTGTTATTCACAAAAATATACATAAATTACAATAAATTTTATACAATAATTAATTACATAATATATGTATTTGATTTACTCCCATAAATAAGCAGGGCTTGTGTGTATGGGGGGTGTCAAATGTCATCCGTGTACATATGTTGGGCACGCGTTTGGCGTGCTATACACCGATGCCAAAGCGACAAATAATGCTAGTTCCTCGGAGCATCTTCCATTGAAATACCGGTAGAACAAGGATAGAATTCCCACGCCTGTGATCTAAAGATTGCAATCCGCCTGTTTTTTTTTATTTTTTTTTATTGAAAATTTTTGATACAATACATATAATAGATATATGAAATAATGAAAAGTATATAAAAGCTTAATATAATAAATGTATGAACAAAAAAATCCCACAAAGGCAATGCCTGTGCGTGGGTATAATATGGATTTTTTTGCTTTTATTTTTATTTCTATGGTTATAGTGAATATTTTTAGTATACATAAATTAGGGATTTCAAAAAAAATAACTGAATAAATGCATTTAAAAACTACAGCATAAAAACAATCTGCACTGTTATTATTGTATTTGTAAGTTTTGTAAGAATAGATGTTACAAGTGCATTTTAAAAACATTAAAAAAACAATCAAAATAAAATATCAAACAATAATATATTATAAATCTTCTCTAAAAACTGTCCAATGATAGATATACTTAACGGCTTTATTTAAACTTATAAGAAAAAAATATCTGTTTCAGTTTTTTTTAGCCAAATTTTGGTATATTTTTTATAAGATTGAAGATTTTGACATATGTTCTCTTTAAAGGTTGTACATAGTAAGTTATACATTTTTGGAGCTATAGAACTAATATGCCTTTGGGACAACCTAGTTTTGCAGTGGGGTACTGCATACTCACATGTGCCACGTCTTTGGATGGTACGATTGGAATTTTTTAGAAAGTTATTTGGACGCATGTAAATAAATTTAAGACATTGAAGTCCATAGGTCTGTCTAAGGTCCAAAATATCAGTTTCCTTAAACAATTGTTTGGAGGGATACGATTTATTTTTTTTGTACATAATCTTAATAATTGATTTTTGGGCAATTTCTAAAGGTTTTACATGATTATTGTAAGCTCCACCCCAGCCAATTATTCCGTAGGAAAGAGACGAATGGACTAGATGGGAGCATCTATCTAATGGACTAATGGACTTAATGGACTAAATGGACTTAATTTCATCTAATGGACTTTAGATGGGAGCATCTATCAAACGGACCGCCCGTTTCTGTACAGGGTCGAGGGTATTTTTTATGTATTTCGGAGCTCCAGACTGCCAAATTTAACCGTGGGGCGCACTTGTGATTTTTACAGGGTTAGCAGTTACGTACTATTAAAGTATCTGCAGGCCCTGTACAGTACGCCCAGTTTTTGAGAGGCTAACTCTGGTTTTGATGGAGCCCCCATATCTGAGCTGGTCAATTGAATTGAATTGGTGATCAGATATGAATAACTAGGTACATCACCTTCCTCTTCTCCATCTCATTCCCCTCCCCATACTCTTCAGCCTGATAACACACACAATTGAGGGTACCATAGTCTCGCTGGTTCCCGTTAGCAGAGAGCCGATGGCACCCAAACATGTTTAGAAACGGTGTCTTGTATTTATAAATTATATGAAACATTGAAAGATTTCTTTTGCTTTTTGTAGGTAATACCTTTCAGTTTTTTATGGTGTTCTTTTTAATTTCAATGTATTTTGTACATTGCATTAAAAATTTATAACATCAATTGGCGAAAATTGGTGTTAAGGTAGTCGGCGGTACCTACCGGAGCTCATTATCCCGTTTCCGCTTTAAGTCTGTTTACGCCGGAAGTCACGCCAAAGTTGCGAAACTTCCTCTCAGTGGGCAGAGGAAACCACCTAATGGACACAACTACCCGCCTAACTGGACACTCAACATTTCATTAAAACAATAAACCATACAATTTAAAGAAATGAGGCATTTACATTACATTTCATAAACATTTGGGTTTTATTTGTGATGAAAATATAATTATTCCACAACTATGATTCGGTAACGTGCCTGGTGTGCAATTCTTAAGATATTTAAAATTAAAAACAGTTTCTGAGAAAATAAATTGAGTTATTTCATGTCTTAAAATATTAAAAATAGTTTTATTCCAGTTTTTTTTACAGTGAAATCAGTAATATTTTTGGTAAATATTTGGATGACTGACTTAAATATAATATATTGTTTTTGTGATGAAATGTAATTTTCTCTTACGAACAATACAACTCTGGTGATCGGGAATTTCAATAATACTTCAGGTCATCTAGATTATGAGTCATATTTATTATCGTATTTTTGTACAATGAATATTTATTTAACTATACTTATTGTCCGTTCTAAATAATGCTCTGAATTAATCTGGAGCTGGGAAAATCGTCGCAGAAGGTGCCCACCTACAGATTAGATATGTTTGGCTATCATCGAAAATGTTCGGGTATTATACTCGAACGGGCGACAGTTGTAATTTTCACGGAACACAATTTTTAATCTCTGTTGAGATTCATTAAAATTACATATAACTTCCCATACTAACGACATGTGTTGAGAGACATTGAAACCACATTTAATCCATACATTTTGTTAGCATTACAAATTGGTTGCTGTAACACCTTGTAATGATTTTAAATACATTTACTGACTTCTATTGAGATACATTAAAACTAAATATAACTCCTTATACTAACGAAATCTGTTGTGAGACATTGAAACTACATATATATTCACATTAACTACATTTATTCCATACATTTTGTTAGCATTACAGATTGGTTGCTGCAACACCTTGTCATGATTTTAAAACATTTACTGATCTCTTTGAGATACATTTACCTATACCTTTACCAACGACGTATGTGTTGAGAGACATTGAAACTACATGCATATATTTATATACATCACACTTAATATCTTAATCCATACATTTTGTTAACATTGCAGATTGGCAACTGCAACACCTGGTAATGATTTTAAATACATTGAAAGCTATGAAGCTCGTTAACGATAAAGTGATTTTCGTATACTTCGTTATATTTTATTATGGAAACCGAATTTTTCTGCGTGATAAGATTCTCATTACGAAGGCAAAAAACAATGTGTATTCTTTAATCTTAGTTTGAGTGAAATAAATAGGCAATCAGCTTCGAGCCGTTTCGAAAGTTGATTGGAAATTAATAGATCTTTTCCTAAAGGTTTTTTCTTCTCTTTTTCCTTGATGACACCGAGGAAGAAAATAAGCTTTTCGTACACCGATATATTTTCCTATCAATATAGTAATTATTTTCCCATCGGAATTAAGGCCTTGATAATAGCTGAATATCTAGCAATTACATGTTGAATATAATAATTATTTGTTTAATTGCAAACACACATACTTTCGGGTGAATACCAGACCAACACTAGTCAAAATGTGTTGGTTTGTCAAAATGGTTTTCAACTTTTCGGTTAACCCTCCGCCCGTCCCGCGGGGTCGCTGAGGACCCCAAAAATAAATGATTAATTTGTTCTTATAGCTTACATTTAATGTGTTATTTTAACTGGTTATAGTAAGGTGATTATGAATGTATTGAAATAAAAATAAAATTTAAAAATTGGATATTTATTTTCAATGTGTGATGGGGTCACCCCCCCCTCTAATGAAAACTTTAAAAATATTTCTTCTTCTCGTGCGTTCAGATCTCCGGTTGGTAGATCTTACTCTCGTACCCTGAATGATTCGCCATTAATGTTTTGAATCATGACTTATTTTTCCCACCCCTGTGACTGAACACAGTAAAAGGTAGTTTTCCGGGAAATTCTTACAATAAACCCTTTTCTCCACGTTGTGTGATTTTTTTTTTCGGAGGTCCTAGAACATCTAGGATAGGTATTTAATGTCTTTCGTGGTAACCTTCGGTTCTTTTAGGTAAGGTGTGGAAGAATAACTCTGTATCTCTTAGACGTCTGAAGGACACGCCCTGTCTAAACTATCCTGAATTTGTCTCACATAATGAGCACTGTTGTTATTACTCTCGCTAGGCTATAAAATTGATCTCTCCCCCTCTACGTCCTAATAAGTTTTAATGTACGTACCTGGAATGTTTCATTTCATGTGGATAATTGGCGAATTCTCTGCACCGCTCTCCATGGCTAGATGCTTTATATAATCGTGATAATATGTTCTGTTGTTAGTAAACACAAACTTATACCTAGGATGGAAGTATAAGGACGGGATAGAGGATAAGATGGATGTGATGTGGAAGGAATTTTTTGCAAGCAAATACTGGCTCCTCCACTTGACCAAGTTGACTAGGTGGTCAGCTCTCCGGACACGACCCTCCGACCAATGCATGATGAGGCTATACCCATGGCACCCGGAAAATCTCTTGACGATAAACCAGATACCCGGACCCCGCCATAACAGAAGAAGAACGGCATGCCTTCAAACCTTTCCCAGACAACTCCAGTATCGAACACCTCCGGAACTACTTTACTGGCTCTAGAAGGGGTAATCTATTTCGTCCCTTATCATGACTCTACTCACGGTACAAGTGGGGTAAGCTTGTGACAGGCAGATCCGTCCTCCCACGTGACCGACCTAGCGTTACACTCCACCTCCAGGAGCTGACATAATCCTCACCTTGTGGGCATTACGTTTGCTTCTGGGTCGACAGGACTAAAAAATGTGATGATGCTACAGGAACCCGTCCCACAGATGACCTGTTGGCGCATTTCCATACTACCTTGCAGGCAACGCGAGATGCTTTCGGCCAAACGCCTCCGTCTGCGAACCATGCCCTGTCTTACCATTGGCATCTCATTTCATACGACCCTGTTGCGCCCATTCGCTCGACATAGTCCCGCGAAAGGGAATTGCTTCCGGCACCTCGCGAGACCCGATCAGTCTATGGAGGGCAACCCTCCTCCTCCCTAACATGACAATGTGGGAAGGACCCTTACCACTCGACCACCAATTTCTCACATAATGTGTAGTCTCGGTGTCACCAACACATTCGTCAATCATGAAGAACTTAAAAAGCGTAATTCAAGAAGTAGGAATTCAGCAGAGTACCTGTTAGTTTTATTTGTTTCATATTTTATATCGTGATTCTGCTCTTCTGCTCCCTTGTCTAAAGATGTCTGTTCGGGTTGCAGGTAATCGCCTCCAATTTGATATGTCGTACTCTCGAGACGCTCCCCATTTGGTTGACTGTATTCTCTGTGTCAGGTTCATTTTTTGTGTCAGCTCGGCATCAGCCGAGTGCCGAGAAAAGGTCACTGTCCAGGGTGGTGACTGGTAACATCTGTGAAATACGCCTAGTACCTATTCTGGGATAAAAGTACATCAATCTATTCGATACAGACACTCATGCAATTAACTGTCCAAGATTCGCGTTCTATTCACGTCACTCTGCAAACAAGTACATGTACCTAATTCAATTTTAGATTTATAGGTTCCGGTACCGGGAATCGAACCCGAGCCCACTGGGCGAGAGCCAGGTATCCTCTACGCTGGTTCCGCACGTGTCAACCCCTTTTGGTCTAGCTCGGCATCAGTTGTCTGCCGAGAGAAGGTAGCTGTTCTTGTTGATAACATCTGTGAATTATGCCTGGTACCTATTCTGGAATAATCAAAACATCAGTTCATTCAACGCTGGTACAGTTAAATAATACAGGGTCAGCGTTCTCTTCACTCCATCCTGCAATCAGTGAGGTCCTGTAATATAGGTTAAAGTTATTTGACTTACCAAGAACATGGTTGCTAAAACCGCGACTCCCGGTAGGGTAAACGCAACTCCGCGTCTTAATCACGCGTCCTCCCTATAAATGATCAAACTCCCTACTTGCTTTCCTTATCATCGTACAAGGTCTTAATGCAGGCACTGTAATTTTAAAACCCCTTTTTCTCTAAGCTGCATTGTGGGAAGATCTTCTCTCACGTCCTGTGGCCCCTTACCAGACTATTGCGCAATCATAACTACCAACCCCCCCCCTGACTATACACGGTAACGTCAGACCTACTTTATATTTAAAAAGCCTCCTTTCAAAACTGCATTTCTAGCTTTCGACTGACTGTACATTTATTATCTAAACTCTAATTATTCTGGCTAAAACTTCTCAACCGAATTAACACCATTTTTCCACTATTTTTATTATTATCATTATTTTATTCGTTGCACTGTCCTTAAATGAAGGATGGAATGTTTTCTACGGGATTATTATTATGATCCGGGACCATTGTCGTTACTCAAGATAAATATTTATTGTTATATTTTTGTCTCTACATAATGAATGATAAGTTGCAATTATTATTTATGTAACCAATCTATTATGTGATTACATTTCAATGTAGGCCTGTTTACGAGAATTATAAGTCGACTTAAAATTTACGGCCTCGACACGGCTAGTCCAGTGGCGGATTATTGGGAAAACCTATATTATAACCGTTTTATATTCTTCACTTATCTAGTGTTCGTATTTAGGGTTTTCAGTTGATATCCCCTTTTGTACTTATGTAATTTTAAAACCACTGTAAGCATTAACACTGAGTCTGTATTTTTTTATTATTATCTCGCAGATCTCATTCAATAAGGATATTATTGTTATTATTATTAATTATGACAGGAGTCCAATACTTTAATAAGTCTCTATTCCCAAATTTAAATGTTTATCGCGCGGCAATCGCGAATTTTAACAACGATTATCTTTATTAAGTAACACAACACCGAACTTCTTTATCTTACACCATAAATGCAAAATCTTCACTGAAGTTAGTTTTAACAAACACTTCTCGTTTTCGCTAAGTCCACAGCGAGCCACAACACTCTTTTCGAAATTCCACGACCAGCCTCTTCTCCGACTCAAGGATTTCTGTCCCTTATTCCCTATTTCCATCTTGTAGGTCCAATGTCAAACCTACCTTCCAACGTTTTTTACATTAATTTATCCCTCATGAATTCTCAGAGTTATGCGAACTGCACTTCAGGAAAAATACTTGAATTTGCACATAATTTAAAGTTCTGACAGGACATTAATTTTTATTAGTTTCACTAATTACTTTCTTGAATCTCGTACACGTAAAATCAAGAGATAAATTCAGCTTTAATGTATCGATCTTGACAACCCACTAAAATACAAGGGATCGAACACATTTTTCATCTGCGTTATCTAAATAACCCAAAATCCAAACCGAAACCTTAGGGTTTTGTCACTAGCGTAACCTATTACTTACCAGACTCGCCGATTTCAGCCGTGAAACCAACTGTCGTCAATTCCCTCGTGCTCCTCATAAAAATGTGATTTATGACCAGGTTAGAAGTGTTTTTACCACTTAAAATAACTATCCCCTAAAACGTGGGACAATATTTTGTTCTAAATCCACCAAGAGGCATCAGGTTTGGCCCTTTCCTGTGATTGATGGGACGCCCCTAATATGGTTCGATATTTATTCTGATTTGTTGAACGCTTTCGTTACCCTAGTAGATAAATCCTTCTTCGAAAGGCCAGCCCCAATTGCTGCAGACCCCTTTAATTCCACTATCGAATCTACCCCACCGGTGTCGGTAGTATGCTCATATTTGTTATAAGAAAAAAAATTATTTGCCAACCATTTGACAAAGCAGTTTCATCACAAATGTAAAAGCTTAAAAATCAACAAAGGAACATTTGTTTATAATTTTGGATCGTATTTTTTTAATAGAAAACTTTAAAAAAAAATCTAACCAATTTCTATCAAAATTAAAACTATTTGAGCATGATACAGGCTTATTATTATTACAAAAAAAAAATAACAAAATTCAATGAAAAAACATATATTTTGTTGACTTTTTTGAGCCTCACGCCGAAACACAAGTCTGTATCTCACATCGCACATGCGCAGAATGAATGTTGGGGCGCTAGCGTCAAGTATACTCTCTTCAAGGATTTTAAAGACCCCACGCGACGGGCCGAGGGTTAAAAACCAACAAACATAAAAAAGGTTTTGTCCAAAAACTCCTGTCGTTACCACTGTTGGTTTATTGGAACAGTGTGAAAATTTATTTTAGGTTTGAAAATGAATAGGTGTCCTCCCTTCATGCTTTATTTTTGCTTATAATAAATAAAATTGCGATACGTTACGTGTTTTTAGAAAAACCATCCAATTTTTCTTTGAAGTTTCAAAGAACGCCCTGACGAAAAAAATATTCTCGTGAATTTAAAATACTGTGTGGAGGGTCTTTTAAGGAAAGGAAGGGCAGGAAGTTTTGGGAAAGAAACAGATACGAGTGGTGAGAAGGAATCTGGGGATCAATGTGTTCAGAAGTGATGAACGTATGAATCAATCCCTCCCGTTGCGGTGCAAAGAGATGAGTCGGAATCCGGCTGGAGAGATCAAAAGGTCTCCCTCAACCAGTCTCTCCCGATCTGGCCCACTACGCAGTAGGTGGGCAAAATCATCCACCACCAATACCAAGATAAATGTCATCTCATGATCTCGAACACCCTTCTAAGAACCACTTGAGGTGACCTATGGTAGCTACCCATACCCGCTTCCCAAAAAATGATGAAGTTAATAAAAATATGAATGCGCTTTGGACCACACGACTGAAGTAAAACTTCACTAACTTATATCTCCCTCTCAACTTTCGTTCGCCTCGCCCGACCGTTCGCCTCGCACGATCATTTTCGTAACGCTCTCGTCACGCATTCACCAGCTTACTCCCCATATCAAGCTGGCGTAAAGAAGTTTTACTTAAAAAAAATTATAAAACGAGTGTGCTTTAGACCACACAACTGAAGTAAAACTTCTGCTCCATCTATATGACAGGAAGAAAGAAAGAAAATGTGCGAGCGCACTGCTCTCTCTTGCTCCTACAGTGTGATACAGACAATAGGCCTGCACTGTGTAACGTAACTGGCTATGAGAGAAAGAGAGAAAGAAAATGTGTGCTCGCATCTCTCTCTCTTGCCCCTACAGTAATATACAAAGCGTCCTCCCTCTCAACTATCGTTCGCCTCGCATTTCGTAACGTTATCGTCACGCATTCCCCAGCTTACTCCCCAAGTCAAGCGTGCGTAAAGAAGTTTTACTTTAAAAAATTCATACAATAATTAAAAAATATTGATTTCTAAAGTGAAAAAACCAACATTCCATTGAAAAAATCTCTCTCAATAAAACGGTAAAATATTTTTTTTCCTCAAAATAGCATACAAGGAGCATAATCAAATAATAGAATTTCCATAAGGGGTCCATAAAATTCCGTCAATCGTCCTGTCTTATAAAATTCCCTACCATTTTTTTCTGTCAGTCATTTTATTGTTTTTCACAAATAAAAGCCTCCATAAAAGCTGCAAGGGTGACTGGTAACTCCTGCCACCTACCTATAAACCCTCAGGGCCATTTCTTATCAATAAAAGGGTACTGGTAGGAAGGATCTAGAAGGGAGATCCGATGATTTAATGTTTTTTTTTACATTTTCGAAAATTCTTACGATTTTATATTTGACCACTTGGAAAAGGAATTTTTCGTGTTTAGATGAAAATTATTTTGTATTCCTCGAAATATTAAATTTTCTTTGTAAACGAATACCCACTCGTAATATTATTATTTCTTGAAAACTGTAGTGTTCTGTTATTTTATGGACACACTAACAGATTCTCCCAATCCTTCGGATGGAGATTACTTCGGAATAAAAATAGATTCTTCTTCGTATCTGGATTTATTTATACTTCGCGTATACAATTGGGACTACTGTAGTCTACCTAACTAGAAGCTAGCTTTAATGGTTCTGGCGAGTGATAACTGAAACACACCCTCTGAGTTTCTCCGATCCCCTGCCAAAGAACTTAAGCACTACGCGGCCTGCCATCTAGTGGAATCTACCGATAGATGATATCACCGCCATCTGTGTCTACAAGTCGGAAGCTTTTACGATACACCATAAAAACATTATACAAACTCTTGGTAAACTCTTGTCTAATTAATTCAGTATTATGACCCACAATTGAAAGAGGTGGGATTGGACGCGAAATTGAGTAATCTGAAAGTATGTTGCCTGTTGTATGCTGATGATGCGGTGCCAATTTCTAACACTATGGAAGATCTACAGTCTCTCGTGTCTAGGATAAACGAAGTACGTATGAAGAATGAGTTAATGATAAATGAAAGTAAGTCTAAGGTCATGGTGTTTGAAAGAGAGAGTACGAAAACAGTATACAATATAGTTGTGAATGATGAATATTTGGAGCAGGTGGATAAGTTTGTGTATCTGGGTAGTATGTTTACAAGAGATGGGAAGGCTAATACCTACCCTGATGTATGATAGTGAGGCATGGAACTGGCAGAGGAAGGATGAAAGTAAACTGAATGCTGTTGAAATGAGATCCCTGAGACGTATGTGTGGTAAAAAAATGTACGATCGTGTGAGAAATGTGGATATCCGCAAAGAATGTAAGGCCGATGTAAGCATAATGAGTAAGATTAAGAAAAGGACCCTCAGATGGTTTGGGCATGTGAAGCGAATGAACGAAGAAAGTAGTGTAAGAAGAATATATGACGTGAATGTGAATGGTAGAAGAAGTCGGGGACGCCCGAGGAACACATGGCACGATCAAGTGAATCAGATACTTGAGTCGGGCCATGTCAAAAGTCAGAATAATAGAAGAGAATGTATGAGGCGATGTATGCATTTGAGTGAGGCAAAGAGTGTGTGCCAAGACCGAGTTGTTTGGCGGTCCGTCCCCTCTGCCTACTCCTGCGGGAAACGGCGTGATGATTAGTTAGTTATGAGTCTTATGAGTTATGACCCACAAAGGTTTTTGAAGTTAAACTTCTTTAGCCTCGGTAGAATTTGAAATTCAGATGAAACGGAAGTGCGTCACTAAAATTTATTGTCTGACGGGTCCTCGGTTCAAACATAATGCGGTAAATTCACGGTTCCGCGCGAGCCTCCGATAGCGCAGTGGCGTAAAGCGCCTGACTCAGCGCCCAGAGAGACATCCAGAGAATGGAGGTTCGAATCCTACCAAATCAAAAAAATATTTTTTTTTTGTTGTAAAATCAATATCCAATCTTCAAACCACTTTAAAATTAACAGGCAAAAGAAAAGAAAGCAACATCTAGCGACATTCTAGTTTCACTTCTACCACACGTGAATTTAGAAAACTAAAGTAGACAAGAGTGGGAAGGCTACGAAGCACCGCACAAAGAGAAGACCGATTATAGTATCTCATTCTCTCGCAGGCTAAATCCTATAGTTGTACTTACGTATTTGTCTCTTTTTAGAGTCGCTATTTTCATTCATCGAGTTTCAAATCACAACGGTGCTAAATAAGTTTTCACTTCAACAACAGTGAGTATGTTCGAGTTGAAATAATTTTTATAGTAAAGAAATATTTATAACTTGTTCAATATTGAACATGTTTGAAGGTTGCTGACAAGAGATGAGATGTTCCCTCGGTGCATCTTTTTAAAAACATCAGGAAATGCTGAACTCCTAAAAATACCATCCAGGAAATACGTAAAATATCCATATATTTAACAATGTTCAAATAGAGTAGGGACGACTAAATATCCCCAAGGAATAGTATTGAAGAGTCGGGAGTAACCTCAGAAACCACCATAGTGCTAATCTCCACCTTCTCCCACGGGTGTCGTTAGAGGTCTGAAATATTTGATAGCCTATTTAACTCAATAGTTAACTAAATTATCGGCATTTTATCATTACTTACTTGAAAATCAAACTTATTTTTTTAACCTTAGCTTCACACACACGACACTGCGGAAATAATTTCGAACATGCGTAAGAATTCCTCGACTGTGCCGAAGGGATCAATGTCGCTCAGAGCATCTTTGATTGAAATCGGTAATAAACGATGTCATTCCCTATGACCCCTCTTCTCTAAAGATCGTATCCATGTATTGATAACTTAGAAGTCAATTCATTACTGCTGGTATGGTAAAATAAGATATATTTATCATTCATCTACTTATACATTGACTATATCCAAAGATATTCAGATACAAAAATATTTGTAAGGTATGAGAATAGGTCGTAAAGAATTTTTATACCGTTAGGTGATTAGGGTGTCCCTATCAAAATCGATTGAAAATTGACTCAAATTTTTTACAGAACATTGCAGAAATTAGCAGAAGAGGATTTCTATATATAATGGTAAACTCTGGCGTTGTGAAATTTGGGTAAAGAATTTACTAGAAATGGTGCACGAGTGGTTTGAAAATGTGTGTATTTCATATATTTTAGCGGCAGGGAGGGAAGGCAGGAATGGACATGTTAAGAAATTAAAGTTGATATTTAGTTGAGCAAGGGTTGAAATGTTTCTCCGCTTTTAACAAAGAGGTCAGGCATAGTTGTGGTTCGAGGATTTACACATAGATGTCAGGGTTGGCTATAGTCTTCCCTCCCAAATGGACCCTGTTGTAAATTTATAAATAGGATGAATTCATTATTTTCTACCTCTTTCTGCATTAGTTTGCCTTTAAAAGGAAACGTTATATTATCAGTCCGTTGGGGGGCTTTAATAATTTATTTGGATTGAATTGTTGTACATTATTGCCAATAAATTAATTTTCTATCTACCTTGAATTTCTTGTTGAAGTTTTGAAGACCTAAAAACTTACATTATTTGATTTTAATCGAAGCAAAACCTAACATTTGATCCTTCGTGCCGCATTAACGATTGAATCGCGAGTGATAAAAGAACCAGCATCTTCAACATATCAAGAGAGGATCTTCAGAAAAAAGGGCAAGTGACCAATTCCCATTCCTATATACCTTATTTTCCCAGGCAGGAGAGCATGATTGATGGAGTACATAACCGTATTTCTTTGTTTGTTTTAAATTTATTTAAAAAAACGGGCTGATTATTGCTGTGGTGTTAAATTGATTTCATACCCAACAGCAACATTGTAGTAATCGATAAAAATTGTTACATCAATGTAAAAAGAAGTTTTAGAATACTGAGAAAGCATTTTAAATTTCATAAATGATTAATTACGAGTGATTATTTGAAAATTCGAATTTTACCGCGAGGCGGTTGTTTAAACGCAGCCGTAGGCCTAACGCATGCGCGGTAGGAACAAATAACAAATAATATTATTGTTTATTTTGACAGCTAACGGGCTGTGGCATTTTGCGAGATAAGATTCATTTCATGGTTAAAATTCATTGTTTTATCGGTTAATGAGTAAAATTCTGTGATCAAGGGCAGTGCACGTGTAGTGATTAATTACAAGTGATTATAATTTAACGTTTATGTTCTGTGAGTACCTTATTTTTGATATTTAAAAATGGATCTCAAAACATTAGTGGCCCAGAGGGGAATCTGTAAAGCTAAATTAACTCGATTCAACGAATACATCCAAGGAAATAATTTGTCGCAATCTGAAATTGAAGTCAGGTTAAAGAAACTCGAGCCAATTTTAGATTCTTTCGATATAATTCAAGATCAAATAGAAGCGCTTTCAGCGGACGAATTAGCTAAACCATTGGAAAGGCAAGCATTTGAAAATTCCTACTATAGTCTTGTTGCCAAGGCTAAAGATAAATTGTTAATTAAGGTTCCGAATGCAATTTCACACAATATTAGATTGCCTATTTTAGAGTTGCCTAAATTCGACGGCTCTTATGAAAAGTGGTTAAATTTTAGAGATACTTTTGTAGCTCTTGTTGAAAATAACCCATCCTTAGAAATTATTCAAAAATTGTATTATCTGCGATCATGCCTGGAAGGTGACGCAGCTAAATTATTGATATCATTGCCAAATCACCAAGACAATTATTACACGGCCTGGGAAATGTTGACCAGCCGATACCAAAATACAAAATTTATTATACATAAGCACGTGGAAGCATTATTCAAATTGCCTGAAATAAAATTTGAAAATTCCACAGCATTAAGGAATCTTATTGATGAATCCGAATTACATTTAAAATCGTTGAATAATTTAAATATACCCACCGAAAATTGGGATATTATTTTAATATATTTATTGTCACATAAACTAGATAGCGAAACTCGAAATCATTGGGAAACATTTGCAACCAAAGATAACCTACCTACATATAAGGAGTTTATAAAATATTTATCAGATCGCGTTCAGATTTTAGAATTTGCCGGGATTACTGAAGCAAAGGTTAATCAAAATAAAACATTCCCTGTCAAGTACAGAAAGGAAGCTATGATTTCATTAACGCCGCAAATGATAAAATGTATTATTTGCAAAGGCGATCATAGGATTTATAATTGTAAAAAATTCTTAATATTAAATGCTAAGGATCGAATTATAAAGATACGTCATTTAGGTGCGTGCTTGAAATGTTTGTGCCTAGGTCACAAACTAAAGGAATGTAAAAGTAAATACAACTGTCGAATATGCGAAAATAATTCGCACAATACATTGTTACATTTAAAAAAGGAAATAGATAATTCATCTCATAATAAGTCTCAGAATAATGATACACAATCAACATCAAATAATGAAGCTTTAGTTACCAATCATTCAACGAAGGTATCTAATAATTTTATTTTGTTATCTACCGCCGTTATTAAAGTGTTGAATAATAATGGAAACTTAATTAAAGCTAGAGTATTATTGGATAGCGGTGCACAGTCTAATTTTATCTCAGAGAAATTCGAAGCTAGGTTGCAATTAAAACCCAAAAGTGCAAACATACCGATTACTGGAATCCAAAACAGAATATTGAATATTAAAAAAAGTGTAAATTTAAGGATTTTTTCAAGCTATTCACCTTATGAAAGAGACATAGAATGTCTCGTTTTGAAGGAAATAACGAGTAATCTGCCGCAAGTTTCTTTTCAGAAAAAGGATGCTAGCGTACCTGATGGTCTACAGTTAGCGGATCCTACCTTCTACAAAACAGGCTCCATAGATATGCTACTCGGAGCGGAAATCTTTTGGGAAATTTTGAAACAAGATCAACTACGAAATGGAGACTCAGGACCTGTACTGCAGAGAACGGAATTCGGATGGCTGGTGTCAGGACCTATCGTCACAACAAAAACAAAAAGGCCAGTAAAATCTTGTCACCTATCATTAAATATATTACATAAACAAATGGAAAACTTCTGGAAATTAGAAGAATTCCCGCCGGTGAAGCACCGGAGCCATGAGGAGCGAGCGTGCGAGGAAATGTTCAAAGACACGCATAAAAGGAATGACGAAGGTCGTTTTACGGTAAGCTTACCGCAGCGCCCCTGTGTTAAACAGTTAGGCGAAACACTGCCTATGGCGGAAAGGAGACTTTGCAATTTGCAAAAGAAATTTTCTTCAAATCCTGACCTGATGAAAAAATATAAAGAATTTATGCAGGAATACATAGACTTGGGTCATATGACCCGGTGCGAGGCACCTTCTAATGAAAAAAAAAATTATTATTTACCACATCATGCAGTAATAAAAGAATCGAGCACTACCACGAATACTCGAGTAGTATTTGACGGTTCTGCAAAATCATCCACTGGTATATCCTTAAACGATGCGCTCATGATAGGACCTGTTTTACAGAAAGATTTAGCTGCACAATTGATATGTTTCAGAAAGCACCAGTACGTGATAACAGCAGATATAGAGAAAATGTACAGACAAATATTGGTGCGACCCGAAGACAGGGATCTACAGCGTATAATATGGAAAAATTTCCCGGAGGAGGAAATTCAGCATTATCAGCTTAACACCGTTACCTACGGTCTGGGGCCGTCATCATTTTTGGCAACTAGATGCCTTGAGCAGTTGGGAAATGAAAATATGTCATCAAACCACAAGGTCAGTCAGATTATAAAGAATAATTTTTACATGGATGATTTGCTTACTGGTGATGAAACAGAAGAAAGCTGTTTATTAATTAAAGAGCAATTAATATCTATCATGGCATCCGCTGGAATGAACTTGAGAAAATGGCGATCAAATTTGCCCTCATTATGTTCAAAGCAAGAAAGCATGTCGGATATGATTATTAGTACAGATTCAAATGACAGCAAAATATTAGGCTTGTCATGGAATAACCAACAGGATAATTTCTTATACACGGTGAAGTTAATAAAAAATCCAATTGTTAGCAAACGACAAATGCTATCAAGCATTGCGTCCATATTTGACCCTTTAGGATTAATAGGTCCTGTCACTGTTGTTGCTAAATTGTTGATGCAAAAATTGTGGCAGACGAAGGTTCAGTGGGATGAGCCTATTCCACATGACATGTTGAAGACATGGGAAGCTTATGTGAGTGAACTGCCTCAATTAAATAATTTAAGAATAGGTAGAAAGATTCAATGTCAAGATCATGTAAATTTACAGCTACATGGATTTTGTGATGCCTCAGAGAAGGCATATTCGGCCTGTGTCTACCTGATGTGTACTGATAAATTGGGTAAGAGATACTCCAATTTGATAATGTCCAAGTCACGGGTAGCACCTTTGAAAAGCGTGTCTCTACCCAAATTAGAATTATGTGGAGCTGTATTATTGACAAAGTTAGTGAATTATATTAAAGAAGCTATATGTACACCGGATATACATACAACATACTGGTGCGATTCTCAAATAGTACTGTGCTGGGTCAGGGAGCAGCCTGCAAGATGGAACACTTTCGTTGCGAATCGGGTGGCGGAAATCCAGGAAACCAGTCAGCCGGAGCAATGGAAACATGTAAGGTCGGAAGACAATGCAGCAGATGTGCTCTCCAGAGGAACCGGCGTTTCACAATTGTTAATTTCCAGTATTTGGTGGCATGGTCCAGCTTGGCTGATACTGGATTCAGCGTGCTGGCCGAATGCTGACACATTTTGTATTGATCCGCCAGAAATCAAGACAAGCTCGGCACTGTTGTCTGCAGTGAAACAGGACTGGGACATTTTTAATAGATATTCTAGTTTTTCCAAATTACAAAGAGTAACGGCATACATTATTAGATTTCAGTTTAATTGTAAAAACCCTTTGCAGCGCCGCTATGGTAAATTAACAGTTAGTGAGTTGGAAAATTCAGTAAATAAATTAATATCTCGGGCGCAATCATACTGTTTCAGCGTCGAAATTCGAGCTTTAAATAATGGCGGTAATATACCTAGAAATAGTTTTTTAAAATCATTAGATCCTTTTATTGAAAGGGATCTAATTCGAGTGGGGGGAAGACTCTCCAAAGGTAAAATGGTAGATGAAAACCAGCAGCACCCAATTATATTACCTTCACATCATAAAATAACAGAGCTAATTGTAAGACACTATCATTACTTGAACTTACACTCGGGAACGCAGTCATTATTGGCGTTGATTAGAATGAAATTTTGGCCGATTAAGGGAAAGAATGTAATAAAAAGGATAATTAAAAAATGTATAATTTGTTATAGATGTAATCCCAAACCAGAACAGCAGTTGATGGCCGACCTACCAGCTGAAAGAATAACTGAATGCAGGCCATTTCAAATGACAGCAGTCGACTATTCCGGTCCAATACTGATAAAATCGGGTATTCACAGAAAAACCCATAGCGTTAAATCATATATTTGCTTATTTGTATGCATGGCATCTAAGGCAGTGCACTTAGAAGTTGTGCTGTCTTTGAGCGCAGAAAGCTTTTTAAACGCTTTGAAACGATTTATCTCGCGTCGTGGTAGACCAAGTAAAATGTTCTCAGACAATGCAACCAATTTTAAAGCGGCTAATAATGAATTAAAGGAAATTTATAAATTTTTAAATATGTCTAATGATAAAATTGATAAATATTTATCCACATTAGGTATTCAGTGGAGATTTATACCGCCTCGTGCCCCGAACTTTGGGGGGCTATGGGAAGCCGGGATAAAATCAGTTAAACATCACTTAAAAAGAATAACAAGTATCGCTTCATTAACGTACGAAGAAATTAGTACGGTGTTATGTCAAATTGAATCTTGCTTACACTCCAGGCCACTGACTCCCTTATCAAATGACCCTTATGACCTTAATCCCTTGACCCCTGGTCACTTTCTCATAGGAACTAGTATGGCAGCGATTCCAGAGCAAAATTTGGAACATATCACGTTCAATCGATTAAATAATTACCAAAAACTAATACAAATTGTTCAAATGTTTTGGTCGAGGTGGCGGAAAGAGTACCTGGCAGAGCTACAAACCAGGAACAAATGGACTAACAGGAGTCAAGGACAGTTGCGGCCTGGCGACATGGTAATACTGAAGGAGGACAACGTCCCTTCTTGCTACTGGAGGCTGGGACGGGTGAGCGCCGTACATCCTGGCGCTGATGGACGAGTTCGCGTGGCGACCATCATCACTTCGAAGGGCATAATCCAGAGGGCCATTTCAAAATTATGTCTGCTACCAATAGAAGACAACGGACCCGACGCAAATGATGTTCATACAAAAACTGATGAAGAAAATAATTGAAGGTTCCACAAGAAAAAACTCGACGCAGAAATCTAATAAACTTCCCGCAAGTAAAACCAAGTGGCAGTGAAAAGTTATTTTCTAAAAAAGTTATTTTAAAAAAAAACAATGTTTCAAGATATAAATCAAGATTTAAATAATTAATTTAAAGCAAAACTACAAATTTAATTTAAATCAAAAACAGCAAGAGGCTTAAAATTCAAATTTAAATATCAATTTTTCTACACACTTTAAGATTCAAGATGGAACCATATCCGAACATTCAAACCTAGAAGGAAGACCAAGGAGCTTCGCACGTCAAGATCTCAAGATTGCTATTTATTTATTTTTTATTGTTAAAATTAGAAATTTTTGTTTTTAAATGAAGTTATAATGTTTATTAATAATTAAATTATTATTAATAGTTCTTAGAAATAGGATAGTTATTATTTGGAAATTTTTATGTTTTAGTTAAAGTTAAATTATTATTATTTTTGTTTCTTCCAAATTGATTTTAGCATATGTTTATATTTAGGTGTTTTATTTTTTATCCTTATTTTTTTTTGATATTTTAGAAAAAGTGACCTCCGTTCCCTTTTTCGGGGGGAGTATATGTTAAGAAATTAAAGTTGATATTTAGTTGAGCAAGGGTTGAAATGTTTCTCCGCTTTTAACAAAGAGGTCAGGCATAGTTGTGGTTCGAGGATTTACACATAGATGTCAGGGTTGGCTATAGTCTTCCCTCCCAAATGGACCCTGTTGTAAATTTATAAATAGGATGAATTCATTATTTTCTACCTCTTTCTGCATTAGTTTGCCTTTAAAAGGAAACGTTATATTATCGGTCCGTTGGGGAGATATTAATATTGGATTGTTGTATATTCTTTGCCAATAAATTTATCTTTGATCTACCTTGGAATTCTTGTTGAAGTTTTTAAGACCTAAAATTTTACATTTGATTTTAATCGAAGCAAAACCTAACAGGACATGCAGGGAGAAATTATTTCTTTGAATGGAATTGCACCGCATTCGGGTAACAGCTAGTAATACGTATGTATGTGTATGTGTGTGCGTGTAAGTATGTACATATGTGTAGAGTGTGCAGACGTATGCATATACATACAAATATGTGTGTAAATATACACGTACATTTTCGTTATTTGTTTTTGTGGTGTTATGCCATGTTGCGCTACCTCAACACATCTGCCGGATCTGCCCTGATCTAGCATCACTACAACGCTGTCCGAAACGTTGGCTAAAGATGGAAGTAGCAACACCCCAAAACAAATAACGAAAATACTTTTGGCCGTGAAAATCTAAAAACATGAATGTGCATGTAAGAAAAGAAAATTGGCTTTCGAAATATGTTGATAATATTGATTATATAAAGGTTTTTACAAAGTTATTTGTTTTTCACACCATTGACACCATTTTTTTAAATTATTTTATTATTATTCTGTATGTAAATATTCACGCTTGTAAAGTTTTGGCCATGACGCCTCTTTTATGTACTATAATGAAATAATTTAAAAATGAAATGAAACAAATAATTCAAAACTGTTTGCCACCGTAAAACAACCACAACCCCCAACGGTATAGAGTATAGACAGAAGATGCTGACTTAATCAATTGACTTATAACTAACTAACGATCTCGGCTGACAACGCTCCACTGAATAATAATTGTGAACCGTAGTAAACTGAATTGACCTCTGAAACCAAACCACATACCAACCCATAACATGGCAACCAAAACTTTAATAACTAACTTATCTACCAATTGACTAACTAACACGGAGAAGTGGATTACTTCTGGCAATTTCCCAACTGCTTTACAATTAGATATCTTCCTTTACACACCACTTTTACCACGCTTTTCTCAAATCTAATGTCATTTATCGATCTATCATTTGTCTATGTATCTATGTACATATCTTCTGTATAAATAAAAATGAATCGCTGAAATGTATGGTAAGGTAAGGTTAGCGCATAACTTCCGAACGACTGCACCAAATTAAATAATTCTTTTTTTTGCGTTCGTTATTGTCACGGCAAGGTTTGTATAAAACTACTGGTGAGCTCTGACATTATGAAATTTGTATAAAAAAATTGCAATGGGTGGCACGCGAGCTGTTTAAAAACTGAATGTACCGGGACTAAATGCATGGAATGCGGGAGGGGGGAGGGGAACTCGGGTAGAGGGTTCGCGGGGTGTTAAGAACCTGGTAGGGGGAGGGGAACTCGGGAGGGGGGTTCGCGGGATGGGGGAAGGGGTGGAGTGGGGAGAGGAAAGGTGGAGGAGGCAGAGTGGGAACGTGAGAGTGGAAGGGGACGCGGGTGAGGAAGGGAAACGGGACGAATGTGAAAGGACACGCAGGGAGAAACAATTTCTTTATTAAATGGCATGGCAATGCATGCCGGGAGCCAGATAGTTTTCTATATGTTAATGTTGTTGTGGCTAACGAAACACAATACCACGCCAATACCCAACCTTTATAACCAACGCCATCTGTTAAATCAAATCCACACCGCCCGCTTGCCTGCCAGCTGCACGCTGCGCGCTTACCAGCCCGCTCCCTTTATTTATATATTGCAACCAATTTATACAAAACCTTGACAAATTATATACCTAAAAACTTCCTCATGAATCATCAAGCGCACAGACAGCGGGAGCGACTTCATTTTATACGATGTAAAGATTTATTTTCAGGGAATCCTCAAAATAATGATTATATTGTGATAAACTTTTATTTAGCTGAAAAATCATTACATAAAATGAAGTCGCTCAAAATGTATGTGCGCATAGATCTTTTAAACTACGTAACGGATTTTCATGCGGTTTTCACCAATAGATAGAGTGATTCAAGAGGAAGGTTTATATGTATAATACAGTCTTATTATAGTAGAGAAAAGCCGAAAAATTTAAATATTTAATTCAGGCAGCGGGCAGCGGACAGCTAGCAAGCGGATGGTGTGGATTTTATAAAGGTTGGGTAATGGCGTTGAGTTTCGTTAGCCACAGCAACGTGTGGCCGGGTCTGCTAGTATGATATAAGAAGAGTGTTTTCATATATCCAAATTGTATTATAAATTTTGATAACAATATAGAGAAAAAATATATTTAAAAATTAACAGATTACTTAGTTTTAACCACGTTTTTGATATAAAAAAATATTTCTCCGATCATAAGAAATTATCCTGGGGAAAATGACGATTAAATATATTAACCTTTTCGGGCGTGCGCACAACAAATCACCAGAGTTTCGTTGAAATCGAATGAATGGTGTAGGAAATAATATAGGACACACAAAGAAACGTTCATATGTATACAGGTTTATCCCTTATTATTTCTTACACCATTCAACCGATTACAATGAAACTTCTGTGATTTGTTGTGCACACGCCTGCAAAGGTTTCTTACATTGAGTAAAAACTCATTACCTCAAAGTACACGCACTCGAGCTTCTAAAAAACAATTCACAAAGTTGAGTTGTTATGTATAAATACAAGTTCTTCGAAGCTCTGAAAATGATTGAATTCGGTTTCTCTGTCAATTTTGATATTGTGTTCGTAAAACCGGCAGATTAATAAAATTATATTATTATTTACACGTTCGTATTCTATTAATAATATATTAATTTCAATCTCTTCTAAGAAAAAAACCGTACGTGACGAAATCTAACGGTTTATTTTCATCAAAAACCTTGGACTATTTTAAGATCGTGTTGTTACTGCTCGTTAAGGCTGTATTCAATTAATGAAGGTAATATTAATAATATTTTCGTACCTACCCTCGTATCCTTGAGCGCACACGATTACTTCAATATGTATTAGAAAAAGATCAATATCACAGACAATTAATACTAATTTTGTAACAAATAACAAATTCATGATTTCTTAATTACTTTTTAGCGAATACCGCAGCAGAGTCTCAACTGCTCCCAACCGCCTGGAGCCAGTGAGATTAAGGCGTCCTTAACCGTTTTGTGAGGCTGGAGGTAATATGGACGGAGAGAAGACGAGAAAGATGAAGGCGAAGTACACGGCTATTCAGATCTGGTCACCAATTTCAAGCAATGTTTCAATTCTGAAGGGTGATCTTACACCAGAACGATGCTGGGGGTATCTTCCACTTTGGAACGTTGCTATTTTAAATTATTTGTGCTATTTTACACTTATAAATGAAAATGAGAAACTCGATGAAACGAAAAATAACGACACTTAAAAGAGACAGACACACATATTATAAGATTTAGCCTGCGAAGGAATGAGGTTGTATAATCTGTCTCCTCTTTGTGCGGTGCCTACCACCCTTGTCTATTTTAGTTTTCTGATGGTTTTACTTCTACAGCGTGTGAATTGCACACTCTCTCATTTTTTTTAAAATTATGCACTTTTTATTTTTCTTATACATTTATTACAGTAAATATTTTTCGTACTTACGTAAGATATAAGTGAACAATTGGGCTTACTGAGAAATATCAGAAATGAGAATCATTTATAGATTAAGTTCTGGACACGCACTACATGATGGAATATTGCGTTTGATAGGCCTCCCTGATTCTCCAAATTACTAGATAACTAGATATGTAAACAAATCGAAGATATTAAACATACGAAGTGAACAACAGAAAGAAAATATGAACAACAGAAAATGACAATATTGATGACTTCGAACCTATCGGAAGTTGAGAATTTAATAACCTCAATTGAAATTTTTAGATCATATTAATTCACTTAGGAAAATATTTAGGAAAATATTCGGAGGTGAATTTGAAAAGGAAATAGATCATTAGACGTTATAATGATAATGTTATTAACAGATGAGACAAAAATGACAACATTAGGTGAGTCAGAAGCCTCGATAATATGCATTACATAATAAATGACAATAACCTGGCTAAGAGCACAAAACTTGTTGCACAATACTTATTAGCAAAATTTAAAATTTCCTTATATTTTACCCGAAATATAGGTGAAATATTTCACTTGGGCATACGATACAACCGTCCACTGCACATACATAGGCAAGCCTAATGCTTCCGAGACACGTATGGAAAGAATTTGGAGTGTATCACTTTGGTTGACAGAGCAATAGCTCGAAAGATATTGTAAGCTCGGTGGTTTACTTCACCACGCCTTGATCTCTTCACCCCAGTCGATGGTTCCGTTAGGAAGGTTAGTTAGGATTGGGACCGCAATATTAGAATCCTATAAACGTCAACCTCAGCGGTTAATTATTTAAACCGTCACCAAATCCAATCCCCTTAATTGCTAACTTGGAACCTGTTATCCCGACATAGCTGCAAGTTGATTCCCGTCGCATCACGAAACCATTAATAGCCTAGCCCTCCCCCCTTCCGCCCCATCCCACCCCAACTTAAAGGGAGGGGGAGGGGTGGGTTAATGGATGTTCACTAAGGATCCGGATATGTCGGAGGAAGTGGCGGGAAACTTGGATTTGGGTTCCCTTTTGAGAGGCGAGCTTTCGGCGGATTCAGTTGTGATTTCGACAACTATTTTACATAATGTAATGTTGCTATCCACCATTAAACTGTTTGTTTGTGTTGCATATTTATGTGGGACTGTTGTCATGCAGATAGTTGCCACATTATTTTTGCATTATTATTATTATTATCGTTAAAAAGTCTTGTCTTTCAGTTCATCGAACTTGGTCCATGACTTTGGAAAATACAGTTCTTTATTTTAACGATTCTCACCTCTTGGATCTGCTTATTTATAGTAAACACCGGCGACCGGTCAGTGGTTGAGTGGGCATAGCGCTTGGGTCCCACCCGAGCGTTGCGTGTTCGATTCCTCGGCTGGCTAAGTCCTCCATCACAATACAACCAACATTTTCGGTTTTCTGTGGTGGTAGTAAGAGATTTTCAAACATTGTTGGGTTATTCGTAACCCGGGAATGTTTGTCTTTCTTTAAAAAAAAGACAATATAATATAATATAATACGATTCCGATTATGATAATGATCAGAAAACGATTATACAGGGTGTCTGGGGGTAAAGTGCATTAACTACGGGAGGTGGTTCTACATGATGATAGGAGTAAAAAAGATTAACAACTCTTTCCGAAATTCCAACTTTTTTCCCATACAAAAAGACATGCTTACTAAATATCCTTAGTGTATGGCACACATTTACCCGATAAATTTGGTGTGAGATTACTGGACATCCTATTGTGGCAAGGTTGCATGGTTGTGATTAACCCCGTTTCATAACAGCAGAAAATAACAATTTTGGCCGCACACACCGGACTAATTTTATCTTTTTACCAAAAAAGTACACCTAAAACGGAGGTCGTGAATATTTATTCATATTTTTTATTTTTACTATAATTTAGAATCACCCCCCGAAGTTAATACACTTTAACCCCGGACACCCTGTTTAAACAAACACACTAACAAAATTTTAAGGAGAGATTAAAAGTGTGATGTAAAAATAATGGTCGACACGTAACTGAAAAATTCAGGGAGAAAAATTACCCTTATTTTTGTGGATTTCTTTACTTCAGTGAAGTTTTCATGTGCATATTTTTTATAATTACCATTTACTTTAAACCCAAAGCAACCAAACACAGATCTTTTTATGACCTCCAAAAATTAAAAGTGTGATGTTTCATCTTTCTACCTCTTTTAAACTTGATATTAAATATTTTTGGAATTCTTTCATCCCTTCAAGTTTTCTTGAACTTTTCTTTTGGCTCTGATCGATATTTAAATTTTAAGGCTTTGCATGTGTGTAGTAGGAATGGAAAATTCCTCCCCTACGTCACACAAGCCTTCATGAAAATTGGACCCTTATTTTCTTTGATAACTACAGAAAGCTACTTAAAGCTCCCTTGTACTACATACCTTTAGAGATATGTATACTTAACTAATTAATACGTTAATTACGACCTTGAACGTAAATATTTTCGTATTTATGTTGTAATTAAACTCCATCAAACGTTGTGTAATTTTTTTGATTTATGATATGGGACTTTAATTACTTTCATTTTTGTGGTAACCCTTTGATTCTAAACAGAGCGTTGAGTTTCAAATGTACTGGTCTCTCCCTTGCAAATCTAACTTTAAATAATTTCTCTAAATGAGCTAACTTTCCTTTGTCGCTTATTATGGTTTCCATACATCCTAACGAACTCGTAAATAAACTGTACTAATCGAAATTACGCATGTTTAATTGAACAGATAATTAAGTATGACTCAAATGGTTAATTGTTAGTAAATTTGATTATGATTGTTTTGTGTCTGCTTGGCATCCCTCCAATCCGATTCAGCTGCTATAAGGTACATATAAAGATGGGTTTAGTAGGTTAGTGTAATTAATAGATTGCATATTAGACGAACTCAGAATACCCTTTTTCTGCCGAAAATTTGGCTCCTATCCTCCTACAAGTAAACCAGATGATCAGATTCTTACTAGAAATTCGCACAATCTTCTGGCGCGGATCGGTTAATTGATACCTAAGTTATCGCGTCCTAACCGTCCTTCCTCTTGCCATCATGCACTGCCTTCAGGTCGTCATCCGAGCCTAGATACCCCCAAATTCCTACTCCTCCAAGGTCTACTATTTACTTAGGGCGAACCGGTTTCGTCCTATGTGCAATCATATACTCACGGTGTTGTGTAGAGTTACGGGTCGTGAATCCTCCCTCCACGTACAGAAAATGATGTGAGAGTAACTCTGTCGAGTCTAAAACGCTAGCTGTAAGCGGGCCCACATCAATCAATGTACAGTACATAAAAAGATATATATGTAAACTTACATTTGGGAAGGATTAAAACTCGCAATTTGAGGCTAGCTAGTCTCAAATTCCGAGCTCGGATTTCGTGAAAAGGAATTCTGCACAAAACCTTAGCCGATGACCGAATATATACATGAGAAGAGTGGGTGATATTAATAAATACTAGTAGATTAAGAAATTATCTCGGTTTGTTCTGGAGTGCCGAAAATTCCAAGCTTTTTGATTTGTTTGGTTGACAATTTTATTTAAGAGATTGCCATCTCTATTATGTGTTTGGTTAATGGTCCTTGGATTTTTAAGGAGCGACCACTGCCTCCCATTGTTGAACTGTTTTCTAAATTTTTCCCCAAGGTTCAACTTTTGGTAAAATTTTTTTTTACTATCCCGTGATTTTCCAGTTGTCTCATGTAAATGATTAATACTTTTTATTAGGCTATCCCGTGATTTTTCAACTGCTTCTTGTAAATGATTGATGTCTATGAGAGTAATTACTCCACAAAATTTTACTCGAATCTTCCTTGTAATTCTTCAATACTCTTCTATTTGACTATCCCGTGATTTGTCAACTGTTTCATGTAAATGATTGATACCTACGAGAGTAATTGTTCTATAATTTTCTCCTCGAATATTCCATGTAATTCTTCAATACACTCCTAAACTAACCCGTGATTTTCCAAATGTTTGATGTACCTATTATTTGTCTAGCTATAATAAATCTGTTTACTTTCAATTGTTCAGTTCAAAATTTATCTCTTCATGTTCAAATTAAAGATTGTGTTTAAAACTTTTTCTATAATTGCGCAACTTCATGGCTTTGCCTCATTCTAAAAGTTAATACCTAAATGTAATACTAATACCTGTCAACTACCTATTATACACCCAAGGACATACTCCTTTAAAGCATCTGACCCAGTGCCCCCATGACCGAGTTGTTTTATAAACAATTTTATTATGTAAACATTCCCGCTGTCCTCGTGACCTAGATTCCAAACATGAGATATTTGTTTATTTTTTTTAACATTCTTGAACGCGAGCTTATATGGTTCCAATTCTTTTTTTTTGAATTTAATGGTGGTAGTTTCCCTTTCGCAGATGTCTAAACCGTTCCCCGATAAATATAATTATAATGCATACATAAACATACACATATACTTTGTCTCAATAATTAAATATACTGATATATATATATAATTATATTATTGTTAAAATAAATTCTAATATCATAACTCATTTTTTGATCATTCCATATTAGCTGAAGTTACAACAAATAGCACATACACTAAAATAAATAACTATTTTAAATAGTCACTGACAAACTCAAAGGTAGGCATTCGAAATCGATACCTTTACCTTTAATATAAGTGTGTTTCCCTTGATTAAAACTTTCTTGTAATAATATATACATATATATACATATACATAAATATATCTATTTTATATATAATATTTTAATATAGATACATATCACATATTAAGCAAGTAATATCTTGTTATAAAACTTATTCAAATACCAGCTGTCTGATGCATGCCGCTTTCTCCTTGGAACCTGGAAATTTTTATATATATATTTTTTTTTAATAAAACTTACCCCTTTAAGGTTTTTTATCCATCCGGGAGCTACACGGTAAAACCTTGTTATGTTTTCCTTACCTAATACCTATTCTTATGTTATCAACTAAATTCAATTTAAAATTTTTCCGACTTAAATTTTTTTTGTTTCACGTTTAATCTAACTAAATTAAATGATGTTTATCGTTCTGACTGCATTTTATTTCAAAACTCGTGGTTTAACTTAACACTTTTTAAATTAAAATTAACAATTAATTACTTATTTTGTGTTCGTTTTTCTTCCATAATTTTATTTAGCAAAAGTATTATACGATTAAATACCGAATAGATTATTATCATGCTTATTTATTTATTATTTGTTTTAACTTCCAGATTCATTATTATAATTATTCCATCGTTAAAATAACATTCCGTTTAAATTATAATTTTTAAGCAATAACCACTTCACGATTATTTACGAAATAAGAGATTTATTATTTTTATTTTTGTTTGTCACCGATCCCCTTTTTTTATTTTGCAGTAAGATAACGTATTTTACTATTTATTTAAGCTTTCCGAAATAGTTATTATTATTAAGTTACCACAATCTCATTTAACAGCAATTTAATAATTTTATTTATTTATTCTAACGTCCATATTTATTATTATTTTTTTATTATTAACACTAGATTAATCCTGTGATAAATTATTACATTCGATTTGCACTTTATTTAAGGAACTATTATTGATATTATTTTTTTTTCCAAGTATTAAGTCCTAAAATTTTACTAAACACTGCTTTTAAATTTGCCAAATACAGCACAACACTTTCCACCAACACAATTTAAATTTATGATTTAATCACCTCACTGAATCTAATTAATTATTATTAATGGTACCAATTTCTTACACTGAATTTAATACCAAACTTTAGACACTTAGAACTTTCTGTTAAAATGCATTTTATCTAACACTAGATTATACTAAGTCCAAAATCACTTCTATTGACTTGACTCCAATTATTTCAGAGTCATAAAATTTATAATACTTAGAAAATTTTTCAATTAATAACCGCTTTAAATGTCACGTCACGTAACTTCCACGTTTGATAATCCGACGATTGATCTCCCAAATGACCCATGTCCTAGATTATATACCCTTCCCAGGATTAGAATGGCCTATCTAAGCTATCTTTGATCCACGAATTTAACCTCTAACAACTCGAGATTTCATATATCGATTCTGTCATTTTTGTTTAACTGTCGTTAGGTCCACCTTTCATGACTTTGTTCATGCCCTATCTCGTTTAAACATTTTTCCAGGATCGGACCGGCGATATTACGTCAAAATGCCCCTCATTCCTTTGTCTGCTGGTCTTACGAATTTACCTCAAATATCATGATTTTCGTATCCTTTTTTTTTTTTAAATATAATAGGTACGTCTTGAATAAACTGTATATAATTCTCAATTTTGTTTATCGCTACCAGAACATGAACAAACTCATGCCAAAACTTTTAATATGCATTTTCCAATTTTCCTTTTACTAAATTCCTCCATATATTCATGCCACTTATATGGATCAATTCAATTTTAAGCTGCATCGTCTCTACTTATGTCATAGACTCGAATTTTCCTATTTTCTCTTATTTTCCTTTTATCCACGATGTTCTTTCTTTGATTTTCCTCATTCATTCTCATGTAGCTTTCCACAATTATATGAATAGTTACATTCCAAGCCAAATTTATTGTTTTCATCGATACTTCTGAATTTTCATGAGTTTTTCTTACGGAATCATCTTTTAATTGTCTTTATTTTCTTTTTTACTACCCCAGGTTTCGTCTTCGATGTATGTCACATCTTAGAAAATTTCATTTTCTATATACTACTACTTTTTATGTTATTTTCCACATTTTTTATAGGAGAAACTTCCACTTCGGCCCTTAAATATATGTCAATTTTTATTACTTCATATGGGTCATCCTCCAAATTCCGTCCCTTTCTTACCGAAATCCACATAAATTTAAATTTTGACATGTGTTTAGGTCTGGACTTCGATGTACCGATCGATAACTCAGCGTTTATTCGAGGGTAATAAAATATAATGGTTTTTTAGTTAAGTAAACTGTCCATAAGACCAATGATAATTTTTATCGTCCTAAAAGCCATTAAAATGGGTTTAATCACCTAATATCATGTTCGTTTTATTATTGTTTAAACAACAAAATCACGTGTGAGATCGTCAACCCAAATAATGTTTAATTTTTCCTTGCAGTCTGTCCTATCTCCCATAGAATTCTCCTCAAACAATTGATGTAAAACAACCCCTTCCGTTTACTTTATCTAACGCAATGTGACTAGAATGACCACTCTATTTCAAATATATAACGTTATCTATTTAAACTCGTCTGAAAATGCAAAATTAAGTCGAAATCTTATATTGTTCAATAAACACTTCCGTTTAAACGTCCATTTTTTCCATTAGCTTTTCTTTTCAAATCGTTTTCCAGGACTTTAATGCTTCATCTAAAGGTGGCATTCCTAATTTCCAGCATTTTTCTTCCTTTTAAATATCATACGTACGTTTCTCTCCGAATCTGGCCTCCTATTGTTGATCACGTACTCGTTATACAACTGAATATTCCTGCAGTAGTTTTTCCTATGTTTCCCACGTCTTTTCTTTATCTACCTCTTATTATAATTTTTCTTGTTATTTTCTTGCATAATTTTTTCAACATAATATGGATTAACTTGTTCGTTTCTTGCGGTTGCCGATACCTCCATTGCACCGAATGTTTATTTTATCTCTGGGGTCATTGTATCCAATGCACCGGGCGTGAGACCCTGTTTACATTATAGTGTATTGATCTTTCGGTTGATGACGATATTTTTTTCCATAAATCTCTGATTAATTGCCTAGTTCAAAGTCCATCTCTTTGTTCAAAATCTGAATACGCCCTCCATTCTGTGATTGGTTTCAATAATTATTTATAGCTTTCTGCCTCTACCTGATTGGCTGTTGGTTTCAACTATTTATTTTTGAGCCTAAAGAAAGGGTCTTTCCCTGTGTCGTAACGATTTTTAATACCATCTGTGATTATCATCATCTTAATACTGATCTCAATATCCTTAATTGTAGGTCCCTATCGTCAACAAGAATTCAATTTACTTTGAACCGATATATGTCGCAAGTGTGTCCGTTTTATAAGTAATTGGTATTTTCTTTTTAAATTAAAGGGGTAGGCTACGATATTTTCTAATTTTCACTGTCGATTAATGCAATACATCACAAAAGTTTGAGCATTACATGATAATGCCTTGCCGCCGAGGCCAATGATCGAGCGTGATAAATAAATTTTATTTGATTGATTTGTTTTTTTTTCACAAATAAATAAATAAAAAAAAACATAAGATATATTTGCGGTACGTTTCAGAGTGGGAGATACTATCAGTTTCGCCCTGGTATAGGACCACCATTCAGAACTGAAACGTTGCTTGAAATAGTTTAAGTCATGTTTGGTTACTAGATCTGAATAGCCAGATACTTCCCCATCTCCCTCTTCCCTATCGCCTTCCCCTCCCCACTTACCTCAGTCTCACGACATACCCCAATTACGATTCCTAATTTAGGAATATCATAGTCTCACTGGATCCCAACGGTTGGGGGCAGTTGGGACTCATACGCCGTATTAAAATTAAAAAAAGCTTACTCGGAAAGCAATAAGGACATTGGTAATAAAATTAAAGTAAGTAGATTTTCATTACATATTTTTTTTAAATTGCCAGTTTTTACTTTTTACTTTTGGACCAACATTGAAAAAATCACCTTTTACATTTTTCGACAAGATTTTTTTTTATATTTGACAAGTGTGTAAAATGTTTTTTTAATATTTAATATTTAAAAACAATTATTATACAGAGATATTTTTCTAAATATGTAATGTAAGCTCCGTAGTCCAGTGGCTAAGACTCTTGACTCACATTCCGGAGGTCGCGGGTTCGAACCCGGCATACGCAAATAAATTTTATTTGATTAATTTGTGTAATTTCACAATTAATTAATTTAAAATAATATATAGTATATTTGCGGCATGTTCCAGAGTGGAAGATACTATTAGTATCGCCCTGGTGTAAGACCACCATTCAGAATTGAAACGTTGCTTGAAAATGGCTTTAGCCGTGTTTAGTGACCAGATCTGAATAGCCAGGTACTTCCCAACCTTCCTCTTCCCCACCTCCTTCCCCTCCCCACTACCTTCAGCCTCACAACATACCCCAATTGGGGATGCCATAGTCTCACTGGCTCCAGACGGGAGCAGTTGAGATTCTTGTGCGGTATTCACTGTAAAAAAAAAAAAAAAAAAAAAAAAAAAAAAAAAAAAAAAAAAAAAAAAAAAAAAAAAAAAAAAAAAAAAAAAAAAAAAAAAAAAAAAAAAGCTATTTAAGGTATCCCGAATTTAATCTTGCTCACTTAAAATTAATTACGACATCCGTTGTGTAAATAAGTGTGAAAGTGGGACATTATAAAAATACACTACCTTTTGATCTAAATAATTCATAAAATAATATATTAACTGACGTAGTTTGATATATTGTAGTTAGATATATTAACTGACTAAATAAAGTTAATTAGTAAATTTCAAATTGAAATCCCAATTCCCGACAATTTAAATGGAAAAATCAATCAAAATCGAAAGACACGACAAAAACGTCCATGAACTTTGTGGAAAATGTTAATTTGCATTTATCTACGACTATTTAATGATCTGATCTGACGAAAAACATTTAATAAAAATGTGAACCAAATTCCACCGCTCCGGGCAGTTGGAACCTTTATGTTCCATTTTATAATATTATAATAATGATTTAACAACCCCCAAATCCCATAGCCAACCCTCAACCCCCAAATCTCAACAATGCGATGGTATTCGACCCCCCATATCCATTACGCCCAGTACCTAATAATCGGAATTGAGATAAGCAAAAATGCCAGCACTTAACAAGAGATTATAATCACAGGGCGTTCTAGCTGAGAATGAGTCCTTTGTAATTAACCTACCTACTAGGTCCACCGTTGATCTTGGATAAGTGGGTGAGATTTTTACATGAACTCAACAAAAGCCTATTTGATAATAGGGAAAGACTTAGGGCTAATTCTTCACAGTGTCTTCAGTTACTATACATAGTTACGCTACTATAAATACTAATAAAGTTAAAGTTCTGGTCCTTAGTGAAATTAAAAATGTATAATAGATTAAGTGAAAAGATCGCGTGGCCCGTTTCGACCATTTTCATACTCTTAATTTGGATTTGAGAACAAAATACCCAACCAAACTGAAATTTTTTTTTTTTGTAATCAAAAGGTATATCAAATATCTAGTACGGATGTGAGCAACTTTATTTTTTGCTTACAATAATAAGATATACTAGGGAAAGAAGTTCAGCACAGTCAATGTTATTATTAAGTTTTGTGCATAAATGTCAAATCAGCTATTGCTCGCCTTTGCTGCAAAGTTTGAAGTGTGCATTCAAAGTTATTGTTGAATTTGAAGGTAAGATATTTTATAAATTTGTTTTGAATATGTTCTATGCTATCTATGTATACTTTGCATTGCGGGTTCCAAATTGACGAAGCATATTCCAGTGCACTTCTGACTAATGCAAAATATAACATTATTATTATACGCTGGTTATTGAACACTTTACTTATGCGAAATGTATAGGGTTATACAAAAATTGCTGCGGTTTCTAAGGTTTTTATTCATTTTTGTAAAACCGCTTGGACAGAATGTTTTATTGATATGTCAAGTCCTCTCTTACGGGATTTTATTTGGTCATTGATCTCGCATAGGTACAATTGTGCCTTCATATATTTTGTGTGAATATTCTCAATGTATTTCAGTGTTATGTCTGTCGGGATACGAAGTGTAAACAATCTAAGACGAAGAAAAGCTGTGAGGTTTGCACATCAACTTTCAGTGTCAAACACAACATAATATGTATTTCATGTGAAGTTTTTTTTTGCATCGTTTCCTTACAAAACGTATGAAGGCACAATTGTACCTATGTTGCCCGTTAAGGCGTAAAAGCAACTCTACCCCATATGTCGGGTACGGACGAAGAGTTTTTTTATTTAGTTTTGATTATATAATTTAACTAAAACGTCTAGAGATGTCACGAAACGTCAGGTCACTATAACTTCTACAAAAAAAGTTACGGCAATCTAAAATCGCAAAAGTTACAAATGTGCCTGTTCCGCTGAACACGTGTTAAAGCAACGAACTTTCCTTTGAAAATAAATGTTCAGAGAGTATCAAAACCATATATGAATTGGTACTACGTAATAATTAGTTTCAACCCTTTGGATCACAATTTTCCACAACAATATGAGATTTTTTCGCAAATAAAATGGAGTAAATCCCATCTGACAGGCTGTACGGCTATACTGACACCTCGTTTGATTGAAATACGTAACACGATGGAGGGAACATTTCCATTGGCCGATTTTCGATTGATTCGCCCGATTCAAAGGAAACCAATCACAGTAGTGTTGGGAATTGAATATAGCCGATATTTCATTCTCAATATTTGCGTAAATAATTTATGAAGTTTTGACGGGAGATGCGAACTAGATCTGCGATGATTTTGATCAAATGTTTGAAGGAGAAATTACACTGCTTTTGCGAAAGGATTTAAAAATACTGTAAATTCTCAATTTTCACATATCTACCAACGTATTTTTTTTATCATTATGAACGATTATTTCTCGCAATTTTCGATATGAGATTAAATTGAAGGATTATTTAAAAATGGTTTTGGGTAAAATTAAAGTAAAACGGTGAATAATTTAGATACCTCTATGGCTCAGTAGTGATGCACTTGCAATGGTTCACTTAATTGGAAGGGATTTCGCTACGTTTAGTGACTTAGCAGAGGTACCCCGGTTTATGGAGTTAATTTTGTTCAGGACTTGGAGACCGATGCATCTGCCCACCTGCTGCGTGGTGGGCAGGATCAAGAGAGACTGGTTGAGGGATATATTTTAACCTCTCCAGCTAGAACATCTCGACCAGTCAGGATGGATTTGTAGAGGTCAAACAAAGGACACTGAATTGCATTCGGCTGGCTTCCGAATGTGTCTCCTAGCAACCAATCAAATTCATTTTCAAGTCACAAGAACTCTTTCCGCGCCGCATCAAAAACCACCGATTATTCTGTTTTAAACTACCGGTCAAGACTCACTTGCATATCGTGTTTGTTAGCCCTTTACATTATTATTATTGTTAATATTTAAATATAAAGGAATTATGTGTAAGTTATAAATTGTTGATAAACCTGTAAGTAATGTACCGACATCTTACTAATTTGCTTTACCACATCCTTTACACACTTTAAAACACATAACACATCACCCTATAAATGGTGACCTCTATAAAACATAAGCCTCTATAGATTCATACACCTGTCACTCCTGGACACACTGACCCCAAGATTCCTACCCACCCTCGTATCGTATTGCCTTACCAGAACTTACTCTCCTTCTTTTCCCTAAAAAAACCCTCCACACAGTATCCCCTAAGATGACATAGGCCCTGAGGGAAATTGTTTTCCCGTGTGGAGCTAATATAAAAAAACTTCTAGTTTAGTTCATGTTAATAGATTTTGAGTAAATAATAAGTAAATAATACTACATTTTTGTAGACTTTTAAAAGTGCACGTACGTGTTAAACTTCTTTCACTACCGGTGATCTTTGATATTACTTTGAGTAAAAAGTTTTAACGAAATTTTGCTCTGTGTTTCTTGGGACACTTTTGCTTTTTTTCCTAACATAAAACATTTTAAAAAATCAGTAGGTATTGGATAGTTAGGGTCGCCGTGAAGGGTCTATTGCTCAACTGAGTGACCTCTAACGACATGTGAAAATTTTTTTGCGTTGTTTTTTTTGTTTTTAAAAAACATTCACAACAAAGAAGTCACCGGAGACCAACATTTAATATACATAATTTACTCCTTATAATATCAGGAATCACTGGTAAAAGTAAGTTAAGTACGTTCGTTAACATCCTCTGTATATGCCGACTTGGTAAACAATACACCGAAAATTTTCTGAATCGTCCTTTTACTTTTGTGGAAATTGAGTTTTTAACCACAAATTATCTAGAAATTTCGTAGATTATGTAAATTGGAAAATATTTGTATTTCTTACATCAAGTTTTATTTGGTTAAAATATATTTTTTTAAACCGCGCCATTGCGAATTTCTACCATTTCATAACATATTTCTCTTGAACACTAATTTTGTTGTTTTTTAATATATTTATACATTTGCCAAGTAATTATATGAAATTCCTTGGATAGAAAAAAATTGCAAAGCATGCTCCGAAAATTACTACAAACACGTTTATTTCTTTTATGTTACAAGTTATTTGGCCACTACAACACGGGCATGTGCCTAGTGTGATGGCCAAAAATTATCCATTTACTGTAATGTATAAACTTTACTGAATAAAGAACATTAAAAAAAAAATTGTACGAAAAATACGCACTTTTTCCTTTAAATGCTTTTTAAGACAATTTATTTCCAATAGATTTTTGCCGTTAGTCGACGCAACTTTACTCGCTGCGATAATTTCGTATAGATTTATGAAGCGTTATGGTTTCCGTTTTAATTTGGGAGGCGGGTGTGAGTACCGCCAACCCGTGAACCATTTATTGGATAAGAAACACCTCTGCCCCAAGTGATGTCCGGTTTCATGCAACGAGGTTTGTCCGGATCTTAACGGCGGATGCGTTTTCCCACCAGCTGTATGGCAGGCCGGATCAGGAGAGAATGGTTGATGGAGTCCCTTGGACTTCTACAGCCATTCTCTCTGAACATCACCTTGCACCTAAGTGGGAGGGATGCATTCATTTACTTCCAGGTTCCTACCCGCCCCTCATACCCGTTTCCTTCTCAGAACTTCCTCTCCTTCCTTTCCTAAAAAAGACTAAAAAAAAACTCTCCACACAGCATCCCCAAAGATGACATAGTCCCTGGGGGGGAAGGGGAGCTTTTAATATCAATATTTTTTAGTTTCTAAATGCCTGTTGAAAAGTGACAATATTTCTATTGACGAAACCAAATATTTTTTTTAGCTTTCTTCGGTGAAAATATAAGAGGATGGGAAATTTTATAAACGATTACAAAATTAGGGGCATAGCCGGGAACTAAAAATAGGTTTCGTATAAAGAGGAGGAAACATTCTATATACCCTCAGCCCCCATAAACAATACAAACGTGTTTCAAATCCCAAGAATGATTTTTTCAATAATATTTTGTGTTCCCAATAGTTTTTTCCCTCCCACAGAGGCAGTACTAGGTCCGCTGGGAAATATTGACCCACAACAGTTCGGCCGATAGGGTTAGATCACCAAATTACACGGGCGTACATTTTACGTTGGGTGGTTACTCGGCTGTCGACACCAGTGACGACATGTGGAAGAATTTTTGTTGTTAGGTTTTGAAAAAAAACTCAAAAAAAATCACCGGAGACAAAAATTTGGTTTACATTTTTTATTCCAAATATCTGGATTGCAGGTTAAAGTAAGTCAAGTACGTCCCTTAAAACATTGTATAAATCAATGACTTCAGTCGGTTGGTGGCAGCTATTCTCAAGAAAAAACCCAAAACCTAACCTAACCTCAATGTTTGACCCCAAGCCTTACAAAACGCCTCTAAAAATGATGAATTTTCAAAAAAACTGTTCTTTTGGTAGATTTTTCTATAAAAACCTAACCATATTTTTTTAACGTAATTTATTTAGCACATTCTCTAAATATTAAACCTTTAAAGAAATCATGTTAAATCATTCACACCCGATAGAAGCGAAACCTTCAGAAAACTAATGTAGACCAGAATAGCACTTTTTTTAATCAATGTGAAGAACGATTTTTAGTTCCTACAAATTTGGTCATCTTATTAGTATTTGTGTTTTCTTCTTCGGAGTCGCTAGATGTCGCTTGTTCATTTTGAAGTGGTTTGAAGATTCGCTATTGATTTAACAATTTTTTTTTTGGATTTCGTAAGGTTCGATCCTTTATCCGCGGAATGTCTGGCCGCTAAGGTTCGTCAGGCACTTTATATAACTGGATTAAAGGAGGCTTGGGTGGGACAGTGGATTTATCGTATTATATTGGAATCGAATAAGTGTGAAACAAATACATATTTTATTGCTGTCTCATTCTCTCGCGGGCTAATCCCGTGTGTTTGTCTCTTTTTAGTATCGATCGCTTTCGTTTCATCGAGTTTCAAATCGTAACGGTGCTAAAGAAGTTTTCACTTCAAAAATACAGATATAATTGTGTGTAATTCCGGCAGTGTAACATTGGTACGCGAAATTCACGCCTGTGTAATTTCGTTCTGACACCGGCTGGATAGCACCCTTGACGATAGACAAAGGGATAAAACAGATTTGATCTTGGATCCCTAGAGGTTGCAGACTAGATAGATCCTTTCCCTAGATACAGCTATACAGCTATACAACTATACAGCTATACAACTATACAGCTATACAACTATACAGGGTATCGATACCAGGAGAATAGAAGAGAGAGAGGCAGAGGAAGGATTGGGGCGGTCACGGAATAGAAATAACCTAAATAAGTCAAATGGGTTATCGGGGATTTTCTTTGGTTAAAACGGATGCGTGGACAACACCCGGCTTTCCTTGAGCGCGATTTGGACTTCAGATTAATTTGATGGGATTAAATTTATCGTCCATTTCACGATAAAACTTAAGAGTGAATAAGAAGGCCTGCTTTCGTAAGGGAAATACATTTTTATTCGTTTATCACCTACAAAACTAGTTCATTTTTATGATTGGCGCCGCTACCAGCATTTCTACCGATTTTTTACATATCTCCCATAAACATTTGAATTTTTTAAGCTTTTGAAAAAATATATGTTATTTTTGAAGATAATGTCTAGATGCTTCCCACGCCGAAACGCAAATTATATGAAATTCCCTCGATAGAAAAAAATCGCAAAATATGCTCCGAAATGTATTATAAACACATTTGTTTCAGTTATTTTACAAGTTATAGTTGTTAAAAAATTCACAATGTTTCTTTAAATGATACTTAAGATACGTTCCACGAGATTTTTGCTCTATTTTAAACGAGTCGTGTTTTATTAAACATTTTCGCAATTTTCGCATCGATTTTGACGCTTTGAATATTAGAGCTCTCCTCTAACTTCGTAATTTCATATCTCTCCATCTTATTTTTTTTGAGCCTGGTTGCGGGCCTTCAAGGTTTTTAGGCCATATTCAGTAAAAACATACTGGGCCTAGGTTTATTTTAAAATAACACATTGTTATAACGATTTTGCACTTTTGAAGTGAAAATTTCTTTAGCAACGTTGTGACTTGAAACTCGATGAAACGAAAAATAGCGACACTAAAAAGAGACAAACACGCAGGTCTATAGGATTTAGCCTGTGAGAGAATGTTTTGGTATAATCGGTGTTTTCTTTGTGCGGTGCTTCGTAGTCTTCCTAATCTTGTCTACTTTAGATTTCTGATGATCTCACTTCTACCACGCGTAAATTGCACATTCTAATTTTTTATTTTTTTCCAGTTAAAAAGGTCTGTTTTAAAGGCTCGCCCCTCCTGTTTTTCTAATTATCCCGCTTGGGAAATAGAAAGAAGGAGGATTCAAGGAAGCCTATTATATTTATAAAAACAGGTTTAAAAAACGAACTCTACAACAAACCAACCAAAAGATACATCCCCTTTCAAATATTCAACTCTGAACACCAACATCAAATTAGGATAAACTACTGGATGACTTGACATCGGCGTTCAGTGAATTCAAAGTTTTGGAATTGACGTTGAGCGAATGTGGTTCTTGTCTTGGCGATAATGCATCCTACGTTCGATGAGTTGTGTGTGTGCCTTTTGTTTAGTTGCGCTATAAAGAGGTTGTTCGTCCATAGATATCACTGTGTAAACACTTGTCAAAAATCTAACCTAAAAAAAACTAGCAAAGCGTGGATCTATATTTAAGCTTGCCTACAATTCGCATTGACCTTGTAATTCCAGATAGAAAAGTTTAAGATATTGAGAAGCTCACCATGTCTGAATTTTACCAGGATACACAAAACAGACTATCTTTGTCAAATTTATACCAATAATTAACATCCGTAGATTTAAAAAAAATAATATTCCTCTTGGAATCTGAACGCGGTAGACTTCCCAGAAATTTCAGGTTATTTTTTGCAGTAGTATCAAAAATCGATTTAAATAAAACTTTCTACTCAACCGTGATAAAATAAATAACCACTGGGTTTTCTCAAAGAAATAAGAAAGAAAGGTTTTTCTCAATAGCGAGCACTAGAACCTTTTATTGAAGGCGAGGGAGGAATATGAAAGATCATAGCTTTGTCTGAGAATCAGTAGTTTAGGAGTTAGGTATTTTGCAGGCAGCGGTAGATTTGTCGGCTTCCCGGTTATCTGGGAGGATTCCTTCGAGATGATCGGCACTTTTATTCTGGAATCGAACCACTGGAATATTTAAGATGAAACCCGCAACTGGTTTACTTCTAACCTTTAAATATCCCAGTTCTGAAGTTTGTCTTAACCTTCCTAAACTCGCGCATTGGTCTCTCAGACCGACAAATCATTTATTTATAATTTCTCACCATACATTATGTTGTTGTTTTTTTTTACATAAAAAATTAACTCACTAGGACTAATAGCCAATATTTAGGTTAACATTTATAACTTTGATTTAAGTTTGTAACAATAAAGACCATAAATAAATCCTTAATTACTGTACCCACCAAGAAACAAAGCAAGTTCAAAACAACTAGGGTGACACTCCGATTTTGGCAAATGGAACTCAAATAAAGTCTAATTATCTAAAAAAATCTATTATTTAAAAAAAAATCTATTATTTAAAAATATCTTATTATTTAAATAAGGACTAGGATGAAAAAATAGTACGCCAATCCTTTGTCAAAACAAATATCTTAATATTCTTTTTAAATTTAGCTAATTAATTGGAAGATTTTTATTGCCACAAAGTTCATTGTTGGGCCAAGTTTCAAAGTTTCAATTTGGGGGTGGTAATGGGTACCGCCGCCCCGGGAACCTTTATTGGATAACCAACACCTCTGCCATAGGTCACCCCAAGTGGTTCGCTGCATTTGGTGATTTAGCAGGGGCGCCCGGGTTCATGGGGTGAGGTTTGTCTAGGTCTTGAAGGCGGATCACCACGACATACTGAACCCCAGATTCCTACCCACCCCTTAAACCATCTTCCTTCCCAGAACTCTCCCCTCCTTCCTTTCCTTTAAAAAAACCGATTCGTAGTGCGGCGCGTGCATTAGTGCTGAGTGGACGAGTGACACTTATTTACCGTTATCGGTCTTTTAGGTAAGTGAAAAATACTACCCAAAAATCCTAATAATGATTATTTCTTATTTTAATAATATGTTATTATTTTTGATACTTTCAATTACATTAGATTTCAGAATTTTTTTAAATTAACAAATGAAAAAGTTTATTTGTGTTGTTAAAGTTAAGTATAAAAAATTATGTGTTCATATGAAGCTGATACTTCGTGATGTGACATTATAATTTAAAAGAAAATAAAAATAAAATATATTTTTTAAGAGGCTGAGTTAAAAGTCTGTTTCTACCAAATAAAGTAAAAGACTTAATATTGTTCTTTTTTAATTCAATTATACCCTCTTCTATAAAATAAATACAAATAATGCTTAAAAAGTACAATAATTTAAATAATACAGACGTGATGAAATCTCGGTCTGAGACACCGTACACGAGTATACGTGTTAGGCCGTTGGGCGCGAGTACGAAGGTTAAGAAAACGCAAATAAAATGATTTTTATTCTGATGAAAAACAGACAAGATGATTTCTGATAATTTTGGTATTTTTGAACTGAAACTCAATCATGTATCGTGCAGACCTTTTCAGTAAGAACAAAAATTGTCGCTACTCGCTGTGGGAACTGAATTCAGCTTAACCGGTCAGTCGAGAATTTTACCCATTGGAGTGTGGACCAATTCACATTACCCAATGTGGTCCTGATTTTAATAACAATGACAAAGAAAAAACAATAAATTATTAGAAATTTCTTGAAAATTTATTAATCACATTTTGAAACTGAAACACCTTTTGGGACCACGTTGGTAGCATGAGTGCGTTTTAATTCAGTGAATAATAATAACATTTTATAGTGACATAAAATAAATAAGTTATTATTTGTGTACTACGTGTCTGCTTTTGTGGTTCTCCTTGGGACACCATTATCAATTATTAATAATTATATATCTAGAAGTTTAATATTGTCAGTGGTTCGTTTTGGCTATGCGTTTAAACCTTCGTAAATATTGCGTATTTTTCAGACGGTCAAATTATTTCTGTTTTACAATAAAATGAAAATAAATGGAACATTTCTGAAAATATCCAAAATGTAAAAAATGTTTTTGAAATGTGATCAATTACGGTTTCACATTTTATAATTCAAAATAAATATGTAATTTTTTAATATAAAATGTTTGCATGTAAACATAAAAAACTTAAAAATATTTCTTACTTACGTTTTTTCAAATTAAAATTACTGATAACGAAAAAAAAAAAACAAAATACATTTTTTATTAGACAAACTTATAATAAACGTTACACTTACCACACTTTTTGTCGCACCATGTAAAAATAATTAATAAAAAAATTTCATAGTTTCAAATTGCGATTCAAAACTATGGTTTCATAAGGGACACATTATACATTTTGGTGGTCATTTTTTAGATTTTTAAAATAAAGCGCGGTGTTTCGCCTTTCTAACACCTTTCAGAACATATTTCTCACTATGATAGTAAGTGAGTTAGAGCGGTTTATATGAGACCTACGAGTATGTGAGCTGGAACAAATTTGGTCTCCTGTGATTAAATGTGTTTTATATAACAGATCGTGCAATCGACTGAGAGATTCAAAATACTTCCGCATGAGGGACCGAAGATTTTGAGGATCCGGCCGTAACAAGGTTTGTAGACATTTATATTTCACGCTAGTGGGGAGAGATTTAAAAGGGAAAACTTTTTGATGGCAAAAATAATTTCCCGATTGACGCGACCTTCACTGGTCTCTACGCATAACTTTTGTAATATCTGTCGTAATTTCTTCAATGTATTATTTTATAAATTCGTGTTTGGATTCGAAAATCAAAATTAAAAAACTTTTTTTCCTTACTAGCTGGTCCCGGCATGCGTTGCTATGCTATTTAATAAAGAAATTGTTTCTCCCTGAGTGTCCTTTCCTTCTTCTCCTGCGTCCTCTTCCCCTCTCGCGTTCCCACTCCGTCACCTCCACCTTCCCTCTCCACACTCCACTCCCCCCCTTTCCCCGTCCCGCGACCGCCCCTCCCGAGTTCCCTTCCCCCCTCTTCACTCCACTCCCCCCTCCTTCCCCCGTCCCGCGAACCCCTTCCCGATTTCCCTTCCCCCTACCAGGTCCCCCTCCCCCCTCCCAGGTTTCCCTCCCCCTCCATGGTTCCCCTCTCCCATCTCTCCCTCCCTCCCGCTTTCCATAGCAATAGCCGCTTCCTCGCGTGCCGCCAATAGTAATTTTTTTATACAAATTTCATAATGCCAGAGCTCACCGGAAGTTTGATAAAAACCTTGTCCTGACAATAACGAATACACAAAAAAAAAGAATTATCCAATTTGGTGCAGTCGTTCGAAAGTTATGCGCTTAGCAACACATTCAGATTCATTTTCATATATAAGAAGATAACCAAAATGTTGTTTTGAATATAATAGCTTTTTTGGCATTCTTATAATATTATTAAATTGAAACCTGTAACTTTATAAAAGTATATTACTTTATTCAATGGCAATACGTCAACTAGTTTTGCCCAGCTGTGCCTTCGTTAATTCAGTATTAAAATGATAATTATTTATTGTTATTGTATTTAATATGTTGAACTTCATCCAATATTTTTTGTAATGCAAAATTACGTTTAGTGATTTTACGAATATTTAATTCTATTTATTAATTTTTTTATTTTATTTATTAATTTTTCAACGCCCTGATGGGCTTTTACATGACAAGTTTATAATACAGAGACAGTTTTTTTGAATAAGATAAACTATAAAAATATAACTAGTAGGTAAACATCATACAGACACATTTAGGAATGATAGTGCATTACAATAAAAGAGAAAGTTTCTAAGTTGTAAATGACATAAACTAGTAGGTATGTTAGTAATAACAAAATTTACAGGTGACTGATTAAATGTGATGAATAATACATGACAAAATGCAAGATACATAAAAAGAAAACGTTAACAAGTTTTTACATTGTAGATTAATATAGAAATATACAAATATATGCAATATAACAAATTCTGTAGGTATTTTAGTTTTCATTATTGTGATATCTGTTTCGGCGTTCGAAGTCACTTTGATAATGGCCTTGTGAAGAGGGTTTGATAATGACGATATAGCTGTTATAGAAATACTTTTTTTACATTAGCTCCACACAGGAGACTGAGGAAAATAATTCCCCTCAGGTCCTATGTCAACTTTAGGGTTGCTGTGTGGAGAGTCTTTTCTGAAAAGGAAGGAGAGGAAGTTCTGGGAAGGAAAAAGTTTGAGGGATAAGTAACAATCTGACGGTCAGTGTGATGAGGAGTGATGGACAAATGACTCCAACCCTCCCAGTGTGGTGTCATTATTATAACCAGTCCTGCCATTATTTTTGTTTTTTTTTTTACATGAGCTCCACACATTTTTTTACATCCGTCATAGATCACCCCAAGTGGTTGGCTACGTTTGGTGACTTAGCAAGTGTGTTCGGGATCATGGGTGAGGTTTATCTGAATCTTGGCGCGGATGCATCTGCCCACCAACTGCATGGCAGGCTGGATCGGGGAGAGACTGAGACAGGGAGACCTTTTGATAACACTAACATGATTTTCTCGGAACATCGTCTTACCGCAGTAGGAGGAATAGAGTAATAATATGTTACTCATGAAAATACTGACCCTTGACTGATATTAGGAAAATAATTTCCCTCAGGGCCTATGTCATCTTTGGGGACGCTGTGTGGAGGGTTTTTTAAGGAAAGGAAGAAGAGGAGAGTTCTGGGAAGGAAAGCTTACAAAAAATAATGTTTGGTAAGCGTTTATCTGCATTGAATATTCATCAGTTTTCATGTTGTCTGAAGGCCATTACAAATAAAATATTATGTTGCCTGAGGTATACGATAAACCGTAGACAAATTCCTCAAGTTTTCTAATGCCTGTAATTCCAGATTTGAGCTTTGTGGCGTCGAGTTGGAGGCAAATAACTCAAAGGTGGCGTCGAGCACACCGTCTTGTTCACCTACAAATTATACAATGTTAATTTATTGTCCCATTCGCGTACTAAATAAATGGCTTTACTAACGGCAGTTGTTCCAATTAATTTAAGCTTAGGTTAACAGACATACGAGTAATTGATGGAAATTAATTGTTTGCCGCAATAGAGCTTTATCGGGTAATATTTATATTTATATTTTTAAAGTAGATAACAGTAAGAATATTCTCTCTAATAACAATTCGACAATATAACAACGTAATAACAATTGTAACCAATTTTTTTTTTATTTATTCATTTTTATTTTCATTATGTCCACACAGGAGAAAGAGTTACAGTTTCGATTCGTCAAATGTATAGATAGTACCTATCTTAAAAAATAACATATATTTTATAAAAGCTTAAAATTCAGAATGTGGGAAAAGGATCGTTTCTTTTTTATTTTTTTTTTTTATTGAAAATTTTTGATACATTACGTATTATAATAGATACATAAAACAATGAAAAGTATATAAAAAAGCTTAATACAATAAATGTATGAACAAAAAAATCCCACAAAAGCAATGCCTGTGCGTATGTATTATATTGATTTTTAATTTTTATTTCTATGGTTAACGTGAAGATTTTAAGAATACCTATATCTAAATTAGGGATTTAAAATCAGTAACCGAAAAAATGAAATTGAAAACTACAATAACGGTCTGCATTGTTATTATCTCATTTGTGAAAGTTTTATAAGAATAAATGTTATAAGGGCAATTAAAAGACAAAAAAACACAGCAAACAATTTAATATATCTATGTAGTCTAAAAGCTGTCTAATGATACATACAATTAATGGCGTTGTTAAAACTTTAAAGAAAAAAATAACATGTAAATTAATATTTGTAAATTAAAATACAAAATAAAAATAAAACAGATGCACACGGTAATGACGCCCCTACTCCGAGGCATTGAGATCAGTAAGGAAAAAATAAACAAAAATAAATAAAGAAAATCTGAGTAGATACTTTACACTCACGCATCAAAAATTTCACACCAACCGTAAAAGAATGATTCTAATTTAAGTAGGGTAGGCGCCGCTTATAATTTATGAATGTTTTCCTCTCCACTCTCCAGTCTCCAGTAACGGCGCGTGGTTGAGGATTCGGCAGTAAGTGCTATAAGTAATCCCTGGGGCGGCGGTACATATTACATGAAGCCGCTTTTCAGGCTGTGGAGAAGGCTGTGAGAAGGAGGCTTCTGGGGAATGTTTGACTACCCCCGAAGGCTGTAGACTCTACAGTGTGGAGGGTGCGGCAGCGGCGGAACTTTCAATTCTCGACCCCCATAAAAAATCAACTTCTCTTTCGGGATGTGAAAAAATAATCGATAATGAAAAAAATCGGTTGAAAATCGATTTTTCTCCAACAAATAAGATTTTAATTTTCTAAAAGTCGATTAATTAGTAATTTAAATTTGGGAGGCGGGAATGGGTACCGCCGCCCAGGGAACCTTTATTGAATAACCAACACCTCTGCCATAGGTCACCCCAAGTGGTTCGCTACGTTTGGTGATTTAGCAGGGGTGCCCGGGTTCACGGGGTGAGGTTTGTCTAGGTCTTGTAGGCGGATGACCAGGACACACTGAACCCCAGATTCCTACACACCCCTTTAATCCTGTCCTTCCCAGAACTCTCCTATCCTTCCTTTCCATAAAAAACCCTCCACACAGCATCTCCAAGGATGAAATAGGCCCTGAGGGAAATTATTTTCATCAGGGCCTCCTATGTGGAGCATATGTAAAAAAAAAACGATTTCTTACACTTACGATTTATTCATTCACAGCCCTGTTACACTTAGTCATTAGTCCGGAATCCGGAGCGCGGACCTCTATGATGTTTATAAACAAAACATGACATTAACGCCATCTGTGCGTCTACGATGACATTTCTTTTGTGCTTTTAAAGCTGTTTAGTTGAAGTTTCTAATAAAACTTGTCACTAGATGTCAACAGAGGTAACGAACAATTTGTAATTTGTGTTGATGATTTTAAAAAAAAACTTTTAATTTCTGTTGAATATTCTTTTAGTTAATAAAACTGTGATTAAAGATATTTTACGAGTTTATTTTAATTTGATAAATTTGAGGAAAAATCGAATATTATAACAAATTTTCAAGAAATCTCGATTATATATATATCGATTTTTAAGCTAAGAAAAAGAACTGATTATTTAATAATCGTCGATTATTTATGTAAAAGTCACATCCCTACTTCTCTCCCTTGAATTTATTAATAATGAACTAATCATTAAGCCGTTTCCCCGCAGGGATAGGCAAAGAGGATAGAACGACAAAAAAATCGGTGTTGGCACATGCTCTTTGCATCATTCACATTCATGCCACTCTGCTATTATTCTGACTCTTGACATGGCCCGATTCAAGTATTTGGTTCATTTAATAGTTTCGGCCATCATTGCCTAACCCCCGTTTCGCCTAACCTCTGCGAAAAGAGGTCGATTTTTAGATGTAAAACATATTTTATCTCAAGCATTAAAAACCACGGAGGGCAATGTTTTTTCTTAAGGCACGTTGCCGGGTTACGAATAAACGGACATTTCAATTTGGGAGGCCGGTATGGGTACCGCCGCCCTGCGAACCATCTATATCCCGCGAACCATCTCTCCACCCCTGCCATAAGTCAGCCCAAGTGGTCCGCTATGTTTAATGATTTAGCAGGGATGCCCGAGCGCCTGAGCCTCTCGGGATGAGGTTTGTGTAGGTCTTGGTGACGGAGGCGTTGCTTGCGAATGATAACTTAAGTAACAGAGGATTAAATCTGGACGTATTAGTTCAATCGGTTTTTATTTTATTTTATTTGGGAGACCAATAGTTTACATTAATAACTGAGCATAATAGTAATTGAGTCACAATAATTAAACCCGGTTATTTTACAGGTTTCCACATAAGTATTGTATACAATTGTAGTGATTCCAGAGATAGATACTAATGAAAAATTACATTTCAAGAATCAAGTTATTTAGATGGGAATGGGTAGAGACACTAAAGAAAACCTTAACAAATAAACTAAGGGTCAAAATTAACAGAACATGGACTGGACATATGTTGAAAGGACGCAAGAGAAATGGACCAGAATAGTAACAGAGTGGTATCCAAGAGACGGTAAAATAAACAAAGGTGGACAAACGAAAAGATGATCTAAAAAAGGTGGCTGGTCCAAAATGGATCAGAGTTGCAAAAGGATAGAGAAAAATGGAAATCTTTATAGGAGGCCTATTATGTCGAAAGACAAGCTGTTTCTAAAAATAATGATAATTGATAATTTAGAATAATATTTAAAAAAATATATACTAATTAGATTAGACAAATGTAATAAAAATGAAACATTTTATATTATTTTTTTAGGGAGGGATAGGATAGGGAGGGGGGATCGGTTAAGTTGAGGTTTAGTAATAAAAATACATAAAAATATGCGCAACAAAAAATTAAATGACAGAAAAAATGAAGTTCATAGGGTGGTGGTTGTATTAGAGGGTATCTATAGTTATTGTAAAGTATTGAGAGAGCGTCAATAGGCCTTCTCTACGTGCCGCGCCGTGGAATTGTGTTCCATGAAGTTACGCCACTGTTGTAGAGCTGCGGTTCCGAAAGTGTCTACCGCCTCAGCTTAGGGATTAAAATGATAATCATTTATTTGTCACCAAACTTCATGCTTGGTAATTTGAGAAGCAATTTGCTGGGATTTAATGAAGCGGTTTTTGTATGGGTGGTTTTAGAGTTTCTTGTTTAAATATTATGTAAATTATTTTCATTTTGGTGTGGCCCCACCAATTAAAGGTTTTTGTCAGTTGCGTGATACCATTAAAAAAAACAAATGCTACTTAAAAATAAATAAATAAATCCCTCACAAGAGTCCAACTACCCGAGGCAGGTTGAACTACAGCAACCCCTTAATTTATGAGGCGGGTATGGGTACCGCCACCCCGGGAACCATTTATTTGTTAACCAACACCTCTGCCGTAGGTCACCCCGAATTGTTAGCTACGTTTGGTGACTTAGCAGGGGTGCCCGGGTTCATGGGGTGAGGTTTGTCCATGTATTGACGGCGAATGCGTCTGCCCACCAGCTACATGGCAGTCAGAAATGGTTGAAAGAAAGCTTTGACTTCTCCAGCTGTACTCTCTCGAAACATTGCTTTACACCGCAGTGGGAGGGATGGATTCGTACGTCCGTCACTCCTGGACACACTGACCTCCAGATTCGTACTCACCCCTCATACTCTTTTCCTTCCTAGAACTTCCTCTCTTCCTTTCCTAAAAAGACACTCCAGACAACATCCCCAAAGATGACACAGGCCCTGAGGAGAATTGTTTTCCTCGAGGCCTCCTGTGTGGAGCTAATATAGAAAAACCAAAAACTGGTTTTGTTTGAAGGGAGATATGAGGGATCACTTAAATTTTTTTTTTACATGAGCTCCACACAGGAGGCCCTGAGGAAAATAATTTCCCACAGGGCCTATGTCATCTTGGAGAGGAGAGTTCTGGGAATGAAAAGGGTTTAAGGGGTGGGTATGAATATGGGAGGCGGATGACCAGGACATACTGGGGTTCAGTATGTCCTGGTCATCCGCCTCCAAGACCTAGACAAACCTCACCCCTTGAACCCGGGCACCCCTGCTAAATCACCAAATGTAGCGAACCACTTGGGGTGACCTATGGCAGATAATTGAATCATCCTAAAAAATTACTGTTTATTAATAACAATTTTTCTCTTGTTGTTTCAGGTGAGACCCAAGTCTAATTATTTGCTGTTACAAAGAATTTGCAAGTAAGTGAACAAGTTTTTGCATTTTATTATATTTATTTGTTTCAATAATTTTCGTCATTATGGAGACTGCCACTTTTCAAGTGCTTATTTGAATATGATAAATGTATCTGTCTGCCTTTATTACTTTACAATTTTGTTATTCTAATTAAGAATAAAAAAATTATACATACCTATGTATAGTTTTAGTTAATATGGTTACATTGTAATCACGATTTAGAATTTAAAATACAAATATTTATGTATTTAGTAAGAAGAAAAACAAAAAAAAAAATATACATATATATATTATGAAGGATAAAAATACAGCATTATAGGATTACTAGCATGATTTTCAGGTGGAAATAGAGGAAGCAGTCTTTTGTTAATGATTTTTCTAAAATATTTTTTGATGAGAGTTCAATAATTGTATTATATTATTGATGATTTTAATTTCTTCTAGTAATTTTTATTTATTTATTTATTGACGCCCTATTGGTAGGCTTTTACACATTAAATACAAAATTCATTTATAACAACAGTATAAGACAAATAAAAAGATTGTAAAATATACAAAAAAAGCGAAAACGAAATGTAATAAATTAATAAGAATATATCAAATGCTAATTTCAGATGGATTACTTTAGAGAACTCGTAGGTACAATTCATTTACCTACGAGCAAAAACATAAAAAAAAATCAAAACACATTCATTTTTACTTAATAACTTGTATGCATTTAGAATACGACCAATTAAAAAAACAATAAACAAAAGAAAATAGAAATAAAATAAAATTATTTCTCCTTCATTATTAACATCAAAAATTGTGGGCTAATTTGGCTTTAAATGTAACGGAAGTTTACATTAAATAAATATGTCAGCGATGTCACTTAGTTCATTGCCCAATCTATGAATTCTTTCTATCACAGAATTCATAGCGAAGTTATTTTTGTAAAATAAAATATTCCACCTAGTATATTTTGGAGGTATATATAAGGATAACAAGTTTGTAGTGTCAGGGCAGCCCAACCTTGAATGAATAATTTTATATATTTAGAGATCAAAGAAAAGTTATTAAAGAAACATTTTCTTTGGTGTGCATATAGTTACATAACATAATATTTCATACACTCTGAATTATAATAGTGAACCTGGGATGTGTAAAAACCTCAAACTCGTTGGGCATAGTAAAATAAAAAATATTTGAACGAATCTATTCGCGGACAAAAATATATAAATATAAACAAATTGGCAACCAACACTGGTCTAAATTTACACAAAGTCACTAACCCTATTGAGCAATCGTCTGCTGCATAGGCGGCCTTTTGATTATTTTCCAGACGTTGGAAATGGAGCACAATTTGATAATATTTTATGACGGACACCGATAAGGTTAAGTTGATCTGTAGAGAGTAAAATTCACAATGATTCAAAATTTCAATGGATTGGCAGCTTGCGTTTTCTGATGTTATAATAACATTTTGCATCATAATTCGCATTTTGTATTGAAAAGGACACTTCAACGCCTGTGGTGGTCTATTCGCAGTTCAAACGTACACAATACATTTTGCTATCCCTGATAGTACATCAAGACCGTCACACAACCATTTTGTAATATAAATAGTTTTAATTATAATCGAGATAAAAAACAACTTAAACATATTATGACGCCTTACCAAACTCTCCTAATAAAGCAACTACATACCAATGAAACAACTCCTAACTGCAAATACATCTACAAACATTCACAAAAAACATATCACAGCCTGAATCAAAAATCAAGATTTTCACTTTATACAAAATACTTTAACCCCTAACCAAACATGACCAAAGTATAAAATAAATAAACATGTTTTTCAAGAATTTACCAACTATTCACATGTACATATATATACTTTATATGTATTTATTCTTTTTTTCTAAGTAATCAATGTAAAATTACCATTAAAATGTTACAAACAAAAGAAAAAAAAAACTAACTTTCTACTACAACACATAAATACCTGTACTTGTCACACTTAATCATAAACACGTAAACACCTCAGCACAGGTTCTCCTAGTGAGGTGTTCACGAAACATTCAATATTACCAAGTTTCACCTTCTTAAATCTACCTTACACCCAACATAATAAAATGTAATGTTAATATATAAAAAAAATTTCAAAATTTATTATGTAAAAATGTTTATAATAAGGTAAAAACTGTAATATATAGATATAAAAAAGCAGATGGTTGTCCTTAGGAGTAGGTTTAGTTAGGGCTTTCATCTACAATATTATTATTTCCTACATTGATAATACATTATTTAATTTACTATGTACATTGTATTCGTATGATTTCAGGTATAATATTTCGTGAAGTTTAAAATTAGATAATAGCTTTTAGGGAGCGTACATTCGAACAAAAAATATCGATGTAATGTTTTGTTATTTTGTAATTTGTAAAAAAATCGAATTAAAAAATTACTCGTCTAATATCGATCATTTTCAATTGGAATTCTAATTCTAGTCATTTTGTTTTTCGGGAACTCTCGGCATTGTTTACCTACAACTCGTAGACAATATAAATTATGACAACAATGATTTACATTCATTTAGTTTCTACTAGTGTTCTGTTGCCAGTCTATTGTTGAAGTTCTCCTTAGATACCGTTGGATAATTAATTAATTGACCTATTCGACACAATCGAATAAATTTAGGTTAGAGCTTTCACACAATGTAAATATTTGTAGTACATTAATCATTTTTTAAACAACTTTAGTAGATTTAGATACTATTTAATAAGACAAGAAAAACATTGGGGGTACTTTAACATATTCCCACAAATACAATTAATAATCATAAGACTAACTGACTAACCATCACTCCCGCAAGGGCCAAACGACTCGGTCTTGGCACACACTCCTTACCTCATTCACATTCATTCATCGTCTCATATATAATACAGTAATCATAAGGCTTTCATAAAAACATATATTACAGTGCGATTAACGCCCCTAGTAGTGAGCATATCGATGTAAGTTTTATCACATATATCGATTATACAGGCCTGCAATTGACACTTTTTGATTTTTTTTTCACCGTAATGGGTGAATCGTATGTATTTTGGTGCGCTGAGTCCAAATATGCCCTCAGTTTTTCTCCAGCACGTAGGGATTTTCCGCAAAATTAAAATGAAAGTTATGCAAAACCCGCAGTACATATAGGTAAAAAATGCATTTTGAAATGAAAAAAAAATAGTGGATTATTTACATTTTTAAATACAATTTGATAAAAATAATATGTATATACAATAAGGATTTATTTATTGTTATTAAGTTTATTTTGTAGAACTCAGAACTCAGTAAAAACAGAAAATTATTCAATGTAAAAAATAAAATAAAAATAAAATAAAATAAAATAAGGATTTATAATTCTTTATAATATCTACATCTTTTTCCCTCAAAACTCCGTTTTGAGCTTTTCCGTTTGTGTGGGATGTCTGGAGTATATATATAGATATATGGAGCATCACAGGTCTGCAAATTGACATTTTTATTTTTTTTTAATGGTAATGGGTGAATTATATGTATTTTGGTACGCTGAATTCCAGTATGCCATCCATTTCGACCCATCACGTAAGGATTTTCCGCAAAATGGAAATTAAGATATAGGCTAAACCCGCCTCACACTACTTCTGTAGGGAATGTTTTTTTTTTACGTTAACTCCACGCAGGACGCCCCGAGGAAAATAATTTCCCTCAGGGCTTATGTCATCTGGGATGCTGTGTGGAGGGAAAATGTTCAAAGGAAAAAAAATATGCAAATTTAATTAATTTTAAGTCATAAAATATTTTATTTACATTATATACAATTATAAATCTATATAAAATCTGCTTTTTTAGTTCTGAAGCTTCGTTTTGTGCTTTTTCTTTTGTGGGACGTTATATTAAAATTGTTGAGGTCCACTGGAGTCGCCTAATTGAAAATCCTCACTAGAAGTTTCTTCTGATGATGGCAAATCGTCTAGGCTTTGGGGGTGCTTGTGGTGTAGGAATGCTAGGTCCGTGAGGGACTGGGCGGAGTGCCGAATCCAATCCGTCTGGAGCAAGTGGGACTATGGCATCCCCAATTGGGGCATGTTGTGAAGCTGAAGGTAGTGGAAAGGGGAAGGAGATAGGGAAGAGGAAGGTGAGGAAGTAACTGGCTATTCAGAGCTGGACACCAAACACGGCTAAAGCCATTTCAAGCAACGTTTCAATTCTGAATGGTGGTCTTACACCAGGGCGATACAGAGAGTATCATCGAACATCCCACAAATATACTTAATATTATTTTAAATGAATAAAAAATTATGAAATAACACAAATTAATCAAATAAAATTTCCCCGACCCGACAAATAAAGATCCCGCGACCTTCGGAGTGCTAGTCAAGAGCCTTACCGCTGGACTATGCCGGCCACTATTCCTGGTTTGAATTCTCGATAAATCATTTCCATTTTTTAAAATGGCAAAGAAAAGTTTTCAGTTAAAAAAATTACACAATAATAAGTATGTACTAAAACCATCAGTTACAATTTTGAAACGGTACCTAAAAAAATTATAGCGCATTTGAATTCATTGAACAAGACTTCAATTTGAAAGGCGTCCCGGGAACCATTTATTGGATTACCAACACCTCTGCCATAGGTCACCCCAAGTGGTTCGCTACGTTCGGACCTGTTGGTTTAGACTACGTGGTGAATTAGCAGGGGTGCCCGCGTTCATATGGTGAGGTTCACCAAACAGCGTGGCAGGTCGGATTTGGTCAAACTCACTGGATAAGTAAGTTTGACCTCTCTCGGAACATTGCTTGCACCGCAGTGGGGGAGGAATAGATTCATACGTCCGTCATTCCTGGAAATCCTGACCCCAGTTCCTACCCACCCCTTAAACCTTTTTCCTTTCCAGAACTTCCTTTCCCTAAAATTCCCTCCACTCAGCACCCTCCGTTGTTGCAAATTGTTTTCCTTAGGGTCTCCTTTGTGAAGCCAATTTAAAAAATATATCAATGAATAATTAACGCACATCACAGACAACAGATCAACAGAAATTAGTATATTTGACGATATTCCAACGACTGATCGTGTCAGTGTGTTAATAAGTTAATCAAAATCAAATTTACTGACAAGAATCTCCAAACAAAATTTGAAAGTCCCCAAGTAAAAAATAAATATTCTCCGTAAGAAAACAAAGCTCACTTCTGTTCTATTCTTAGGAGTTAGTTCCTTTGTTGTTCTCGGCTAATGAGTAGGCCAAGACGGTGAGCTTATTATTTCCCCGGAGCTTAAAGCTCGGAGCTTGTCTCCCAGTTTCCGTACAAGACACCTTTGCCTGCGGGTCTTTCATAATGTCAGATGCAAAACGCTGCATTCTTTATCTTGTACTTTCTTGTTGTTGATAAAAGGTCTGGCGTTTCCACTAAGAATTCTTCTCATATCGAATGACTTTGCAAAGACAAATTTCTCTTACAAACTGAAGTGGTAATAATAAAACGAAACTCGTATTTTAATTATCTCCTTTACAATTCGTGCTTTTATCGTTAAGTTTTTCTTTGTTTGCGCTTCTCGTTTACAAAATAATTAAATAGTACCAATTTTGGTTGTAAATCTGTCTGTAACTCCGGTTTAATGAACTATAGTACTTTTGATTTTGTTTCTAGAATTCAGACAAGCGATAAAGTACCTACATACCTGTAATAATATAACATTTTTAACAGAAAATTATTTCAAATGACATTTAAAAAATTGTCGAGAATCAGATTATTAAAAAATATTAACTGCGAATTGATTAACATTATAAATACACTGGATATAAATTGAAGCTCTTCCTACCGTTCCCAATGAAGAAAATTTATAGAAAATTGTTAATTTTAATATACTAAGATACAAAAATTAATGTTTCTTTGTTTGTCCCTAATGCGTTCCTAACCCATTCATCATATGCGCATGCCCGCGATGTTTTCTGTATACCATAGTGAGCTCTGGCGTTATGAAATTATTAGTGTCCAACCGAAACAGGAAATTCTACTGAAACCGAAACCGAATGTATCTGTCTCAGTTTCGGCCGATACCGAATCCGAAATTTTTTAGCACAAATCTATTGTTTACTGAAATTTGGTTTATTTTTTACTCTTATACTGACAGTTAACACGTGGTAAGTGAAATAAAAAACAATATACAGTATGTGAAAAAATATATTCATTTTTTTTATATTATTGCCATAAAACAAAACAAAAAACTATAAGAATTAACAAAATATGTTAACTACTTCTTGGAATATTTTTTTTTTAATAATTACACTTACAATATAAATGATGGATCTCTTTAATTGAGTACTTATTTTAATTTTAATAGGCCACTTGCATCACATTTTTTTAAAAAAAATTCCGGTTTAGGCAAATATTCTAAGACATCCTGAATTTTATTTTTTTTATACGTATTTTTGAAACCCTGGCGATTTTTTGAAAATTTCAATCCGAAAAATCAACCTTTTTTATGAACCGGAAAGACGGGACATAATTTTATGAGTGCGAAAAAAGGATAATTACATAGCTGAAAATCATTTAAAAAAAATAACGTTTACAAGAAAGAACACGAGGCACACCAAAAATATTACATCTCATAAATATTTTTTTCCTTGGTCCATCTTATTGATCATAAATCATTATAATGTTCAACGTCTATATCACTAAATCCAATATAATATACTTGTACTTGTAAATTATAATAATAATAAGAATATTATAAAATTTCATTTGGTTAAAATCAGCACCATTACCATTATACCTCTAAAACACGTACAGACAGCATAAAATGTACGGGCTTCTCTTCATAACATCTGTTAAAAAGTCAAACCAAATGACAAGTTCGCAGAGAACAAACAATAATTCTAGTGAACGTTAAATGTCAAATTCAAAAATTCACCTGAAATCAAAGTGTTGCCGTATAAAAAAAAATCAGTGTTGAATTTTACGAAATTAATAGAAACATTTTCGGAGACGAGACATTTTCATGTAGTGACGTCACGAGCCCAAATAATGGATTTATTTATTGAAAAAAAAACTGTACATTTCTAAAAAAAATTACTAACATTTTCGTAATCGTAATAAAAAAATCTATCCACACGATTTTTTCGAAGTCGTTATGTAATCCATGCAAGTGGCCTATTGTCGAGAATTCAGATTATTACAATTTGATTAAACACACGGCGAAAAAAATATTAACTACGAATCGATTTACATTATAAATACACTTTGGATATAAATTGAAACTTTTCCTACCGTTTCCATTGAAGAAATTTAAAAGAAAATGTTTTATCTTAATATATAAAAATAAATGTTTCTTTGCTTATCCCTTATGCGTTCCTAAACCATTCATCCGATTGCGATGACACTTTGGGGATATGATGTGAGCATGCCCGCGATGTTTTCTGTATATAATAGTGAGCTCTGGCTTCATTAAATTATTTCCTATATTATTCATCCGATTGGGATGAAACTTTGGAGGGTTGTTGTCACACGCCCGCGAAGGTTTCGATATGTGTACTGGTGAGCTCTGGAGTTAGGGTAGTCGGGAAGGCGGGGAACTTAGAGAGGGAACGCGGGAAGGGAAGGGGACACGGGAGGGGAAGGGTAGGTGGAAGGGGAACTGGGAAGAATGAGAAAGGACACGCAGGGAGATACTGATTCTACATTTAAGTGGCATTGCAATGCATGCCGGGAACGCGCTAGTAATTTAAAAAAAAATTAACACTTTTAAATAAAGTTTGCATATTATTCGACTTGATTCGAAGTTACAAGTTAAAATCAATTCACATTAATTTGAGTATAGTAAATACTTTACTTACTGACACTGCACTTTCTTGACACTCACTGCAAACTGATTTGGCTTGTCGGCAAATTGTGATTATTGGATAACTTGGTCAATCTTATTAATCTAAATTCTCCATGAATAATAATAATGCCAAAGTGTTTGTCAATTAATTTAGTCAATCGTTGCAGAAATGATAATCCCCCCTCGCCCCTCCCGCACCACCCCTCGCGGTGACAGCAAAGGGATAGCCCAATTTAATTACTTTCTCAGAATTTGAAAATTTTAATTGGAAATAGTTTAAAGGGTAACTTTGGCTGGCAGGCCTCCAGTTTGTGGAAGATGAATTGACTTCAAAAATGTGTGGAGGGAATTTTTATAAATTACACAATTTACGTTCTGGCAGAATTTTGGGGTTGTGTGCTACATATTTGGCGCAGTGTTTTATGTTCATTTTTGGCACTGTAGAGATTAAGTGATGGAAGTATGTCGTGGTAGTTTCCCTCTCCTCGAAGTATTTTTAATCTTTGCTTAGTTCTGCCAAAAAAATTATCCATCATTTTCTAATACTTTATTTCTTCTTTTAAAGTATTAAATAGAGTAACAAACAGAAGAAATACCAATATTGTTTTGCAACAAATGTATCGAGATCATTTACAACACACGTGCACCCATTTCTCGCCTTCATACGCTTCATAAAATTTACATCAAACATCGACATATTTAATATAAGTTTGCTTGTTTAACTAAGTTTAATGAGATATTTGAATGATATTTTCAGCCAGCATATCAATATTATCTAGGAGGTTTCGAAATAATTTCTGCAGAGATGTATTACAAAATTTTAAGTATTCCAGTGTTTTCTTAGGCTAATTCACTCAGAGATTCACAGAGATATTTGTTCTATTTTAAAAACGCCATGCTTCATTTAGTATTTTCGCTTACAACTGTTCATTACGAACGTTTTTAATATAAACATTAATTTATTTCATACTAACCGGTCCTCGGCATGCGTTGCAATGCCATTCAAAATTGATTGAATTGAATTGAGAAAATTAATTTATTTATTTATTTATTTAAACGCCATAGCATGGCTTTTACATTGAAGTGAGTACATGGTATTATAAGTATACAGTGGTACACAGGAGATTATCAATAATAACAAAATAGAAATGAACATTTAACAAAGTAGTAAGTATTTAGGTAAAGGATACTATTATGTTTACTAAACTACTGTTACTATACAAAAAAAATAATATCAATGTTATAATAACCGAGAACATAAAATTTAGATAGGATTATTTAGAATAAAAAAGAAGTACCTAAACAAAGGGGACTTGTCAAAAAGTTGTCAACAGTATTTATAAGCACTAAATAGAGTAAATTTGCATTGAGTTTATTGTTACCTTCAAAGTTATCTTTGTTTGAAATTATTAAGCAGGTATTGCTAATTAGCTAACTGTTTCAGGGCTGTCAGTTAAATATTTAATGATAGTTTTGGTTTAAAAAAAAATCATTTTTAATAAAATAATACATTTAAAAGCTATCTCTCTTCAGTCTGATAGTAAAGATATCTGAAGTACTTAAGTACCTAGTTGATTTATTATGAATTTCCCGCCCGGCTGGGCTTTTACACATTATTTTTTTTTATTTATTACAAAGAACATCTAAGTTAAGCATTACAGAATCAAAGCAAAATCAAAAACAAAATCGAAAACAAAATAGAAGACAAAATCAAAAACAACATCTAAAGCAAAAACAAAGTAAAAAACGAAAATAACATCCGCCATGCAAGATGGAAAAATGTAATACTAGGAAAATTACAATACATTGGTAAGGTCTCATATAAGTCAATGCTAATTCTTCCTGCATGTCCTTTCCCATGCGCCCCCGTTCACCTCCCGAGTCCCCTTCCCCCTCCCTCATCTCTTCCCTCTTCGCGAACCCCACCTCCCCCGTCCCCCTTCCTTTGCCTTTCCTTCCTGCCGCTAAAACAAATGAAATACACATTTCATATCGCTAGATCTTACCATTATATATAGCCTATTTGTTATTCTGATGTATGAGCTATATTATTGTAAAGTTTCATTAAAATCCATTCAGTGGTTTTTGCGTGAAAGAGTAAAAACACACATACATGCATACAAACTTTCACGTTTATAATATTAGTAAGATGATTGTATTTTTCATTTGGAGGGGTGCAGACACACGTTCAACGTTTGTCCCGTTCAACGTTTGTCACATTTATTGTGTAAGAAAGGGGGGCAGCATTATACGTTTGAGAACAAAAGCAAAACAATCAATGCATTGACATTTGACGTTTTTGAATTTATGGAATTCACCCACTGTTCATTCATTCATACTTATCACAATATTGCTGCAGCTCTTTCAAAAGAAGAGAATTCGTTCTGTACAAACTTTACGAGGAAAAGAATTTTCTTCATGTAAGTTTTAAGATTTTCACGGCCAAAAGCATTTTCGTTATTCGTTTTTGGGGCGTTATGCCGTGTTGCGCTACCTCCTTCTTTAGCCAACGTTTCGGACATCGTTGCAGTGTCCATCATCAGGGCAGATCCGGCAGATCCGGTAGATGTAATTGATGTAGATGTAACATCTACCGGATCTGCCGGGTCTGCCCTGATGATGGACACTGCAACGATGTCCGAAACGTTGGCTAAAGAAGGAGGTAGCGCAACACGGCATAACACCCCAAAAACAAATAAAGTTAAATTTTCTTCTTATTTTTTTTCGTGAATTTGGGATTATTTATTTAATATCCACGGTATAAATACACCATAAACAATGATTACATGCTACAGAAAATCATAAGAAAATATTAAAAATAATAAAAAAAATCAGTTAATTGTGGCATTTGATTGTGAAATGATATTCGATGTATTCGTATAAATAAGAGATAGAATTAATAAAAATTCTATAGTACAAATAATGAAGACTTAGATAATTAATATTGATTGAAAATATTTTATAGCACAGCCCTCTTGTACCTACCTTCCATGCAGTTAAATAGACTTACCACATCTGCGTATCTATTACTAACTTCATGCAACCTAGGTACAACTGAGTTTTCGGAATACTCAGTCGTGGGATTGTTGCATTTAAACAGGATTTTGGAATGAGTAGTTCTCGTGGCATATGAAAATCAATGAGGTTAATTAAAGCAGGGCTATCTATCCTACCATTTACAATTTTGGACATAAATGTAAAGTCAGATATAAGTCTTCGATCTAAGCCTCATAATAATTAAACTCTTTCATAAAGAAATTAGTTTGTTTTAAATGTGAATGCTGAGTGTGAAAATAACGTATCTAAGGAATTTAGGTTTAATTTTTCGATTGAATCTGAATGTATTTTAAAATTGGGAGACTAGATCGAGGAGTTATATTCGACTTGACTACGAACTAAGGACGTATACAAAATTTTTAATGTTGAAATATTCCTAAAACGTCTAGTACTTCCCTCGTACTAGATGATGCGCATTTCCTTTCAAATCATTATAGATGGATACTTTAATTGTACTGACTACTCCGGTGTTAATTTATTCTAATAATGCTCTATCTAATACATTTTCACACAAGGCAGATATATTCCCGTAGTTCTAAATCTAATTTCGCATACAAAACAAATCCATTTTCCCAAGGGGAAGGTAGAGATAATGGAATGCCACAAACAACCTCTCCTCTCCTCGCACAGTGCACACTCCTTACTCCTTACTCCTCGCTCATTGCTTCCACCACATTCTAATTCCTGTGACCTCATTCTAACTTCTAATGCAATTTAGTACATTATTGCAACAATTGGCGTGATCCGTTCCAAGCAGGCAAACTAAATTTAATTCGTGGTAGAGACGGATTAATTTGGTAATATCCAAACTAATGGCCGTTTTCAATGAAGCGCTCGATGATTGCCATTTGTCCGGATGGCCGAGTTTGCACGCTCAAATATATGCTAAGCTTTAAGGAAACATGCCAAAAACGCGTGTCCAACATATATGTACACGTCTGACATTTGTCACATGAGAACGGGTCGCTTCTTCGACGCGTTCTTGTGTTCAACAGCTCGGCTGTGGTACACAATAACACTGGCAGAATCTTTAATAAAAAACTGTTCCAAAATGAATCACGATAAAACGTTTTAAGCAAAATTAACCATTTTTTGAGGTAGGTACATACATGATAAATAATAATAATTTTATTTTTTTTATTTTTTTATTTATTTTTACTTAATTATGTGTTCTTTGGGGATGCTGGGTTTAGGGTCTTTTTAGGAAAGGAGGGAGAGGATGTTCGGGGAATGAAAAATGTATCAGCGATGGGTAGGAATCTGGGGGTCACTGTGTCTAGGAGTGACGGACGAATGATTCCATCCCTCCCACTGTGGTGCAAGGTGATGTTCCGATAGAGCCCTGTTGGAGAAGTCAAAAGGTCTTCCTCAACCCGTCTCCTAATATTAGCTGCCACGCAGTTGGTGGACAGACGCATCCGCCGCTGAGACGCAGACAAACCTCACCCCACGAACCCGGGCACCCCTGCTAAGTCACTAAACGTAGCGATATATTATGGCAGAGCTGTTGGTTATCCAATAAATGGTACCCAGAGCAGTGGTACCCATATCCGCCTCCCAAATTGATTACAATGTAAACATACGTAATTATATTTAATTTAACTCAACGTTCGATTTAATTAGATTGTTAAATACGGCATTTAGTAATAGTACCCTATTCGGAAGCCACTGGAGCGACTAGGGTTAAAATATGGACCACTTTCATTTTTCTGCGATTGACAGCGGTCCAAATTTGGACCACATTTTTTTATGATATTTACGGTTTTAACGTTTACGATTTTTTAATATTTTTTTTTGTTGAATTCATTGGCTATATAGATCTATAATCAGTTTGTACGTCTCCATATTAAAATTTAAAGGCATGATTTTTTAATGTGGGCCGAAAATAATTCAAAATGATCTACAAAAAATCACGAGCAATCGGGGGAGAAAGTTTTAAAGCGCTCTGTCGCTCGGTTGCGTTCATCATTATACGTAGAGGTATTTTAAAATTATTTTCCACGAGCATAAAACACGATGCACGATTAGCCGCACTTAGTAAGCTCGCGCGTCGGGAGTAATTGGGTGAATTAATTGCCTAAATAATGGAATGCACAATGGTTTACCTTCCGCAGTGGGTTATTGCCCGGGCACCTATACTAGTAATAGGCAGTAGTCAGTAGGTGCCTGCGAGGCAGAGGCTCCACGAGCTAACGTAAGCAAATGAAAAGCCAATATCTGATGATTGCAAATACCTGTCAAACATTATAATATCGAAAGTTAGACTTGGAATTAGTCTCAACATCCTCTACGAAATCTGTGACAGTTCGAGCTATGAAACATACATATATCATTGAGGTTATGAAATTAACCGACATATGTCGGTAGTATACAGGGTCGCCCCTCCATGATGGTTGCCAATTACGAGAAGCCGTGAGGTTTTAAGAATCGAAGAGATTTTGAAGGCAAAATAGAGAGAAATTGTCCGGAAACAGGCAGTTCTTCACACTCGTTCCTGATTTATAAGAGATTTTAATCTAAATAAAAGTCACGGTGTTTTTTTGTGAAACTTTAAAAACTTCGGTTTTGGGAATCAAAATTGTTTCTTTCTGTCTAAATTTGTTTTCGTGGGTAGTACAATTTTTTTTTAATCTAGTATCATTTTTATATTTTTTTGGGAGATAATAGAGAGTTGGGTATTGGAGAGTTCGGTAATTATCCACTTAACCTTATCAGATTTTACTTAAAATAATTAAAATACTAGTTAATTCTTCGAAAACTACTGTCTTTTTATTTTCGAAATCTTGCAACGCGCATTTAGAAAAAAATCCTTCGAAAACAACTGTCTTTTAATTTTTGACATCTCGCAATGCGCATTTTGAAAAAAAAATCCTACGAATCAATTTAAATTTTTGACACCTGGAAAGGCGAATTTTCGTACCATTTCTTGTGGTAATTCTCTTAACTTATCAAACCGATTTCATAAGCTGTGAGAAGGCTGGAAGTTCGTGAGAACCTCTGTAACTTGCTATAAATTGCGGTAAGTGACTTTTGGTGTCGTTTAATTTGGTAATTTGGCCATAAGTCGCTTACGTAAGGCATTTACGTGTGTACAGTAAGCCTAAGAAAAAGTAATGATTAAAATAGCAATTGGTACAAATTAATACACTGTTAAGCACACCTACCTGAGGTGCCTACCTTCTGCCGACAGACCAGCTCAGAGTGGTCAGCAGAGCGGAGGAGACTATCATCACCAGGGTTGTAGGATCTCTGAGGCGTTGGTGTGGCATCCCTGAAATAAACTCTATCCTACGGGCCGGGGAGGCAATGAAACAATTCAGCTGCAGTAAATATCAGGTGTATTGGGTAGAATCCGTTCATAAAACAACAATGCTACATAACACAGTCAAGGTTAGAACAAGGTAGCATCAATATCCTATCTATTTCAGGGGTATTTGGGCCTAAAATCTCTCTCTGCTTCGAGGCCCCCTGGGGCGGTCATTTATTTACGCATTGACTTTAAGAAAGGAACACACGCAAAAAGAGGAATGAATGGCTCGGGTACTCACTGCTGTAAGCTGGTGGCTTGGAGATCGGTGAGGTGAGAGGAATTCAGCCGGAGCTGGCGTTCCCGCAGGTCACTACCAGCGAACACCGCCATTGCGGTCTCATGGAATATTCCAGAACAAAACGGAACGATTCACGCTGCGCGTGCACACAAGGCGCTGCCGTAGAAGGAATGGCGGTCGGGGCCGATCTTTCTACCGCCGCTAGCGCACGGGACGCGTGCGGAGAGGAGGGGGAAACCGTTTGTAAACACAGTAGCGTGGCGTTTTAGTTTGTGAGGGGGCATTTCGTGTATCGTAACAACACGTACAATTTTCCGTATTTATTTTCACCCCATATTAATTTTTTTACAAAAGACAATGGTGCCAACCATATATAGTGCATTATTTGTAATAATTTTATATAGGTAGGTGCGCAGATCCCAGGTGTAGTTCTCTCCAGATAGTCTATAGTCAGGTTGTAAGTCTGAGCTGCCCTTGTTGACTTCCTTCTGTTCCACACCGAGGAACCGTACAATGAGTGATTGAGAGAGGTAGTTTGAGGTTATCCTTGTAGTAAAAAACACTTGTGTTTGGTACTGGATGTTGTTCTGTTTATTCTTGTGAATAATTTTTTACAGAGATTCTGGTCTGAGCACTTGACTGGCAATAATAATTGAGACTAATTAAGTAACAGAAGTGAAAGACCGTTTGATTTAATGCTAAACAAGCATAGTTTAGACAATCGAGAAGAGAGAATGTTAATAAGAATGACAAGCGAAATCAAAACACTCCATTTTATAGACACAAAGGAAAAGTTTTATGCGCCACAGACAAAGGTGATTTTAGACAAGACATTTTATGGCGATATTTTAGTAAGAGGTGGCATAGACGCGAAAGTTTAAGATAAATGGCTCTACACATCGAGATTAAAATAAATGATAAGTAAATGGTCAGTGCTACATGAATTTAAATATAAAATAGGACAATCACAACACACAACATCCAACAGTAGGTATTACTTTAGCTGAATTCTCACATTACTGAGAAATAATTTAAATAAAAGATTATGAAAGTTGTTTTGGAATTATTTCTGCTAACCTGCAGGAATCTATTTTGGAAGTTTGGACCTTAATTTGAACTTTTTCGTGAATTATCCAAATTTGTTGTCCCTTAACATCCCTTAACATCCTGTATACATCATTTTTATATATTTTAAAAATGTTATGTGAAAACTATAAGCCAATACAATTTTTTTGATTCACAATAGAGGCCCTGGGAAAATAATTTCCCTCCGGTTCTATATATTCTTTGGGGTTGCTGGTTAGAGGAAGAAGTGAACATGAAGAATCCCGTGTTGTAGGATGGAGGAAACATAGAAGCCGGCAAAATGTTCCATTGCTGAGCTGTTGAACTTAAGAAAAATAATGTCAACCAAATTTTGTTTTTATTCACCAGTATCGAAGGGATCAATGACACTTGTTCCTCGGAGAATTTCACAATTAAATACCAGTACAACATGAACAGTATTCCTACCTCACGGTTGCGCTCTAAATAGTGCATTCCGTTTGTGTTATTCTTCCCCTTTTTAATACAATACAAAACTTAATTAAATGACGACAATATTAGGGAAATTCAATCGAAAATCTGGAGACAGAAAAATCATAAAAATATATTGCAACCTCTGGGACTCGAACCCAGGGACCCTTTGCTTACATGGCAAGTGCTCTACCAAGTGAGCTAAGGTGTCTATACAATTCGGTCACTTTTAATCGTATCATACTTCGATTAAGAACTACCAACATAAAATTTTTTTTTTTGATTTTTCTGTCTCCAGATTTTCGATTGAGTTTCGTGAATATTTTCTTCCTTTAATTAAATATTACAATTTTAGGTTTTCCTCATAAAGTTAAAAATATATATACATCCTAGACTTGCAGAAAAGTCGATAGGTGTCGCATATTAAAAATAAAATGGGTTAAATTTTATTTAGACACTATGTAGATAGCATTTAGTTAGGGTTTGAATTTTCATATATAAAGATAGAGCATATATAAAGATAGCAGCCAATAATATGTGCGTTAAGAAAATGAAGATAATGTTGGTAGTTCTTAATCGAAGTATGATACAGTTAAAAGTGACCGAATTGAATATAGACACCTTAGCTCAGTTGGTAGAGATGTTGCCGTGTAAGCAGAGGGTTCTGGGTTCGAGTCCCATAGGTGCCAATATACTTTTCTGATTGTTCTGTCTCCATATTTTCGATTGAATTTCGCTAATATTGTCTTCATTTAATTAGATATTACAATTTGAGGTTTTACTCATAAAGTTATAAATAAAAATAAACAATACAAAACTTTTTTTTTTGTTCTTTGTTTTTGAGGTGTTATGCCGTGTTGCGCTACCTCCTTCTTTAGCCAACGTTTCGAAGAGCGTTGCAGTGTCCATCATCAGGGCAGATCCGGTAGATGTGTCACACACATCTACCGGATCTGCCCTGATGATGGACACTGCAACTACTTTTGGTCGTGAAAATCTTAAAACGTAATTCAAAACGTTACTTAACAAGACCAAATAAACCAAATTTTTGTGTTTCAGCCATATATTTATCTCATAGCTTTTAAGATTCAAAGTTGCTTAGTGAATGTTTATTGAATACAAGATTTAGTTTGTTTTATTCATCTTGTTTAAATCAGAAGAAGCACTTCGAACAAATTATTTCCAGACGATATGCGAACAAACTAAATTGGTAAACAGTGAAGTTGAAAATAGAATAATTCCAACTCGAGAGCATTACTTATGCTGAACGTGCTCTGCGATTCCAACAAAGGCTTAACTTGCTTTAAATATTTATTTAATAACAATTGCGTCGCAACTGCAATGGTATTTGAAGGAGGATCAATGTTTTACCTTTCTATTAAAATAGTTTTCAAAATAAAACCATTTAGTAAACAGAATTTCATTTCTTATACTTTATGCCGACCTGGTTTCATTACAGCCGTAGGTTTTTCAGGGCAGTATAATTCTCTCCTAAAGTCCAGCCTTACTGAAAAAACCCGTGAAAATTTCATTCAATTGATAAACAACCGCGGATACGAAAACATTACTGATTAAAAAATGACAAAAAATCTTTGGAAAGATATGTACAGTAAAATAAATATATATACACAGCCAGAGGGGGTAGTTTATCTGTTGTATATGGTTGTTGCATTGATGATTTATGGACGAATTTTAAAACATTTTCCGACGTATTTTAAATGTCTTGTATATTTCTTATTTTTGAAGATGTCTTAAAAACAAATACCATTTTAGAAACTAGATAAAATTAACTTTTAGACTTTTGTATTTGAAATATACTTTAGCGTTTATCAACTGCAGTGTTTTAAGCTTTCAACAAAGTTGAAAAAAAAGCTTACCGTTAACGTATTCTATCAAAACTTAGAAGAATTTTGGAATTTCAAAATTAAAAAACACAGTCCTTTTCTATAACGAATTTGAAAGAAAACCGTCATTTCACTTTTTTATCGTTAATACAATTAAAAATTATTAAAAATTCTAACAATTGTTTCAAGAGAGTAAATGAAATGAAATTTTTGAACAATGTAAACGTTGATTACTCCAATTTGCTATTTATTACACATGCACAAGCCTTTAATGTTATTAAATAACTTAAGTTATTAAATTACTTTTATGGATGTTTTAGGTACTAACTTTAGCGGATAAAAAATAATTTATCTCAAATAACTTATATTTTAAGGTTAACCAAATTAAAATAACAACCGAGACCATATGAGAGCACTGAAACTGTAAAAAATAATGAGAATAATAGAAATTATGTAAATTCATAAGAATATTATGGTGAATTGATCATTACACTGTAAATTCTGATCAAAAACATTAAAGTCTGCAAGTAAAATTCAACGTGTCACAAAATGATTTTTTCCCGCAAAACTATAAAACAAGATAGCCTCGTGGCCTGCGCTGATTTCCCTAGATGTAACAGTATAAAAATGACGTTCATCGGGCGGGCAGTAGATATGTCGTTTAACTATCGTTAAAGCGTTTTGTTATTAGTAAGACTGTAAACAGTTTAGTAACATGTATTATAGTATTTAACATTCATAGCATGTTCAGAAAGTAAGTGTACTGTGAACATAACGGACGGTGCTTTTTCATTTTTTAAGGATTGGCAACACTGAGTGGTAGAGGGGGTCTCCTGACCAGAACGAGCATCGCAGGAATATTGTACGTAAACGTACGTAAACTCACGTTGTAGTGTCCAGTTGCGTGAAAGATGTCAGCAAAACCCCTCCCGTAATCCCCTGACTTGGTGTCTTCAGATTATTATCTTTTCACCTTCCCGAAGGCAAGTATGGATGTAAATATATTTTAAACTGACGAGCAGGTGCAGAAAATTATCCTGAAGTGGGGGAAGAAGCTGGCCGAAGAATTCTTCGAGGAGGGCATAAATAAACTTGTGCCACGGCTCACCACATGCATTGAACGGGTTGGTGATTATTTGGGAAAATGGTCAACAAGTGTATCAACAATATCCTGTAATTTTTTTCTAATACATTTTATGAACATGCCTCGTATATGTGCTTTCACAGAGGGTTGAAAAAATAGGCTGACCTCCTCCAGCGAGGGAAGTAACATGAGGAGATGGAGTGGGGAGGGGGGGGGGGGGGAAACGGGTAGGGGGTTCGCGGGAGGGCTAGAGGAAAATCCGAGACGGGGGAGGAGAACCTGGGAGGGGGGAGGAGAACTCGGAAGGGGGTTCACGGGACGTGGAAAAGGGACGAGTGGAGTGGGGTGGGAAGGGGACGCGGGAGAGGAAGGGGAGGCGGAAGGTGAACGGGACGAATGGGAAAGTACGTGCAGGGGGAAACAATTTATTTATTTAACGGCATAGCAACGCATGTCAGGAACCAGCTTGCTTGAAATAAATAATTTCCTCCATGGCCTATTTCATCTTAGGGATGCTGTGTGTAGAGTTTTTTTAAAGAAAGGAAGGAGAGGAAGTTCTGTGAAGGAAATAGGTATGAGGGGTGGAATCTGGGGGTCAGTGTGTCCAGGATTGACTTATGAATCCATCCCTTCAACTGAGTTGCAAGGGTCGTGGGATTCTGACTGGAGAGGTCAAAAGACCTTCGTAACCAGTCTCCCCGATCCGGCCCGCCATGCAGCAGGTAGGCACACGTCAGCCGCCAAGACTTTGAAAAACCTCATGCCATGAACCTTGGAACCCCTGCTAATTCGCCACAATAGTCACAATATCACTAATTTAGGTTTACCTGGCACCCTAATACGATTAGTCGTATATTTATATCGTATATTTCTGTTATGATAAAACGTATTTTTTTATCAGCCATGATAAAAATAAATCTTAATTTATCAGAGTAACTCATATTTTTGTGGGAAAATAAAACAGTCTTAGTACATTGACTTTCATTCAAGGAGCAATGTAAAAAAGTAGCTTACGCTGGCACAATTCCAGAAATCTTTATTCATACAGATACGTTTTCATTGAGCAGCAAATTTATTCCGTGCTGAGGCGATCAAAGGCAGATTTACATTACGGTGAATAGCTACAAATATACATTACATTATGATACATATATACGACTGGCATAGCGACATCTTTATAACACCTGCCTAGAGTGCCTAGCGATCAATAAGGTTAGTGTAATGTCTTTCTCTCTGTGATCCCTTATAGAGATATTCATCTTTATTATTAGTACTAGACCTAATCTCAGTACTATGTTATTTGATTAAAAGACTTTAGTTCTTTGAAATCATAGTTTTTATTGTTATTACTTATTACGCACAATACAAATATAGTTTAAGAGGACACACATCCTTATAACTCGCTAGCTAGGTTTTGTCTGGCGAACTAATTAGAATGACTTATCTGTCTCTGCTCGGCTATGTTCGGCACACATCATAACCTACACTGTCCTACACCATGTGACCCGATCATAGTATAAACACCAGAACAATATAAACATCATAACTAATATTCCGATTCATTATAGTAGGAAACACTGTTTTTTTTTTTACATAACAGATTAATATAATCCTATTTTAGCGACTATATAAAATAATTGTACATACAAAATGTAATGGTGAAATTAAGTATTAAATACTGTATTTCTTAGTCTCTGTGCCGAGGCGGACTAAAGTTATTTAAATATAGTTTATTTGTCTTCTATATCGTTTTTAGTGTCTTTATTAGGGTTTTTCATTGACCTCTTTCAGCCATACTTTTATTCTTGATTTCATAAATTTATTCATTAGATTTTTTCATTAGTTTTATGCTTATTACAATACACATAAGATAAACATAACTTAAAAAAAAATATTTATTAAGAGTTTATTTTAGAGTTCTTGCCTAAAATTACTCATGAATCCTTCAAGGCCAACATTGAAAATGTCAAGCGTCCTAGAGATATCATTTAGCAGCACCATACCTCTTGTCGTGCATCATCTGCTCTGCATTGTCTGCTCCCGGCAGCCTTGGAGCTAGTAAGACTATGGCCCCCCCAATTAGGGTATGTTGTGGTAGAGGATGGTGGGTACTTACCCAACTTTTCAAGTCGCTAAACACGCCAAAAGCCATTTCTCACAAAGTTTCAATTCTAAACTGTGGTCTTACACCACGGCAATACTGAAAGTATCGTCCACTCTGAAACGTGCCGCAAATGTTCCTAATATAAATTTTAATTATTAAATTGTGAAAACCAAAATTAAAGAAAATATAATTTACTTGCGCACGCCGGGATTTGAATCCGCAACCTCCGGATCGCTAGGCTTGCTTCTCAACCACGGAGGCTGTAATACACAATACAACAGAAAAAGGACTACATGAGCGCCTTCCTAGTTGAGTAGTGACAATCGTTGGCTTAGGTGGTCCCAGGTTCAAATAATTTTTATTGTTACTTCACATTTCTCAGTTATCACTCAGTTTATGAATTGTGTAGGTATATGCAAACAATAATGTGAACTAAAATAAAGTTTTTGCTGTATGGAAACCTACTTTACACATTTATAAAAAAACCATAGATAAAATTGCGAGAAACAATTAACAAAAATTCTGCCTCAATACAGGTTCACCTAGTGAGGCAGGCTATGCACAACTAAAAATATTGTATAACTATACTACTCCTGTGTAACCTTTCTTACGTTACTTTCTATTTGTTAATTTTTCTGTACTGATTGATGTAATCTATTTGTAAACTACATTTAGAATGTAATTTTTTTTAGTTATATTGTTGTTATTTCATTGAATAAAGATTATTATTATTATTATTTTAATCATTAAAAATAACATGTGGTATATTTGTGGCACGTTTTAAGATGGAAGATATTTTTAGAATTACCCTGGTAAAAGACCACAAACTCAGAATCCGGATGTTGCTTCAAATGGCTTTAGCCGTGTTGGGTGACAAGATCTGAATAGACAGGTACTTTACAACTTTCCACTCCCTCATCTCCTTCCCCTTCCCGCCACCTTCAGCCTCACAACGTACCCTAATAGGGTTGCCATAATTTCATTGACTCCAGACTGTATGGAGCAGTTGGGACTCTTGTGCATTATTCACTTTTTTTAACCCCTACCATACAAAGTGAAGAATGAGAGGAAGCGAATATTATTGGAGTTCTGCTCTGTACTCTTTTTAGTCCCTTCCATTTATTTCATTTTATTTTAGTCATCCATTTCATGTATTGATTAAAAACGATATTTTTTTCACATCAGCTTCACACAGGAAGCCCTGTGAAAAATAATTTCCCCAGCGCCCATGTCATCTTTGGGGATGCTGTTTTAAGTTGTTGTTTTAAGGCAAGGAAGGAGAGGAAGTTTTGGGAAGGAAAAATGTAAGAGGGGTGGGTAGGAATCTAGTGTGTGCAGGTCATCCGCCGCCAGATCCAGACAAACCCACCCCATTAACCCGGGCACCTCTGCTAAGTCACCAAACGTAGCGAACCACTTGTGTACTCTGGGTAAGAGGTGTGAATAAGCTGTTTATTATTATTTTTTTGGATTTAGAGTCTGAGACCCCTGGGCCCACAGCCAACGATTTTACTTTATGCCACAGAGGTCGTTGTGTTGTGTTCTTATATCTATATTTATTTGTTTTGCATCACTGTGTATGTGTGTATGTATGTAAATTGTGAAAAACGCCATAAATTGTTTGAAAATGTAAGAAGTCATAACTGTCCAAAGAAAAACGAAGCCAAGGGCTGGTGAAATAATTGTTAAAGTTCGCCGTCAGAAATCTTCACAGAAATATGCAGCGGAATAAAAGTTGAAATGGTTAGTTGGTTCTCCTTCGCAAACGACTTTGAGCGAGAATGAGGATTTTTTTCCCATTCAAAAGCTTTTTCTCGTTTTGCTTGTCACTTCCATATTATACTACAAGAATTTCCTTTCATCTCACTTTTAGTATCATTAATTTCTCTGGAATATAGCCTTGTTTTTTTCTTCCATTTAATGAGTTTTAAAATATATGTAAGTAGCTCAGACCAGTAAAAATTCACGGGATGTTATGACACAATTGTAGACTTTGTGTAGCTGAAAGTATTTATACAGTATTTGCATTTCAAAAAAAATTCTTATCGATTTTCTTTATAACACTCACACATAATATGGCAGAGGTGTTGGTAATAAAATAAATGGTTCCCGGGGCGTTGTTACCCATACTCGCCTCTCAAATTGTAAAAATAAAAAAATCCTCTCTTCCTTCAGAACTACACTAAACATCCATTACAACGGACTGTTACGATACACAAATACGCCCCTGCAAATTACTCGGCCCCTCCTTCCAAGTTGTAGCGCACGCCACTGCGCAAACTACAGTTTCGCTCCCCCTCCGCTAGCTTGCCGGCGCGCTACCGGCGGCGGAACCCAAGACCGTCGGTAGCGAGCCACCAACCGCCACTTCCCTGCAACTCCCGGTCTAGTGCGCACGCATAATGTGAGAATCGTTCCGCGCGCATTCCAGAAAGTTCCACGCGGAAGCATGGAACGTGTTTTTGCTAAGTGATACACTAGGACACCAAGAATGGCCGAATTATTTCCCGACACGGAAGATACAAGAGTCCAAACGCTCACTGTGAGTACCCAAACTGTTATATACCCCCATATTTGCGTGTGTTCACAGTAAATTCACAGCGGAGATAAATAGCCCTTCCAGAGAGATTATAGGGACAGATTCCTCCATTTTAGATATAACTGTTGTTGCTACCCTGAATTACTCTGTATGCATTATTGTGATATTGTGTTTACGCAGGTGTTTTACCCAATATAACTGTTGTTTACCCTGTTTACTGGTTTCACTGCCTTCCCCCAGCCCGTAGAAGTTTGAGCTTTATTTCAGGAAAACCACACACACGCCTCACAGATCCTACCACCCTGGTGGTGAGGGCCTCTCCCGCTCTGCTGACTAAAACCTGAGCTAGTCTGTCGGCAGAATGTAGGGACCCCCATGTAGGTCCGCTAACAGGACGTTTGGTCCAGTTAAATATTAATTTTAAACCACGCGACCACGTGAATAAAGTACTTGCAATCTCAACAAACTTTGAGCTTTATCGAAGGTTTCCAAATATATATCAAGTAATCCCAAGCAATGGGATCGAAGACTACTGTATTCGACATTAATCGTTGGAGTAGAAGATAATTTTAATAGATCTAATCGAAATATGAAACAGAACATGACATAAATGATAATAAAAAATGAGAGTGTGCAATTCGCACGTGGTAGAAGTGAAACCTTCAGAAAACTAAATAGACATTAGTGGGAAGACTAAGGGTCTTCGCGCATGGAGAAATTGAAAAAAGGCAGAGCTGGTCACCGCGGCAGTCGCGTTTCAGTTGCATTGTTGACAGCCATTGTAGTGGCTCACTCATTATCTTCATTAATCAATGAAAAGATTTTTAGTTACATACAAATGGCAGAGAGAATCTTGTTGTTGAATAAGGAAACGATTTCTTGAAAATATAAAAAGCCCAAGATTTGTCTCATTACGTATTAAAGAAGGCAAAAAATTATAAATCATCGTCGTTTCCCATTCCCATTGGCCTCGTTCCGAGTTCTGAGCACTCCAAATAATATTTCTGACAAAGCTGTTTGGGAATCACCGCTGTTGAGATGATTATGCCAATGGTTTGTTATTTGAGTGCGCCGAGAATGGAATTGTTTTCTGCCCAAATTATAACATTAATATCGCTGATTGCCTTCATTAGGGGCGGAAGCCGACGAATCTCCTTCGGGATGTTTCGTAAAACAGAATAGCTGCTGAAATTTTATAGTAATTACCTACGTCCTTCGCCGGTTTGCAAGACTTGCCACATTTTTCTTAAATTGAAAATTGCTCGGCTTCTAGACTTCCATTTTTCATAAACATTCATTTATCAAAGTGATGAAAATAAGGAAAACGACAGTTACTGTCTGTTTTGAGGAATTTGAAAGGCAGAATAATAAAAGAGTATGCATGAGACTAAAGATTGATTTAGAATGTGTGCCAAGACCAAGATGTTTGGCGGTCCTTCTTCTTTGCTTACCCCTGCTTAGTTAGTTAGATAGTTACATTTAAATGTTTTCATGTTTGCATTAACCCCTCCGCAACGTAAGCAGATATATTCGTTAAAAATACGACAGCAGTCAAGTACAATAAGCGTGTTTACACGTCAGCGCTTTTGTCTCCATAGAAACCGTTATAACTCCGTTATTGCTTTAGTTACATCCGTAAAATAAAAAGTGAAATGTCGATAGTGAATCACTCTATTCAAGTTGTCCATAGAAATACATAAAAAGAACATTCTGACAGACGCGCAGTCTGACACATAATTTATCCCGCCAAATTTCCTACGGGCGCCCGACGTTGTTAATTTTTATTAAATATTTTTATATGAAATGATAAAAAAGTGACATGACAAAAGTGTTTATGACACATTTATTCAATAGAATAAGTATTGTTGTTTACATAATCTGTGATTTTAGTACCGTTTTCACATAAAAACATCAAGTTAGTCATTTTCATATTTTTTAAATGTTTGCATTCTAAATTTTAATATTTACAAATATTAATATTTATTTGTAATATAATAAAAAGCTTATTTTGTAACCTGTCCAAAACAGTTTTTACTATTTGGCTACGTTCAGAAATGTTTCATTTATAGAGCTTTATTTGTGAAGCGGTAATAATACAAAGTTTTCTTAAAATGTCATTTCGTTAAAGACATTAAAAGTGCATATTGGCGATTTTCTGAGAGGTTTTAAACTATAATGTACAACATTATTTGTGAAGTCAAGTCATGGAATCGAGATTCCTTATCAATTATTATTGTTATTTTATACTGGAATAGGTTTACATTACCTTTTGTTGATGTATAATATTTCATTGGAAAGGATACACCTTATTGTGAAACATTATTAATTATTATAAATGAAATACGATAACTCAGCTTTATTTCCACTGTTAATTAATATTTTAGACGCCCACCTGGTTTGCTCATGCCCCAACTTCATCCTCGAATCAAAACCAGCTCGAAGTTTAAAGTAAGCTTACTGTATTTTATGTGAAAAGCTAGCTAAATCTTCTAATTAAAAAAAAGTTTTTTGAATTTTTTGTATTTAATATTATTGGTATTGTAATTATAATATTAATTTAAACAATGATTATAAACAAGATCAGTGATGGCTGTGACGCCTTCCGAAGGCAAACTTTGGTAAAATTCTCAAGTTGTATTTGCTTTTGGAGCAATCACGCGTTATAATTGTACAGCAAAACTAGCTTATGAATTATGTACCAACATTATTAAAATGGAGTTCTACAAATTAAACTTCTTTTTTTAAATCTTTTAAGTTACGTTCACTTTGCTGGCAAAACATAATAATTATAATTCTGATAAAAGTTAGATACGTTTTTAGATTTTCACGGCAAGTATTTTCGTTATTTGTTTTTGGGGTGTTACGCCGTGTTGCGCTACCTCCTTCTTTAGCCAACGTTTCGGACAACGTTGCAGTGTCCATCATCAGGGTAGATCCGGCAGATCCGGTAGAAGTGTGGATCTACCGGATCTGCCGTGATGATTGACACTGCAACGCTGTCCGAAACGTTGGCTAAAGAAGGAGGTAACGCAACACGGCATAACACTCCAAACACAAATAACTGATAAAAATTACTTTGTTTTTTAAACCACTTTATTAAGCGCACAAATAAATATTAAACACAAAGGTGTAATAATTGTCTTATTGTAGAAAGCAATCACTTTGTGGTTTGACATATTTAATAAAAATAAAACATTTATTTTGTGTGAAACAACGAGTTTTAATTAATTTATTGACCGACCGGTTTCGCTTTGATCAAGTATATATGTCTTATGTTTTGATCCTTTCGATATATCATTATAACCCATTTATTTGCATAATTGTATGTCGTTTTTGTTCCATTTCCTTCGTACTGATGTAAATGTATCCTAACACTTTATCTTCTTGACTCCCTCTGTATTTATATATAAGGACACACTGTGTATTTCTTGTTTGTAATGTTGAAGTAAAGCGAAACCGGTTGGTAAATAAATTAATTAAAACTGGTGGTTTTACGCAATTCATATGTAATTATGTTTTAATTGGTTTACACACATAATTATAAAAAAAAATTCGTCCTTTGTCAGTTTTAAAATTAAAATCATCCACAATATTTACCTACCAACAATACTTTGGTTATTTCCCTGTATATGTCAATAAGGATCATTTTCACACGTTTCTGCAAAAGTAGGATTTTCATTAATAAAAATAAAATAATTGCAAATAGTATCTACGTATTTCAATTGATTCATATGGTTTTTTCTAAGCCATTTAAAAAAACCAGCAAGAAGCTAATCGAACCGTATTAATACGGAAACGTCCGATTTCAGAAGCCAGCTTCGAGTGCATGTCTGACGCCACGCCATACACGCCGCGCCACAAATAACGTGTGTGTACGTGGAATTTCACACAAAGCTACTGTTATAATTCGGTTTCGATTTCGAATATTAGTCACAAGATGTTGCTACTTCCATCGGTAGGTCGGATGGGGATGTCTCCCCCCTGGGTATAACTGCTACGAATTTGTGAATATGTAGTATCTCTCCGGATGAGGAAAGATTGACGGTAATACATGATGTATCAAGCGGCTATATATTACATCTGACGTTATTGCTCTGCCTCGGTTAAGTCCCGGTGACTAGCCACACTGGATGACAGTGGATCCGAGGAATTGGCTATTTATGGAACCGGTTCCTATTGGATTTATAAAACGGTCACCAACACCAACTGGGCGAAGCCGAACCATAAGCCGCCCGCAGAGCCTAGCAGTGAAAACCTGCAGAGGTTTTTAACAGCTAGTTGTAATATTATTGCGTTGTGGTCATAAATTAATATAACAACAAAAATGTCATGACTGTGTTTTATACCTACTTATCTCTCGCGGGTAGATTTCTGGATTAGCATAAACTCACCCCCAAGTCGGGCCATCTCGTCTCGAGTGATGCGACACTTTTGTCTCTTGCATTAGGTATTCTAAAAATAAACCCATCTCACAAAGTAGTTACGAGGGATTATTTCTAGAGTGCTTCATTATCAAACAAGTTGTTAACTTTAGATACGTTATTTTAAGATATATTAGCATAATTTGGTTTGGCCTGAATTAATCAGGGGATAGAACATACATAAAGTGTTTCTAATCTTAGGTAAATTATTACTGGAAATGAGAACATTAAGTTTTAAGTTAAGCAAGATTTGAAAATTTATAGAGATTGATGAAATGAATTACCTTCATAATCAAATCCAGTTTAATAAGGCCTATGAATTGTTTTGACCAAACTTTATAATAATCCATTAAATCTGTATAATTTAGTAGGAATTTGTTAGAAGTTAAGATTTTGATCGTAAAGCAAATGAAAGCTGAAAGTTTTCTCCAATGAGAAAATTATTTCAACCATGAACTGAACATCAATAAGAAAAACTAATTTACGAATATAATCCATAGAATAATTGATATTAATAGTATATTTTTCAAATTAATCCTAAACACAACAATAGTAAAGTCATGTACGAGGTATGTTCAGAAAGTAAGTGTACTATATTTTTATTTATTTTTTAAAAAAGTTACAGAAAAAGGGAAAAAAGTTACAGAAATGTTTTGCATGTAAGAGTTACAAACATACATCCCCACATCCATACAAACTTTCACCTTTATAATATTAATTAATAGGATACGTTAGTCAGTTGATAAATAAATAATTTTGTTGAAAATGCAACACATAAAAGACAAAGTGGAATATTTGAATGAAGTTAAAGATCTCCCCGCGGTGCCTGAGTACTAACTACGCAATAGCAATGACTAGTTATGCAGTATGCAGTGCTAGTAGAGAGAGTACTAGGAAGGTTAGGTAGCTGTAGGATGGTGGGTAGGAGATAGCTAGAACCCCGGAGACACGAAAGTCAAACAATTAAGTCCAGATACTGGCGCAGTGGTCGACAAGATGAATGCAATCTGTCTGAGTGAACTTCACAGGACTAAGGGGTGCTTCTATCATACATTACTTTTATTTTTGATTAATTACAATTAAAGTACACAATAAGCATAGTAGCATATTCACAGTTCTCACTAGGAATAGGTTGGTGTTACATTGTGATTTCTTCATCTTCATTTGTCGACCTCATCTATTTGTTTATAGCACTTTTTAATAGCACTGCTGTTGTTAGTTTTGTTCTATTGGCATTGCTTTGTACATACTGTATATTCTTTGTTTCATATTATTTAATCAATTTTTATAGGGACTCCTAAGGAACACTATAGGATTACTTTTGATTTTTTTATAGTTAAGCGCACTTCAAGTGAAGTAACACAAAACTGCGCTACATAAATACTACGTTATTATTACTATTGTACTAGACGTTTGTACATAAACTAAATATAATAGGGAGCTGGCCACAATGACACGCCAATGGAGTTTCGTACGACAGTGGATTTTGGAACGCCACTGGTCTTTTAAATGAATTTACTACTTTGACAAAAAATGCTTCTAGGTATAATGGCAAAACTGATTTGAGTACTGGATTAAAATAAATATTTTTCACTTTGGAGACTGTGGGAGACTGGGGTTTTTAGGTTACTGGGATACTGGGAGAGGTAAACTGAATCTAAGACTGATTAAAACACTTGAAAAGAGGTTTGAACTTGGAGACTGTTGGTATCTTGAGTTGGTATCTTTCTTCTTGGCTGATAGTTTTGAACTGACTGCCTACCGGTTTGACTTCTATTTTTATAGGGCAAACTCAGGTCGGACTTTTGGGGGACAGAACCTCCTTAATTTTTCTAAGGTACTTGTTTTAGGTAATTTCCCTGGTCGCTACGATTGGAAGTCAGCTGTGTCAAAATTATGTGTGATAGTTTTTGCCATGATCTTACCAACTTAGGATACCAAAGCCTCACATCATTTTTATTGTGTTTACAAGAAAAGGTACAAGTATACATATGTGATATAAGGTACAATTTTAAACAGTAAATATTTTTCTTAAAGTGCAACAATCACTGATAGACGTCAGTTTTTGGGTTGTTTTTGTAGCATATACTCATTTTTAGGTGATGATGTTTATTTCTTGATCTAAATTATTCCCAATTTCTCGAAATTGAGCTCCAAATTTTTCGGAACATGAATTCGCTGTCGTAAATATTTACGATTCAGATTTTTCCTTTGTTCAGAATTGACCAATAGTGGCTCGGCTGGTCGCATGGTGGGGGTGACGTAAATAGACAGCCAATTCCTTGGCGTTGATCATTGCTGTCTAGACTCCCTTGTGGAAGTATTAGGTGGTTATTTAGATGTGTTTTCCAGTCCAATGAGGCTGCCGCACGTATTCATTATCAATTTCATTAATGTTTTTAATTGATTAGTTAGTTAAAGGACATAATTGCGTTGTAGACAAATCATTTGGAAGGGGCACCACATGCACTTTTTCCGCTAGCCAATAACAGCACTCAGATTGTCGTGCTCGCGGCACGGTACTCTGTGACAGCGTAAATTCCAATCTTGAATTTCCAGGGTTGTCATATGCTTTTGCGCACTCGTTCAATGCACACGTATTCCTATGACACGTTCGATATAACTATTATTATAGATTTCCTCATCTTCTTGTTTGTGAAACTCCTCATTTTCATATTTGTTGACATCATATTCATTATTGTAGATTTCGTCATCTTCATGTTTGTTAATATCCTCATATTCATGTTTGAAGACCTTATTTTCATGTTTGTTGAGTTTATTTTGTGGACCACATTACTTTAAATTCTGTTTCCTGTTGTTTCGGATAAAAAATGTGATATTACACATTAGGTATTCTGTTCATTTTTTTTATGCGAATGTTGTAAAAAATTCCCAACCATGGAACTAATATCGACACAAATAGGTCCCAAATGTCTAGAGCTAGTGGAATAATGAAATATTGTGGAATGCAGATGGGAAGAGGAGGATTATAAAGTACCTGGCTATTCAGATCTAGGCACTTACTATGGTTAAAGCCTTTTTGAGCAACGTTTCGATTTTAAATGGTGGTTATTCAACAGGACGTTACTGAAATAATCTACCACTGCAATATATTATTTTATATTAATAAGTGATGAAATGCATCATCTATTTTTTTTGGAGGGGAAGTAGATGTGGAAGAAGAAGGTGGGGAAGTACCTAGATATTCAGATCTGGTCACCAAACACGGGTAAAGCCATTTCCAGCAACTTTTCAATTCTGAAAGAGCGGTAATGAGAGTATCTTCCATTCTGGATCGTGCGGCAAATATACTATACATATATTATTTTTAAATGAATTAATTGTGAAATAACACAAATTAAACAAATACAATTTATTTGCGTACGCCGGGATTCAATCCCGCGATCTTCTGATTGTGGGTCAAGAACCTTATCCCTCTGAATCTTAAACATATATATGATACAAAATACTGAAGATTTTCATTATATTTTTTATTAATCAATGTTAGTTCATTACCAACTGTATTTAAGGATGGAAAATTAGAAAAAGCACGTTGAAATAGTTTTTTTTTAATTATTATTTTTTAATTGATAAACTAATGTTTAATACAAGATTTTTATAACAATTATTATAAGTAATAATTATTAGACTGAAACACTCATCTACATTGAAAAAATCTCCCGAGGAAAGATACATGGCGTCGACGGGACTCGAACCCGCGTCCTTCTGATTTCCGGTCAAATGTAATAAGCAGTAATTGTTGAATGAAACACTAGTATATATTGAATTACTTGGCGGGTAGGAGATAAGCCTACGTAGCTCAGTGGTAAAGCATTTGACCGGAAATCAGAAGGACAAGGGTTCGAGTCCCTTCGGCGGCATGTAGGTATCTTTTCTCGGGAGATTTTTCAATGTAGATGAGTGTTTCAGGCGAATAATTATTACATATAATAATTGTTAGTTTTTTTTAGTTTCATTTATGCAAATCGGATTGAAGACGGTCCTCTTAAGCGCATTTAAGATAGTAGCAGAAAGACACGAGTAAGTACTAGCGCTCTACGTGATTGCTTTTCAAGCCTTGATCTTAGTCTGACCTTACTTTGGCAAATCGGCGATCCAAGTGCAGACTAAATGGGAAATGGCGATTGAAGCGGGGTTTAAATGGTGATTTGTGCAGCGGTGTCGCCCACTGAATTATTCCATCTAATCTAGAAGTGGTAACCTTCACTGTCTACGTGGTGGTCGTGTCTAGTGTATTTCATTGTATTGGGTGTTTATTATTCACTAGTAGAGAGGTATTTTTCAGTCTGTAGATTTCTTGTTGAATGCGTTGAATACGGATGAAACGATATATCGGAAAACCGATAAATATCGATATATCGACTCCTAAAAATATCGATATATCAATATCGAAAAACTCAATATATCGTATCGAAATATCGGAGGAAGATAAAGGTGAATTTGATTTTTGGAAGCAACATAAATCTTTGGCTCACACGCAAATAACAAGAAAAAACTGACGGTTACGACGAGCTTGCGTAATATCTTTTTGCTCGTGCAAACATTCATAAAAACATGGCAAAAGATGCAAGGTGTATATCCGAATCTTTTTAAAGTGGCAATGAGTCATCTACCAGTTGTGGCAACAAGTATTCCTTCCGAACATCCTTTTTCAAAGGAGCCACTATAACTCAAAGCAGAAACCAGCTACAAGGAAGCAGACTGTCAAAGTTACTACTTTTAAGTTCGACAGCTGGTAAAAAATATTGGATTTAAGTAATTATATTTTTTTTATATTTACGATATAAAACACATTTAAAACACTTTGTATTTAACCACGAATTTATTATATTACATATCGACCGGTTTCGCTTACATCAAGCTTCTTCAGGATATAAGTAATAATAACTGATATAAGTAATAATAACTTTATTTTTATAATATAATGTCTAACCACAAAGTAATTGCTTCTTATGAAAAAAAAAAAAAAAAATTAAAACACATTTCATTTACCTATCCAAATATAGTAATTATTTAAAGGGTAAGTATAAAAATTATGTACATACGTCATAATCGATCGGCCTCTTAGACCGATACATATATCGATATATCAAGATCGACGATATTTTTAAAAAATTTGCAACCCTAGCGTTGAACCCCCTCATGCTGATTTGTTCGCTTTTCTGAACAATTCATATAGAAATCGTTGCGTCTCCCTTACTATCATATCACATCACATTTTTTTACGTTAACTCCACACATCAGGCCCCGAGGAATTTTTTTTTATTTTTTATTTATTTAAGTACGGATATTACGGACATTGGCTTTTTTGTGCCTTACTAGGATATACCTATGTTGAGACAGGCGTAGACGTATATAAATGAATATCGTAGTTACAAGAATATTTAGGGTAAAAAAATATTAATTTGAATAGAATTAAAACAGAAAGGTGATTGGAAGAGCGGGTAAATCTTTTAAAGAGAGTTGTCTTATAAATGTTGGAGGAGATGAAGTAAAGTTGTAAATTCTGTCTAATCTATTTATGGAGTTAAATTTGATAGGATTCTATTATTTTCATAATAAAAATTCCCCTCAGGGCCAATCTTATTTTTGAGGATGCTGTGTGGAGGGTCTTTTTAGGAAAGGAACGAGAGGAAGTTCTGGGAAGGAAAAGGGTACAAGGGGTGGGCAGGAATCTCGGCTTCAGTGTGTCCAGGAGTGACAGACGTATAAATCCATCACTCCCAGCGCGGTGCAAGGCGATGTTCCGAGAGAAATCATTGGGATTCCCTTAACCGTTGTCTTCCGATCCGGCCTACCATAAAGTTGGTGGGCAGCCGCATCCGCCGCTAAGAACTGGATAAACCTAACCCCATGAACCCGGGCACTGCTAAATCACCAAATGTAGCAAACCACTACGACGACCTCCGTAGTTCAGTGGGTAAGACTCTTGACTCACAATCCGGAGGTCGCGGGTTCGAACCCGGCATGCGCAAATAAATTTTATTTGATTAATTTGTGTTATTTCACAATTAATTCATTTAAAATAATATATAGTATATTTTCGGCATGTTCCAGAGTGGAAGATACTATTAGTATCGCCCTGGTGTAAGACCACCATTCAGAATTGAAACGTTGCTTAAAAATGGCTTTAGCCGTGTTTGGTGACCAGATCTGAATAGCCAGGTACTTCCCAAAAAAACTTCCTCTTCCCCACCTCCTTCCCCTCCCCGCTATCTTCAGCCTCACAACATACCCCAATTGGGGATGCCATAGTCTCACTGGCTCCAGACGGGAGCAGTTGAGATTCTTGTGCGGTATTCACTGTAAAAAAAAAAAAAAAAAAACTTGGGGTAGCCTAACGCCAAGATTATCCAATAAATGGATCCCGGGCGGCATTACCCTAAACCCGCCTCCCAAATATATATTAAACATTTTCAACATGCCTCATCTTTGTCACATGTTAAGTTATTTACATAACATGTGTACTACATAAATATATTTTTTCATTGTTGCAATATTGTGGTATTAATTGTTTGATTTGAAATTTCCGTCTTTCTCAACTACTTTTTTCTATTTCTTGCTGTTTCATAAGCTCACTAGAGCTGTCTTTTTCATGTTGTAGCTATACCTGATACTATGTTATATTAGATATGTTAAAGCCGAAAGACGTTAATATTATAAATGAATAAATTAATATTATCCACAACAAATTTGTCCCACTTTTAATATTTTTGTGTTCACATTTTGTCAAATTTTAAAAGAACTTTTCTCAATTTCATCTTTTAGCGGTTGCATAACTACGAGCATTATTTATGCCGCTGTTAGCAGTTAGCCTGTTAGTACCGCGCGGTAATCTAACAAATTAGGCCAGCGAGTGTTTGTCAGTGTCACTTCTGATGGCTGTCTCCACTCGCTGTAACTGTAAGTACTCCATACTGGCTTTACTCTTTACCGGCACAGCCTCCCGGTCCCGGTCCACAGCACAGAGGAAGATGGGAGATGGAGATGACGTGGAAAGACGGAGCGGGTGATTTGTAAGAAGAAAAATGAAGGGAATCATTTGCTAACGCGCTGGATAAAGTGACACACTTTTGGTGAGAAAAATCAGAATTGTAAGTGTATGCATTTATATCTTAGGTTTACTAGCAGAAGTTGGTAACTGCAATGTTTGCTATTTGTCACCACGGGGTTAATATCTTCGTTTGGTAAGTAATTGGTTATATGTAATGTTTGGAATTATTTACATTCTTCTTCTTCTTTGTGTGCCGTATCAGGTTCCCCCGGCGACGTTGGCGATCACTCTTGAAAATGTCTCTCTGTCTCTGCACGGAATAGCTCCTCCACTCTTCTAATGCCGGTCCACTCTCGTATATTTCGCAGCCAAGACATTTATCTCCTACCAGGCCCTCGGTGACCCTCTATCTTGCCTTTCAATATTAAATGGAGCAAGTGATACTTCTCCCCTCGTAGTATATGACCCAGTATGAAATTTTCCTGATTTTTATTAAGGTAAGCAGTTCGCTATCTGCTCTAGCCCGCCTGAGAATTTCTATGTTGGTGATCATGTCAGTCCACGGAATCTTGAGCATTCTCCGGTGAAGCCACATTTCAAAAGCCTCTAACCTGTTCATGGTATTTACTTTCAAGGTTCATATTTCACATCCATAGAGCAAGACCACACATAACTTTTTAGCATTCTCTGCCTTAGTTTTAAGCTTATATTGTCATTGCAGAAGAGGGATTTCATTTTAATGAACGCAGTTTTTGCTGCTCTAATTCTGCATCTAACCTCTACATCTGGGTCAAGAGTCTCCGTGAGAATACTGCCGAGGTATCTAAATCTTTCCACCTTTTCGACATTGCAACCATTTAACTGTATCACTGATTCTGAGTGATCTAGTAGTCCAAATGTCATCCATTTAGTTTTATTGACGTTGATTATTAGGCCCAGTTGCTCACCAGCATTATTAACAAGATTTAATAGGTCTTGGAGGTCATCGATACAGTCAGCTATTTACATTCAAACACTATTCATTCCGTTGTGGATTCTTCTCGATAGCTTTAGGTTCTCGACAACAAAACTGTTTTATTATGAGTTAACGTATTCACAATAATAATGGTGCAAGTCAAACGACTTGTCTATACTAGTGGCTAATTGAATCTGGTCGGTAGGCTGGCCAGAGCCAGTCTGTCAGCCATCGAAAGAAGCACTTTCTCTGCCGGCATCTGACGGCATCACTTAGAAGCTTTTTCAATACATTACAGTATATAATTAAAAAGTACTTTTTTCATGGTAACAATATGTGTAAGTGCTCTTGATATCAAAATGAACGTTACATGGTTCTATTTTGATCTACAGAGGTCTTACGAATATTCATACTGCGAAAAAGAGAGAATTTAATATACCAACTTAAAATATCACTTACTATATACTACTTAAAATATGACTTCTAAGTTGTTACAAGTTGTAACTGTCACTTACCGATTTCTGCGTGTTTGGGTGTTAACACGAAAATTGCTCACACTCTGGGCCAACCTGCTTGGTAAAGTTACTTAAAGTAGAGCCAGGCAGAGTCCGTATCTACGTCATCACGGAGCATTCGAAAGAAATGTACGAAACTTGCATCTTATAATATCGATTGATGACATTGATTGGTATCGATTGTTCTGTAATTTATGGGACTTTAAAAATTTATAATAATAATCATGTAACAATAAGTACCTACCTACATCGATGTTTCAGATTTATAATCTTCTCTTAGTATGCATACATAGTCGAAATAAAAATGCGGGTTATTACAAGATTTTTACATATTTATAATAACATAATATTTATTTGTTCAGTCGAAAATGTGCGTCTTTAGGAATAATTATGAAAATGTGATTTTTATTTTTAATAATTCTGAATAAATTTCAACGTAATATTGTACCGAAGTAAAATTTAATCAGTTTCATTTTACAAATAATAATAAAAAAATCATTAAACATTTTAACGAAAAAAAACACGAAGTACGCATTGTAATGTTTTTTCAAGTTTTTTTCTAAAAATGAAAAGAATTTCTTTGCTTCTTTTTATAACTGGCATAACATAATATTTCTACAATTTGAAAGAAACACACGTTCGCGAAATGTCCATATTAATATGAAAAGACTTTTGACATTCTATTATTTTCTGTCTTTTTTGTTTACGTACGAGAAGGAAGATAGAACGATCGTCGATGATATGCATACGACGTCTCATTGGGACTAGCATACTTATGTTTACCTGATATAATTCAAAGATGTACCTGTATGGTAGAAGCATTTACCAGCTGTCAAAATATACGGCTCTACTATTGACAAGTAAAAGTTGTTAAGTGCGACAATTTTTTGGTATTTTGTTTGCAATACGTGCTTTTCTTCAGATCACTATTTTAGATTTATTTATTTATTTATTTACGCGTATTTAGGCTTTTACATACATATTTATATAACACTATTATACTAGTAAATAGTGCATCAAACGACTGTTAAAACACTTGCACAAAAATAAATATAAAGTAAAAATATTATTGAATTTGATCCACACAGTATGTAGGCACAACATATAAAAAATCCAAAATAGTTTTTTTTTCTGTCAGCCGATAAAATACTGTTAATGTGTGTTAAAGTCAATATAAATAGCTTTATCAAAATACTCCCCTACTTGATGAAAAAAACTTCAATAAGGTATGCTTAAGTATATATTAAAATTGATCTACTAAATATATCAACAACATCGGAGTATTTATTTCCAAGCTGTTGAATCCGTCGCATAGGAGTGTAATATTGGGATGTTGACATAGAATTGCTACAATAAAATGGTAGGTACTGTCTTGTAACGGACCTGCCTGGAGTATGAAAAGAGATTACATATAATAAATCAGGGGTATCAAACATTGAATTAATGATTTTATACAAATCGGAAATGATTCTACGATCAGATAATTTTATTAAATTTAATGAACAAAGTATGTTATCGTAATTTAGGAATTCACTAGGAAGGCCCATTTTAAAGTTTACATATCTTATTAATTTATTTTGGATTCTTTCAATCGCATGTGAATGAACCTCATAATTAGGGGACCAAACCGTGGAATTGTATTCTAAATGACTCCTTACGAGTGACATATATAATGTTTTTACAGTATTGACATTATTGAAATCACTAGATACCCTTAAAATATATCCCAACATTTTCAAAGCTTTATTGGTTATTATTTCTATATGCTTGATAAAGTTGAGTTTCGTGTCAAACCAAATTCCTCAGTCATTAATTTCCAAGACAGATACTTCCGACATATTGTTAATATTTAAAATTCGAATATCTGAAAAAACACTAAAATGTAAGTTACCAATTCCTGGCAGTAACTTGACAATTTATTCTAGTAAAAAAATCACTCTAGCGAGAAGATGCCATGGGGTTAAATTAATGAAATAAACCACTTTTTCCCAATTAATACTTACCCGAGTTAATCCGAGATTTCACAAAATGTTTAATTTTTTGGAGAAGATACGACGCAAATGTGAATGGTAGAACAAGTCGGTGACGCTCGAGGACGACATGGCACGACTAGTGACAAGTGAATCAGATATATGAGTCGGGCCAAGTCAAGAGTCAGAATAATAGAAGAGCATGAATGAATGTGGACGAGGCAAGGAGTGTGTGCCAAGACCGAGTTGTTTGGCGGTCCGTCCTCTCTGTCTACCATTGCGGGAAACGGCGTGTTAAAAGTTGTTAAAACTCAAAGTTAGTTTTTTTTTATTCGTTCTTCTTTTTGAATAATCGAAAACTACCAAAATAATAACACCGCTTCTTTCATATCTTCTTTCATACAAATGAGAATTTAAAAGCTCTAGAGTACATGACGGAAATTATTCTGAAAATAATTGGGTACACCTAAGAAAAATACTGAAAAACTGTGCGATTTTCATGATTTTTTTAATACTGAGAATTGGCGCTGGAATTACCAGATAATGATATACATATTGAAATTTTTTAATTTATTTTTTATTTCTGACCGTTAAAATCATTATTTACTACCTCTGATAAACCCCACATACGAGTATAAACACAGTTTAATGAAAAGTTTGTAAGTACCCGTCTGAAGATGGCAGTGATAGGCTAAAACCGGTAACGGTCAAAAATAATAACAAAATTAAAAAGTGATCCAACGCATCAATTTTTTTGACTCACCCCGTTTCAGAATGAGAGATCAGTTCTTTACATCTATTTTCCGCAAAAACTACTTTCAATCTAAAAGTGGCATATTTTATTTACAACATAAAACCATTTAAATAGTGCGTATCTTCTCAAGTCGCGAAATGTGTGTAGTTTTTATCGTTTGGCCGTAATTTGCAATTGTTTTAAAGTTTTAAACCGATTAAAAATTTTAAAGTACAGCTAACAAAGAAAGAAACAAGAAAACATATATCAAAACAAATTCGTCATTCGGTTGGTCGTGTAGTAAGTGTAGAGATTGTAAAGTTTGATGAAGTTACCTACCTTTCGAAAATGGTTCTATGCCCGGATGAATTTTTAGGTCCTGTTTGCCACACCATTGGCTGCCAATCACGGCTTTTCATTGCGATATGAAATACCTTTGCTTTTCATGAAAAAATCGTGAGTTGTATAAAACATTTCGCAATATGTACATATGACCGCTGATGTCTGAATAATGAATTGTTTGCTCGCTTCATAAACTATTTCAACACAAAAAAACATTCAAGATTAATTTAAGGCCCATTAATCCGAGGCCGAGAATTCCAATTTTCGTCGAAAGATGGTCTTAGGATCGGTTCCATACCAACTCAGAATCAAGTCAACTCAACAACACTTTTAAAAGTCATTAAAAGCTATGAAACAAATAAATTAAAAATAGCCGTTAACCTAACCTAACCTAACCTAACCTAACCTAACCTAACCTAACCTAACCTAACCTAACCCAACCTTACCAATTTAACCATTTTTTTATCATCACTCTTTATGACTATTCTGAGGTGGTTCAGAGTTGGTTTCATTCTGAGTTGGCCGCTCACCCTTAGGATCGTACCCTTGCCACTATACAGGGTGGTTCCGTTGAGAAAGATTTATTACTCCCCGAACCACCATTTTGAACTAATAACTCAATACTGATTATATTTAATTAAAAATTTCTTTAATATACTTGCATTTAATTTAACAATAACATTGCTCAAACACATGTTGATAAAATCATTAAAATTATATATACTTTTTGTTATTATTTTTTTATCATAAGTGTTTAAAATTTTTCAATAATGTCTGAAGCAAAATATTGCTCGGATTGTCTTACTGGTTTTATTTGAACAAAAATTAAAATTCTAAAAAGTAGCTTTCCTAAAAAATGTATCGATTTATTTTACTGCATGAGTATATGATTTGGAATGTGTGTTGTATGTTACAACATTAAGGATGGATTGTTTAAAAAAAAATAATAATTTGTCAATTTTTTAGGTTAATTTTCAGTTCCTTTGTAAGTTCTATTCGAGTTCTGTTATAATATCAGGCCAGTTGCTTTAATAGAACTTTAACAGAACTTTCACAGGACGTGAAAATTAACTTGTTGAATTGTTGAATTGTTCACAACTTTTTTATCAATTAACCAATTTGCCAACGACCAACGTTATATCCTTATTGTAATAAAGGAAAAGTTATTTAAAAAACAATCCTTCGGAATCAATTAATACTATTCGTAGAAAAGAGTCGATACGTCTAAAATTTGATTTAAAAATGACATATTTCCGGATGTGTCTGGTTATTCCATCTTAAGTACGAATTGTCTAGTCACAATAACAATTCTCATAATACGATTGTCCTTGTTTTATATGGCGGCTGAAGAAACAGTGAAGATAAACCGCTTAGCGGCAGTAGTTAGTACCTAATACACCCGGCCTCGTGAGGTGACGTTTATATATTGTGGCATTTTGCTCTAAATAATGCGAACAAATTTGTTGAAAGGAGTTAGGCTTGAGATTAATGGAAGAAAGAGCCTGCGTACCGAGGAATGGGCCTGGGGATGTGGTTTTAGTGGGTTACTGTCAGGGCCGTCGTGAGGAGTGTGAAAGTTTGAAATAGCCTCACTCTCCCGAATAACACATTCATTATGCCGAACTCACCTCTCCCGAATGAATATAATTATATCAAAAACAAGTTAACTTCTATTTAAACGAACATCACAAAACTTTCAATTTTCTTCCAAAAAATATTAAACCTCTAAAAATACGATAAAACCATTAAAAAAACAAAGGAGAACGATAGAAATGTGACGTGGGCGTGGTTTCGTGATACAAAAGTCTGACAATTTATAACTTAATAATCACATCTTCTAATAGTGCAAAATTATTTTGTGGTAACATTTTAAATTCAAATTAATAGATAACTTTGTATTAACCACTTAATTATTTACAAAAACCGACATGTTTCATCAGCAAAGCTGACTTCTTCAGGGTTTTGACAGAACTAATTTTAAAAATAGACATACATAGGTAATAGAGAAAAATAATAGACATAGGGACGAGGGGCAATATCGAACAATTAAAAATTTAAGAGGGGAATAGGTTTAATAAAGGTACATTAACTAATCTATGAATCATAGAATGGAAAGCTGACATTTTTTGAGAAATTGGATGATTTGAGGTGTTATGGATTACAATGTCTATGTATGTAGCTTTACAAAAAATATTAAATTAAAATTTATTATTAATTATTGAATTATTTAAATCCAAAAAATTTATACTCAAATTTTGTCCAATCTCTACAGTAAATTTTATGTTTTATAGAGTTTGTTTAAAAATTAAGAAAAATATTAAGATGTCTCAATGTACCTGTCCAAACACAAAACACATCATCCACATATCTCTTCCAAAAAAAATGTCAGCTTTCCATTCTATGAGTCATAGATTAGTTAATGTACCTTCATCTCTTAATAATCTTTCAAAAGAACTCAATATTATTAAACAAATTTCAATCAATAATGGTTATAATTCCAATGTAATTGAAAAAATTCTTAATAAAAAATACAAGAAAAATTTCCTTAGATCATACATCTACCCTGTACAAAATGATAAAGAAGAGAAAAAATGGATGGAAATGATGCATTTTAATAATAAAATTTCTAATTCAATAAAAAAGAATGTACCTAATGAAATTATTCCTGTATTTTATGCAAACAATAGACTTAAAAATTACATAGTAAATAATAAAGATAGAGATTCTAAAATGAAAAAATCTGGAATTTATAAATTGAAATGTAATGATTGTGATTTCTTTTATATAGGTAAAACTTCGAGAAACTTTGAAATAAGGATTAAAGAGCATATGAAAGCTTTAAATAATAATAGTTTCTCGGAGTTTGCCAACCATTTAGTAGAAACTAGTCGTACCTTTAATTTTAACAGTGGAATAGAATTAATACATTGTAATGTCAATGGCATTCAGTTGGATAAATTAGAAATTTCTGAGATTAGAAAGAGTGTTAATGCAAATTTAAATATTATTAATAATCAAAAATTATTTTTAAATGACCCATTATTAAATCTATTTCCCTTTTAAATTTTTAATTGTTCTATATTGCCCCTCGTCCCTTACACATTATTTTCTTTCAAATTTTATTATTGTTTATGTCTATTATTTTTCTCTATTACCTATGTATGTCTATTTTTAAAATTAGTTCTATCAAAACCCTGAAGAAGTCAGCTTTGCTGATGAAACATGTCGGTTTTTGTAAATAATTAAGTGGTTAATACAAAGTTATCTATTAATATGAACTTAATAATCGTTACGAATATTTCATTTCGATCGTACGGGATGGCGATATACTATGACAGGCAAGTGTAAAAGAGACAATTGAGTGTAAGAGTAAGGGTTGTTATAAAAGAGAGCTCAAATAAAAATTTAATTAAGTGGCGTTATTGATTTCCAATTAAATCCGCTTGTAAGGCATTTCTAACGCGTATTTCTATTCATTGAATAAAATACAACATTCCACTGTAAACAATTTTATAATTTTTATTTTTATCTTTAACTTAATACAAAGTATTTAATATTATTAATAATACTGATATAATACTGATATTATTAATAATCTGGAAACATAAAAATCAGAAAAACATATCTGCCCAAGTGCTCATATCTTTTTCTGATTTTTCTGTTTCCAGATTTTCGATTGAGTTTCGCTTCATTTAATTAAACTTTATAATTATTTTTCTTCTACAACGAAACACAACAAAATCAATACATATTTTTCATAATTTCACCAACACACTTACGATAAATTCCTCAACAAAGTATTTAATATTATTAATAATACTGATAAGAAAAATATTATCAACAGTATTAAAAAAATTGAAAAAATGTGTACTGTTTTCTAAGACATCTTTTATCAAATTTTAGACCTACGGTTTGGATTACCGAACCATAGGTCTAAAATTATTATTATTATTATATTAATAATACACATTGATTTTGTTGCAAACTTCCAAGATCTAGTAACTATAAATAAACCTCATAACCAAACTATAATCATCAATTAATTTGGTAGGCGGGTATGGGTACCGCCGCCCTGGGAACCATTTATTGGATGACCAACACCTCTCGCCACAGGTCACCCCAAGTGGTTCGCTACGTTTGATGACTTAGCAGGGGTGCCCGGGTTCTTGGGGAAATGTTTGTCCAAGTCTTGATGGCGGGTGCGTCGGCCCACCTTCTGCGAGGCGGGCCGGATTGGGAGATGCTGGTTGAGGGAGACCCTTTACAACCGGTTACCGCTGTCCGGGCCGTTCGGTAGTACAGGGGCCCGACCCTCAGGCTCACGACTGAGGGTGGGCTGCCCCATCAACGAGTGTTAAAACCCCGCCGCTGCTGTTGTGCCGGTTCGTGACCGGAGGGGACCCAGCAATAGCGTTTGGGGCGCATCTGGTGACCTCTCCAGCCGGACTCTCCCTACCCATCGCCTTGCACCGCAGTGGGTGGATTGGATTCATTCGTTCATCACTCTTGGACACTCTGATCCCCAGCTTCCTACCCACCCCTCATACCCTTTCCTTCCCAGACCTCCCTCCCCCCACACCCTATCATAAAAATATTTAAAAAAATTCATGACAACACAAACAACAAAAATTAACTACATTACAGCGGCGAGTAGTAGGAGACCCCGGCGCAGGCTAAAAATGTTGGTGAATTACACCAACATTCGCGGCCTGCATACCAATTTAAACTCCGTCCACCACCACCTTTTTACTCAACGCCCCAACCTACTATTCCTGTCTGAAACGCAGATAGCCGAGCCTGTAGACGCCTCCTATCTGTGTGCGACTGTTGAATCTGGAAAACTCCAGATTCGACGTAATGTGGGTACGCGTCAATCTTGCCAGTACGGTAAGATTTTACGCGTGTTTATACCGCTCACCGAACCTTAGCGAATCAGACACGTCCGAGCTCTTCAAACATTTAAGCGACACTATTGATGACCTCTTGCCCCGCTACCCTACGGCAGAGTTTGTGGTCCTGGGGGACTTCAATGTTCATAACGAACCTTGGTTGAAGTTCTCAGGATCAACAGACTCGGCTGGACGCCAAGCGGAATCCTTTGCCCTTTGCTACGGATTGGAGCAAATGGTTCAGGAGCCTACAACGGTTCCTGATGTCCAGACTCACCGTTCCAATCTGTTAGACCTATTTTTAACTACTGTGCCACACGGTTACAGGATTGAAGTCTCAGCGCCTTTAGGATCGTCCGACCACTGTCTGGTGACGACATCAATCCCTGTAAACTCCAGACCACCAAACGAGAGGCTGAAGAGAAAAGTGTGGCACTATAGGTCAGCAGATTGGTTCGGTCTGCGGGCACATTTTAATGCTTTTCCGTGGTCAGCTGTCTGTTTTCGGACTTCGGATCCCTCAAGATGTGCCCAGGAAATTGGTGAAGTCATCACATCCGCGATGGATGGCTTCATCCAATCTACTGTTAAGGAATGTTGGTTCAGTCGATAATGCGCTGAAGCAGTGCGACGAAAAAACGCGGCTTACCGAGCCTACAACACATCTAGAACATTCGAAGACAGAACAGCTTACAACAAAATGGCAAAGGAAACCAAGAGAATCATAAATAGGTCAAAATTCGAGCACGACCAGCAGATCAGCAGAAAGCTGACTGCATGCCCGCATGGCAGCAGGCGATTCTGGTCGCTTGCGGGCTCAATAGGTCGCAATTTCTGCAAATCCAATCTGCCACCTCTTACCAGACCTGACGGCTCACTAGCAAACACCGCCACCGAAAAGGCTAACTTACTAGGTAAAATGTTTGCGGATAACTCAACCCTCGATGACCAATGTGCTGTCCCGACGTCGGTTCCTCACTGCGGTTTTCGTATGAAAAAGCTGAGGATCCGGCATCGGGAAGTACTCCATGTTTTACGAGGGCTTGATGTTAATAAAGCTAGTGGGCCTGACGGAATACCTGCCCTGGTACTGCAAAGGTGCGCTGCAGAAATAGCTCCAATTTTGACGAAGCTTTTTAAACTGTCCCTGAAGACTGACTCTGTGCCCTCTGGTTGGAAAAAAGCGGTTATCCATCCTATTCCAAAGAAGGGTGACCGCTCCAACCCGGCCAACTACCGCCCCATAGCGATCACATCAGTTCTGTCTAAGGTAATGGAACGTGTGATCAACGACAAACTGCTAACATACCTCGAGAAGAACAAAATTATTAACGACCGTCAATACGGATTCCGGCGGAACCGCTCGTGCGGTGATCTTCTCGCGTATGTGACGCATGTTTGGGGGCGATGCCTGGAACGTTTCGGTGAGACCCAAACGGTTGCACTGGACATCTCCAAGGCCTTTGACCGGGTTTGGCACCGAGGACTTGTCAACAAACTGCATTCTTACGGACTTCCCGCATCCTTGTGTACGTGGATTGCCGACTTCTTGAGGGAGAGGTCGATTCAGACGGTAGTCGATGGTTTCACCTCTTCCTCACACTCGATAAATGCTGGCGTCCCGCAGGGATCGGTTCTGTCTCCGACTTTGTTTTTGTTGCACATCAACGACCTTTTGTCATGTGCACCAATTCATTGTTACGCGGATGACAGTACAGTTCATGATAGCTTTTTGTTTGACAAGCCCCCAAAGGGCTCACAAACTCCAACAGCTCGTAAGGCTTTGAAGCAAAGAATGGACGGTTACCTCGAGAGTGTTTTCTCTTGGGGTAAAAATAATCTCGTTGAATTTAATGTTTCAAAGACCCAATCTTGTCTGATTACTTCTAAAAAGGATCGAAATGAAAATCTAGTCTCTTTCAACGGAAGCAATCTTCCGAACAGGCCCTCCATGCTTGGTGTAACCCTAAGTGACCAGCTCAGGTATGGAGGCTCCATCGAAGCCAGAGTAAAGTTAGCCTCCCAAAAACTGGGCGTACTGTACAGGGCCCGCAGATACTTTAATAGTACACAACTGCTAACCCTGTACAAATCGCAAGTGCGCCCCACGGTTGAATTTGGCAGCCACCTCTGGTCTGGAGCTCCAAAATACCTGAAAAATACCCTCGACTCTGTGCAGAAACGGGCGGTCCGTTTGATAGATTCTCCCATCTTAACAGACGGATTGCAATCTTTAGAGCACAGGCGTCGGGTGGGAATGCTATCCTTGTTCTACCGGTATTACAATGGAAGATGCTCCGAGGAACTAGCATCATTGATCCCTTCGGCACCGGTGCATAGTCGGGAAACACGCCATACGCGTGCCCAACATTTGTACACAGTTGACATTTGTCCCATGAGAACGGGTCGTTTCTTCGACTCGTTCTTGGGTTCAACAGCTCGGCTGTGGAATGATTTGCCGGCCTCTGTGTTTCCTCCTTCCTACAACATGGGTCTCTTCAAGACCAATGTTCATTCCTTCCTTTCCTCAAAAAGACCCTCCACACAGCATCCTAGATGACATAGATATTTTGGGAAACCTGAGGAAAATAATTTCCCTCAGGGCCTCCTGTGTGGAGTAAATGTAAAAAAAAAAAAAATCATATCTTCGCATTTTATTTCTGCAATAAAAGCTTAAAAAAATAATAAATGGAAAGAAAAATATTATCTTGATTATTTCTTCAAGTGTTCTTTTAACAACATCTCGTTTCACCTCAGTTAATCATAATTTTATTACTTATGTTAGACTAGCAGACCCGGTCACACGTTGCTGTGGCTAACGAAACACAACGCCATGCCAATACCCAACCCTTGTAACCAACGCCATGTGTTAAATTAAATCCACACGGCAGGCTTGCCAGCGCGCTGCCCGCTGTCCGCTGCCCGCTTGCCAGCCAGTTCCCTTTATTTATATATTTCAACCAATTTACACAAAACTTTGACAAATTATATACCTAAAATCCTTCCTCATGAATCACTTTTATATACTGGTGAAAACTGCACGAAAATCCGATGCGTAGTTAAAAGATCTAAGCGCATAGACAGCGGGAGCGACTTCATTTTATACTATGTAAAATTTTACAGTGATTTTTGTATGTATATTTATCGATAAGTAATTATAAGACTCTTTCTTATTAAGAACTTGCAATCTTTATAACAAAAAATGTATCGATGCTGATATTTTTTCATGTACTTTAAGCACTTTTAGACAAATACTTAATGGAGTCTTATAATTATCCATCAATTAACAAATAACTTAATTCATTGTAACAAAACTGATAAATTTCTTATGTATTTTTTTGTATTGAAATTTTAAAAATAATGTATACAAGTAAGTGTGTATTGTTTTTCCACTTTACGCTTTTAAACACTTCTGATGTTTTTCAGTTTTTTATTTTTAGTTTGTTATTATCTTATTTAAAAATACTTATTTAATCTAACATAAAACTGGCACACTTTATTTTACTAATTTACTTTTATTTTACTTTCATTTCACTTTTATTTTGCTTTTCCTTGTTTTTTTTTATATATGTTTACATATAACGTTTTCGACATCACATCTGGTGTTTTGCAATTTTCATTATTATTATAGATAATATAGAAAAACATATAAAACATAGAAGGGTTGAAGGAACGACTGAATATATAAATATATATATTTAGTTATTTTTTCAACTTTTCTCTGTTTTTTTTTTTTTTTTATCTTATCTTATCTTGTCTGTATCTTTATTTATTAGACAGTATAGCTAGGTTATCCCTAGACAGCTTATCTAGCTCCTTACTATATATTATTAAGTAAAAAAAAAACTTAATAATTATAGATTTTTTCATTATTATTGGTGCATGATGTGAACATTAGTTATTGGGTTTATAACCTAATTATTGTAATTTGTGATTTTCTAATGCATGTAATGTTATAAACCTGTAAATGTTCCCAATAAAGAAAATAAATAAAAATAAAAGACACATAATGAATCACGCGGAGATAAAAAATCATTAAAAGATAAGATCAAAAGTTCACGCATTCGTGGTAGCCTGGGTGTCACAGACATAAATAGCAAGCTGGAAGAACGACAGTTGAGATGGTATGGACATATAAGACGGAGACCATCAGACCACACTGTGAGGCAGGCAATGTCTATGGAGCTTCATCGACAGTCATCCAAAGGAAGACCGAAGAACTCCTGGACGACTCAATGTTCCAAAATTCTTCGAAGAAACGGCCTGGATGAAGGCGATACCCAGAACAGAAGATATTACAACCTGAGAACGAGAAGAGCCGACCCCAACAGCCTACCTAGGCAATGAGTTGGGACAGCGCAAAGGAAGAAGAATGAATCACGCGGAGGATATTTCAGGGAGGTTAAATAAATTTCAAGAAGCGACCCATTGGTTTTACCGCCCGTGTGCACTCCACACATCACACAACACGATGCGGCGGTCCTGACTACTTTAGCACCGTGTTTCTTTAGATGTGGTTTAGGTATAACGCGTGACTGTATTACGGCTGGATGGAATCCAAACACCGTTCACATTTCTCTATTCTCTGTATGAAGCGTGAAGCCATACAAATAAAACAAAATAAACCCATATTGTGCGCAACACAATAAACAATGAGCATCGGTTTAATTCATAAAAATACATCAAATTGATATTTTGTACAGCGACGTTATGTGAAAAATCAACTCGATAAAAACAATAACTGTAAAACATTCAATACTCCGCTTTTCAGTGATATTTGATTAACATGTACCCATATTAAATTTATGTATGTTCAGTTGTGCACACATAATACGTGTAGTTCTGTGAAAGGTTAACAGACCTCGTGTCCAAAGAAGATGTTTCTATTTTTTTTTCTTTTTTTAATAAATCGAAACTCCAATTTTCTCAGAAATCACAAGATTAGTAAATAATACTTGCGCTAACAAGGTTAGTTCATCGAAGGGGTCGAGCGGTGATTGGCTAAAAATTCGTGACGTGGCTTAAAGTCCATGTTACATTGTTGTAATAAATTATAGCCATTCAATATTTTTTCTATTCATTTCAAACTAGCAGGCCACACGTTGCTGTGGCTAATGAAACACAACGCTACGCCATTACCCAACCTTTATAACCAACGCCATCTGTTAAATCAAATCCACACCGCCGGCATTCCAGCCCGCTCTCTTTATTTATATAATATTTCAACCAATTTACACAAAACCTTGACAAATAATAATATGTATATATCTAAAAAACTTCCTCATGAATCACTCTATCTCTGGGTGAAAATCGTATGAAAATCCGTTGCGTAGTTTAAAAGATCTAAGCGTACAGACAGCGGGAGCGACTTCATTTTTTACTAAATGTAAAGATAAGGAGTTGTACAATTTGTTAACAGAAACGTTACTCTCCTAGTGACAAATCTTGTTTCAAGCATTCTTTTAGTAGGTAGGTAAATACCTAATATTGAAAAAAATGCGAAAGAAGGGTCAAATAAACGCAAAGATTTCACATTTTGAAAAATAATTAAAACGGCCACCATATTGAAACGGAAACGGAGCATTTAAGCAAATTTATAGATAGACGAAAACTTGCATTTTAGGAGGAGGGTATGGGTACCGTCGTTCCGGGAACCATTTATTGGATAGCCAACACCTCTGCCATAGGTCTCCCTAAGTGCTTCGCTTCGTTTGGTGCCTGGGTTCATAGGGTGAGGTTTTTCAAGGTCTCAAGTTAGCGGTCGGATCGGGCGAAACTGGTGGAGGAAGTATTTTGACCTCTCCAGCCAGAATCCCTTGACTCATCGCCTTGCACCGCAGTTGAAGGGATGGGTTCATACGTTCATCCTGGATACACTGAGCCCCAGATTCCTAAGCACTCCTCATACCTTTTTCCTTCCCAGATCTTCCTCCTCTTCCTTTCCTTAAAAAAAACCATCCACACGGCATCTCCTAAGATGTCATAGGCCCTGAGGGAAATATTTTTTCTCAGGGATTCCTGTGTGGAGCTATTGTAAAAAAATGCATAACGGTACAAAATATTTGGTAATAAGGTAGAAATATTGAACAAAGCCGGGTAAAAAAAACTAGTTAATTTTTTTAATACATCGATAGTATTCTGTGTTAGATCTAATGTTAAGGTAGTATTTAAACTAGAAAATAAATAAGTTTTTCGTATTCAGTGTATTCGCACTAACAACCAATCAAAATTAAATTAAGGTGATAATTTTTTATTATCGTAGAAAAAAAAAATTAAAAAAGATTGCATCGGCCGGGAATCGAACCCGGGCCGCCCGCGTGGCAGGCGAGCATTCTACCACTGAACCACCGATGCTTGTAAACCGCTGCCAAATAATCCGTTCACTTTACTTTGAAATTGGCTACGTAACGATAAGTGAAAGTACCTACTCATCTTCGCGGTAAAGTTGATAAAATTACAACTGCAGATGAAGTCGGAAACATCTGTCGAGTCATACAAATAACAAGATGTACGTACTTGTGATGCCTTATTAGTTCTGGGAAGTATTTTTTTTTTCGTAAAATCGCACGTTCTATAATATTTTTTCATTGCAATTCTTTGGGAAGGCAAAACAATTGCCATGCATAATGCATATACTAGTAACTGAAAATATCAAAACTTTTCCGAATTTTTGAAGTAAAACTTCTTTACGCACGCTCGACTTGGGGGGTAAGCTGGTGAATGCGTTCCGGAAAGTGGTGATTGTTACGAAAAGTGGTGATGTGTTACGAAAAGTGGTGATGTGTTACGAAAAGTGGTGAAGTGTTACGAAAAGTGTAACGTTACGAAAAGTGTGATGTTACGAAATGTGTGATGTTACAAAAAGTGTGATGCTAACGGTAATCGAAGCGAACGGTGATCGATGGCGAAGCGGTCGGTCGGGCCTTTACGCACGCTTGACTTGGGGAGTGATAAGGATAAGGATGGTCACCCCCAGGTCGTTGGTCACTCCAAGGTCGTAGGTCACCCCAAGGTCGTAGGTCACCCCAAGGTCGTAAGTCACCCCAAGGTCGTAGGTCACCCCAAGGTCGTAAGTCACCCCAAGGTCGTAGGTCACCCCAAGGTCATAGGTCACCCCAAGATCGTAGGTCACCCCACAGTCGGAGGTCACCCCAGGGTCATAGGTCACCCCATGGTCATATGTCACCCCAATGTCTTATGTTACCCCAATGTCAATGTCATGTTCTTTTATAAGTTAGTGAAGTTTACTTCAGTCGTGTGGTCTAAAACACATTCGTTTTTTTTATATTTTTTATTTGAACTGAATTCGTTTGTGAGTTTACGTGACTTTTGAACTGATAAGTAAGTATATACTTGAAATAATTTTATCTCGTTGAATGATAATAATTTTGTCGTCGAAAAACTCTGGCAATCTTGTGCCACAAGCAGAACTGATTGAAGTCAGCTGTGTTTTATCTGTTCCATGACCAACTCAACAATCTGGTATGTCGACACTCCTTTGGAAAGTCATTTAAAGTGGTCGTAACCTATTTCAACTAGTTATTTTTTTCATCACTTTAAATTTTGGGAGGCGGGTATGGGAACCGCCGCCCCGGGAACCATTCATTGGATGATCGTCATCTCTGCCATAGGTCGCCCCAAGTTATTCGCTACGTTTTGTGTGTTAGCAGGAGTGCACTGGTTCATGGTTTGTCAAGGTCTTGGCAGCCGATGTATCTGCCAACCTGCTGCGTGGCGGGCCGGATCGAGAGAAACTCTCCAGCCAGAATCCCTCTACCCATTGCCTCGCACCGTAGTTTAAGGGATGGATTCATTAAGAAAATAATTCCACTCACGGCCAATGTTATCATTGGGGATGCTGTGTGGAGGGTATTTTTAGGAAAGGAAGGAGAGGATGTTCTGAGAAAGGAAAAGGTATGAGGGATGGGTAGGAATCTGGGGATCAGTGCGTCCAGGAGTGACGGACGCGGACGTATAAATCCATCCCTTCCACTGCGGTACAAGGCGATGTTACGAGAGAGTACAGTTGGAGAAGTCAAAGGGACAACCACAACCATTCTCTCCCGTTCCGGCCTGCCGAGCAGCTGGTGGGCAAACGCATCCGGCGCCAAGATCTGGAGAAACCTCACCCCATGTACCCGTACACCCCTACTAAGTCACCAAACGTAGCGAACCACTTCGGGTGACCTACGGCAGAGGTGTTAGTATCCAATAGATGGTTCCCGGGGCAGCGGTACCCATGCCCGCCTCCCAAATTGTGAACTTGGGACTTTTGCGCGATATTCATAGCGTTATCCTTTCGTTGCTACTCATTCTCACAAATAATATTTTTCGCGTTCTGCAGTCTTGTATCTTTTACAACACTTGCCGTCAAAATTTTCACCAGTGAGTTTAGCACTGTTAAAGTACTTTGATGAAGTATTCATTTCCATGAAAAAACGTTTCAGCGTTTGTGTTTAGTTGAGTTCTTTCAAGTAAATCATTTTGCATAATACAACAAACATTTGTTCGGACATTCGGGGATTTATGACGCTACTTCAGGAAGTTTCACAACCAGCAGAGCGCGGCCCCTTTGTTGGAGTTAGAGTACCTACTTTGGTTCAGGAAGTTAACGACTACACATTTTTATTTTTTTTAATTTTTATTAGTGTTATACAAACAAAATAGTACATTTGTGACAGTGATGAAACAATATTACACAAACATCTCTACATATTATGAATTAAAGTTCTCCGCCGTGTCTGTGAGTCTGTTCGCGATAAACTAAAAACTACTAAATGAATTTTCATGCGGTTTTCACTAATAGATAGAGCGATTCTCGAGGAAGGTTTAAATATATAATGTGTGAAGGTTTTGTATAAATTAGTTGTAATATATAATATATAAAAGAGAATGTCTGTATGTGGTGGACGAGCGGGCTGACAAGCGGGTGGTGTGGATTTTTATATGCAAAGGAAGATCACTGTGCACATTTGAGTTGGTAGGTACTTCTTTTATCAAGATTGTTAACGAATACACAGGTGTAGTGATCAGTTATGCTGGTTTTCCAAAATATTGACATGTTTTTTCATTGTTATTTGAGTTGCACCATATGTGATCGATGCAGGAAGGCATTTTTCCGCTGACATTCCGTGTTGCATTGTTTATAAATGATTTATAGTTAAGCAATGTCATTACATTTATATAATCACCTTTCGTTTTGCTTTTTACCTCTTGCCCCATGTTAATATTAAAATCGCCAGTGACAATGTTACAAGTACCTTTTAGGTTTATCAATAATTGTTCCAATTCTATAAAGAAACTGTTTGGATTCGATCCATGTGTGTGGTAAATAGCTATGATATTGTATACAACTTCATTCACTTTGAAGTTCAGTTTTAGATAGTTTGCTAGCTTCATTTTGATTTCAGTGATTGTGACGTTATTGTATTTATTTGTGATCAAAAAAGCAATACCACAGTTCTTATTTATATGCGCTGTGGACGAATAATATGTATAGTTCATGATGTCGTACAGTGCGGCAACATTTTTATATTTAAGTGTGCTTCTGTTAAAACAATGAGGTCCGGTAAAGTTTCAAGGAGATTTAATGTTAATATAAATCCTTCATAATTTTTTTGCAAACTTAAGATGTTTTGGTGCAGAACAATGAATGCATTTGGGACTTTTTTTAATAGTTCGTTACATTGTTGTGTATTGTGAAACATCTGTTAATTTATCTATTTCCTCGGTTAGAAAATCATCCATTACTTAGTCGTAATCGATTCTTTGCTGTGCTATGATAGACATTCTTTTCCAGTAAGTACATATTTCACTATTTGTACTATGTTGAGTATTGTTTTTTGTTCCGAATAATTTGTTGTTATTGTCACAATTGTAGCATTTCATAATATCTTTGCTTTTTCCGCCTTCGCTAAATTTGTGGTTTTTTTAAAAATGTATGCATCTGGGCTTATTCATTTTATTTAGGCATTTAAGGGATGTGCGTCCGAATCCAAGGCAATGGTAGCACTGCATCAGAGGGTCGCAGTCCTGTATGTGGGCCCGGACAAAGCCTATATTGATTCTTTGTTTATGTAGTAGTATTTTCCGGATTGGGCCTGTTGTTTCTGTTATTATGTTACGAAGTTGATCACTTTTTATATTTTTTAATATTTTTGTTACTTTAATGGATTTGTTTATTATATCGTTAAGGTCACTGTTTTGTAGAATAAGGTCGTTTAGGAAATTATCTTTGTTATACTCCCCTCCGACACCTTTAATAATCATGCACGGTCTCTTCTTTTTTAATTCCGTTGCTGATATTCCATTTTTATTTTTATTTATTTCTGCTTTCAATTTTTCAACATCTTCTTTATTTAAGCAGGTCATAATTATTTTATTATTGGTTGCTTTTTTTATTCCACTTATTCCAATTCCTAGGTTAGGCGCTTTTATTGTTTTTGTGATAATACTCTTTATGTCTTCGGATGTTTCTTTGCCTTCAGCGGAGATTAAAACAGCAAATTTAGGTTGTTCGATTGAAACCGTCCTTTCTTTTAGAACCAATGCATAGGATTTTTGATCATTATTTTTTTCGAGCTTGACGATTACTTTTTTTTTTGTAGTTCAATAATTTGTTCTTGAAAATGGTTTTTTCCCGTTTCCATGCTTCCTCTAGTAGTTGAATCGTTTGTTCAAGGTTATTTCTAATTTTTGTGTCCTTTACGGTCGAAATGTTTTTTAGTTCACTTTTAACGTTTTCTATTAATGTTAGTACATCCATTTTCTATTAAATTTAAGTTGCCGTGCGAACGCACGTCACTCCGGGTCGAACTATAATTGAGTACTGTATATAATGACTTTAGTAGAACTCTACAATTCCAATATTTGAGAGGGCACAGGGGGAAGCAAGCGGGGAAGGAGTGGGGACTTTTGTGAAAATACTCCTCGTTGTTGGTACGAGTACTATTCATCTGCAATTTGTTCCATTTGAATGCGTTCATTGACTGGGCTAGCCGTCGCCGTAGAAATGCTAAAAGCAGCCACTACGAAGGTTATAGCATATTAATAAACATCGCTTAAAAATAGCACGACCATAATTTTTTTCACAAAAGACGACAATATGGAAATTAGAAAGCAAAATAATATCATACGAAAGACTTCATTTTTTGCCTACTAAAGAGAACATTTTGCATTTTACAATCACAAATCGAGATAAACGAGCGGAGATGTTTAATGATGTAATTAGTAATATGTTTGCATCATGAATAGATGTTCAGACACTATTATGGAATCATTAGCTTCCGTTTGAACGAATCCTTCGCGGCGGGAGTTTTGCTCGCAGCATCCAGAGTTATCCGAGCTCAAGGCTCCTGAATTGTGCAGTCCGCAGTCCGCCCACGGTTAGAAGCTTTTAAGCTCAAATGCATGATACGATGTATTCTGTTGTTCAGTTAAATCACGGAAATTTACGCAGACGTTATTATTACGACTCACGATTGTATGTTTTTTCGAAGTATGACTGCTTTGATACAAAATAATAGCATGTACGAGACGATGTATGAATATAAACGAGGCAAGGAGTGTGTGCCAAGACCGAGTTATTTGGCGGTCCGTTCTCTATGCCTACAGCACGATATATTTTTCAACACTAGCTCTATGCGGTCATGAGGAAAAAAATCGTATCAGGCCATATGACATTAGCTACGGGAGACTCCGAGGAAAAAAATCGTTTAGGGCATATAATATGTCATCTTTCGAGATGCTGTGAGGTGGGTCTTTTTATGAAAAGTAAGAAGAGAAAATTCTGGGAAGGACAATGGCATGAGGGGTGGGTACGAATCTGGGGCCGATGTCTCCAGGAGTGACAAACGTATGAATCTATCCCTCCCATTGCGGTGCAAAGCGATAAATCGATAGAGTCCGGCTGGAGAAGTCAAAATGTCTCCGTCAACCAGTCTCTACCGATCCGGCTCGCACGCAGCAGGTGGGCAAATGTATCTGCTGCCAAGATCTAGACAAACTCCACCCCATGAATGCGGGCACCTTTGCTAGATCAAGAAACTCGTGACATATGGCAGGGGTGTTGGTTAAATTGTTCCGGTGGCGGCGCGGCGATACCAATACTTGCCACCCAAATTGAGTCCCAACTGTTTGGAGTCAGTAGAACAATGGCATCCCCAATTTAGGAGCTGGAATGCAATGAAAAAAAGCTTATAAGATGTGATATATGCAATTATATCGCATTTGTATCTATGTAGTAATTCGGGAATGCTCGGGTCGCCGAACATTGCCGATCGGGCATACGAGCCGGGAACCATTCTAACTTCCAGTATAATCAGTCGCTACCGAGACAAATAATATTACTTATTGAATCCATTGTACTCTTACAATAAAGACGAGAACTTACGTTTAACATATTTATTATTATTGTGTGGCTAGTGTGGCCACAATAAAAGTACATTACAATTGGCGCAGCCGTATTAAAGTACAGTATTGGATTACCAAATTGGATCACAAAAAAAAAAATTACCAAAGCGGGGAGAGCTAAGTCACCCCGAAAAATTTTTCAAGGCTACCTACAGCCGAGGCGGAACATTGGAGTATTTTTTGGGTTTGTCTGACCGAGTGAAAGGACCGGCAGAACAAACCGAGGATATCTCTGGCTATTCCTGGAGCCACAGTCAGAGTTCTGGAGTACCATCCAAGGGTACTCAGAAGCAAGAGGCGGTGGTCGTTTTTGGGGCTCAACAGAGCCTTTCCACGAAGGTGAAGTTCCGAGGGAGTGCCGAGGGAAGGCATTCTTACAAGGCAAACAGTGCTAGTGTCGAGGAAGGTCACTCACTCATCAAGAGGAAACAATCTGGAGACGTTGCAACCGCAATTTCTAAGATAGGTTTTTCTTTTCTTTCTTGTGGAGGATTTGTCTGGGTTTTTTGTAATTTTTTCCGGGGTAGTATTGTTGTCGTAGCTTCGCGTGATTATTTTTTTTTTTCCTTTTGTGAAGATGGAATCGGCGAGAATTCCACCGTTCTCTCACATAAACGGAGATTGGGATGTGTTTCAACTCAGATTAGAGCAGTTTCTCGTGTTACATGATGACATTACCGAGATTAAGAAAAAGGCTTATCTGATAAACTCGCTTGAAACGGAGACCTTGACTCTTCTGTCCAACTTATGTTTCCCGGGTAAAATCACAGATGTTACGTTCGAGAAATTAATTGAGTTGCTAAAAAAACATTGTGGTAAATGTAGATCTCTTTTTCAAGAGCGGGAATCATTTTTCCAAGCTAAACAGAATCATAACGAATCGATAAGGGATTTCGCCGCAAGAATTCGAGGGCTCAGCTCATTCTGTCAGTTCGGAAACAGGCTGGAGGATAATCTTGTAGACGTGTTTGCAATCGGTCTACTTCCGGGCCCAGTACGGGTAAAATTGTTTGTTGAAGGGCCTAAACAAAACTTTAATCAACTAGTTGAACTTGCAGTGACCGCGAAAGGTCCTGAGGTCGATTCAATCAAGATGAAGTTGGAAGTAAATTCGGTAAAGGAATTTGGAAGATCGGCTTCTCCGGCGCGAGAAATAAATTCGGTAAAGAGATTTGGAAAATCGGCTTCTCCGGCGCGAAAACTTTATTATCGGTCGAATAGTTCCGATTCATGTAGGTCGGATAAACAAGTTAAAACCGGTTCATCACTAAAAAAGTGTAAGATCTGTGGGAAATCAAATCATGACACTCATAACTGTAAGTTTAAGCAAGCTAAATGTTATTCTTGCGGTAAATTGGGTCATTTACAGAGATTTTGTAAAAACGGGTCAGTAAAATCAGTTATGAATTGTAATAATGAAAATATTGAAAATGTAGCTTTTGTTAAGGCAATCAAGGCACAATTGAAATTAAATGGGAAATCCTTCGAAGCGATGATTGATTCAGGATCATCAGTTTGTGTCATTCCGGAGACATTGTTTTGTAAACATTTCAGTAATATAGAGTTGTCACCCGAAACACGAAAAATTTCAGGTTACGACGGGAATATGTTGACTGTTGTGGGTAATGCAAATTTCAAGGTCGAATACAATAATCTAGTTAGGTTAATAACCTTTGTCGTTGTAACAAGCGGTTCGGAAATGATTGTGGGAAGAGATTTCATGGAAATCTTTAACCTCAACATTGTTTCAAAACAAAATTCTATCAATTCAGTTTCATCGGAAAAAGAGAAAATTGATAAAATTAAAAATAAATTTCCAGAAGTTTTCGACAAGAAACTAGGTCGATTTAATAAATTCAAAGTGAATTTTAAAGTAAAGAAAGATGCGGATCCTTTTTTCTGTAATGCTAGACCGGTACCGTTCGCTATTGCATCTCCCATCGTTCCGGTAGTAAAGAAAAACGGCGAGATTCGTATTTGTGTAGATTATAAACGAAGTTTAAATCTTATTACAGAGTTAGAGAAATACCCGCTACCTAGGATCGAAGAGGTTATCCACAAGGTTAGTTCGGGGAAAATTTTTGCAAAACTGGATTTAAAACAAGCTTATTCACAGTTAGAACTGCAGGATAGCTGTAAGAAATTTACAACGATTAATACACATTTAGGATTGTTTGTTTACAATAGACTTGTGTTTGGATTTAAATCTGCTCCGGCAATTTTTGCTAGAACAATTGCAAGTTGTTTGCAAGGGTTAAAAGGCGTGGCATTTTACTTAGATGACATTATTATCTCAGGGATCAACGAAAAGGATCTAATGGATAATATCATGGCAGTCTGTAAACGACTACAAGATTGCGGTTTATGTGTAAATACGGAAAAATGTCAATTTTTTGTAAAAGAGTTAGAATTTTTGGGGTACATCATTTCCGAAAAGGGAATCCAACCTCAAACGGATAAATTAGAAGCCATTAAGAATGCACCTTATCCGACGGACGTTCATCAACTTAAAAGTTTACTAGGATTTTTCAGTTTTTACCGGAATTTTATACCTAACATGTCATCAATTCTAGAACCACTTCACAATCTTTTAACCCATTGGCCACAAACCCCGACAGCCTGCCGGGTGTGCAACTCAGGTACTTAACCACAAACCCCGGCACGCTGACGGGCTAGAGTAGGTCCGCCAAAAAACGGAATACGAGCTCAACAATGACATTTTTGAATAAAATTTTAAATGCCGAACATTCTGTAGATAATTAATCATTCATTTCGAAGAATTGGCAATAAAATGTTTCTTATGTTTTTTCACTGATATTTGTGTTCCAAGTTTTGTATGCTGCCAGCCGCCATTTAATTTCTTCAAAATTGCGAGTGGTTCTAGGCTTTTGGTAGTGACCCTGAACGTCCCTGATTGCTTTGAGGACTATCATACCATTATTTTATTAGTCATTAGTAATATATGCATGTAAAAAACAACAATCATTATTGTTTGATTTATGAATGATATGTTTTTTTGTAACTTTTTTAAATAAAAATGTGAAAAAAAACTTACGAAAAAAGAGAAGGTTATATTTGTATCCTTATTTACAGACATTTCAATATATTTTTTTAATTTTATTTTAATGTTTTTCTTTACCTTAATCGAATATGTAAATAAATTTAAAGAAATTAATTTATTTGAATATATGGTTTAAAAGTTACAATAGATTTAGTACACCAATGCAGGTTTTCAATTTTTGGTACAAAATTAATTCAGTGGTGAAGGCCAATTTTTTTGCTCATTAATTCTGTGGCCAATGGGTTAAAGAAAGATGTCAAATGGTTTTTTTCTAGAGAATGCGCTAACGCAGTAGATACAATAAAGAATTTGATGAGTAAAAATACGATTTTGACAAATTACATTCCGCACCTTCCGGTTAAACTTTTTACGGACGCGAGTACATCCGGTCTGGGGGCGTGTCTATGTCACTCATTCGCAAACGGTACGTTGCGACCTATAGCGTTTGCATCTAGAAGTTTAAATAGCGCGGAAAAGAAATATAGCATCTTGGATTTAGAGGCTTTAGCTATAGTGTTCGGTTTGAATAAATTTTTTCAATACTTATATGGCAGAGAATTCACGTTGTGTGTTGATAATCTGCCTCTGATGAGAATTCTCGGTGAGCACAAGAATATTCCTGTTCTAGCCGCAAACAGATTGCAAAGGTATGGAATTATTTTAGCAGGGTTTTCTTATAAAACGGAATTCGTAAGATCGTGCAAAAATCAAGCGGATTTCCTATCTCGACTACCTTTAGAATCGTCAGTTGAGGAATTCAAAGAAGACTACGGGTCTGAGTTCGTAAGTTTTGTTAGCAATTGTGAACATCTTGACGTTAATTCGATTAGGGAAGCCACTAAAGTAGATACGGTCATTCAAGGCGTAATGACGTGTTTAAGGCAAGGGTGGCCCAAACGTGTTAAACGCGAGGAGGAATTATGGAAATTCTGGATAAAAAGGAACGAACTTTCGATTGTTAAGGATTGTTTATTTTGGCAACATAGAATTATTGTTCCAAGTTCGTTGCATAAAAAAGTGTTAGAGCTCGTGCATCGTTCACACTTAGGTATTGTTAAGATGAAAGGGTTAGCAAAGGGTTATTTCTGGTGGTCATCGCTGAGCAAAGATTTAGAGAAAATTGTTCAGGAATGTCCAGAATGCGCGTCGACGAAACAATCTCCGCCAAAGAGTCAATTATCGGTATGGCCTAATTCTGGGAAGGTCTGGAGTAGGTTACACCTGGATTATAGTGGACCGCTGGCAGGGAAAATGTTTCTGGTCATCTGCGACTCATTCACTAAATGGGTTGACTGTATTGAAGTTCAAAGGGCAGATTCAGCTAATACTATATTTGAATTGAGGAAATTATTTTCAAATTTTGGCTACCCTGAACTCATAGTGTCAGATAACGGAACTTGTTTTACGAGTGAAATTTTCCAACAGTTTCTTCGGGAAAACAATATTAAATTCATGTCATCTCCAGTTATGCACCCAAAAAGTAATGGGATCGCTGAAAATTCAGTGAAAACTACTAAGAGTTTTCTTAAAAAACTTATGGTAGGAAATAAATTTCAGGTTGATTACAAGGATAAATTGTTACATTTTTTGTCCGATTATAGAAATACTCCACATTGTACGACGGGAGTCGAGCCAGCAGTTTTATTGTTTGGTAGGAAACTTAGATCTACTTTTGACAGTCTCATTCCGAAAGAGAATGAACGGGTTGTGTCAAAACAACATGATTTGGCGAATAAGAATATTGAGGCAAATCAACGTAAACAATCTAAGTATTATGGTGGTGTAAAAACAAGAAATTTTATTGTGGGACAAAAATGTTTAGTTAAAGATTTCAGGAAGAATAATAAATTTACATGGGTAAAGGGAATTGTTACAGATAAAATTGGAAAAAAATTATATTTGGTAAAAACTTGTGATTCTCAATTAATTTGGAAACGTCATGTGGATCAGATGAGGAACTTATCAGTGTCTTGGAGTGATGTTGAGTCAGATTTGCCAGATTCCGCGTCTGATGACACGAGGACTGAGCACTCTGAGAAAGAGTTATCCAATCTGTGGAGTGAGTTAACGGTGTTTTCTCCTGATTTCAGATTTGCGGAGGGAGGAGAGAGGTCACCGGAGGTCACAGACACGGCAATCGCTGGTCCAAGTCAAAGTTCAAATCCCTGGTTGGGGAGACTCCGCCCAAGATAGTCCACAAGGAAGGAACGGAAAGCCTTCTAACTTAATATAATTTTGTGTGAAATATTAATAATGATGTGTTTATGAAAAAACATTATAAGAACTTGAGTGAAATATCAGTATAATATTTACCGTGTTTGAATTATATAGAATCATGAAATACTTGAAATACTTAAATATGTAGTGACTGATTTACAGGGGGAAGGGTGTGATATATGCAATTATATCGCATTTGTATCTATGTAGTAATTCGGGAATGCTCGGGTCGCCGAACATTGCCGATCGGGCATACGAGCCGGGACAGCGGTCCGGTGTACGGCCGCGGCCAGAACCATTCTAACTTCCAGTATAATCAGTCGCTACCGAGACAAATAATATTACTTATTGAATCCATTGTACTCTTACAATAAAGACGAGAACTTACGTTTAACATATTTATTATTATTGTGTGGCTAGTGTGGCCACAATAAAAGTACATTACATAAGATAAAATATATGTTTAGTAAGGTGTGAGGTGTAGCTCAGTCTGTGTAAAACCTTTAGAAGTAATATTTAAACAGTTTGTAAAGAAGAGAATAAAAACACAAAAAGGCGATGGGAACAAAAATAAGTAACTTGGTTTCAGCATCCAGCTCCTCAATTGACGTGTGTTGTGAAGGTGAAATGAGTGGGGAGGGGAAGTAGATTGGGAAGGGGGATGTTGGAAAGAATTTGACTCTTACAATATGTAGATACGGATTCACCTTTCTGGTCTTACACGCCGATTACGGCCCGTTTTCGTTACAAACCTACCTTGGCTGACACCGACTCCAAAAATAACAACCCTATATATTGATGAGTAGAAAAAGTAAGTTGATTATTAAGTTGTAGAAGAATACGGAATTATTTTTTTAAATTTTTAGTGCATATTATTTTATTTTGGAATTTTTTTTTTTTGAAGTTGGTTTTTTTGTTGTTGTTATTACGCAATTGTGATCAGCTGTTACGCAAAACAGCGTCAGTCTTATGCCTGCCAGCAGTATTACAAATTAATCATGGTAAAGCGTTTGAAAATCTTTGATTTATCGTATTGGATATCGCAGGTTTGATTATTAAGGTTTCTATAAGCAATACGTGGCCAACCAATCCGAGGGTGATTTTGACACTTTAATCAACTTGATCTTTCCACGAACCATGTCAAATCGCTGCAACCGTACCGAACCAGCCGTCAAAAGCTCAACATTTCCGTCACGTGACAAGATTCATGGCATTATAATCTTTCAGGTTTCAGTTAACGCCACTTGACAGGAAAACACCGTACACACTACAGTGTACATAATACCACACGCGCCTTCTGATTTATGATAAAGCTTTTATCCATGAAATAGAACACTCATTATTGGCAATGGCCGTACATAAACTACCTTACTACATCATTTTTAGATTTGATGAGTTGCTTCCATGCGAGAAACGACTTTTTTCGCATTAACGCACGTAGAAAGTTATATACGTAAAGAGTAAGTGTAAAAGTGACTTTGAAGAAGAAGATAACAATAATAATCTAAACGGTCACATGAAAGAGAACAAGACACGGAATAAAGACAATGGTCGCTACTGGGACTCGAACCCAGACCTCTCGTCTAACCGGCACGTGCGCGTTAACCAATTTCGCTATTGCCACCTTCTGTCAAACCGTCATAATTGTCAATCTCATATTTCAAATTAGAAACTTAACGATATTATCTTCAACTAATTATATTTCCATATTATGAGCAACTACCCTTTTTATTGGAAACAATCATTCTAAGAATTGGTGTGTATCCTGGATAGCGTCTAGGATAAATATATCCGAATTTATTCGTATGGAACTATTGACTTTTTATAAAAGTCTAAATTAATATAAATTTTTTAATAAGAAAAACTCTCTTTTATAACTTTTGAAGGTTAATCCCATCAACGTAATATATCATTGAAGTGGAAGATAACAATAATAATCTAAACGAACATATGAAAGAGAACAAGACACAAAAAAACAGAAAAAAGACAATGGTCGCAACAGGAACTTGAACACAGACCTCTCGTCTAACCGGGATATGCGCGTTATTTTCGCTATTGCCACCTTCTGTCAAACCGTCATCAGTGTCGATCTCATGTTTCAAAATTTAGAATTAAGAGAGAAAATAATAATTAATGATTAACTTAAAAAAAAATATATATATTTGTTAATTAATTAATTAGACGAGAGGTCTGGGTTCGAATCCCAGTTGCGACCATTGTCTTTTTTCTGTTTTTCTGTGTCTTTTTCACTTTCATACGTTCGTTTAGATTATTATTGTTATCTTTTTCTTCAATAATATATTACATTGATGAGGATAACATTCAAAAGTTATAAAATAGAGTTTTTTTAATATAAAATTATAAACGTAACTAACTATTACACCGTTTCCCAGCAGGGGTAGGCAGAGAGGACGTACCGCCAAACAACTCGGTCTTGGTAAACACTCCTTGCCTCATTCACATTCGTAGACTCTTCTAGTATTCTGACTCTTGATATGTCTCGACTAAAGTTTCTGATTTTCTAGATCGTGTCATGTCTTCCTCTACCATTCACATTATTTGCGTCATATATTCTCCTTACAGTCCTTTTTTCGTTTATTCGCTCTACATATATGCCCAAACCGTCTGAGTGTCCCGTCTTTATTCTTACTCATTAGGCTTACATCAGCATTGCATTCTTTGAGGATCTCCAGATTTCTCACACGATTATACATGGGCACATATATGCCTCAGGGATCTCAATTCGTAATTCTTCTGCCAGTTTCATGACCCAGGGCGGGTGACAGCGCCCCTAGTGGGCTGCTCACTTACATTCAAACATGGATAAGATATAAAAAAAAACCTTTTTAATTAAACAAACAAAAAAAAAAATTTGTCCTTTATTTACTTTGTCGGGAAACCGAGTCGAGATGCGAGATTTATATATGTGTGCTTAGTGGGCTAAATGGAAAATTCGTTTTTATTCAAATTTGTATGAATGGCACTTCTAATTTTTTTCTTTATTCTATGGATTTATTTGACATTTGATGTTTTTTTAACCGATTTTCGACATTCATACACTGTAATATACCTTTAATAATTTATATACCTTATATACCTTTTATTCACATCGTAACTTTATCTAAACTATTTGTTTTCTCATGTTAAAGATGGAGGTACTGCCTTTATTATTTATTATTTATGTAAAAGCACTCTGGGCGTAAAATAAAAGAAATAAATAAACAACTAAATAAATTAATGTTCTCCAAAACGAACTTGAAAAATCATTTTTCATATATTTGGATTATAATTGTGTAATTTCTACTATTTAAGAAATTCTAAAAATTATAGAACTTTATTAAAATTAAATAGTTATAAATACATTGTGAATTCATATGTCAAATATTGGTTTATAAATGTGTAAATTCTGATTATGCAATTGTAAATGTTCTCTAAAATGGCCTGGAAAGAATCTCCTTCTTGTGATCTCACTAAAGAAAACACTCATAGAACATTAATAAATGCATTCACTCTGAATGCATTTATTTATGTTCTCCAAATTGACCTTGAAAAAAATCACATCTTTGCGATTCTTTTAAAGACATAAAGAAACCATCCCTTAATTATATACAATTCTTAGTGTTCTCAAAAGTTGTCTCGACCGAAGCAAATTCCCGTGATATTTTGAACGTAACTATTTCTTTGTTAAGAATATTATGAACTAAATATACAATTTGGCTGTCCTGAAACGGGTATTCTGCCCAGTTGGGCAGACAAATGATCACATTGTAATGTATTGTAATATATATGCATATGTAAATAAAAAAAAAAAAATAAAAAAAATATCTTCACCAAAATTAGTAGTTTATGTGGAAATTCCCTTGGGGCATAAATTTGATTGCGAGGGACGCCTGGCGTATCCTGTGTTAATGGAGGTAATGTATTGATAAATTGAAGCCTTAATCTCTTGGTGATTACTCATACCCGGTGATTGACGCGTCTCAGCCTCCTTTAATAGGAAATTAACGCCTGTCAACAACGGAGGCTAATAATGGCACAATGAGCTCCATAGATCATAAGCCTTTACTTTAAAATCATTCGATATTTGATATACGAATTGAACACTGGAATTGGGAAATTTAAGAGGCTGCCATTCGATTGCTGACAACGTGCTCTTTCAACGGAAGCAATCTTCCGAACAGGCCCTCCATTGATATGCTTGGTGTAACCCTAAGTGACCAGCTCAGGTATGGGGGCTCCATCGAAGCCAGAGTAAAGTTAGCCTCCCAGAAACTGGGCGTAGTGTATAGGGCCCGCAGATACTTTAATAGTGCACAACTGCTAACCCTGTACAAATCATAAGTGCGCCCCACGGTTGAATTTGGCAGCCACCTCTGGTCTGGAGCTCCAAAATACCTGAAAAATACCCTCGACTCTGTGCAGAAACGGGCGGTCCGTTTGATAGATTCTCCCATCTTAACAGAGGGATTGCAATCTTTAGAGCACAGGCGTCGGGTCGGAATGCTATCCTTGTTCTACCGGTATTACAATGGAAGATGCTCCAAGGAACTAGCATCATTGATCCCTTCGGCACCGGTGCATAGTCGGGAAACACGCCAAACGCGTGCCCAACATTTGTACACGGTTGACATTTGTCACATGAGAACGGGTCGTTTCTTCGACTCGTACTTATGTTCAACAGCTCGGCTGTGGAATGATTTACCGGCCTGTGTTACCTCCTTCCTACAACATAGGTCTCTTCAAGACCAATGTTCATTCCTTCCTCTCCTCAAAAAGACCCTCCACACAGCATCCCAGATGACATAGGCCCTGAGGGAAATTATTTTCCTCAAGGCCTCCTGTGTGGAGTTAATGTAAAAAAAAAAACGTGCTCGCAAGGTAAAATACTTTAAATTGGGAGGCTGATATACCAACACCCTTTCCACTGGTCACCCCAAGTGGACCGCTACATTTGATGCCCGGGTTCATAGGGTGATGTTTGTTTTAGTCTTGGCGGATGACTTTGCCCACCTACCGCATGTGGCGAGAGAGACTGGTTGAGGGATACCCTTTGACCTCTCCAGCTGCATTTTCTTGACCCATAGCCTTGCACCGCGGTAGAAGGAAAGGATTCATACGTCCGTCACTCCTGGACACACTGACCCCCAGAATCCTACCTACCCTTTTTACGAACCCGCATCTTCCGAATTGCTATCCTTAACCCTCGACAATGCCGGCTGTCAAATTTGTTAACTCAAAAAAAAAAAAATATATGATTCACATAAATAGGGGGTACATATCATGTATTACACTAAATGAAGTCATTATTTTGAACTTTTTAACATATTAAGGACGTAAGATTACTTTTTTGAATAATAAATAATTTTTATACATTTTTTAATTTTTATATTTCTTTATTCATTGCTTTGATGGTTACATAATTTGTGGATTTTGTGACCACCATGCTAGGCACATGCCCGTGATTTGGTGGTCGATGACATATAAATAAACATAAAGAACAGTGCGTAGCAAAACATACTTACAAATTCCTTAGTCTAGATATAACAAAGTCACTTTTTTTTAAAGGTCTGTCGACAGTGATTCATAGCAAAGAGCTACAAATACAATTACATTGAACATAGTTAATACTGTCACTAATAAATTAAAGATAAACACAACATTGATAACATAATGGAGCATAATATACATATAACATAAGATACAAACAAATTAAAAAACTAAACACTTTCCGTATAAACAAATGTCATTACACCATAAGTGAATACCTCACATAAATGAAAAACCTATTTTTGTATTTTTATTCGCATTTTTCTTATTTGCATGAACATTATAATATTCTTCTTTGTATAAACATTATAATATAACACGTACGTGGTTAGCTGGAGAAATGGGACCCACCCATAAGCTACACCTTTTGTATTTTTTATTTTTACAATAAACATTTTTTGGTTTTGATTTGATTTGATTTTAAGTTTAACAATATAAAGAAAACATTCTGTAGAGTATATTATACCGAAAAAGATACCATTTCAACACTGTATGCATAGAAAATTATGTATGTAATGTACATGTACAGATATATACACATACATACACGTAGATATACATATACACGTACATACATACATATACAGTATATACACACACATTCACATACATCCACACACTTACATTTGAAAGTGCAATCGCGCCACGTGTAAATTGTTTCCGACTACTGTTTTTACGGTTCCGCGACTTTTCATCCCTCGACAAAATACCCCCCGTTGATATATCCCCGACAAAACATCCTTCGGACAAAACATCCCCCAGCAAAATTTATTTTTAAACCTAAACTAACCTAACCTAATCTAACTCTAATCGTAATCTCAATCTAAATTTCCAGGCGGGCTAGAGCAGATAAAGAACTGCTAACACTGATAAAAGTCAGGAAAATTTCAAATCTGGGTAACATAGTTCGAGGGGAGAAGTATCACTTGCTCCAATTGGTATTGAAAGGCAAGATAGAGGGTCGCCGAGGGCCTGGTAGGAGACAAATGTCTTGGCTGCGAAATGTGCGAGAGTGGACCGGCATTAGAAGTGTGGAGGAGCTATTCCGGGCAGCGCAAGACAGAGACATTTTCCAGAGTGATCGCCAACGTCGGGTGGACCTGGTAGGGCACACCAAGAAGAAGATTAGGTTTCAGTAGATATTTTGTTGGAGAATGTTTTTTCCATAGGATATTTTGTCCTTGGAATATGATTTCCAGGTATATTTTGTCGGAGGATATTGTGTCGGGGACATTTTGTCGCGGGATGAAAACGCGCAGTACCGTTTTTACAGCTACTAATAAACTGCCAGGCATATTACTTCATCTCGGCACAACATTAAACATTCGCTTTTTATTTTGGAGCTTTGTCATAAAATTCCCTGCACTAGAGATGAACGTGTTATGTCACTCTTTTACGTCTAGGTGGCAGTAATATTGTTTATAAATCGTTTGAAACGGAGTAAAATTAAACAATTACTGTCATGTTTCGGAAACTTTTATATGAATTTATGGCACTTATACTGAGATATAGTTATATACAGGTAAGTTCGACTGTAGTTTGGTAAAACCCTCCAAGCCACAAAATGAAAGTTTCACATACGTAAAACTAATTAAAAATCTTGAACCTTTGAAAAAGAAGATAATACTAATACTAATAAATCTAAGCGAAACATGAAACAGAACAAGACACATATACATAAAAGTTCGAATCCCATTTGCGACCGTTACTTTTTTTTATTTTCCATGACTTGTTCTATTTCATTTTATTCAGTTTTGCTAGCATTATCTTATAGATACTTCATTTATAAATACATATTACATTCACGAGTATAACTTACAAAAGTAATTATAATAATATCGATATATCGTCAAGTTTGAATAATAATTTTTTTTAGCTCCATACAGGAGGCCCTTGGGAAAATAATTTCCCTCAGGGCCTACGTGGTCTTAGTAGTAGGGGAGGCATTGACGCTAAATGGGTAGTTACTCGAGCGTCGTGGGGACCTATTGGATTGCAAAGATTAGATGCTAAAAAGAAAAAAAGTTTATATGATGTATGCCATTCCAGTGGTGGGGAGAGCGAGTATAAATTTTCAAACATGTAAAAAAAAAATCGTCACCATGACATACTCGAGCTCGTCAGATTTTAATACCGTATACGTCCTACGTGTTTCTGGTAACGGGGAGATATTAATCTGACGACTTGAGTGGTGGGGGTGGCCGTATGAAGAGGTAGAAAATTGAAAAAAAAAAAGATTTATTCGAGCGTGTCAGATTAAGGTAATGTGAGTTAATTACATGTAGAAAACAATTATTATAAGCAAATAATTATCAGCCTGAAACACTCATCCACATTGAAAAATCTTCCGAGAAAAGATACATGACGCCAACGGGACTTGAACCCGTGTCCTCTCGATTGCCGGTCGATTGCTCTTGACCACTGAGCTATGGCGGCTTATCTCGTACCCGCCAAATGATTCAATATATGCTAGTGTTTCATTCAACAATTACTGCTTATTATATTTTTTCCACCTGAAAACAACCAACTTTATTTTTGCGAGAGAAACATTGTAAGTGTTAAGTCCCTCGCTAGGTGGCTATCTTGTCTTAAAAACGTTAGTTTTACAATTAAAAATAATAATTAATATTTGACAAGTTTAAGTATTTCCCCAATAAATGAAGATATAATTTGTCTCGACGCCACCTAGCGAGGGACTTAACACTTACAATGTTTCTCTCGCAAAAATAAAGTTGGTTGTTTTCAGGTGGAAAAAATATAATAAGCAGTAATTGTTGAATGAAACACTAGCATATATTGAATCATTTGGCGGGTACGAGATAAGCCGCCATAGCTCAGTGGTCAAGAGCAATCGACCGGCAATCGAGAGGACACGGGTTCAAGTCCCGTTGGCGTCATGTATCTTTTCTCGGAAGATTTTTCAATGTGGATGAGTGTTTCAGGCTGATAATTATTTGCTTATAATAATTGTTACCCTTTGTGCTATGCATAAAAAATCTTGTCTTAAAAAAAAAAAAACGTTAGTTTTACAATTAAAAATAATAATTAATATTTGACAAGTTTAAGTATTTCCCCAATAAATGAAGATATAATTTGTCTCGACGCCACCTAGCGAGGGACTTAACACTTACAATGTTTCTCTCGCAAAAATAAAGTTGGTTGTTTTCAGGTGGAAAAAATATAATAAGCAGTAATTGTTGAATGAAACACTAGCATATATTGAATCATTTGGCGGGTACGAGATAAGCCGCCATAGCTCAGTGGTCAAGAGCAATCGACCGGCAATCGAGAGGACACGGGTTCAAGTCCCGTTGGCGTCATGTATCTTTTCTCGGAAGATTTTTCAATGTGGATGAGTGTTTCAGGCTGATAATTATTTGCTTATAATAATTGTTACCCTTTGTGCTATGCATAAAAAATCTTGTCTTAAAAAAAAAAAAAAAAAACGTTAGTTTTACAATTAAAAATAATAACATGTAGAAAAGTTTACATTCCAATAATCTGACGATTTGGACGTAACCTAAACTCATGGCTGATTTTTTAAAATGTAAAAAAAAAAATCGTGACCTTGACTTACTCGAGCTCGTCAGATTTTTATACAGAAGGTTCAGCGTGATGTCCTTATTGTGCTGACCAATAATCTGACGATTATGTGGAGGTGTTTTCTTAATCTGACGGCTTAAAAAAAAAAGAATTTTTTGTTGTTGTTTTTATTACTGAATAGAACAATGAACGTGAACAATGAACAATGTCGTAGTACAGATTAAACTCGCTGTATTTCACTTATTAAACTTCTTTACAAAATTAATTAATTAAAGCGTTGTAAATCTACGAATGCGGACGCGCGACCCAACGGTTAATTAGGCTCTGGCTGCGACCATTGACGTAATGGCTGCGACAGAATATATCCACCTAGAGAACAAGCGCTCTTAAGAAGGGAACCGAAGCGCGGAGGAGGAAACACAAAGTTTAGCCACTTCGGCATGTGGAAATCGTCAGATTATATTATTTCCATGATCCTTACATTATTTCCTTCAAAATAAAAAAAAAATTTACCGCGCTCGAGTAAATCCACGTGACGTTTTTTTTTGCAACTTTGTGACTCGCTAACTTTCTTACGTTACGTTCAAATTTATTGAAATGTAAAATTTATTGAAATGTAAACTTTTCTGCATGTAATTAACTCACATTACCTTAGTCTGACACGCTCGAGTAACTACAGGGATCGTTTTTTTTTACTAATCTGATCGGTTGTCCTAGCCGCACCCACCAATATTATGGGTTATATGGTGGTAGTCCATAACAAGGTCGTGAGGTATCTCCCCTTAGTTAATCTGACGCGCTTGAGTAAATCCCAAAATCCCTGCTTCGCCTCCCCTACTATAGGGGATACTGTAGGGAAGGTCTCCTCAGGGTAAGGAAGCGGAGGAAGTTCTGGAAAAAAAACAGGTATGAGGAGTGGGTAGGAATCTGCGGATCAGTTGGTCCAGGAGTGACGAACGTATTAATCCATGCCTCCTACTGTGGTGCAAGACGATGGGTCGAAAGAGTCCTGCTGGAGAGGCCAAATGTTCTCCCTCACACAGTCTCACCCGATCTGACCCGCCACGCCACCATGACCTAGACAAACATTACCCCATGATACCACCAGGTACCCTTGCTAATTGACCAAACAAGGCAAAATATAATTTGGAATATATATATGGGTACCGCCATTTATTGGATAACTAACATAGGTTACCCCAAGTGGTTCGCTAAGTTTGGTGACTTAGCAGGGGTGCCCGGGTTCATGTGATGAGGTTTGTGTAGGTCTTGACAGGGGATACGTTTGCCCACCTACTGTGTGGCGGGCTGGATTGGGTGAGACTGGTCTAGGGAGACCTTTAGATTTTGAAATTTTGACGATACTCCCATCGCCTTGCACCGCAGTGGGAGGGATGGATTCATTCGTCCGTCAATCCTGGATACATTGATCCCCAGAGTCCTACGCACCCCTCATACCTTTTTCCTTATCTGAACTTCTTCGGCTTCCTTTCCTTTTTTTTACATGAATACCGCACAAGAGTCCCAATTGCTCCCGTATGGAGCCAGTGGGACTATGGCATCCCCAATTGGGGTATATTGTGAGGCTGAAGGTAGTGGGGAGGGGGCGGTGGGGAAGTACCTGGCTATTCAGATCTGGACACCAAACACGGCTAAAGCCATTTCCAGCAACGTTTCAATTCTGAATAGTGGTCTTACACCAGGGCGATACTGAGAGTATCTGCCACTCTGGAACATGCCGCAAATATACAATATATTATTTTTAATGAATAAATTTTGAAATAATACAAATTAATCAAATAAAATTTATTTTCCACGCCCGGGATTTGATCCCGCGACCTTCGGAGTGCTAGTCAAGAACCTTACCGCTGAACTATTCCTTAAAAATACCTTCCACACAGCATCCCCAAAGATGACATAGGTCCTGAGAGAAATTAGTTTTCTCCAGGGTCTTCGTGGAGTTATTTAAAAAAAAATCCGAGTGTGCAATTCACACGCGGTAGAAGTGAAACTAGAAAGTCGCTAGAAGCCACTTTCTTTTCTTTTGCCTGTTTACTTTAAAGTGGTTTGAAGATTGGATATTGATTTTACACAAATAAAAATGTTTTTTTTTGGATTCATAGGATTCGTATCTCCGTTCACTGGATGTCTCTAGCGATTTGTCACGCGCTTTGCGCGGTTATGCTATCGGAGGCTCGCGTGGAGTCGTGAATTTACCGCATTATACTAGAACCGAGGACCCGTCAAATAATAAATTTTATTGACGCACTTCCGTTTCATCCGAATTTCAAATCACAACAGGGCTAAAGAAGTTTCACTTAAAAAAATAATTAAGGTATCCTATGGCCTATGGCAAATGTGTTGGTTATCCAATAAATGGTTCCCGGGGCGGCAGTACCCATACATGTCTCTCATATTGCTATGTCCAAAAGGTGTGTTCAAATTGGGAATGACCTGAATATTATATTTGAGTATTTATGTTTGGCGGTAGAGTATTCAGTTTACTAGAAATTAATAATTCTGAATGGGTGATCTTTCAGCAGGTCAATACTGCGGATGTAATATAATTCCTAAAACTTACATATTTTAATTTGTGAATCCAAACATCAGGGTTAACAACGGCACTCCACTATAAAGTGCAAGCGTCGCTTCATCTGATGACTTACAAAAATGATAAAATAAATTACATTTCACCATACCAGCTTGCACTAAAACTAAAGTGTAAATTTGCAATTCAGAATTTATGAAACACGTTCTTATGAATAATAAGTAGGTACTTACAATGAAGTTCCGGTCATCATGAGAATGGCTGCTTTATGGTTATATTGGCCTCTATCCAGAACTCCACAAGTCCAGAACTCCAGAACTCTAGACAGTTAGTGTCAAACAGTGACAGCTATAAATGGTATATGAGAATGGAGCGTGACTTACAGAGCTGTAAACAGCTCACTCCTGGTATTATTTACTAGGGCAGACCAGTGAAAAATCATGAGATATGATATTGTAAGATTTGTAAAATAAATATTTGTCTTATTTGCCATGGACGCTTACTGAAGAACTAATTAGGCGACTTGAGGCATTCGAGATGTGGATCTACAGAAGAATACTTAAAATAAGCTGGATGGACAGGGTTACAAACGAAGATGTTATGGTTCGGATGAATAAAGAAAAGTAAGTAATTAAAACTATAAAAATCCGAAAACTTCAATATCTTGGACATGTGATGAGACATCCAGAGAAGTATGAGATCCTGCATCTCATAATGCAGGGAAAGATTGCCGGAAGATTTAGTCAATTCGTGAGAAATAGTTTGGATGCAGGTGAATTCTCTAGTTGATGTTTTGTATATTCTTGCCAATTAATATCTGTATCTGTATTTTCTCCTAAATAAATACAAAAAAAAAAAAAAAAAGACGGGGCCCTGGAAGAAGGAGAACCTCATGACTGAAAAACCTGAGACAGTGGTTTAGCCAGTCTACCCTGGAGCTGTTCCGGGCCGCAGTAAACAAAGTCCGCATAGCCAACATGATAGCCAACGTCCGTTGAATGGACAGGGCACAAGAAGAAGAAGCCTTTCAAAAACAAATGCCGTCAAGCTTGATTGGAGATTTTTACGGCCTTTTTTTTAATATTAGCTCCACGCAGGAGGCCCTGAGGAAAATAATTTCCCTGATGTTGTTTGGAGGTATTTTTTAAAGAAAAGAAGTTCTGGGAAGGAAATAGGTATAAGGGGTGGGTAGGAATCTGGGGGTGAGTGTGTCCAACCGCGGTGCAAGGTGATGGGTCGAGAGATTATGGCTGGAGAGAATAAAAGACCTAGACAAATCTCACCCCATGAACCCGGGCACACCTTTTTTTAAATTTTTTTTTATTATAGCGACTATATAAAAAAAATTACATACAAAATGTAATGGTGCTGCTAGGTCACCAAACGTAGCAAACCACTTGGTTATGGCCGAGGTGTTTTATTTATCTAATAAATGGTTCTCGAGGCGGTGGTACCCATACCCGCCTCCCAAATTACCTACAGCATTATAGTGATTTTTTTTGGGTCTTATCGCGTGTTACACTAACTCTTTCTTTAGCCAACGATTTGGATAGCTTCACAAGGCTAAAGAAGGAGGCTAATACACCATAATAACCCAAAAATAAATCACTCTAAATATTGTCAACTTTCTTTATTTTTGATTTTTTTAAATTATATATATATTTTTTAAAGTAACGTTATAGGTACCATTGAAAAAAAATTGTTAAAATGGTTATACATAAGTAGTTATATTGTAATAATATAAACGATGTGCCTCCGTAAGTAAGCTGAGTTCATCATATTTGGAATAAACTTCCCTCAGCTCTTACTAATATCCGGAATTTGGCTGAATTTAAACGGGCTTTAAAAACAAAATTATTTAAAAAATCATACCATTCATGAATCCTAACATCTTTCAATATACGTAATAATAATAAGTCATGTTCTCAAGCTTCCCGTAATTGATTGGTTTCGGTTTCCTCATAATTGTATTTTTATTTTATGTTTCGTATCCGAATTTACTATCTTTGTTAATTTTGTTCCTTTGTCATTGTTTTGTAAATACTGTATGTTCATTAGTTAATTTTGTTCTTCTGTCATTATTTTGTAAATACTGTTTATTATTTTATTATTTTCTCAATATTATAAGGAGCACTGTAGGATTATTTTTAAATTTATTATAGTTTAGCGCAATTGAAGTGAAATTTCACAAAACTGCGCTATATCAACGCACCAGATTTAAATGTCCGGGTTAAATTTCCCCCTCAAAAAAAAAAAAAAAAGGAAAAACTAAACCCTTTCATACACTTCCCCAAATGATCATCTAGTGAATCCACGCTATGCAATTGCACTATATAAGTATTATAAATACAAAACAATACAAGAACAACATGTCAACCTACTAGAGACCAAATGGGAATATAATTCACCGACTCCAGATATTTTCATGTCAGAGGGTTCGGCTCTGTGGCATTTCTAATTGAACCTATAAATCCTACTGATCCCTCAATATAAATATTTAAAAATCTTTTGTAATCCTACAAGTATTTAAAATTACTGCTTTTTGCATTTTTATATACAAATTCTTTGACAGATCTAATATGCTTAAATTTTGAATCAGATTCCTAGGTATTATGCCAGTGGCCGAAATAACAAATGGTAATATTTTTATAGTCCGAGAATGCCAAATTCTTTTAATCTCATTTCCTAAATCTGTGTATTTTCTTATTTTTTCAGAAACAGTTTTTTGAATATTACAGGAATTTGGAATAGCTACATCAATGATATAAGTTATTTTTTTTAATTTTGTCATGTAAAACTATATCAGGTCTATTATGACTAATTGTTCTGTCTGTTAGTATAGTTTTATCATAATATATTTTATAAAATTCATTTTCTAAAAATGAATTTGGTTCATATTCATAATATGGTACTATATTACGGCAGTCAATCAAGTTATGTTTAATTACCAAACTTTGGTGAATTATTTTTAAAACCTGATTGTGCCTAAATGTATACTCGGAAGGCGCTAATATAGAACATCCCGATATAATATGTTCTATAGTTTCGGGAAAAGCCAAACATTTTCTACATAAATCATCAATTTGATTTATATCTTTGATTATATGCTTTCTATAATTTTTAGTATTAATGACTCTATCTTGAATGGCAAGCATAAATCCTTCAATTTCTGCGCTCAACTCTCCAATACTCAACCATTTGTTTGACGAAAGTTTGTCAACATACGTTTGGTTGAGATAATTGAAGTGTTTTGCGTGAATAATTTTATTTGACCAGGAATCTAATAATTCCTGGTTAGTATTTATAAGAATGTTGGCATTCTCGTCATATAAATTTAAAGGTGTAATATTTCTATCTGCCTTGCAAATTATTTTGTGCATTTCTGAGCTATTAGCTTTCCTATGGAAAAAATTTCTAAGCATTTCTACCTGATTGTGTTTCAAAGATGTTATTTTGACTACACCTCTACCTCCTAAATTTCTAGGTAAATTAATTCGTTCTATAGCTGAATTTGGATGATGGCAATTAAATTTTGTTAACGTAGTTCTAATCAATCGTTCTAAACTATCTAAATCTGTATTGGACCATTTAATTATGCCAAATGAGTACGTTAGTAGAGGTATTGCCCAAGTATTTATTGCTTTTACTAAATTTTTAGCAGATAGATTGCATTTTAAAATTTTTCTGATCCTAGTTTGAAATTTAATCCTAATATCATTTTTAATACTGGTGTGATCTAATCTATTCGATTGCGGGTATCCTAAATATTTATAAACCTCATCCCCTTTCATACTTTGAATTTTGAAATTTCTAAATATACCCTCGTCTCCATCTACAATTTTGCCTTTCTTTATATGGATAGTTTTACATTTATCTAAACCAAAAGTCATTTTAATATCATCTGAAAAAATTTTAACTACCTTAATCATTTTCTCTAAATTTGATTCAGAATTTGAAAATAATTTTATATCATCCATATATAATAGATGTGAAACTATACTACTCTCTCTTGTATTACCCTTAATTTTTATTCCAAACTTGCTTTTAATTAACATTTTAGAAAGGGGATTCAATGCTAAGCAAAACCAAAGAGGGCTCAATGAGTCTCCTTGAAAAATCCCTCTTTTTATTGAAATGCCCGGTACTACTATTTTCTTACCTTTTAAATTAACTAGCAAATCTGTATTCCAAAAGGACATAATATTTTTTAAAAAGCTAATTATAATTGGGTTAACTTTATATATTTTTAATATTTTGATTAGTCACGAGTGCGGGACACTATCAAAAGCTTTTTGATAATCTATATAACAAGTATGTAAATTACGCTTTTGATTTTGAATTTGTTTTAAAATTACAGAATCAATAACTAACTGTTCTTTACATCCCATATGTTTTCTGCGACAACCTTTTTGTTGTTCAGATAAAATATTTTTTTCATCCAAATGAGTATATATTAAATCTGTCAAGCAAGAGGTTAAAATTTTGTATATTGTCGGTAGACATGTAATGGGTCTATATTGAGAGGGATTATTAATATGTTCGCTTTTAGGCAACATATAAGTAATGCCCTTAGTTAGAAAATTAGGAAAATTTTGAGGTTCTCTGACAAGTTTTGAAAGATTTTTTGCAAAATTATTAATGTTATTATTAATGTTAATATTATTATTCATGATGTATACTATATGGGGTGAATTGTTTTATTATAGTTCAATAAATTATAAATTTAAACATCTTACCTTGCATCAAACGGAGTAGTTAAGATTTTTGGTATGTTGCACTTGACTTTCTCAAGAATCCAATAAATCGAAAATTTTTTGACCTTTTTCCAGTTTTTGCCTATTTTACCTCCGGAGGTATAATTTTTTAGCAAAGAATGTTTAATGTATTTTTTAAAGTAGAATAAATTTGCCATAGTTTGAAAACAAAACTGTGAAGGTGTTTGCGAAAGATTCAAATTAATCTTTTTTCATATTTTGACAATTTTAGCAATTTTTATTTGGAAAGTTGTGAAGTACTTACCGGGGTTCAGAATAGATCATCAATGTTGAAAAATTGCAAACAAATGCCAAAAATATTGAATGTGACTAGTTTTATAAAAACAAAATTGTTGAAGGTGTACTAAAATTTTTCTATTATTTAATTGTATTAAGGTTTTTTTTTAAGTGAAAACTTCTTTAGCACCGGCGTGATTTGAAACTCGATAAAACGAAAAAGCGACACTAAAAAGATACAAACAAATACATATTATAAGATTTAGCCTGCTATGAATGATATAGAATAATCGGTCTCCTATTTGTGCGGTACGTTGTAGCCTCCCACTCTTTATCTACTTTTGTTTTATGAAGGGTTCAATTTTACCACGTACGAACGGCACATGTGTTGTTTTTTATATTACTGACAATAACCCTGTTAATACATAAATGAAAACAAATTGTAAATGACAAAGCAAAATTGAGTCTATTTAAAAAGATTTCACGCAGAAATAACTAACGCACATCACAGACAACCGAAATTAGTACGTTAAATTATTATGCAGGAAAAGCAAATAGACGTGAGTCAGTGTTTGAGATAAGTGGGTTAAAGATACATTAACCTTCCAATAAATGGTTAACACGAGTGAAAATTTGATAAAATAATATTTTCGTGTTGTTCTTCTCTACGCATCTCATCCTTATTCTCTCCTTATCTTGTTCGGGGACCCATTGTTCCGACGAAGCACCTTTTCAGCAGCCTCCGTCCAATAAAGCATCTTCTCGCACAACCTCCAGAGTTGTCTTTTGGGCGTCTTCCCCCTGGAATTGTCGCCAATATTGTACGCAGAAATCCATTTATGCGAATTTTATAAGGAAGACACTTTTGAAGTAAATTGTTACCATAAAAAAGATCATTTTTTGTGTACGGGCGGGTACTTAAAATTTAGTTGATGTTTTTTGATTGCTGTTTTCGTTATTAATCTTTAGTTTTTAATTTAAGTATTCAGTAAAAGTATATGTCTTTTCTTGTAATTTATTAAAGGATTTTCCTAAGTCTTTGACTACTTCCATGGTCAAAGATCTGTAGTTTAATAATAAAAACACTAATTACGAGAGTGTTTCTGTAGTTTTAATAATTTAATAAAAATGATGGAATTTATGTCTGAGTTTATATTTCCCAATCGTTTAAAAGGTACGGTTTTATTTTAAAAATTGCCTTATTTAGATATTTGTGAATTTACGGACCGTAGAAACCGAGTAGGTATGCAGAGAATATTTAAATGTCAGTTACATTAATATTTTTTTGAAAAGTCATGATTTAATTTAATTTTGGGAGGCAGTTATGGGTACCGCCGCCCCATAAACCATTTATTGGATAACCAACACCACTGCCATAGGTCACCCCAAGTAGTTCGCTACGTTTGGTGACTTGGCAGGGGTGCCCGGGCTCATGGGGTGAGGATTGTCAAGGTTTTGGCAGCCGATGTGTCTGCCTACCTGTTGTTTGGCTGGCCGGATCGAGAGACACTGATTGAGGAGGTCTATTGACCTCTCCGGCCAGAATTACCGACCCATCGCCTTGCATCACTATTGAAGAGATGGATTAATAGGTCCGTCACTATTGGACACATACCCCCAGATTCCTACCCACCCCTCATATCTATCTCCTTCCCAGAACTTCGTATTATTCTTTTTCTTAACTTCTCCACACAGCATCCCCTAATATGACATAGACCCTGAGGGAAATTATTTTCCTCAGGGCCTCTTGTATGGAGCTAATGAAAAAAAAATACATCCGCATAACTATTGAATAGTTAAATACTTCTTAATTTACTTCCAAAGCGTTATCATCGAAGTATCAATTTGCCCGTTATTGATGGTAGTCAACTTCCAATAGGAGAGGGAACCAGAACAGGAAGGAGTTCTTGATTGTAAGAGCAATACAGAAATCGTATGAAAATAATATTTATTACGGGATAGGTAGTCGATCTTGTACTTTTGTAACGAATTTTGTTTTCTTTATGGATCAATTATATTTATGTTCCAAGCCCAAGGACCCTTGTGACTTGTGAAGATAAATTTACAAACAAAGTTTATCTCGTTCAAGATAAAATACTTTGCATGTACTCTTGTAATAATTTATAAAAGGAATCAAATACGCCGGAAAAAACTTTTCAGTCAAGTATTTGATATTTGTTCGAGAAAATAAATAATTTTCTTTCGTATGGAGGAAGGGAGAATACAAATCAGGTCGAAAACATATTATTTTATATCCTTGAAGTGCTATAAATAATAGAATTATGTTGAGTAAATAAAAAGAAAATACTTTGTTTTAAGTCACTTTATTGTTATTTTATAGTCTACCGGTTTCAGTACCTCCGTACCATTATCAGGACGGTTATAAAAGGGAGGCGTCTACTAATATCTACAGGAATTCCAAAAACTGAACAAATCGGACTAATATCTATGAGAACCAAAGTGCGTACGAATATCTACAGCTCAAACTGCTGACTAATATCTATGAGAACCAAAGTGTGGACGAATATCTACAGCACTGGCAGAGGTTGGATTTTCAATTATGTATAGCATATTGGAATAACGTAATATTGCGTATGCAGTTTAAAAAACTTAATTTATCTATGTATATATGTAAAAATCCCTAATATCAGACTATTTGACACATTTAGCTGATTATTAAGGATTTGGGTTTTTGTTTTAACAGCTTTCTTTATTTCGAGTGCTTCTAAATTATTTAGTCTGTTACCATGACCATTTTTATGTCAGTTAGGTTAGGTTAGGTTAGGTTAGGTTAGGTTGTGGTGCCGTGTATTTCGAAATAAATAAATAAATATCTTTGTATTTTGACCTCCATGTTTGTTCATAAAATTATTGTCCTCGTAAACAGCAAAATAAGTAATATCATGCAAAAACTTCATGTACGTACTTTAAACGTTTAAGCATTTACGTAATTAGTAATTACGTAATTGAAGTAATTTATGCTTTTCCGTACAACCTCTTGCTCAGCTGCCCTCTGTAGATATTAGTCCAACCTACGCTCCATAGATATTAGTCACCACTGGGACCGTCATAGGTATTCGTCCGACCTTAGCTCTGAAGATATTAGTCCACACTCTGAAGTTCGTAGATATTAGTCCAACATAATATGAGCTGTAGATATTCGTCCGACATACAGGCTGTAGATATAAGTATCTGGAGTCTTATAAAAATACTATTTTAAAATGTCAAATCACAATGTGTTTGCTTCTTTTTAAAAAAGAATTATATTGCGTATTGCTTGACATATTTGAAGAGCCTGGTGGTCGAGAGATAATGCTTTCGACTAGCAATCCGAAGGTCGGGGGTCCAAATACAAATTTAAGGTATTATACCTTAAATTAACAAAATAGAAACATTCATTATATGGATACAATGTTGTGTACCAAGTTTGTACTAAGTTTGTATAAATACTGTAGCATAAGAATTTCAACAACTAGTCTGAAAATATCTGTGGTAGGATGAAACCCGTCCTGGTGAAAATAAATAAGTGGAAGAAATTACAAATGCGTTTTAATTTCAATTCTAATACAATGGAATTCCACCACGAATTAACAGTCCAAAAACTAGACTCATCACAGTGAATATGATTAATATTATATTACAAAAGTTTGTAGAAAAAACAAAAAAATAAACTAATCCACCACTCAGAACAATGGAAAAATAATTACTGTAAAAATACTAACATTACAAGTAGTCACCTGAAAGATACAGGGATTGGTGTGGAGTAGACAATACAAAATATATGAAGTTCTAAGAACTTTGCACAACCAAAATTAACATAACTAAAATGATACACAGCGATATCACAATAAAAAATAAAATAACAAAAAATTTCTTTTTACCCACAATTTTAATATAAAAATAAAAAAAGTTAAAGACAGAAAGATCACGATAAGAAGCAGCAATTTATTTTTATTTTTTATAATACATACCTAAACTCTAAAGGAGGATGCAGGACGACCATAATCGGTGATCCTGACTTGTATATCAATAGCGGCTAGCTGTGGACAGTTTCTGTCACCGCGATCATCTTTTTTTAAACGTCTGCAAGTAGTACTGTTGGGAACAGTAGAGACTAGAGATGAAACGGATAGTTGTTTGGCCGGATAGCGGATACCGGATACCGGATATCCGCATATTTTATTATAGGAAATTGTCGCAGTTTTTGAATATCCGGTATCCGGCCGGATATTGAGTTACTATCCGATATCCGGCCGGATAATAAATTTAGGCCGGATAGGCCGGATACCGGATAGTTACCGGATATCTGCTTCATCTCTAGTAGAGACAGTTGTGCGGTATTCACATAAAAAAATAATATATGACTTTTGATTTTACTACAATTTAATATCAGTTTTATTCAAAGCCTCTCACATTACGTACTTATAAAAAGATTCCACGAATCAAAGTAGGATTTGAACGAAATTTGGGCATTTGAGAACATAATCCGAATCAAAATGGTTTTGACTTATATTTCAATTTTATTGTCCCAAGGCGTCGCAAGATCCCATAATAATATTATAGTACTGGTTATCAAGTAACCCTTTAAATTTTAATTGTATATTGATGAGATTATAAAACTTCGTTACGTCTTCTAAAGCAGAGACAATTTAGATTTTAGATTTATAAATCGACAAAGCTCCGTTGTCAATTTTGTCGATTTTACAACACTTAACATTTAGATCGATTTACTCCAATTACGTCGGAGGTCTATTGTAATATTGGATGTTGGGTACAAGGGTGGGGGAGGGCGTGGGGAGTTGATCGAAGCAACATCTTTATGAAAGAAGACATCTTTAGACAAATATTGAATTACTTGGAGAAGAATTTATTCCAGTTTGAAAACCAATCGTTGGTTGAATTAAGGTTTCGCCGAGTTTCCACGAAATTTGAAAATGGATAGGGGAAACGTTTTGGCATTATTGGTGGTCATTTAAGATTTTCAAAAGCTATTACAACTAAATAACTAAATATCATGCTGTTTCCACACAGGAGTTAGCGGAGAGGACGGACCGCCAAACGAGTCGGTCTCGAAAATTTGCAATAGGCAATTTGAAAAAAAAAGTTGAAACTTTGGGAATTTTTTATTAATTATTTTTATATGACACGACAAAAAGCGGGGTTTCTCGAACGTTTGTAGTGCATTGGTCTAATAAAATTTCTTCTTCTTTCGTATAATGGGGGGTCAGAGGGGGACATCTCGGTCTGCGAGCCAGTCTAGGGCCTCAGGCATTTCCCTGTGGACCTCATCAATGAATGGAGCGGTAATTCGTTGATCACATGTTCGGTGGTCTGCACGCACCGCATTCACACATCGCCGACTCTTTAAGGCCCCATCTATGCATCATGTATGCACAACGGCTATGGGAGCTTATCCTATTGATGGCAGTGCATAGTTTGTGAGGCAATGAGAACCCAGGCTGTCTCTCAGTGGGGTCTTGAACGAGATGCGCGTTTTTGATGTTGGCTGATTGCCACTCAAGCTTCCACCTATCTTCTGGGGTGAGAGGTGTTCGAAGGAGTCTTTCTCCTTACATCCAGAAGGGTTTTCGAGACTTCAAGCGGCATGCCGGGTGAGAAACGACATCATGGTGCAAAGGTATTTCTCTTTTTTGCAGCGCCTTCTTGTATTCCCTCAGTGTTGCAATTTCTCGCCTGATATTTGGCGGGGATATGTTTGCAAGTACCTACGGGGAGGGAAGGAAGAGGAGTCGATTTTAAGGTTCCGCTAATGGTTTGCATTGTGGCATTAAGCTGAACGTCGACCATGGAAGAGTGAGCGCTTCTAACCCTGGAGCACAGTATTCAGCTGTTGAGAAAACATAAAAAAGTTTCTGTTTTTATTTTTTTTGTTATCAGTAATGTTAGTTAGAAAAAAACGCAAGGTGAGCCATTTTTAAAACCTTTTATGTTTGCATGTTAAATTTTAATATTTCATAAATTTATGTTTATTTAGAATTACAAAATTAAAAAGCGTAATTCATTTCCTTTCAAGAACAGTTTTCAGTTTTTGGATATGTTCAGAAATATTTAATTTATTTGTTTTTTATTGTAATGCGGAAATATTTTAACTATCCAAAAAATACGCCAAATTTTTAAATAGGTACATGATAAATGATTTTTCTTTTTTTGAAAAAAAAACTTTTTTAAAAAAATTGTAGAGAGCTTGTGGTTCCATGTCAACTCAGAATGAAACCAACTCAGAAACACCTCAGAAAGGTCATTAAAAGCTACGAAAAAATAATTTTAAAATAGCCGGTAACCCTAACCTAACTTAACCTATTTAACCATTTTTTTATTTTTTTTTATCATCACTCATGATTACCTTTCTGAGGTGCTTCTGAGTTGGTTTCATTCTGAGTTGTCTGGTCACCAGAGCTTGTAAACCCGCTCTAGACACCCCGCAGTGTATTTCTCTGATAATCGCAGCGATTAAACAGCCTGATTTATCCAATGAAGCCTGAAAGCCCTCACCTGCCCGCGGCGCCTAATCTCTTCCGCCATCCCTTATCTCCCATACTTCCATACATCCCTTAAAACCCTCCTCTATAGATCCATATCTCACTCATATTATAGGGTTTTGGAAATTGAAATGGTCATAATCTGGAATATTTTTGTTAGTATCCGACCGAAACCGAAACCGAAAACGAATCATCGGTATTTGTTTCAGTTTCGGCCGAAACCGAAACCGAAATTTTTTTATTTTAAAAATCTATTGTTTACTGAAATTTGGCCTATTTTTTACACAATTTTATACATATAGATGTGATGAAAAAAAATATATCGAGTGCGGTTCACACGCGGTAGAAGCGAAACGTTACCAAAACATTCTCAACCAGTAGGAGCCTTTAAAATCTGGTCATAATCAAGCGACCAATGAGCGCAGACCAAGTGTCATTTCCGTTTCATATCGCAACCAATATAATCAAAGCGGTCAATGAGGGCAGTTTGATGCTTCGCAGGTGCTGTGATGCGTCATTTCCGTTTCATCCGAATTCCAAATCCAACGAGGCCAAAGAAGTTCCACTTCAAAAACAATAATTGAAGTATGTGAAAAAAAAATTTTTTTTGATATACCTCAAGAAAACTAACAAATTATAAAAATTAACAAAACACACTTACTTCTTGAAACAAAAATTTGTTAATAAATAATGAACACTTACATTATGAAGGAAGGATCACATTAATTGAGTATTTTAATTTTAATTACGTTTAAAATCACAACATTCTTATTACATGTGTTAAATGAAATACAAATAAAAGACAATAATTGAAGTAAGCGTGTGAAAAAATAATTATTTAATTTTTTGATGTTTACTGCTATAAAACAAACAAATATGTTAATTACTTCTTGGAACAAAAATTTGTCAATAACCAACACTTACATTATAAAGAAAGGATCTCCTTAATTGAGTATTTTGCTGATGATGGCTGGTGACACACGAGCCACGAACTCACCCAAAGTTAGCCGAACGACGTGCGATAATTCACGAACGCAGAGTTTCGGTGCGGCCGAAGATTCGGTAAATTTTCTGCCGAAACTAGAAATTTTTGTTCAAAACTTGCTGAAACCGAAACCAAAACCGAACCTTCGGTCGATCAATAATTTTCGTATTGGTTTTTGATATAATAGTATTTAAAAGATGATGACCATTAAAACGAAGATCGAAGAACAAAGAATGAAGTAAAAAACTAAAAGAAAGAACAAGATATGCCTAGCGTATACTGAATTGCTTTGAATTTTATATACATTCTTTTGAATAGGCAATACGGACATTATGAAAAAAAGAAAGGAAAAAGATATGCAATAAAAAAACAGCCACAATTTTAATTCTTTTAACAAATATGGAAAAGACATGATTTGAGATTTTCACAGTCAAAATCGTGATTATATTAAAACCATTAATATTTTCCGACATTTTACTCGGAAATCAATAAGGGCAAAGGTTATAAAAATTAAAGAAATTGGTTTTTATTATAATTTTACCTGTTCAAAAAATAATAAAAATATATTGTCTTTAAGTGGCTTCACTACAGTTTGATAATGCCTTCAGAATACGAAACAGCTGTCACGTGAAATAAGAATTACACAGCAGAGCTTGTTTTACAATTATCCGTTTTAATAATTTATTTTTATTATTTTTTATTATGCGCACTGCAAAAAAATAATTTTATAATCAATAAAATGTTATATTGTACGCATTAGTACTGTATTGCGCACCAAAATGTTATAAACTAACACAATAAATAATTTAAAAAATATATATAAACTAACTAACATCACGCGCGCCGTTTTGTAGGCAGAGAGGACAGACCGCCAAACAACTCGATTTTGGCACACACTCCTTGCCTTGTTCACTTTCATACATCGCCTCATAATGCTCTTCTATTATTCCGACTCTTCACATGGCCTGACTCAAGGTATCTGATTCACTTGGTCGTGCGATGTCTTCCTCGGGCGTCCCCGACTTCTTCCACCATTGACATTTGCGTCATATATTCTCCTTACACTCCTTTCTTCGTTCATTTGCTCTACATGCCCAAACCATCTGAGCGTCGCTTTCTTAATCTTACTCATTACGCTTACATCAGCCTTGCATTCTTCGCGAATCTCCACATTTCTCACACGATCGTACACGATTTTACCACACGTACGCCTCAGGGATCTCATTTCTACAGCATTCAGTCTACTTTCATCCTTCCTCTGCCAGTTCCATGCCTCACTGTCACAAATCAGGGTTGATACCAGCACTCCATTACGGACGGTTAACTTCGCTTTTTTGAACGGTTTTTTGTTGGCGCCAACGGCGTTCAGTCCTCCATTAATAGAGTTGCCTGCATTTACCCTTCTTTCGATATCTCTATCAGCCTTCCCATCTCTCATAAACATGCTTCCCAAGTACACAAACTCATCCACCTGCTCCAAATACTCATCATTCATAACTATGTTGCACATCGTTTTCATACTCTCTTTTTCAAATATCATGACTTTAAACTTACTTACATTCATCATTAACTCATTATTCATACATACTTTGTTCATCCAAGACACGAGACTGTAGACTTTCCTTACTGTTAGAATATATCTTATTTATTATATGAAAGAAAATCTTAAAATCAATAAACATATAGTATAACGTAATTATGTTTTGGGTTATTATGCCGTGTTGAGCTTCGAGGCTGATATATTATGATAACAGTGTAACGCGCCGAAATGTGGAGTGAAGAAGGGGGATGCTCAACACTCATACTCGCAATATCCTAAAACTAATAGAGAACTCCAGTTCAATTTTTGTTTTTTTAGAGTCAGTTTTAATAGTTAAAATAATTGTCAAAGTTTTAATTTTTTGAGATCCCCGAAAACCACCGCATTTGTAATGAATCGTGTGACGTCATCACTCCTAAAAAGTTATTTTTATTTTCAACATGTATTGTCATTTTGTATGATAATTATACGGAAAAAAGATGATACTATTCGACAAGTTAAAACATTATTTAGGTGGAATTATTTATTCATTATATTATTTTTATTATATTATTATGTTTTTCAATATTATTACCGGAGTGTGGTATAGAAATTGACGAAAATTATTATTTTTTAGCTTTTAAAATCAACATTATCTCAAATGAAGCATCACCTACACACTGCACAAATAAGAAGCAGCGCTGATCAGCTGATCGATGGCGGCCATTTTGAATTCGAAGTTTGCAGTAGAAGTGAGTCGTTCGCGAAAGAGTCGGCTCAGTGACCCAGATCTTCATACGGTTCCGTAAGATCCGGTTCTGTAAGACCGATCTTCAAAGCTTGCTCACACTTGTTCGCGGTTCGCGGGTGAGTGAGCGGGTAGCAATTGCCACTAGGTAGCATGCTCTTTGGTTTCTAATGAGCAAGTGTGTGCGTAGCTTAATTCGTCGTTCAATTGAGCCGATTCACTGAACCCGATCTTTTCATTGAACGAGACCAAGTGAAGCGGCTCGTTCAACTGAGCCGCTTTGCCCGTCTCTGGGTAGCATTATGATGTAGCGTATTATACAATTTTTTCGCACAGTTTAAAGTTTTTCAATATTTTAAATAATAGAGATACCTCTATTTTTGACACTGAATTATTTAGGCGTAAATATTGTTTCAATAAACACAACAACTAAATCTCTCTAAACAGTATGAAATAACGAATAAAATGAAATGTTTTTAATACTGATGGCTTGTGCCAAACCTACATAATCAAAGATTTCAATACAATGACTGGCGAGGCATGATGTCAGCACTAACCATTCAATACACAAAGCATACAAATACACAAAGATTGTCTCAATAATGTTAACACTCTTTTTTCGAACAGCAATAGAACAAATATCCTTGGTTCTCTGACTATACCTCGCTGTTACACCACCACAGCCCAACAATTCTACAAATATATTGGAGTTAAATGGTTTAACGAATTACCCTTGAAATTAAGATTGGAAACAAATTACAAACAATTCAAAAAATCAATAAAAACTCTTTTTATATAACTTATCAACATAACAACTCAAATATAACATTAGTTATCCTTTTTCTCTCATTATTTTTTATCTCCTCCGCTTCAATCTGTTGTTTTTCTTATCTATTATTTGTTTTGTACATATATATAAAAAAAATGTATATATATGAACAAATATGATTTTTTCTTATTTTCTGTTAATTATCTATTTTTTGTTTTATATATTTAAAAATATATTATTTTTCGTTTTTCTAAATTGTGTTTAACATGCGTTTATCCGCCCTTTTAACTCGAGCTTTGCTCTTAATAAGGGTGTAAAGCGTATTATTAAATTTATTTTAATAGAAAACTTTATTTAATGTATATAAACATGTAATTGATACTATTTTATTAAATAAATAAAAAAATAAATAAAAATAATACCAACTTTACAGTGTGTTTTGACGAGACGTTTAAAAATGCACTTTTTAAGAACTCTACGTTTAATATTATGAAATAAAACATATTTTTTTTTTTTTTTTTACAGTGAATACCGCACAAGAATCTCAACTGCTCCCGTCTGGAGCCAGTGAGACTATGGCATCCCCAATTGGGGTATGTTGTGAGGCTGAAGGTAGTGGGGAGGGGAAGGAGGTGGGGAAGAGGAAGGTTGGGAAGTACCTGGCTATTCAGATCTGGTCACTAAACACGGCTAAAGCCATTTTCAAGCAACGTTTCAATTCTGAATGGTGGTCTTACACCAGGGCGATACTAATAGTATCTTCCACTCTGGAACATGCCGCAAATATACTATATATTATTTTAAATGAATTAATTGTGAAATAACACAAATTAATCAAATAAAATTTATTTGCGCATGCCGGGTTCGAACCCGCGACCTCCGGAATGTGAGTCAAGAGTCTTAGCCACTGGACTACGGAGGTTGTTCAGAATCAGCGTTCATTGGTCTCTATGAACATATTTTTTTAATATGTTTCACTGGAGTTCTTTATTGCCATGAATCGAAAACAATTCACAGAGATCCGGCTATTGTTTACATGACTGGCGATGAAAGCAAAAAGCAAGCGATTGCCTTTATTTATCAAGCGTTTTAAATTGCTGTTTTTCATAACAAATCTAATTAATATTAGCGCCTTGCCTTTCATCGTGTTCTCAATAATATAGTCACTGCGTAGGAACCTCGTTTTAGCTTGAGAACCTTTGATTTGTCGCTTGCATTTTGTTAGTTCAAGATTCGCTCAGTTAGTTAGTTGCAGTTTGGTTGAATGGGTCATTAGCCAACTCGTTACCTGCAGACTTAGCCTATTTCTTTCACACAACATGGAGGAGTGGGGCGTTTCTTGCATTTAAGAGGTAATACCATCGGTGAGAAATCTCGACGGTAGGTATTTTCAAAAATTATCGTTATCGCACCGCGCTCACAAAAGAACTAGCTATAGATGTGTGGGTGAGACCACGTGAGTGTTCTCTCTCCCCCTCTGCGCCTCCTTCCTACCGTCTTCCGCGAATCTCATCGCATGCTTAGTCAGAATCGCGCTATAGATGTGTGAGTGAATGCAGGCCTTGTGTGTGTGGGCTACGCGCTTCACCCGTAATAAGCCGAATTATTATTTCTGCCGACCACGCATGTTCCAATCTGCAAACGTGTAGAGACAAGACTAAACATTCAATTTCTCTCCCCGCTCACAGGAGCGTCCCATTGTAAGCGTCCTATGAATATGCTATTATAGCTACTTTATATCGTTGTTGCGCGCACAAAATATCCTGTGGGTATTTTAGAATATTAGGAGAAATAATAAATAAAAAAATAGGGACCCATATTTTTATTAATTGTAGAGTTATTTGTGATACCATGTTTGGGTGAAAACAAGTGGGCTTAATATATATTTTTTTAATAAAACCGACAATTTTTTCTTAAATTTTGCATTCAGGATTTTTGTGCGCACTTTTTATGCACATATGATATTTTGTGTAGCAAACGTAGGGCCTCGGGCATATTTTTTCATAAGGTCGAAATATTTCCGCTTTGCAATAAAATCCAAATAAATGGAATATTTCTGATGGTATCCGAAAACTAAAAACTGTTTTTGAAAGGCGATGAAATAAACTTTGGTTTTATAAAGGTGTACAATTATAATATTTTGTGGTTAACTTTTGAATTTGAATATAAAGTTTGATATTTTCTCTTTCTCTTTCGAACACCGTTTAAAACTTATTTCTCAACATAATACTCACAATAGTTATAATAGCGTATTTTCCAATGTGGACATTTTCAATTGCAAACTTACTGAATATAAAAGGTCCATAAAAAGAGTGCTTCTCTAATGGTTCTTGAATAATGTTATGTTTTTATTGTTTATATTTCTGTTATGATTTGATTTATATGTACAACCTCTCTCCATGGCTACCAATGTTTTGATAGATTTGTTTTGTAATTTTTCATTTTATATTAAAAAAAATGTTTTGAGTATACATATATATATTTTTTGTTTTATATAATTTTAGATTCATATTCCTTTTTATAAAATTAATTTACTTATTCTTATTATGCTGTCTCAGTAGAAGTAAAGTCACAAGGAGGAAATCCGTAATTGGTTTTATTTTGGCTATTTAATACTATGTACAAACTGAAATAAATATAAACTGTCGATTTCCCGAAAATTAATAAATAAATAATAGTAAGGGAGACACAAGATCGATATGAGTTGTTCCCAAAGCTAACAAATAGCCGGGGGGGGGGGGGGGGGGGGGTTAAATTGGGATTTGTGACCAAAACACCCAAATAAACTGAAAATGTATTTTTTTATCAAAAGGTAGAGAAAATATCTTGTGTGGATAAATATGTTTTATTTTATTTATTTTTGTTTCAAATTACGAAATATTGGTCTTAAAAAAATTAATTTCGTATGATTTTGGATGCAACTTAATTTTTTGGTAATTTTTTGAGAGTTAAATATAAATTATAAAAAAAAATATTTTTGCTTTACCTACTGAGTTAATATTGAAGAAATATATATATATATTTTAATATTTAATATAGATATATAATTGTTCAATGGAGTTATATAAATTACATATGGTGTACATACATAGGATACGGTTACATACTAAAATATTGTGCACTTGGGAGAAATTCGAAAAATCTAAATAAAATAGAGATGAATATAGATTAATAATAAATAGAAAGAATGAGAAAAACAGGTAATTATTTAGTTAATTATTCCTGATGAAATGTATCTTCGGTTTATATTTTTTTTTATTTCTGTAGTATATGTAGTATATTTTTTTTAAATAATTACCATTAATTACAAGTAATGGTCAGAGTTGCCTCTAATATGATTAAAAAGATGAGTTTGAAAAATGGGATATATTTGTCAGATTATTTAGGAAACCGTGGTGAATCAAATGGTGTAAACAAAAAAAAAATTGGTCGAAAACCTCACATGGGATATTTTGTGAATGCAACGACGATATGTTCTCAAGAGTTTTGAGAATAAATATATATAGATATATATTTTTTTTACGTTATTAATTTATCAAAAAAATAACATTCTTGCATCTATTTTATTATATACTTGATGTGGAAAATAACATAGTTACTATATTAAGCCAAATAATGTACATGCGGATATACAATTGGATATATGCATAATGATAATTATACTAAAAAGGTTTTATTTCTGGGAGTGCAAAAGTCATATAGCTTCATATGTGCTAGAGCTACAAAACTACACTACTTGGATGTTTCTGACCACAAATGTTTAAAAAACTGGCGTAAAAGTACTAATGACGTGTAAGCCCATAGAAGGGTTCTCGAGAAACACAGAAATGCATTGATTGAAATTGCACAAACGAATTGGTTATGGCGACCCAGCTTGAAATGCTGCAAATGGGTCCAATCTTTGTGGCGTCATTTTTAATTAAATGAGAACAAATAACTTGGTAAAAACAGCTTTATGTAATCAATATTATCAACATATTTCGAAAACAGAGTGTTCTTCGTCATGATAAGATTAATATTAAAAGACAAACAAGTATAGGCATATGAGAATTATAGACAAAATAATAAAGGGAGAGGTGATTAATTACTTAAAAATATCACAAAATGCAATTATATAAAATGAAATATAAAAATTATTTTTAAGTTAAATACCCTTATAGTATAGCAAAGTCATCGGAGAAGCTGTGTGGAGATTATTTTTAATGAAAGGAAGGAGAGGAATTTCTGGGTAAGTAAAAATATGAAATGATGGTGGAGAGAGTCCGGCTGTAGAGATCAAAAGATCTCCCTCTTCCAGTTTCTCCCAATCCGGCCCGCCACGCAGTAAGTGGACAAAATCATCCGCCACCAAAACCCATGCAGACCTCACCCGTGAACCCGGGAACCCATGCTTAGTCACCAAACATAGCGGACCACTTGGGGTGACCAAGTGGCGGGGGTGTTGGTTATCCAATAAATGGTTCCCGGGGCGATGGTTCCTATAACGCCTCCCAAATTGAAAATTTATTATAGTACTTTATGTAAATACCTATTTTAATTGTAAATCTCTAATTTTAAGTCACGGTTGCAAATATTTGTATGTCACCAGTTTTAAGTCAGTAGTAATAAGTCTTAGTTGTAAGTCACTAGCTACATATAAGTCTTAAATGTAGGTTCCTAGTTATAACTTTGAATCCTAGTTGTAAGCCTATCGTATTCATTTTATTTTATTGTATGCTTATTATATGTACAGCGCCCTTGAGATGATTTTTCATGAAAACGGCGCTTTATAAATCAGCCAAATTTATTATTATTATTATTATAAAAAATTTTAATTTTGCACAATTTTAGTATGAAAGCTCGGTCAGTATTGGTATACCGCGATGAGTCACTAAACAGAAAAAAACGAATAAAAATATCTATTACTCGGGCAAGGACAACACTAGTCTACCGATAAAATTCGTTACATCACTACTTCGCTTTATATGTATTTGTCAAAACCCCCGTTCCCCGGCCCCCCCAGGAGAACTGAGCGAAAGGGACACCTGCACGTCGGGCCGAAAATACCTAAATAAAATCTTCGAAATCGATGTTTTGTATTCCCCATTTTTCTTCTCCAAAACTGGACCGATTTTAATTTTTTTTTTCACTAACTGTATTAAAAGAAAATATTCTATGTCGGTACGTTTTGCTTTTTTTCAAAATACATTGTTTAGTTTGTATACTGAACGTTTTTTGACGGCGTTTAAATTAGGCAATTTTATTCATTTTTGGAAGGTCCTAACTTCTATAAGAAGTAAATTATCAAAAAAAGCAAAACGTACCGACACGCTAGTGGTCGATATCTATATTATGTGAAAAAAAATTTTGCTCTAGGGTCAAAATCCAGAGAGATAAACGGGGAATACGTTTGTATGGAAAAACGCCGCTAGTATTTCCTCTTAATAGCACAATTAAGCGTAAAACGGATGATATTATTGGTCTGAAAGTAGGTAGTTGTGAAAATAATAACAATTTATTTTTTAACACAATGGAACTTAATTGGTCTACAACATATGTATTTTATTGTTATAATAATTTTTTCTGTATAACTGTATGTTTCCTCAATAAAAAAAAATAATAAAAAAAATAAATAAAAAAATACCGATTGCGCCCGCAACCCGAATTTCTACCGATTTCTTACATATCTCCCTTAAAAACGTTAAGTTGTTTTAAAGCTCTTAAAAATATATATATGTTACTCTTGAAGATAATATCTAGACATTGCCCGCGCCGAAACGCAAATTATATAAAATTCCCTCGATAGAAAAAAATCGCAAATTATGCTCCAAAAATGATTATGAACACGTTTATGTCAGTTATTTTACAAGTTATATGTAGGAAATAATTCACAATGTTTCTTTAAATGCTGTTTAAGACAATGCCTGCGAGATTTTTGCTCTATTTTAAACGAGTCGTGTTTTATTAAATGCGCACTACAAATCACCAGAGTTTCTTCGCAATCAGATGACTGGTTTAGCAACGCATGAAGAACAAACATACATACATATATACACACATGCATAGATTAAAAAAATTGCGTGATGTACCTAAATTAAATTTTCAAGGCTTCTTTTAGATGTTTTACATATTAATTTGTGGGCGGTAACATTGTTGGGCGAGATCATTTTTTTTAAATAATAATTAACTACCTCCGTACTAAATCGTTGCTATACCTTTTGATTTAAAAGAAAACAGTTTGGTTAGGTATTTTTACCTCGATTCCAAAATTAAGTTTATATAAAGAGGGCCGTTCCTCTTTCGGATGACGATCCTGAGTGTTTTAGGCTGTGGGTTCCCCTGAGACTGGATTTATCGATCGGTTGTTCGTCCTTCAAAAATTTTTTTATGCCCAATACCATTTTCGTTATCCCTCGAATTCAATTTTATCGGAATTTTTTTCATACCTTCTTAAAATCATTTATTTACTCTTCTTCTTTGTGTACCCCCTGACGTTGGCGATCACTCTTGAAAATGTCTCTCTCTGTCTTGCGCTGCCCGGAATAGCTCCTCCACACTTCTAATGCCGGTCCACTCTCGTATATTTCGCAGCCAAAACATTTGTCTCCTACCAGGCCCTCGGTGACCCTCTGTCTTGTCCTTCAATATTAAATGGAGCAAGTGATACTTCTCCCTTCGAAGAATATGACCCAGATATGAAATTTTCCCGATTTGTATTAATGTAAGCAGTTCTCTATCTGCTCTAGCCCGCCTGAGAATTTATGTGTTGGTGATCATGTCGGTCCTTGGGACCTTGAGCATTCTCCGGTGAAGCCACATTTCAAAAGCCTCTAACCTGTTCATGGTATTTACTTTCAAGGTCCATGTTTCACATCCATACAGCAAGACCGACCACTCACATATCTCATATAAATATATATTATTTACTGACATATCTTATATAAAAACTATACGCCGGTATTAATAAATATTTAATATTTCAGGCCCCGACCATATTTTGTCAGGGCGTCAAAATATTTCCGCTTTGGAATAAAATCTAAATAAATGGAATACTTCTGAATGTATCCGAAGACCAAAAACTGTTTTTAAAAGTTGATAAAATATGCTTTCAATTTTTTTAAATCGAAATAAACATACGTTTTTTAAAGCATAAAAATTTTGCATTAAAACATAAAGAAATTTAAAAAATAGCTCAACGTTTTTTCCAACTAAAATTACTAACAACGAAAAAACAACACTTACAAATTTTATGAGACAAATAACATAACAATAATAAATAATAATACGTATTACAAACTTACAAACTCTCACCTCGCTTTTTTGTCGTTCCATGTAATAATAATTCATAAAAAATTCCCAATGTTCAAAAATTTTTTTCAATTTGCGGTCGGAAAATTTTGTTTAATAACTAACAAATTCTAAACAAAAAATCTGAAACATACTTTCAACGACGCGCAAAGATTTCACCTATTTTCCTGCTTCAGAACGGTCTCACAGACAGATCTCATATTCTGATTCATTGTCACAAGCTTTCCAATATAATTACTTATTCAATTAGGAAGCTCCCGACCTGTTTGTAAGCTTTTCTTTTACAAATATCACGTTTCATTTTTCACAAGTTCTAAACAAAAGCAACGCGGTATTTAGGTTAAATTAAAGTTAGGCTGAAAACCACAGCGGCGCAGAGGGTCAGATAAAGGTTTGAAATCGTTCAAAGGTTGGAGTAATACGTTGTGAAAATGATACAGATAAAAGGAAGGGTTATATGGAAATGTTATTTTATTCCAAATAAGCGTTTTCCGTAAACAAGCACCAACAATATTAACAATAACCATTTTTGTATAAATATTTTGATGAAAGCACCCAGAGAGGTAAATTTTAACCAAACGTAAATAAATAATGTAATAAGTCTTCTTGAAATCGTGAACAAATATTTTGTACGTTTCTAAATCACGTAATTCAATCATAGTAATGAATTTTGATATCACATATTATACTGTGAAGGCTTTGCGAAATTCAGATTTCACATTCAAATGTTTTATAAAGGGCCTATTGAATGTTCAAATTGGTTTTCGCTATTTTGCCGACGAGCTTTGTATTGTAGGGCGCCAGAACGTGGAACGTAGATTGCTGTTGTTCTAGGTTAATATTTGTCTGGTTTTCTACGGATCGGAATGTAAGAGAAAGTTATAAATACCCCGGGGCTGTTAGTCTCGCGGTTGGGGGGGATTTGATTATATTGCGAGGTTATTATTTGCACTGTACTTGGTGTGTGGTGTACCTCTCTTCAATACTATTGAATAGGTGTTTGTATTACTTTACATATATTCTGTTATAAGTTGAAAGCGTGTGTTGGTAAGTCTATTATACTATTTTAATGAGTTGCGAGAATTATTGGTCTCTGCGATCTCTGGGATACGTGTGAATGAAAACATTGTTTTTCTTCTTAAGTCGGATCCTCTTTGCTGAGGAACTGTTAATTTCTCCAATTTCCATGGAGCAGAAGGATCTGCGCTGGGAGCAGAGCTGTGGAAACCAACTTATCGGGTGCTTTTGATACTTGGTCACTCCAGCACATTGGTGACCTTCCTCTGCATTTTCTGCCTTCCACTATTGGCAGTGACTGGGAGTTTCTTCAATTCGGAGTCCTCAATCTGATGAGTGACTTGTTCAAAGTATCTTAAAATACTTAATAACGCAAGCAAGAGCTCTTGATGCAAGAACTCTCATGCAACAGATGCTAGAATGGTTCTGACTTATATAATGTTTTATTTTTTTTTATTTTACGTGAATACCTCGCACGAGTCCCAGCTGCTCTCGTCTGTAGCCAGTGAGACTATGGCATCCCCGATTGTGGTATGTCGTGAGGCTGAAGGTAGTGGGGAGGGGAAGGAGTTGGGTAAGAGAAAGGTGGGGAAGTGCCTGGTTCAGATCTGGTCATCAAATATGGTAAAGCCATTTCAAGCAACGCTTCAATTCAGATTGGTGGTCTTACATCAGGGCTAGAGAGTATCTTCCACTCTGGGAACGTGCCAAAAATATAGGGACTTTTTATTATTTTTAATGAATTAATCGTAAATAACATAAATTAATTAAATAAAATTTATTTACGTGCACCGGGATTTGATCCCGCGAGCATTCAAAAGCCTTTCCCCTCGACCACGGAGGCCGTAGAGCCGATGAAAAAGAAATAGGCACACATTATATTATGACGCCCTAGTAGGCAAAAAATCATTCACAACAGATATTACGATCAAGAAGATTTGAGAAGATTTATAATGATACAGCGTAAGGAACCGTTAAGAAATTGACGTTTAGATTGTTCCGATGTGCAGAAATACTTAAAGAAAGTCCACTTAAAAAACGAGAAAATACACATTCTTGTTCTTTCGTATATTTGAGGGGTCAAGAGGGACTTCTAGGTCTGCTACTCTACTGTCTACGGCCTCAGGCACTATGTAGATCTGGGAGTAGGAATGAATGGAGTGGGCATTCGTTGACGACATGTTCAGTGGTGTGCACCGCACCTCATTAACACCGAACCAAGGGCCCACAGATGCATCATATGCAGCTGATCATATTAAGGAGACAGTGAGAATCCAGGCTGTCTCTCTTGGGGGTCAGCCGATTGCCCTCCAAGTTTTCACCTAACTTCTGAAATGAGGGCTTTACGAAATAAAAAAAATAAAAATTTTCTTACTAGTGAAAGACATCGTAAAAATATTAAAGATTTCCAAAACGTAAACGTAAAATGTTTTTAAAGTTCCTACGAGAATATTCCACAATGATATTTGTATAATATACAAATAAAACGTTCCAATAACGGCTTATTTAATGGCATTTATAAGTGAATCATATCGTGAAAGGAGCTGAACTCGCAAAACATTTTAATAAAAATTCAGAATTCATTTTTATCTCATATTATACAGGTACTCAATAAGTACCCCTTAATGACAACTTTAAGATCACTGCGTATCATTTACAAGTATAATTGACAGTTATATTTTGTCTTAATTACGCCTTAAATATTTTTTCTAAAGTGGTTCTGATATAACAGCGATTTGAATCGCTACTTTTCTCAGTGTATCGATACCTTCGTAGACTACCCTCACCTCTATTTAGGCGCCCGCTTTCTTCTCGTTATGGCACACCCCATTTTTGTTTTGCAAGTCCCCGTCCCCCACCCCCCAGTTTGCGCTCCTTATCCCCCCAGGGGGTGGGGGTGTAAACAGAAATAAGACGGGTTGGGAGGGGGAGATTGAACTTTAAGGGGTTTCCCTGGATTTAGCATCGATACCGCAGGAGTTTAGGAGAAACTAAACTCGATTATTCTAATTGATAATACAGGAGTATTTTTGATGATACTGGAATTCCCAGTGACATACTTGCTTATCAGTAGATAATTTAATAAAAAAAGTTTTCTCTTGACGGAAGCATTCTGAAATTTAAAAGAGAACGTTTTATGGTAAACAGTTTGATGATTTTCTTTCAATGTTAAAATCAATAAACAATATTGCCCTCTTTCGAATAAAATTCATGATAAATATAATCTTTCTAATACTATAAAGAGGAAAGATTTGATTGTTTGTTTGCGTTGAATAGGCTCCCAAACTAATGAACCGATTTGAAAAATTCTTTCACCAATAGAAAGCCACATTATCAGCGAGTAATATAGGCTGTATATAATGGTAAGCTCTGGCGTTATGAAATTTGTATAAATGAAAATGTGTGTATTTCATATATTTTAGCGACAGGGAGGAAAAGCAGGAGGAATGTGGGGTTTGCGGAGAGGGAAGACACGAGGGAGTGGGAAGGTGGGGAAGGTGGAAGGGAACGGGGATGCACGGGAAAGGACATGGCATGGCATAGCAACGCATGCCGGGTACAAGCTAGTTTTGTATAAAATGGTTCGGCGCTTGGCTAAACACCTGTTGTGTATTCTAGTAACTAATCATCAGTTGGTAAAATATACACCTAATCCAGCCGGTTATATCTCATTGACAGATGTGTTGTTTGTTTTAATTTTGTGGGTTTCTTTTTGCTAGCATTTTTATACATAAATATGATGGGCTTCTTTAATCTTCCATTTTTTTCCCGAATCAACCAGCGAACTAGAATAATAAAAATTGAATTATTTGTACAGCGCCGTTTTTGTGAAATGTCACCTCAAGGGCGCTGGAAGAACTGTCTTATATCCCAAGGACGAGAAGTGTCTTATATCATATCATTTCCATGAAGAGTCAAAGAATAGTGCAAGTTATGTCAAAATTAACGCTGTAAATAAATTGTCGAATACTTTTTGTTATTTGTTTTTGGGGTGTTATGCCGTGTTGTGCTACCTCCTTCTTTAGCCAACGTTTCGGCCACATCTACCGGATATGCCGGATCTGCCCTGATGATGGACACTGCAACGGTGTCCGAAACGTTGGCTAAAGAAGGAGGTAGCGCAACACGGCATAACACCCTAAAAACAAATAACGAAAATGCTTTTGGCCGTGAAAATTTTAAAACGTATCTTTCAAATACTTATTCGAAACGGAGTACTTTTCATTTGAATTAAGATCTTAAGAAAATTATACATCATCTTAATATTTTAAATAGTGTCCCACCAAAACAGAATTTTCTACGGAAACCGAAACCGAAACCGAATCTTCGGTAGCTGTTTCAGTTTCGGCCGAAACTGAAACCGAAACTTTTTTAGACATGTTAAAAATCTATTGTTTAATAAAATTTGGCTTATTTTTTACACTTATGCAAACAATTAACACGTGTTAAATGAAATAATAAAAAAAAAAAACAATAATTGAAGTAAGCATATAATTTTTTTTTTTTTGATATTATTAAAAATTAACAAACATGTTAACTATCTTGGAACAAAAATTTGTCATTAATCAACACTTATGTACATTATAAAGGACCTCATTAATTGAGTATTTTTATTTAAATTGCGTTTAAATCACAACATTCTTAAGACTAAATTTACCATTTATTGTGATCGGGTTTCGGTGCGGCCGAAAATCTGCCGAAACGAACCTTTGGTCGGTCACTAATTTTACTTTTTGTCATAAAATAATTAAATTTTTACCAACTAAGAATGAGCAGTTTTAACTGTAAGTTTACCCTTAAAAACCCTAGCATATTTACGAAAAGTAATAATAAAAAAAAAAACAAGAAGCAAGAGGGTGGGCGGTGTTATCAGGTTTTGAATACGGAACTGGCGCCACAATTCTGTGCTTCGGCGCATGCGTCCCCCCCCCCCCCTCCCCTTCCGGCACCACGTGATCATCCCCATAACTCGCCGAAACAGATACAACCCTCCGCGGCCACGTGACGCGGGGGTGTCCCTCAGGGGGAGGGGAGGGGAGGGGAAGGGAGATTCATCTAGTTGGGCAATACGATGATTCACCGCGAGATGTTTTTTGCCCCAAAAAATGAACACAATAATTGATTAATTACTCGTACATTCGCCGCCGTGGAGTGAAACCGAATCCATAAAAGTCATTACTAAAGCTAAGTGTGCCAACCATTCTGATTGGTGTGATCGGTATTGGAAAGGCCTTCTATTTTGTAATTAACTAACTAACAATACGCCGTTTCCCCGCAGGGGTGGGCAGAAAGAACGGACCACCAAACATCTCGGTCTTGCACACACCGTCGCATACATACTCTTTTATTATTCAGACTCTTAATATGGTCCAGCTCATGGGATGAGGTTTGTCTAGGTCTTGGTGGCGGATACGTTTGCCTAACCACTGCGTGGCGGGCTGGATCGGAGGACACGGATTGGATTGAGGGAGGCTTTTTGACCTCTCCAGCCTGATTCTCCCGACCCTTCACCTTGCACCGCAGTATGAGGAATAGATTCATATGTCCGTTGTCACACTGACCCCCAGATTCCTACCCACCCCTCATACCTTTTTCCTTCCCATATCTTCTTCTCCTTCCTTTCCCTTAAAAAACCCTCCACACAGCATCCTCCAAGATGACATAGGCCCCTAGGGAAATTGTTTTCCTCGGTGCCTCCTGTGTGGAGCTAATGTAAAAAAAAAAAAACTCAATTACTCGTATCTATTGTGTGATAAAAACCCTCCACACAGCATCCCCAAAGATGACATAGGCCCTGAGGGAAATTATTTTCCTCAGGGCCTCCTGTGTGGAGCTCACGTAAAAAAAAAAAAAAAAAAAAAAAATATCAAATATCTACACTTGATCGTACCATATCTTCCTCGGGTGTTGCCGACATCTTCTACCATTAACATTTGCGTCATATATTCTCATTACACTCCATTCGCTCTACATGCCCAAAATATCTGAGCGTCCCTTTCTTAACCTTACTTATTAAGCTTACATCAGCCTTGCAATCTTTGCGGATCTCCACATTTTTAGGATCATGCATGATTTTACCACACAAACGCCACAGGGATCTCATTTCTAAAGCATTTAGTCTAATGTCATTATTTCTATGCCAGTTCCATGCCTCACTGCCAAATATCAGGGTAGACCATTATAGACGGCGAGTTTTGGCTTCTTTGAACAGTTTTTTTTTTTTTAATAGGAAATTCACCCTAAAGAGAGTTCTTTGTGATTTTGACAGTTTTATGTCAGTGCCAACTCCGGTCATTCCTCAATGGAGTTACCTGCATTTACCCATCTGTCAATATCTCTATCAGTCTTCCCATCTCTCATAAAACTACTTTACAATTACACACTTATCCTCTTGTTCTTAGTGTTTTTTTTTTATCTTATTGAAATAATAAAAATAAATAAAATAATAGAAAAATAACTCAGATTCGAGATATATATTTAACAATATCATAAAAATATATATTATAACAGAAAACATATTATTTAATTTTTAATAGTAAAAACTGAATTATCAGTCGGCTGTGGACTTATTACCATACAATTATTATCATTACTAACTTATATGATGACATCGCAGTTAAATTTCTTAATGAAACCACTTAGACAAATAGCAGATAGGTATTTATAATAATCATAACCGATTTAATAATATTTAAAGATTTGTATAGCACTGTTTTAACGCCCTTTTTGTCTGATCCGTTTTCTCCCAAAAAGTGATTTTAATGGATTCGTTATTTTATTCTTTGTAAATAACGTGTAAATAGTTGTAAATAGGGCGAATCAAGGCCGCTGTATAAATTTATAATATATTTCTACAATGCTCTATCTTACTTCTAACTACAGACTAGACAAACTAGTATAACAACTAGACACATTGCGTCTGCTATGCCGGTTCGTCGATCACAAATACAAGACAATATGGCATTTGACCAATGAAGGCGATACTGAGTTAAAATATGAACGACATTTTTGTTCTCATATCTTACAGGTAATACTTTGGTGACCCAACAATTGGTCCGGCGACAGTTGGTCCAGCCGACAGTTCATCCGGCCGACATTTGGTCCGGCGACAATTGATCCGGCGAGAATTGGTCCGGCCGAAAGTTTAGAAGATGTTTTCTTCAAGTAAGTATGAAAAGAGGATATAGGTACGGCCGTACAACCAAAATCGATATACTTACATCTGAAGGCATTTCGAGTGAAAAACCGCTGTAAAAATATTTTTACTAATAATTTCGACTCTCCGAAGTAGCATGCGGCAATCACAAAATACGACAAATGACGACCTCCGTAGTCCAGTGGGTAAGACTCTTGACTCACAATCCGGAGGTCACGGGTTCGAACCCGACATGCGCAAATAAATTTTATTTGATTAATTTGTGTTATTTCACAATTAATTCATTTAAAAATAATATATAGTATAGATATGATTTTAGATTTTCACGGCCAAAAATTTTATGGTTATTTCCTTTTGGGGTATTATGCCGTGTTGCGCTACCTCCTCCTTTAGCCAACGTTTCGGACAGCGTTACAGTGTCCATCATCAGGGCAGATGTGTAAATGTTAGAGATGAAATGTGTGCTTAAGTACTTCGAAGCAATACCGTGTTGCCAGCACCAATCCACTGCGGGCTGGCATTACAATGCAAAAAACCATCTTGAAGTATACTGTAATGCCAGCCCGCAGTGGATTGGTGCTGGCAACACGGTATTGCTTCGAAGTACTTAAGCACACATTTCATCTCTAACATTTACACATCTGCTCTGATGATGGACACTGTAACGCTGTCCGAAACGTTGGCTAAAGGAGGAGGTAGCGCAACACGGCATAATACCCCAAAAGGAAATAACCATAATATATAGTATATTTGCGGCATGTTCCAGAGTAGAAGATACTATTAGTATCGCCCTGGTGTAAGACCACCATTCAGAATTGAAACGTTGCTTGAAAATGGCTTAAGCCGTGTTTGGTCACCAGATCTGAATAGCCAGGAACTTCCCAACTTTCCTCCTCCCCACCTCCTTCCCCTCCCCACTACCTTCAGTCTCACAACATACCCCAATTGGGGATGCCATAGTCTCACTGGCTCCAGACGGGAGCAGTTGAGATTCTTGTGCGGTATTCACTGTAAAAAAAAAAATACGACATACTTATACGTGCAGCGGCTTAGCAAAAAAACGCTAAAGATTCCTCAAAAATATTTTCCCTATCCCATTACGACCCTTCTGTTGAGGTAAATGTAACAGTGATAATATTAAATGTTGTTGAAAAACCTTTAAAATATTGCCAACTATTATTTTTACATGTAAAATTGCAAAATATGTAACAACACGCTGGGGGGAGGGGGTCTCACAAATGTGAAGATGTGTGACAGGGACGGGTGGGGGGGGGGGGGGGTAAAAAAATTATGAAATTCGTGTGACGTAATTTATGGATGGCCTTTAAGGAGTAACGATCCGATTCGGGGTTCGAGTCCCAGAGGTTCCAATATCTTTTTCTAATTTTTCTGTCCAGATTTTCGATTGAGTTTCGCTAATATTGTCTTCATTTAATTAAATATTACAATTTGATGTTTTGCTCATAAAGTTAAAAAAATATATATTCATCCTGGACTTCAAAAAAAAAAGTCAATAGACGTCGCGTTTTAAAAATGAAAACGGATAAAAAATTTACCCAAGACACTATCTAGAATCTAGATAATAATAATAATAATTGGATAATTTGTACAGTGTCGTTTTTGTGAAAAATCACCTCAAGGGCGCTTTACAATTTATTATGAATCCTAGGCTCTATCTTATTTTATTATTTTCAAATAGATACAGAAACATACTTACCTGCAGGACACTTCCGATAAAACACACTTTATTGGAAAGTTTATGCTTGGGTAAGATACGACTTTGCACGTGGGGGACATTATATTCAAAACACTGGACATTACATGGGTTTTACATTTATATTTAAAAGCAGATTAATGCCAAAGTTGAGTTAATATTTATTTTGAAAGTCTGGAGAATTTTAAGAATTTGCAGTATTTACAAAGTTCGAGTTTGAATCTTGCAATCATACATAAAATGAAGATAATGTTGGTAATTTTTACCCGAAGTATGATTCAGTTAAAAATGACCGAATCGCATAGAGACACCTTAGCTCAGAGTTCCGATCTGTCGCCGGAGTCCAATGGTCTTGGGTTCGAGTCCTAGAGGTGCAAATATCTTTTTCTGATTTTTCTGTCTCCAGATTTTCGATTGAGTTACGCTAATATGTCTTCATTCAAAAAAAAATTCTTTTTTAAATGATTGTGTTAATCCCGATGGAAATAATCTAAGAAGTTATTTGTATTCCAAACACCTCCAAACAGCTGAAAGGAAAGAGGGAAAGAAACATTGTTTAAATTCAGACTTTATTATGTGATTAAGCTCCCGTCCCTTTATGGCCCCGAGGACCTTGACCCAGAAAAAGTGGTAGCCAATTCTTTCTCCATCAGCAGGACCCCTTATCATTCCACAACCTTTCTACATTTAAAACCGATGAAATTTCTCGCTTCATTTAAAAAAAGTAAAATTAATCTTTAAAAAAAAACAACAACCATAACATCACCAATCAAAATGTTATAACTTCAATTCATGTCAAATCAAAATTAACATCACAACATAGTTTATATTTATTGTATACACTGAGCAAAATGTATGTTATAAAAATGAAATAATGGTAGTTTATATATTAAATTTATATATAGTTTATATTTACTGTATACTGTAAGTAGAATGTATGTCATAAAAATGAAATAGTGTAAAATAACTCCTATGCCAAGCTCAAGAGCTAGTACTCTTCATTGGCGTAGAAATTCATTAAACCATGTGAAACCATGTTCTTTTCATTCAATAAAAAAAAAAATAAAAAATTTAAATGGTGGAATTACGTGACTGAAAAACGAATTGGCTTTTGTGAAAATTCAACGAGCGTAATGGGAAAACACATTTCGTTAACATATATTTTGGAAAATACAAGACGATTGCGCGGTTTTTGATTAAGATAAGGTCCCATTTGAATCTAGTAAAGCGAAACGTCGTTCTCAAATTATCGCGATAGGCTGCTGTGGTTGTTAAATCTTTTGTTATAAATAATTATAATATGATAACGCAACTCGTGAAAACTCAGTGTATTAAAAAATTAGCTTTCAAAACGATGTTTTTTATTAAATTAAAAAAACAATAAAACTATGAGTTTTATTAACGTTTAGAAATAAATTTGACCATTAGGTACTCTAAAAAGCTTTTAATAAAAATTGCTTAATTTTTCATTCCAATTGAAAATCCATGAAAATATAACAATAGGCCACTTGCATGGAATTCATAACGACTTGGAAAAAATCATGTAGATAGATCTTTTTACTAAGATTACGAAAATGTTAGCAAAAATTGTTAGATATGTACAGTTTTTTTTTTTTTAGGGTATTAATATTAGGGTATTCAAATAATTTTCTGTTTAAAATATTTTATTATAGGTAGGTACCTATTTTATCGCCTGAAAAAAATGTATACATAACTGATTCCAATTTTTAAATTGACACTTAAATTCAAACCAAATTTGAGTTCATCGAACTTGACATGTTTTTTTAATTTTTTTATTTACATCGGATCCACATAGAAGGCCCTGACAAGAAAAAAATCCCCTCAGGGTCTTTGGTGATGCTGTGTGGAGAGTAATTTTAGAAAAGGAAGGAGAGGAAGTTTTGGGAAAGAAAAATGTATGAGGGGTAAGTATGAATCTGAGGTGTGTCCAGGAGTAACAGACGTATGAACCAATCCCTTCAACTGCGGTGCAAGGCGATCGGTTGAGAGGGTCAAGTTTTTGAAATAAAAAAATGTTACATACATTCTGACAATTTCTGATTCTCCGATATCTGAGAAATTATTGGTTTTAAATTTACTAGAAATTTTGAATCATACCTACTTTTTGGGCGAGGTCTACTATTCACAGAACTCCTAGTGATATTTAGTTTTGAAATAAATATGTAGATATTTGAATCAAATTGCTTCGTTTTTCTAATAAATACAGGTCAACAATCTTCTACAACCTACACCTCACTAGACCAAAGCTCTTTATCACAATGACAAGAAACTTTGACTATAAAACACTTGGGAAAGCAATCTTGTAAAACTTCATGCGATTCTTCAAAATCATAAAATAATATCAAATTCCGTCCGCCACATTCTTCATTATTTTAAAACAATGGAAATTCGCCGCCAAGACGTGCAGATACTTTTGGCTAACCGTGTACCCGCTCTATCTGATTCTGATAATGTCACTTACACACACCCGGTAGGTAGCTAGGTCTCTGGTTCACAAAGGGCCTGATCAGCTGGTTTTATAGGCCAACTTGTTATACGCTGAGCTGATCTATGGCGCAGATAACTCTGGTACTAATGTGCTTCCTTGGCGGCTTGTTCCGAGAGCTTTTATTTCAGAATTGAGATATTTCAAAATGTGGGGGATTTTTTGACCCCGGTGCCAAATAATGTAATAATTCATTTCGTTTTTACTTTATTTTATTTATTTTTGTAATTTCATTGTGTAAATCTCTGTCTCAATGTTAAGTTTTTATTTTATAGAATTAATAATGCGAAATCACTATTTAATTTATAAAAGAACATAAATTATTATTTACATATTTATCCGAAACGCTATCTAGGTTACAAAACTTTGGAATTCTTGGAATGTTTTTATAAAAAGGGTGGTTGCCTATAATATGGAAAAAAAAAGTTGAAAATAATATTGTTAATTCCAAAATTTGAAAAATGAGATTGACTTATATGAGTGTTTGACAGTAGGTGGCAATGGCGGAATTGGTAACGCGCAAAGGTTCTGGGTTCGAGTCCCAGTTGCGACCATTATCTTTTTTTGTTCTTCTGTGTTTTGTTCTTTTTCATATTTTCGTTTAGATTATTATAGTTAACTTCTTCTTCAATGATATAAAAAACAGTTTATTTATAAATAAATTCTGCTGTGTAATTACTATTACGCGAGACAGCTGCTTCGCCTTCAGAATGCATTATGAAACTGTGGTAAAAATACAAAGTAAAGTAGTTTATTCAGAGTCCTCCTCACTAGGGATTCCTGTTCCGAGGCGGACTGTAAACTGTTGTAGGGTACATCATGATTTCGTCTTCTTCATGTAGATATGTTGATTTCTACAAAATGAAAATAAAAATAAAAATAATCTTTATGTCTGTTTTAATTTATTTATTTGAGACACAAACAGGATATTTATACAACATTTTTGAGGGTAATATATAATAAATTAAAATACAAATATACATATCCCTAGACTAATGTGTCCGCAGTTAACACATTTCAATATTCACAGAAGCAAACACCATGCAAGAAAAACAATGCAAGTATTAGTTATACATAACTTAAAACTTAAATATAAAATTGAAATACATAATAAGTATACAATACATATGAAGTATTTACAGAAATGTAATAAAAAAACAAAAAAAAAGTTTTTTTTTAGGTGCACATGTTATGTGAAACATGTTACATTATTTACAAATATGTCTATGAAAGTGTGTATTTTAACAAGATCGTTGTACGATCGAGACATTCTAGACATTGGATTAAAATATCCGGTATTTTTGGTAAAAATTTCAGTCCAGAATATGTCAAGTTTTCTGGTGAATTTGGGCCTGGCGTATAACTTGATTTGGTTGACTAAGTTACCGTCTACACGATTATTCACAATTTTATATAGCATTAAGAGGTTATTTACGTTTCGTCTTTTAACCAGACACTCTAATTTGAAAGTGTAAGTCTTTGTTCGTATCCGTCTAGAAGATGGTAGACACCTGATCGGTAAGACAAAATCCGTGTAAATTTTCTTTGGACTGATTCGAGTCTAGATACCTGTGTAATATAATGTGGATTCCAGACTGTTGACCCGTACTCAAGAACACTTCTTGACTGTAGGTAGCGTTGATGTTATTTCACGAATGATTTCGTCATCTTCATGTTTAGTAACCCAAATTTTAATTTGGTTTTAAAATTTTTTGAAGTGAAAACTTCTTTAGCACCGTTGTGATTTGAAACTTGATGAAACGAAAAAGCGACACTAAAAAGAGACAAACACAATCATCTCCAGGATTTAGCTTGCGAGAGAATTAGATAGAATAATCGGTCTCCTCTTTGAGCGGTGCTTCATAGCCTCCTCACTCTTGTTTACCTTACTTTTCTGAAGGTTTCACTTCTACCGCGTGTGAGCACACCTGTATTTTATTTATCTCCATGGTGTTTTCAATTTAATCTGGGAGGGCAGTAAATAATTTCGTAGCATGAAAATTATATTTTTTCTGGCCAAAAGATGTATTTAATATTGTGATGTTCGGGATGTTTCAGGCTTTCATCCCTGAAGTTGTGTTAGTCAAAGATACCTACTTATTTTTTGAGTTTCATAACACTGAAAAGTTTGTAAAAATTTCTTTTGGTGGAGTTCTTATGGATTCTTTCAGAATTATTTTTATTATAATATTTTGTGTTTTAACGAGCTGTTTCGTGTAGGTTTTTGAGGCGAATCCCCTTCCAATAATCATATATTCCATACCTGATAGTCAAAGATCGTGGTAGACTTTATACAGATCATTTATAGTTAGTTTATTGCGTATGCTTCTAAAGCTTTTTTAATATTAACTCCACAAAGGAGGTCCCGAGGAATAAAATTACTTCAAGGCCCATGTTATCTTTGTGGATGCTGTGTGTAGGGTCATTTATGAGAGTAGATGGAGTGAACATGGATCTGAAGAGAACGAAATTAGTACGATAATGTACGAATGTACGAGAATTTCGATTGTCGATATCGTGTGAGTGATTGTAACTTTGGGTTGTTGTCAAGAATTCAGACAAGCAAAACATTTTCGGTATTTATTTTGGGGTGGTACGCCGGGTTGCGCTACCTCCTTCTTTAGCCTACGTTTCGGACATCGTTGCAGTGTCCATCATCAGAGCAGATCTGGCAGATCCGATAGATGTGTAACCCCCAAAAACAAATAACGAAAATACTTTTGGCCGTGAAAATCTTAAAACGTACCGAGCAAAACGTTATTCAAATTGGAAACGACGTTACAAGAATTCTGACCAAATTTGATAACTTAGACATGTGAACAATAAAAACATTCGTGAAAATTTTTGTCAATATTTATCGAAAGTCACTAGATATTAGTCTTAGTTAACTATTTACATTTGTAGATGGATAGTAACGAGTTAATATTATGAATCTAGGTTGTAGTTAGCCAGTTATATGAATTATTTAATTAATTAAGGTGATGTTTCACGAAAACAGCGTTAATATATAATATTTCTGTTGCAAATATTTTTTCCTGAATATTTTTCTCGGTCATTCTGCAATTGTCCTTATTCTGATGCATTCTTTACTTAGCTGCTCAAATCCAACAATTATTATAATATCCCGTGATTTTTCACGAGTGTGCACCAGTGCTTATACAGGGTGTCCGGTGGTAAAGTGCATTAACTTCGGGAGGTGATTCTACATGATGCTAGGAGTAAAAAAGATAAACAACTTTTTCCGAAATTCCAACTTTTTATTTTCCATACAAAAAGACATACCTACTAAAAATCGTTAGTGAAGGTACACACTTACCAGTTGACAGTGTCAATGTGGCAACGTTGCATATTTATGAGTGGCACGTATCCATGGAAACAACATGTAAATTGTAAACAATAACAAGACTGACAGTTCGCCGTTTTACAATGTGCAACAAAATCGTATGTTTTATGTTTTATACCAAATTCAACTGAGAACTGCACTAAAATAACAATATTCATATGAATTTACACTTTTTACTATACAAATTATTAATAACTAATTGAACACTTAACTAATATCATCGTTTTTCACTAATTTAACAAATTTTCAAAATGTCCACCTTCTGCTTGCAGGCAAGTATTGAAACGTCACTGACAAGAAGAAAAGAAACACGCGTTGAACAAACATGTTCTTTTAAGTCAATAAATACACACTAATGTAACAAGTTTCGAGTATTAATAACACAATTCTTACAGAGAAACACTGCAAGATACATTGTATTTGCGAATAAACGGTAAAATTCATCGCGAAGCATCTGCGGCGTATTTAAATATCAACAGCAGACTGACGGAATGGGGTAGCGGGGAGTTCATTGAGCGCGGGGGGCGCGGGACGGTAGATTAGGAAACTATGCTAAATAGTAACGCCGGCACTACACAGCGGACCGATTTTACGTTTTTACCTGAAAAGTACTCTTAAAAGTTTGAATTTCGGAAAAATTTATTTATCTTTTTTACTCCTACCATCATGTAGAATCACCTCCCGAAGTTAATGCACTTTACCACCGGACACCCTGTATAAAGAACAATACCTGCTTGAAAACGCAACGCACCCCAGTGGCGTAATTATTATTGCTGTCAGCTTTTGCAACCGTTTGAGGTCGAGAACTTTTTGGGAATAGTGCCAGCTCGGTCATGTATTTTAATGGAGTGGAATTCTATGTTCTCATGGGGATATATTTTTAGCACAAAGTTTTGAAAGATATTCGTAATAGGGGTAAAATGGTAATGATTGTCTGCCAGCAAATTTTGACTAAATGGATAGCTACGTATATTAATTTTTTTATTAGAATAACCCTATTTTAAAATAACTTTTGAAGTTTCATGAAACTCAAAGAATGGAAATTACCACTTAATAATAATAATAATAATATTTGGCTAATTTATATAGCGCCGTTTTTGTGAGAAATCACCTCAAGGGCGCTGTACAGTACAAGTAAATACGTAATAAAATTGGTAAAACTAAGATTTGTAATTTTAACTAGTTACTTATATCTAAGACTTGTAACTAGTGGCTTAATCTAAAACTTATAGCTAGTGACTTATGACTAAGACTTACGATAGTTGACTTAAAACTAGTGGATTAATGACATACATATTTACAACTGTGACTTAAAGTTACAGACTTAAAACTAACATTAGTACCAACATTTCAAAATACTTATTTGCCATTGTTGTCAGTGATAATGATAACATTAAAAACCAAACAACAAACAAGTTCAGTAGGTATATGTACAAACTCGCAACATAGATAAGTTATTGCTGCGAGTCGAAGCAGTTTGAGGATTTATAAATTTTATACATAGGTACATACACATATTATATTCTATTTTTAGTGTTATTAAAGCCAGAAGACGGGGATAGTTCTTATATAATATTACTATTATGAACACGGGTGCAATAATGATCTTAGCTGGATTTATAGGAACATACACAAGCTTATCTTAAATTAATGAAAATGAATCGTCGTGGACATCAACAATTATAGAATGACGAATTTAAGGAAATGAGTGTCTGAAAAGATGTGTTTTTAGCTTGCATCTGTTTGTTTTCTATGTCTTGTTCTTTATCTTATTTTCATTGAGATATTAGGGAATCTATATGTTTGGACCTTATTACACAACCGTAAAGTGTTGTATACTATTTAAATAATAACCTATCAAATCCTACCATGTATTTCAATATAAAGAAATTAATGTATTATAAATAAATGACATTTTTTTAATGGACATAAAATGTAGCTAAATGTACAATGCTTGCCACCTGTTTATAGTAATTTCTATAACAATGACAGTGATTGCCCACTGATTAGATCAAAATCATTAAATTAAAAAACCCGAAGATAGACAACACTTTTTAGTATTTTTATTTAAAAAAACTAGCTGACCCGGCGACCTTCGTACCGCCTCAGAATCGATAACTGTTGTGTTAACTTATTAGCTGAATTAAATTCCATTTTTTTTATTAAGTTCAAAATTACACAATAAAGCAATTATCGAAGCGCAAATGTCCGAGTTTGGTTTTTGTTAATATCAGAGATGCGTTGTGCACGGATTTTTTTTTTCTTACTTTTCCACTTACTTACGGGAATTGCGTTTCATTTTCTTTATACGTATGAGGGAGATTTATTATAATTATTGTATTCCTTTGTAGTAGTGCAGAAACACGTTCACAGTTTGTCTCAGATTCAATTCAGATTCAGATTCAAAAACAAAACTATCACCGAATTGACATTTGAAATTTCTGAATTTTTGGAAGTCCCTCACTATTCAATATTATACATACATATATCACAGGTATCACAATATTACTGTAGCTCTTTCAAAATATGAGAATTCGTTCCATACAAAATGTACGAGGAAAAGAATTTTCTTCATTTTGTTTTTGAAAATTTTCCATATTTTAATAGCAGTTCTGCTAATCGGGCGGAGACAAATCCAAAAAAACAAAAAATCATAAAAATCGGTCCAGCCGTTCTTGAGTTATAAATGGTGTAACTAACCCGACTTTGTTTTATAAAAGAAGATAATAATATGTAAAATATTAATATAATAAAAAAACACATTGAAAATTAAACAAAACATCCATCGACAAGGTGAATTCTGCTTCTGTTTACTCCATAGAGCTTTTTCCGATAGGGAGATTCCTACCCACCACTCATTCTTGTTTCCTTTCTTTTACCTTTAAAAAACCCTACACACAGCATCTGCAATGATGACACAGGCCATGAGGGAAATTATTTTCCTCAGGGCATTCTGTGTGGAACTAATGTAAAAAAATATGATTTTAGATTTTCACGGCCAAAAGTATTTTTGTTATTTGTTTTTGGGGTGTTATGCCATGTCATCATCAGGGCAGATGTGTGATGTCACACTATAACGCTGTCTGAAACGTTGGCTAAAGGAGGAGGTAGCGCAACACGGCATAACACCCCAAAAACAAATAATAAAAATGTTAAAAAAGTTTTATTATCATTCTATTTTTGTGAGTTTATTTTGATAAAACCAAGTATTCTGACACTGTTTCGGAACCACTACCATCAATCGTTCCCAATTGCGGAAACTATATTTATGTCGTGAAATTTACTATTATTAAATAAGTTTAGTCCGTTTTTTTGAGCAACAGTTTACATCACCAAAATTCCCGGCGGCTTTTTGTCCGTTACTCAGCACTCAGCATGCGTAGTATTCGTATAATCCATCATATTCTAATATTAACTAACAGAAATTAGTGTTTCGTTGACATTATTATGAGTAGTTTCAATAATAAACTGACATCAACTTAATTAACATTGCCAAGGCCAAAAATATACTTTTCCAGTTAGGGGTAAAATTAATTCAACTTCAAGTTATGAAGGCAACATTTTTGTTTTTACTAACTATTCCAAAAATAGCTTTTCAATTTCGTGCGTAAATTATATTATCGCTAATTGTTATAATAAAAATATTTTTGATGTTATGTATTTATTAATTATTTAATAAAAACTGTCACTTTATTAAACGAGTTATGATACTACTTTCCGTGGAGTTACGTTAAGTTATTTTTACAAACTTCAACATTTCTCCCACTTCCTCTAGCACAACAAACCCCACATAAGAACATCTTAGTTCCACTAGCTACAGCAAGTAGGACTTCTTTTTGAAGTAAAAACATATAAAACGAATGTAAGTAAGTCTAAAGTCATGGTGTTTGAAAGAGAGAGTGCGAAAACAGTATGCAATATAGTTGTGAATGATGAATACTTGGAGCAGGTGGATGAGTTTGGGTAGTATGTTTACGAGAGATGGGAAGGCTGATAGAGATATTGAAAGAAGGGTGAATGCCGGTAACCCCATTAATGGTGGACTGAATGCCGTTGGCGCTAATAAAAAACTGTCAAAAGAAGCGAAGCCTGCTGTCCACAATGGAGTCCTGGTACCTACCCTGATGTATGGCAGTGAGGCATGGAACTGGCATAAGAAGGATGAAAGTAAACTGAATGCTGTTGAAATGAGATCCCTGAGACGTATGTGTGTTAAAACAATGCATGATCGTTTGAGAAATGTGGATATCCGCAAAGAATGTAAGGCTGATGTAAGCATAATGAGTAAGATTAAGAAAGGGACACTCAGATGGTTTGGGCATGTAGAACGAATGAACGAAGAAAGTAGTGTAAGAAGAATATACGACGCGAATGTGAATGGTAGAAGAAGTCGGGGACGCCTGAGGAAGACATGGCACGATCAAGTGAATCAGATACTTGAGTCAGGCCATGTCAAAAGTCAGAATAATAGAAGAGAATGCATGAGACGATGTATGAATGCGAGTGAGGCAAAGAGTGTGTGCCAAGACCGAGTTGTTTGGCGGTCCGTCCTCTCTGCCTACCCCTGCGGGGAAACGGCGTGATGGGATGGTTAGTTGGTTATTAGTTAACATCTTTAGCACCGTTGTGATTTGAAACTCGATGAAACGAAAAAGCAACACTTAAAAAAGAAAAAAAACATGCATGTCTATCGGATTTAGCCTGCGAGAGAATGATATAGAATAATCGGTCCCCTCCTTGTGCGGTGCTTCTTTGCCTATCAGTCTCCTCTTTATGGGGAGCTTCCCCACTCTTGCCTACTTTAGTTTACTGAAAGTTTCACTTCTACCGCGTGTGAACTGCACACTTGTCTTTTTTTTTTACATTAGCTCCACAGAGAAGTCCCTGAGGAAAATAATTTCTTTCAGGGCCTATGTCATCTTTGGGGATGCTGTGTGAAGGGTCTTTTTAGGTAAAAGGAAGGAGAGGAAGTTAGGTCTCCCTCAACCAATCTCTCTCGATCTGGCAAATCATGCAGTAGATGGGCAAATGCATTGGCCGCCAAGACCTAGAGTCTAGACAAATCTCACCCCGTAAACCCGGGCACTCCTGTTAAGTCACTAAATGTAGCAAACCACTTGGGGTTATCTACGGCAAAGGTGTTGGTTATCCAATGAGTTCTTGAGGCGGCGGTACCTATATCCCATATTTAAAAATAAATTAACCCTATTGAGTGTAAATTTCTGCAACCGTTTTGTGAATTTTATGTATTTATTATTGCAACCAAAATGCGAACACGTCAATTAGTAATTGCAAACTAAATAATACGAATTGCAATTAATGAACACATTCAAGTCGACAAACTCCAATACAATTTACACAGTTGGCATTAAAAAATAATGTTGACTTTTTTTCAATTCCGATTCATCATTTTTAATTGACCCTCCATGCAATTTCAATAGACACCAATAAGTTATTAATACCTGCTTATATTTTCATGTATTTCTGCCTGTGCAGAGTATAAATAAAACAATATGTGTACTTTTTACGCAGCATCGCGTTCATTGGTTAAATCATTATACATATAGTTTCGTACCAGTGGTCGATGAATCGGTGGATGTAATTTTTAGCCAAAAGTTGTTATAATGGTTAGTCTGATTTCTAATTGGAAGTAAGTTTGTAGAAATACGAGTACATGTTATAAGTTTGTGCAGCGCCCTTGAAGTGATTTTTCGCAAAAACGACGCTATACAAATCATCAAATATGATTATTATTATTTTACACATTTTGAACTGAAAACTTCTTTAGCACCGTCGTGATTTGAAACTCGATGAAACACAAAATAGCGACACTAAAAAGAGGCAAACACATACATCTATAGGATTTAGCCTGCTAGAGAATTGAATTGCATTATCGGTCTCCTCTTTGTGGGGTGCTTCGTAGTCTCCGCACAGTTGTCTACTTTGATTTTTTGAAGGTTTCACTTCTACCGCGTGTGAATTGCATACTCTGATTTTATTTAACGTGATTTACGGCACTCAAGTCCCTATTGCTCTCACCTGTAGCCGGTTAGACTACGGTATCCCAAATTGGGGTAGGTTATGAGGCTGAAGGAAGTGGAGAGGGGTTTGAGTTAGCAAGATGAAGGTGGAGAAGTACCTGGCTATTCAGATCTGGCCACCAAATACGGCCAAAGTCATTTCGAACAACGTTTTAATTCTGAACGGGAGTCGTACACCAGGGCGATACTGAGAGAATCCCTTTACAGAGAGTAAAATAAATGGTCAAACAACACAAATTAATCAAATAAAATTAACTTGCGCATGTCCGGATTTGAACCCGCGACTGGATTGCAAGTCGAGGGCCTTACACCTCGACCATGGAGGTCATAACCGCGTAATCTACGTATCCTGTGATCATTTCACTGGATTGTGACCTGAATCTGATTGTTACCACTTATGCACTTCCCAATGCTAATTTTATTTTAGTAAAAGACAGTTAACTTTGTTAACATCACTTTATTTTACACACAATCTACGTGTTTCGTGAACAATGTTCACATCATCAGGAGTAAATGTACATTGAAGTTAGATATAAAATACAGATCACAGATTACAAATGAAGATGTTATGGTTCGGATGAATAAAGAAAAGGAAGTAAGTAATTACAACTATAAAAATCCGAAAACTTCAATATCTTGGACATGTGACGAGACAACCAGAGAAGTATGAGATCCTGCATCTCATAATGCAGGGAAAGATTACCGGAAGACGGGGCCCTGGAAGAAGGAGAACCACATGGCTGAAAAATCTGAGTAAGTGGTTTGGGCAGTCTACCGTAGCTCCGGGCCACAGTAAACAAAGTCCGCACAGCCAACATGATAGCCAACGTCCATTGAACGGACAGGGCACAAGAAGAAGAAGACAGATTAAATACAGGGGAAGGGGTAGAAGGAAGGGTAAGGGGTAAGAGTTGGGAAAGTCTATAGGAATCAGGCTTATTGGAATTGGTTAATTTTATTGGAAATGGCTAATTTTTTAAATATGATCATGTAATCTTCCAAAACAATAAATAAATAAAAATAAACCCACACAGACAATTAATTAAGCTGTTACCCAGAAAGAATTTAGATCTATCCGGAAATGCGGACATATTGGCCAATAATCTGTTTCTAGTCATGCTAGTGGAAATACCCAGAACCTTTCCCAATAATCTCTGAGCCCAACTGTCGCCCTTCTGCCTAAATTTATTATTGGCGGAGTAATGAATACGAGTATATCTGCTTCTTATTCGCAGTTCCCAGTAATGAATGCTTGATTAGAACGGTGTAAATTTTTTTCTAACATAAGTTAATAATACAAAAGTATTTAGCAACTAATAAAAAACGTCAAATAATATTTAAAATATTTTGCGATACAACTTAACACGCCATAAATATATTATATAAAATATGGTTAAACGAATTTTTTTTTTTTTTTTTTTAAATTACTCACTAGGTACAGTTATATCAAGGGGTGGAATATTTATAGATAACTAGTAGATTGAATTTTATAAAATGTATACTACGAGTAGATACTCGTACGAAGGCAAAGTTCAATGTGAAATCACTATTTTAGATTAATCTTTAGCACAAATTGGTGTACATTACGAAAACTAAAAAGTATGTTTTGCGTACATTGGAGCTTTTTCTATCGTTTGGCTTGAGTAGAATTCAAATAAAGTTCTTAATTACTTTATAAAAAATATTAGTGTAAACTACTTTTCATTAGAAATGTATCAACGCAAACTCGACTTTAAACAACTTTAAAAAATACGATAATGTCATATTATTATTAACAAAATAAATATGTACCACTTTTCACTTGAAATGGAGCGTTTCTAGACTCCGTTTGCCAAGCGATTTTACCTTTGCCTACCACCTATATTCGTTACTTATATTACCTATTACCTATGTTCGTGATGATATAAGGCTTTCTTGTGGTTTCCTCGTCAAATTACGAGGAACAAAAAATACAAGATTACAACGATTGATAATCCAGGAAAAGATTAATGGATGACTGAATCCAACGAGACATCGAACTCCACAGCCAGTCGAACGACAGACCAAATAAAAACTTTTTCCTCGGATTGCTTGCGATTTTTTGGAGCACATTTTGAATATTTTTCACCACATAAAAAAAAATCATACCTCCGATTTTTAATACGGAGATACATAAACCAAATAAAGTGCTATATAGCCAATGAATTGACCTATATTTAAATAATCATTTCATATTTTTAGGATTTAAAAAAAAAATTATTAAAAAATCAAAAATATTTTAAACGGAAATATTTTCAGGATTTACTAGCTATAAACTCGCGTAGAAAGTTGAATTTTGTGTCCACATTAAATATATTCTATGAAGTTTCTTTTAAATGGTCTAATTTATGATCACAATTTACACATATGTATAAAAAAAACTGAATTTTGATAAGTTGTCAAGTGTTAAATGTTTCCTTTGAAAAAACTTTTGACACAAATTTTTGTTGAGAAATGACAAGACTTTATTGAACTAAAATTGATTTTTGAAGGTACTCACCTAAAATAACTGTAATACGTCAAACAGATCATTCATTATCTTTAATCCACTATACCAATTAACTAGATTATTGCATTATTTATTGAAAATAATCCATTTAGGCAGTCAATTCGATAAAACTTACACCTATGACCACAAAAACATTGAAAATATTCACATTATTCAAATACCTTAAGTTCCACGACATTTAAACACATTAAATACTTAACAACACAATCATTATTACTAAAGACCGGATTATATGCAACAAAAACAGCCCAAAATATGCATGCAAATATGCAATAAAAATAGCTAAAATATGCACGAAAATCAATAAAACAATACAAAGGCAACAATAAAAAGGGCCAAAATATGCAACATGAAATAATACAGGAAGTCATATTTTTAAATATTTTTTTATTTTAGTAAGCTATTAGTTCTCAAGGATAACAATCGTATTTTAGAAAATATCAATTACAAACTGTATTTAACGAGAAATTTATAATTTTTCTTTAAAAACGAATATGACTAAGTACTGTTCTACATGTTCTGTAGACAAATTGTGTCTACGATCTCTTAATATATTTTTGTAAGAGGAAAAATAGCGTTCTACATCTACTGATGTGACTGGACAGAATTTAAATTTGGGTGCAATATTTGATCTTATTGTGCCGGGCAAAATTTCACCTGCCCCGTTGATGAAGTTATCAATTTGGCACAAGGGTTCAAACCCTGGGTTATTGTTCAGTAAATTTTCAAACTTTTCTTTGAGTTTACTCGGGAATGGCTTTGGCAACGAGGAATCCATAAGGCAAATTTTCTTCATAACCTGAGTAGATTCATTCAACGCCAATCCATGAGTTTCAAGCGTTTTCACTAGCCGCGCACTTAGCTATCTGACGTTTATAGTGTCACTATGTGAACGATGAATGAGATCGAACGTAAATATGCAAGATCTCAAATTTTTTGCTAAAATATGCAAGTACCACTGAAAAGGGTCTAAATATGCAAATGCATATGCAAATATGCATTTGCATATAATCCGGTCTTTAATTATTACACTAGTATACAAATACATTACAAAAATCCACTAAAACACGATGAAAACGGCATTTTACATGCAGGCATTTTGTCAGCTGACCGCTTCAGACATTTTTGTACATTCCGTTGTTTGTAAACATGAATAATTCGTAAAAAATTAGACAACACTGACATCTATTAAGTATTAATAAAAGTAGTCTCTTCTAGCTTCCATAAAACGTCAAGTTTATTCCGCGGAAATAGTCAAAAATATTTCAATTTTATTTGCCAAAATTGGCGTCAAAGCAATCCAAGGTACCTATTTTAAATAGTGCCATTATTGTGACAAAAAGCGCTCCAGTGGGTAGCTTCAAACTTAACGTGACTGGTAAGAGTGCAGTTCCGCAGAGTTTTTCTAGGTTACAGCCTGCAGTATGAAAGTTACCCCGATGATAGCCAACCTAAAGAAGAATAAGAGATCTTTAACATCTCATAAAAAAAACATTTTTAATAAATTTACATGTTTTCAAGCTTCCAAATTGCGACAAGTATTTTGGTGGTGAGTAACCTTGGCCTGAATCTAGACAATATTTTATAGATAATATCTTTTGAAAGAGCATTATGTTAAGTTTTTCTGGAGTCCGCTGTGTAATAAATTGAAGTGCTTCATCTCATAAAATGAGAAAACCACATGTTTATATTACATAATATATATATTGTGTTTTATTAACGTTTTCACACAGTCAATCATTTTTATAGTGCCGCTTTTCTGAATAATAACCTCATTTCGGCGGATTTTCAGATGCTGAGCCAAGAAGCGGAGAGGGGAAGGAGAAGGTCTGGTGTATTAAAGTTATAGGGTTATTCGGATCTGACAACTAACTAATCAAATCACTAAAAAAAACTAAAAAGGTTATATAAACATTTCAACACATGGTTACTACTCAAAAAAGGGCATGCATTACCAACTTTTGATACCATCTTAATCTAATCTTCATTCTCTATGTACGGATATGTGTTTTTTTTTTTAGATTTATTCTTTCCTTTGCTGCTTATGTTTTACGTACGTTAAGTTTATATTTACCACAAACGTTTATTTATATTATTTTTCTGAATTGTTCTATGTTTTGATTTAGATCTTGGCATTACTCTGTGTTTTTAAAGTTTTAACGAAATTCTTGATTTTATGAAACTATATAGGTATATATATATACTATATACCATGAAAAACTTATAATAATTTCCATTAATTCTGTCAAGATTTTTGGTTTTATGCCACTATGTAATTCCATGATAGCCTTAAAACAATTTTCAATAAATCTTTTTATATTTTTGGTTTTATGACATTATGTAGTACTTCCCATTGTAACCGTCAACAATTTACAATAATTTTATCTAGATTCTGTACACTTATGTTTTTGTGACTACTTTACTGACCCTCAGATTCCTTGCCACACCTCATACGTTTTTACTTACCAGAATTTCTCCTACTTCCTTTCCAAAAAAACCCTCCACACAGCATCCCCAAAGATGACATAGGTTCCGAGTAAAATATTTTTCCGCAGGACCTCCTACGTGGAGCTAATGTAAAAAAAATATCATTGTGGTGTAAATTAACAAACAAATAAATTTATAAAAAACCGATACAGGTTCTTCCACACCTTTTTTACCATAATATAGTCTAATTTCATCAAGACACCCTAAAGAAATTTAATTCCTCTACTACTCAAATAACAATATGGTATGTACAGTACTTAATATTCCTCACACATCTTAGAATACACCCCTCGAACGCTTCACTCGATGCCTCCGGAAATAACCCCAACCTTCGAAGGTTGTAATATGATTGCGTTTCTCGGGTGGCTGATGGGAGATTATTGCTTCTTAATGGAGAGAAATCGCAGCCTTAAATAGGCTTCTCAGATTTGCTACGTTATGACTATTATTCAGAATGATGTTTCAGTAAATCTAACCATACAATATTTATGTATCTTTTGGTAGACGTTTTGTAGGTAGTTTTGGTATAATGGCGGCCACGCCAGATTGGTTCGGGCAATCAGCCGTGGTTATACTTACTTCTTTATCTGACTCCACATTAGGTTACCAAAGTGTACGGTGATTTTAAAAAAATGAAAGAAAGTATTCTAGAAAGACACTCTAGCACACAACAGTTGGTCGGGCCGTCGGGAAACGAATGGAGTTCGGTCTATTTGCCGAACGAAATAATGCACACGATCACGTCAGCTGGGTTGCCAGCGTACAAAACATAATTACCCAGTTGTTGAGTATAATAATATAATAATAATAATGATTTATTGTCTTCATTTCTTAATAACAAATAGAGATAATGATATCCTCACTGGGATCTCCCGTGCTGAGGATTTCATTTACATTTTATAATTTAATTATAAGAATAATATGAATTCGACATAACATAATATATCATGTAGTATTTTTTTTTTATAATTATAAAGTAAATAAGATAGTGTTTTTTTATAATTCAGTTCATTAGATTCGGTTTTAGTCTGTATTTGATTTCAGTATATTTTCTATTTCTGATCTCCCTATATTTAGTATCCAGTTTTTTATTTGAAATTTAAATGTTATAATGTTGAGGTTTTTGAGTGAGAGTGGTATTTTATTGTAGAGTTTAATGCCATAATATAAGAAGCTTTTTTGCCCAAATGTTGTGTTAGCAGTTACTTGTTGGATATGTTTTTGACCATGAGATCTAGTGTTTCTAATGTACGTGTCAGTTGTTATTTCTTGGGTTTTGTACTTATGAATGTAAATGAGTATAGTTTTAGAATATAGTTGTTTAATTGACATTATGTTAAGATTGTTGAAGATTTCGTCAGTGCTAGTTCTTACAGGAACTTTCAGTATAATTTTCATTATGGCTTTTTGAGTTTTAATTAGTGGATTTAGTATGTTTTTATTTGCACTGCCCCATCCGATAATACCGTATTCTAACAGTGATTGGCAGAGAGCCATGTAAATGAGGACATTCCTGATAGATTTGAAAAAATAACTTAGTTTTTTAATTTTATTATTTAAATAGGTAATGTGTTCGGTCCATTTTAAGTTTTGGTCAATTTTTAGACCTAGATACGTTATATGGTCAACGTTTTCTAATGAGGGACAATTACAATTCTCATTTAAGTGATGCGGGCTATGAATTTTCAAGTTCAGGTTTTCTTCAGAGTTTTTCTTATTTTTTATTTTGAAAGTAATGAATTTGGTTTTATTAGCATTAAGTGTAAGTGAATGGTAGTCTAGCCATTTTTTAATCCTACTAAGTGTGTCTTCTGCTTTCTTAATTGTTTCTGTCCAATTATTCCCATTTATTAGGAGAACAGTATCATCCGCAAAACTGATGATTTCTCCTTCACATTCTATGTGGCATAGGTCATTAATGTAAATAAGGAACAGAATCGGACCCAGAATACTTCCTTGGGGCACCCCGAATTTGACATCAATACACTCACTGGTTATATTGTTAAGTTTCACAGTTTGCTTTCTATTTCCCATGTAACTTTTAAAAAATATCAGTTCATTATCAGCAATCCCTATGTTCTCTAGTTTTTCAAAAAGATGTGTGTGATTTATTGTGTCAAAGGCTTTAGAAAGGTCGAGAAATATGCCAATGCATTTTTTATGTGAGTCTAGAGAATTTTTAATATATTCAATTACTAAGGCTATGGCGTTTGATGTTCCTAGATTTTTTCTGAAACCAAATTGTTTTGGTGATAATAGTTTATTTGATTCTAGGTAGTCGACGAGTTGAGTTTTAACTGTTATTTCTAAGATTTTAGATAATGTGTCTAGAATTGTGATTGGTCTGTAGTTATTGATATCTTTACGATTTCCTGATTTAAAGATTGGTGTAATAGTCCCTATTTTGAGTTGAGATGGAAATCTGCTTTCCGTGATAGATTTGTTTATTAGAAAGAGTATCGGTTCGGTAATTTCGTCTTGTAAGAATTTTATTGTTTTCATTGTGATTTCATCACTACCAGATGAAGATGTTGGTTTGAATTTAGATAACATTAGTGATAGGTCTTGTTTAGTGATTTGTTTTAGAGCAAATTTAATCCTTTGTGGATTTACGGGTGTGTTTATGTTCGGGTTAAAGTGTTGAGGTTTGGTTATTTTGTTGGCTAAATTCGAGCCTATGTTTGCAAAAAAGTTGTTAGTGTAGTTAATTAGTTTATGTACGTTTTTGTTGAGCGAGAGTGTTCCGTTATCTGTGTTGATTTCTTCCAATGGGTTTGTTTTGTTTTGATCTGTGTAGGTGATTTCTTTAATTATTTGCCAGATAAGTTTTGGATTATTATTTGATTGATCTATTTTAGATCTGTAGTAATTTTGTTTAGCCGATTTAGTAAGATTGGAGCAGATGTTTCTATAGTTTTTGTAAAATAGTTTTAGGGAAAGGTCGTAAGGATTGTTTTTTACTTGCTGATGGAGCTTGTCTCTTTTCCTTATACATTTAAGTAGGCCAGGTGTGATCCAAGCTTTTTTGATAATTTTATTGTGTGAAAACGTGTAAGTTTTTATTGAAGTGTGGTTTTGTATTTTTAATTGCAAGTGTTCAATAAATATTTTCCAAGCAACTTCTAGATCTTCAGCTTTATATATTGACTCCCAGGTTTCAGTTTGTAGTGATTTTTTTAGTTTTATGTAGTCTATAACATGTCTGTTCCAAGTTAAATTTTGAGTCGATGGTCTATTTTTCTTTGCATGAGTGTTAAGAATTAAAGTGTAGTGATCAGTTATGGTGGATTGATGTATGATTGTGGAGTATTTTTTATTTGTTTTTGTCATTATGTGGTCAATACAGGTTTGTGAAGGGATTGATTTATTCATTTTGTGATCAACTCTTGTTGGTTCCCTTATTGCGGCAGACATCCCGTGGGAGAGGAGGAGTAATTGGTACTCCTGTGTTTGTGGATGTTGCCGTCCAGTATCCAGTATATTAATGTTGATGTCCCCAATAATGAACAGGTTCCTGATATTTCGTTCTTGAAGTAGTATGGAGTCTAGTGATCCAAGAAATGGTGATAAATTTGTAGATGAAGGCGATCTGTAGATAGCGAAGATGCATATATCTTGATCGAGTTTTATTTTCAAACAGTTTGCGTCTTGTAGTTCGATTTCTTCTATTTTGCATTCCATCTTATTTTTACAATATACAATTACTCCGTCGTTTTGATGTTTGTGAAGTTTAGTATTGAAGACTTTGTAGTTGTTGATGTTTTTATGCACATATGTTGAGGAATTTATCCAACATTCTGTAAGGATTAATATGTCAGGTTCTAAATTTAATTCATTTATCAGCACAGTGAAGTCGTCGAAGTTTTTGTTAATGCTTCGAATGTTTTGATGAATTATGTTCAGGATCGGTAACTTGTCCTGGAGTATACGGTTTAACATGCAGGTATTTGTGGAGATTATTGGTTCAGGTATCAGTTTTTCAAGTGTTTCTGTTGTGAAAGAGGCCATTTTAAAGATATAGAGTAGATGGAGTGTGTATCGGGTTCTTTTTTTTTAAATCATCTTAATAGGTATATCGTTGAGATGTCTTATTTCGATAACCTTGGATTCTTTAGTTTTTCTTACAAGAATTTTTCCTAACTTTACCCAAACATATTTATATTCTTTTTCTAGGGCTCTTTGTTTGGTGTTCCAATGTAAGTTTTTGTAGTACTGGGTTAATGCCGCATTTAGATAAACGTATTGGGCTCCTTCACCGTTGAATTTTTTTATAGGGTCACTATTCTTGGCAGCTAACATGATGTGTACTTTTTTATTGTCTACAAAGTTAATTGTGATTTTTTTTTGGTTGTTTGGTTTGGAAGTTGTAATTTTAAAGGTGTCCTCTGGTGATATGGTAACGCCTGCGAGCTCAGCGATCTGGCTTACAGTATGGGCTGGGGGTATGTTTTCCTGTAATTTAAGGCCGCTTATTTCAATACTGTTTAACAGGGCTGATTGCTCAATATCTGCCAGGTGAACCTCCACCATAGCCAATCTTTTCTCCTTTTCTGCCATTTCTTCCTTAAGTTTGTTGATATGTTTTGGTGAATCCATGATTTGTGACAATTTGTTTATGATATCGTCATATTTATCGTTAATAAAGTTGTTAAATGTTTTTATTTCCTGAAGCTCGGTTTCTATTTTTTTAAACATAACTGATTTCATTTCGTCGAATTTTGAGTTGATGAATTCGAATATTGGGTCATCTTTGGTATTTTTGTTAGACCTTGTTTCCATGATTTTAGTTGGTTTGGACATAGGGCTAAATAAATGATCCAATGTGCACTAAAAAAACTTTTACCGATTTTCTGCGAACTGTCACTTCCACTTTATAAGTTGAATAAATTAACTTGTACAACTTAGTAAGTCACTGTTTATTATGGAATACCATCAATTTTATGTTTAAAGTTATATTTACACTTTGAAAATAGGAGTGAATAAACTTTATGCTGTATTTAAAAATATCGTAAATAGATCACTTTTTTAGAGGCTTGGTTGGTTTTGATTTTGTATAACTGGAGTAAAACCGTATGGTTTTGACTGCACAAAAGATACTAAAGACACAGAGCTAAAATACTAAAAGCAATTTATGCACTTTTTTGATGATTTCTGTCTCTTTAAATATATATTTTTTTATTAAATTTTGCGGGAGCAAACAAAAACAGACTTGTCACTTTGAGTAGTATTGTTGTGCTGTTGTAGTATTGTTGTATCGTTCTCTACAATCTTATACGGATTTTTTGTAGCTACATATTTTACCCTCGTTTTATAGTCAAGTTGTGTTGTAGATTATGCTACTTTTATTTCAATGCATTGGTGAAAAAACACCGTCACTCAGATAGACATGGCTTAATCGTGTAAAAACGCCGATCTCGTGCAAGACCCCACTGAGAGACAGCCTGGGTTCTCATTGCCTCGCAAACTCTGGACTGCCATCAATAGGATAAGGTGCTCCCATAGCCGTTGTGCTCACATGATGCATAGATGGGGCCTTAAAGAGTCGGCGACGTGTGAATGCGGTGCGGTGCAGACCACCAAACATGTGGTCAACGAATGCCCGCTCCATTCATTCCCCGGCGGGATTGATGAGGTCCACAGGGCAACGTCTGAGGCCCTAGACTGGCTCGCAGACCTAGATGTCCCCCTCTGACCCCCCACCATACGAAAGAAGAAGAAGAAATCGTGTTTAGTAACTAGTTTTGAATAGCCAGGTCCTTCCCAACTTTCTTTTCCATCTTAATCTCCTTTTTCTCTCCACTCTCTTTAGCATCATGTCCCAGTTAGCGATACCAGTACTATTATTTAAAAAAAAGTTTTTAAATTTATTTTTGAGTACATAATTCCACAATGCGCTTTCTCTTTCTTCAGCCAACGTTTCAGTGTTCATCATCAGGGCAGATGATGAAGGACAATTTTTTTTTTGATTTCGTAGGATTCGAACCTCCGCTGGATTTCTATGGCCGCTGAGATCTGCGACGCACTATACCGCTGTGCTATGGGACGCGCTCGGCGAGGTGCGAATTTACGCATTATATTCCGACGACCCGTAAAAAAACAAAGCGGCCAATGAGCGCAGATCTATCGTCGTTTCCATTTTATATCTCAATCAATAGGAGCCTTGAGCGCAGTTTGATGCTTCGCAGGTGCCATAATTCGTCATTTCCGTTTCATCCGAATTTCAAATCACTCTAACGGGGCTAAGAAAGTTTCACTTCAAAAATGTCATCGGACAGCAAAACGACATCTTCACTTTTTTTACTCCAAATGTGCACAGGAATCGCTGGATAAAATCCTTCGGAAACGTGTTGTTTGTTTATTTATTTATTTATTAACGCCCTTTTTCGGGGCTTTTACATTACATATGAATAATAAGAAAATACAAAGCATTCAATGTACATAACTGAACTGTTTCAGTAACAATATTTTATATTTGTTTAAACATAAATTGAAGATGTCCACTGACTTGGTATAATTGTTTCCCTCCATTAGTATTCTGGGCAAAGAAGAATACATATGGTAGTTAGTTCCAGAATTTCTACACTGAAATAAATCTTGACTTCTAGTATTACGTTGTGGAATCCGGAAGCTTATCAATTCTAGCAATACCGGACTATCAACTAAATCATTTAGAATTTTATATAGAAATACCAAGTCAGAGAAAATTCTTCTGTCGGACAATTTGAGCATATTCAAATCATTTAAAATAGTGTTGTAGTTCAACATATTAGCTGGAATACCCATTTTAAAATTTAGAAAACGTAAGAATTTGTTTTGAATTCTTTCAATAGCTTGAACATGTATACTATAATGTGGATTCCAGACGGGAGAATTGTACTCAAGTTGACTTCTAACATAGGCAAAATATAACAGTTTAATACACTTTATATTGTTAAAATTTCTAGTAAGCCTAGTTATAAATCCCAACATTTTTAAGCCCTTATTAGAGATTTCTGTTATGTGGTTAACAAATGAAAGATTTGATTGAAAAGTGATGCCTAAGTCTTTAATTTGTGTTAATGTCTGAAGGGCATTGTTATCAGTGTTGTAATTGTAAATCACTGGATTTTTTATTCGAAAAAATCTAACTATTTGACATTTTGAGATATTTAGGTAAAGTCTATTTTCATTACACCAAATTAATAATTTATTGATATTATCTTGAAGAATGTTGCAATGGTGAATATTTTGAATAATTCTAAAAATTTTGAGGTCATCAGCAAAAAGTAAAATGATTCCATCATAAAATATTTTTGTAAGATCATTTATAAACAAGATAAATAAGATTGGACCAAGGTGTGAACCCTGTGGAACTCCACTTGTTGCATAAATTATTTCCGACAGAGAGGATTTTATTCTAACAATTTGTTGTCTTCCAGTAAGATAGCTTTCAAACCAGGCTAATATATTGCCACGTATACCAAGTTTTTCTAATTTCCAAATGAGAATTTTATGAGAAACTGTGTCAAAGGCTTTACTAAAATCAGTATAAATAGAGTCTACTTGTTTTTTTTCTTTGAAAGCATTGGTTATAAAATTTTCATAAATAATTAAGTTGGACAAAGTACTTCTACCTGGCATAAATCCAAACTGGTGAGGTGATATTATAGGTTTTATTTGTGATAAAAGTTTGTCAAGTATCAGACTTTCAAAGAGTTTCGGTATGGTGGATTGAATGCATATTGGTCTGTAATTACAAACATCACTTTTATCACCTTTTTTGAAAATTGGAGTTAAATAACTAATTTTCCACCTATCGGGAAAAATTCCACTGGATAAAGATAGGTTAAAAAGTTTGGTTAATGGAAGAGCAATTACTTTGATACATTCTTTGATAAATATTGTTGGGATATTATCTGGCCCAGCAGATTTGTGGATATCTAAGGATTTCACTTTAGTAATTACATCAGAGATACTTATGGTACACTGTGAAATATCAAGAGTTTCATCTAGAGTTGTTGTTGGATTAGGAGCATTATTTGAGTCTGTTGTATAAACACTTTTAAAAAATTTTGCAAATAAGTTAACAATACCATTAGTATTATTGCTGTGGTTGCCATTTAGGTGCATAATGCTCGGGAAATCAGAATCATCTTCTTTAAGAGATTTCGAGTATTTCCAAAAATAACTAACATTATTTATTATGGAATTTTGAATTTCATTAATATAGTTACGGTAGCAGGTCATAGACATTTTTTTACACGAAGTTCTTAAATCTTTAAATTCAATGTAATCAGAATATTTTTGAAATAATTTATATTCTTTATGTTTAAGTTTTTTGGTGACAAGTAGATTTATAAGTTCTTTGGAGTACCATTTTGGATAGGTATTTGGCTTACATTTCATGGTTGGTATATACATGCTAATAGCATTTTCCAAAACAGAATAAAATTTATTGGTAGCTGTGTTGATATCATCATATTGCACAGATGACCAATCAAAAGAGACAAGATAATTACAAATTTGCTCATAATCAGTTCTGAAAAAATTTTTGTAACTGAAAGACAGTTTACAAGTATTAACATGTACATTAGAAATAATAACTTCTAGTGGAGGATGATAAGTGTCAATTGGCACCAGCGGCTCACCACATTCTTCAATTACTAGTGACTCTAAATTAGAAAAAAATAAGTCTAGAGTACGATTTTTTTCATTTGGTATAGTATTTGCCTGATTCAGACCTAAGAATAACGCCATGTCTAGAATAATGCGTTCCGACTCACTAACACAGATATTATTGTCACTGTTCACCCAGTTCACTTTTGGAAGGTTATAATCACCAGCAAGCAAAAATGTTGCACTAGGATTCCTTTTTAAAATAGTTTCCACTTCCTCACTATGACACCTGTATACTTCATTGCTTGAATTTGGTGGGATATAAATACAGCCCACAATAATCTTTTTATTCCTGGCAACATTCACTTGAAGGAAGATTTGCTCAAGTTGTTTGTGTTTAGTTGTAATTAAGTTTGCTTTATATTTCTTGCTGATAGCGATTAAAACACCATTTGCCCTGTATATTGGAAATAATTTCCAACAAAAAATAATCATTTGCGTTTTTCCTTGTTTCAGGTAAAAAAAATGGCGCCATGAATCATCTCAAAACGAACTTCCATCCAGAATTGTAAGATTCATAGAAATCTCTTCCACGGAGGTTTGGAACTTCATTTTAATTATTATCAACAAAATTTATTTAGAAAGATTGTTTGCCTGTGGCCTAAAGATATTTATACTTTTTAAATTGCAATTAATACCAACGTTTTATAGAGTGTAAGTTATAAAATTAATGTTATTGCTCTAATCCTATTAATATTATAAAGGCGAAATTTTGTATGTTTGTATGGATGTATGTTTGTTACTCTTTCACGCAAAAAATACTGAATGGACTTTAAAAATTCTTCCACTAATAGAAAGCTACATTATTTGCGAGTAATATAGGCTGTATATCTGGCGTTATGAAGTTATTTATTATACGTTTATTGTCCAGATGAAAAGAAAAGCGTTGCTTGGTAATTATAAGTAATTATTTGACGTGTGCTGTCATTTTGTTATTTGTTTAGGATCTACTACGGAGATCCCTTTGATAGTTAAAATTATACTAATCGTTTGATTGTTACGCTTTAATAGGTGGCACGCGCGTTTAGCGTAAAACAAAGTGAATGACATTATTGACAAGTTTGTACCGGTATTTATAACAGTAGAACATGTAAAGAAATGTATTAGAATAATTACACAAACCCGCTAGACAAACCCAAACCATTCACAACTTGGGGTGTTTTTTAAAATTATGATGAAATGCGAGTTTATTTTAGAGAATTTATTTTATAAGATTGGTACTTCCGACAAATGTCATATTTGATTGTTTATTAGTTAAAAAAGGAACATTCCGTATTATCCGTGCATCAAACTTCGACAACACGAACGTTCCGTATTATCCGTGATGTGGACTAACTGCATATTTACCAAAACTTTAAACATTGTCCCTTTAGCTGCGGAAACAATTAATTATATCAAGAAAGCAATGAAACCAACCCCCTTATACCACCTCATCGGGTAGTGATATAAGATAGTGGTATTGTTCACCGGTTGTAAAAAGGTTGTACATGTAGCATGTAGGGTCCCAGGGTCCGGTTTCCGGACAGTCTACCGTCAGGTGCAAGGTGAGCAGCTTCGTTGACTTCCTTCGTTTTCCACACCAAGGAAAGTACAAAGGGAGAGGTTATGATTTACGAGGAATCTCTTTGCGAGTAAAAACACTGGTTGTTTTTGTACTGGATTACTTTTAGTTTATTCAGATGAATATTAAGTTTCCAGCGAGATTGATTCTATTCTGAGCACTGGAGTTTCAAATTGTAGACTGTAGAATGTTGAATGACGTTGCAAGAAATAACAAGCTCATTTTATTTTATTTTTTACATGAATACCGCACAAGAGTCCCAACTGCTCTCGTCTGGAGCCAGTGAGACTGTGGCATCCCCAATTGGGGTATGTTGTGAGGCTGAAGGTAGCGGGGAGGGGAAGGAGATAGGGAGGAGGACGGTGGAGAAGTACCTGGCTACTCAGATCTGGTCACCAAACACGGCTAAAGCCATTTCAAGTAACGTTTCAATTATGAATGATGGTCTTACACTAGCGCGATACTGAGAGTATCTTTCACTCTGGAACGTGCCGAAAATACATACTATTTTAAATTAATATATTGTGAAATAATACAAATTAATCAAATAAAATTTATTTGTCAAGCCGGAATTTGATCCCGCGACCTTCGGAATGCTAGTCAATACCGCTGGACTACGCCGGCATAATTTATTAATATAAAAGTGAAAGATTACGATTGACCACAGACAAAGAGTGCTAGTACACAAAAAACGCATTTAAATGTTAGGTTAGGTTAGTGGTTAGTTAGGTGTTATAAAATAATAGGTGACATAGACGCGAAAGTTATGAGTAAAGGACTCTACACATCGAGATTAAGCAAAATGATAAAATGAGAAGTGCACAGTGCAAAATGAATTTAAATATTAGATATAGGACAACACAGTACACAACAGTACAAACGTTATAAGAACACGACCGGTAAGTGGTTGAGTGGGCATCGCGTTTGGGTCCCACCCAGGCGTTCCGCGTTCGATTCCACGGCTGGCTAAGTGCTCCATCACGACTCAGGCAACATTTTCGGCTTACTGTGGTGATAGAAGGAGCTTTTCAAATATTGTTGGGTTATTCGTAACCCGGGAATGTTTGTCTTTGTATTTAAGAAAAAAAAACGATTAAAGACCTCTTGTGTGATGAAATAATAATTTTAATTCTTTTGATCACAATTTGAGAAATGTTTGTCAAATTTCGTTTATCAAAAAAGCAATTTTTAGGCATTTTTGCAAATTCAATTCATCCTTTCAAAATAATGTGAGATTCTGACCATTGTGAGAAATGTTATTTGTTGGGGTTGGTTTGATATGTGGTGCCTTTGGGGAAATGGTCGGAATGTGAAAGTTTCCCTGAATGTGTTTGTAGAATGTGGTGCCGACGGTTTACACCTGGGGCAGTATTTACGTGCGGACCGCTGGTCGGTGTGTCCAAATAAATATTGTGGAAATGTGATATTAATCACAATTGTCGGGGTTTTTCCAAACCGGCTGTCACCTTTTTAACGTCTGTTGTGTTTTTCGTTTTGAGAATTTCAATTCTAACGCGTCATATTCAATTTGAAGTATTGTGGATTTGACGTTTAATAATTGGTTGATGTTTTATCTTTTAAACACCTTTTTCGGAAATGTTTTTCATTGAAGATCATTCATTAAATGTTTTTTTGTTAGATGTTTTGGGTCATTTGTGTTGTTTTGTTACCAACATATTTTATAAATAAATATACCGATGGACGTTTGTTTTTTTTTTATATTACCATTACCACACAGGAGGCCATGAAGACAAAAAATCCCTCAGGGTCTATGTCATCCTTGGGATGCTGTGTAGAGAGTCTTTTTAGAAAGGAAGAAAAGAAAGTTCTGGGAAGGAAAAAAGTATGAAACGTGGGTAGAAACCTGGGTGTCAATGTGTCCAGGAGTGACGGACATATAAATCCATCTCTCCCACTGCGGTGCAATGCGATGGGTCGGAGAGATATAGTTATATATTTTATCTCTCCCTCAACCGGTCTCCTAATCCAGCCCGCCAGGATATAGGTGGGCAAACGCATTCGCCGCTAACACCTGGTCAAATTTCACCCCATGGACCCAGGCACCTTGGTTAAGTCACCAAACGTAGCGAGCCACTTTGGGTGACCAATGGCAGGGGTGTTGGTTATCCAATAAATGGTTTCCGGGGTGGCGGTACCCATTACCGGTTCCCAAATTAAGTTGTTCTTGGCAAGCATAGAATAAAGAATAGAAGATACTCTCAGTATCGATCTGGTGAAAGACCACCACTCAGAATCGAAACGTGTTTAAAATGGCTTTAGCCGTGTTTGGTAACCAAATCTGAACAACCAAGGCAATCCCCACCTTCCTCTCCACCATCTCCTTCTCCTATCCTTAGCTACCTTTAGCCTCACAATATACCCCAATCGGGGAAGCCATAGACTCACTGGCTCCAGATGGTTGGGAGCAGTCGGAACATTGCTTTCTTGAACAGACCATCAATTTCTTTGACCTGTTTGGGGCCTAATAGTCATTGTAGATTACACTTCTATCTATTTGTCCCTTCAATGACAGGGTGTTAAGAGGAAACTGGGCGGCGTTTTGTCCATACAAAAGTATTCCACAATTTCCTCACTGGATTTCAACACTACAGAAAATGTTTTTTTCAAATACAATATGGATATCGTCTAGCGCAGTGTTTTTCAATCTTTTTGAATACGCGACCCCTTTACAGGTTGAAAAATTCTGGCGACCCCCTTTGGCCATAGATACAGACATAAAGTGAGTAAGTTAAATTCGTTTATTATTTTCTCTATTTTGGTACCTATATTCATTATTACGGCCTACACTCCGCAAGAAAGCCGCGAGAGCTTTTAAAGTAAAGACGATGTAAGTTGGTAAGGCTGCGTGCGACTTTGACTTGAATGCTCCAGCTTGCGCGGGCCTAATTTTGCGGCGTAGGTGGATTTTAAAACCCTTTCTTGGATAAATCAATAGAACTGACTGATCCCACCACAAATATGAAAGAAAATCTTATGGATTAGCTGCTGACGGCATGCTTAAAATGGCATGTCATGCTCAAAGTGTTGACGATTTTTTGATGAAAAGAAAAGAAGAGTGTCCAGAGCTGGCAAGGGAAGCTCTAAAAATATTAGTGCCATTTACCACTTCATACTTATGTGAACTGACATTCTCTTCAATGGTGGACAATCTAACAAAAATTATTAGTGCCATTTGCCACATCATACTTATGTGAACTGACATTCTCTTCAATGGTGGACATTATAACTAAAATTATTAGTGCCTTTTGCCACTTAATACTTATGTGAACTGACTTTCTCTTCAATGGTGGACATTATAACTAAAATTATTAGTGCCATTTGCCACTTCTTACTTATGTGAACTGACATTCTCTTCAATGGTGGACATTCTAACTAAAATTATTAGTGCCATTTGCCACTTCTTACTTATGTGAACTGACATTCTCTTCAATGGTGGACATTCTAACTAAAATTATTAGTGCCATTTGCCACTTCATACTTATGTGAACTAAAATTCTCTTCAATGGAGGACATTCTAACTAAAATTATTAGTACCATTAGGGGGGGTGGGGGGGGGCACAAGGGGCGGAAGGGCAAAACAATCAACAATTACTAAAGGATTTTTATACTGTAAGGCACGTGACCCCATGCCCCCCCCCCCTCCCCTAAATCCGCCCTTGGCCCTAGTGGACATTACTTGCCGGGAAACCTTAACCCATCTAAGAGACCGCGGGTCCTATGTTGGGGGTATTACGCTAAGTGTTTAGTGAGGACAATAGTGAACATTGTTTATACTCTAACAGCCTTACTAAAAAAAAAACTTTTCACGGCCGATAACCTGTGTTATTGCAATAACATAAATAAACCCCGTATACACTAAAACACGATTTATTACCAATAACCTTTCTTACGTGGTCACGCTGTTAAAATGCATTGAAGATCTGACAACGTTGTATATGGTTTTAATTTACTAGGAAACAATGTTGTTTTAATTCTTCTCCGCTAGGGGCATATCGGCCCGCGATGACAAAACAGCTCGGTGTGTTATGGCGGGATATCGAAAATTTTGTTAGTACCTAAATGTTGTGATTTTACTTAATAATTTCTATTGTAGTGACGAATTTACTTATCTGTTCACATTATTGATATATTTACCATGTTATTTGTGTAGTTTACATCAGTTTAATCAAGTTATTGTACAAACGCCGTACTTTCAAAGTTGAACTGTCAGAATATTGTTTTATAGGTTACTTAAAAGACAAAATTTACATTTTAAGATCTTTATTTTAAGAGAATTTCTTAAAAGTGATAATTTTTTATAATACTAATGTTTAATTCATGTGTTCGTAAACGTATCAAAGAAATTAACGTCTTTAGAGATGTAAGAAATCTGTTTTAAATGTCGATATTTTTATAAGTTATTGTTTTGGCAATAAAAAAAATTTGAAATTTTTTATTATTTTTTTATTGTATGCACGACGAAAAAGTGAGGTGATAGTTTCCTTTCAAATTTATTACATAAAAGGACTGTGTTTTTGAAATTTTGATTTTTTTTTTAATTTCTCTACATTTTGGTCAAAAATGTTTTGGGAGGAAATTTTTTTCCATTTTTTTCCGAGTTTGAATCTTAAAATATGGCAGTTTTTGAAAACTAAAGTGTATTTCAAATACACAAATCTAAAAGGTAATTTTATCTAGTTTTCATACATGGTATTTGTTTTTACGACACCTTAAAAAATAAGAAATATTTAGAACATTCAAAATACTTTGGAAAAATTCCAAATTTCGTTCTTTCATCAATAAACTACCCTCTCAGGCCGTGTAAACCAAGTGTATTTTTATCCATAGACAATTTTTTAATTAGTAATGTTTTCACATCCGCGGCCGCTTGTCAATTGAATAAAATTTTCACTGGGTTTTTTAGTAAGGCTGTAAGTGACTTTACTTTGTGCTAAAACGGTTCTATACTCGGTTTTTACTATAAGCTGTGAACCCTGTATAAGAGAAATAAACTAAACAACGTCTAAAGACTATTTTCTTATATGAATACCCTGCCACAATATCAAATATATCACCACGATTTGAAATATTTTTGAAAAATAAACAAGCCCAGCCTTCTCACTGAAATAGTATTTTTATTGTAGTTAGAACCATGCATTTTTTCCTTTTTCCCGCGACCCCCCGAGTAATGCTTCGCGACCCCCCTGGGGGTCGCGACCCACAGATTGAAAAACACTGGTCTAGCGTGTCGGTACATTTTGCTTTTTTTATTAGTTACTTCTTATAGAAGTCAGGACTCTCCAAAAATGGTTAAAATTGCATGGTTTCAACGCCATCGACATACATTCAGTGTACAAACTAAACAATATATTAATTTAAAATAAAACAATAACTTTGTAAACACCACTTTTATTTTTTATGCTTTATGCCGACCGGGTTTTGCTACAACCGTAGCTTCATCAGGGCAGTATAATACTCTACTAAAATTAGGTTAAATGTGTGTTATAATATACAATTTAACAAAATGGGCTAGACTCCTCAAGTGAAGGAGGAAGAAGGCATAGATGGAGAATTGGGAAGGGAATCAGATATCAAACCAGCATTTTACACTAATAATATTATAGGCAAGCGTTTAATGAACGGTAAGGACAAGGAAGATAGTCCATCTCACTCGGGAATTTATTCACTTCAATGCAGCGACTGCCCTGTTTTTATATAGGTAAAACAGCACACAACATAAACACCCGTGTCAAAGAACATCTTAAATGTTTACACAGCTCTGGATTTTCGGAATTTGCAAACCACTTGATCGAAAAACACTATAAATTTGATAAAAACTCAGGCACCACACTTATTCATAAAAACAAAATCGGTATAAGGTTGGACAATTTAGAGGCACTTGAACTTAGGAAAGCCATAAATACTAACGGTAAGGTAGCTAATAACCAACTAAATTTAAATAAAAGTCCCATACTAAGATTGTTCCCTATTGATAAAGAACACGCCCGTTCCCTTCCCAATTCTCCATCTATGCCTTCTTCCTCCTTTACTTGAGGAGTCCTGCCTATTTTTGTTAAATCATATATTAAAAATTATAACACACATGTAACCTAACGTTAGTAGAGTATTATACTGCCCTGATGAAGCTACGGTTATAGCGAAACCCGGTCGGCATAAAGTATAAAAAATAAAAGGGGTGTTTACAGAGTTATTGTTTTATTTTAAATTAATAATGTCGCATCACAAAGTACCCGCTTCATATGAACAAATAAACAATTAGCAAAACGAAAACAAAAAGAGTATAGTTAGAAAAAAAATCGGTCCAGTTTTGGAGGAGATAAATGGGGGGTACAAAACCTCTATTTTGATGATTTTATTTAGGTGTTGTCAGCCTGCTGTGCATTTGTAACTTTCGCACTTTATTCGGGGGAATAGAGCGATAGAGACAGCAACATTTTCGTAAAATACCTTTTGTTAAAATTTCTCGCTGGATCGGGTTTCCTCTTGATATACGTTAATAGATGTTCTTTAACCAGTGATGTCTGACTTTATTTGGTGAAAAAAATATTGATCTTTGCATGACATTTTCGGTGTTTTGAAAAAAAAATTAACTTAAAACATAAAAACAGTTGGTACTGGACAATTATGGTGTTGAAATGGTTTTTGGTTTGGTTTTAAGGAAAGACAAGGGAACAAAAATAAGTTTGATTTTCGTGCGGATATAATCAACCAATTTTTAAAAATTAAATTAAAACAAATAACTTTGTAAACATCACTATATAATCAATATTATTAACATGTTTCGAAAACTAAGTTTTCTTCGTCAGGATAAGATTAATATAAAAATTATTTAAGAATGTATAAAGTTTGAATTTATATAATAAAAACCTTTAAAGCAAACAAAGTTATGCACATATATATATATTTTTTTTTAAAATTAATATTTAATTAAATGAAGACAATATTAGCGAATACTCAATCGAAAATATGGAGACAGAAAATTCGGATAAGATATTGGCACCTCTGGGACTCGAACCCAGGACCCTCTGCTTACATGGCAAGATCTCTACCAACTGAGCTAAGGTGTCAAATTCGGTCACTTTTAACTGTATTGTACTTCGACTAAGAACTACCAACATTATCTTCATTTTCTTCAAGTCTAAAGTCTTGGTGTCTGAAAGAGAGAGTACGAAATCAGTATGCAACATAGTTGTGAATAATGAATACTTGGAGTAGGTGTATCTGGGTAGAATGTTTACGAGAGATGGGAAGGCTGATAGAGATATTGAAAGAAGGGTGAATGCCGGTAACTCCATTAATGGTGGACTGAATGCCGTTGGCGCTAATAAAAAACTGTCAAAAGAAGCGAAGCTAACAGTCCACAATGGAGTCCTGGTACCTACCCTGATGTATGGCAGCATGGAACTGGCAGAGGAAGGATGAAAGTAAACTGAATGCTGTTAAAATGAGATCCCTGACGTATGTGTGGAAAAACAATGTGAGAAACGTGGATATCCGCAAATAATGTAAGGCTGATGATGTAAGCATAATGAGTAAGATTAAGAAAGGGACCCTCAGATGGTTTGGGCATGTAGAGCGAATGAACGAAGAAAGTAGTGTAAGAAGAATATACGACGCGAATGTGAATGGTAGAAGAAGTCGGGGACGCCCGAGGAAGGCATGGCCCTCTCAAGTGAATCAGATACTTGAGTCGGGCCATGTCAAAAGTCAGAATAATAGAAGAGAATGTATGAGACGATGTATGAATGTGAATGAGACAAAGAGTGTGTGCCAAGACCGAGTTGTTTGGCGGTTCGTCCTTTCTGCCTACCCCTGCGGGGAAAAGGCGTGATTGTTAGTTAGTGTGATGACCGTGGCCGGTATCAACATTACTTTCTGGACTCCTTTGTATGGATCCAGATTCCTCTATATTGTGCTCTCAGTTCAGGCAGATTGAACAATAAATACTCGTAGGTAGACTTAGCGAGTTTATTCCGAGATATGGTACAGGTAGTGCTTCTTACGAAGCGATAATCCAAAGAGGACGGTAGACAGCAATCACACCCTTTTATACGTTCCTCATGCTGTCTCACTCATACACGCATGTCTCTTTCATACCGCAAGACATACGTTCACCACATCCCTCCACACTTAAATCCGAAGACAGTTACACAACATGAACTGATAATTATTTACAATACATAAAATATTCCAATATTTACAATGTAAGTAATTCATGTTGAGTCGAGAGCTGAGTGCTGCCTTCATTGACTCATCTGTGTGTTCGTGGTCGTAGTCGGTCCTTCCAATTTCCCGACGTTGACGCCACTGGATCACTGGGGCTGGAATGAGAAGGAGAAAAACCCATTAGACTGTCATCCAGGCCAAAGCTGGAGACATCGTATTCATCATACGACAGTCTCTTCGTCTCAGACGCGACATAAGGATTGCTGTGTTTCTTTTCCCATGACACACATAATTTAGACAACTGATCAAAATGCTTTTTCCAAAACATAATTTTACCATTTAAATTTACCTCAATTATATAAAGTTTTTTTCCTAATTGTTTATACACTTTCCCTGGTACCCATTTATCATTGTTTTGGTCTCTGAAATCTCTAACCATTACCTTTTGATTAATCGAAAAACCCCCCGATTCTTTATTATTTCTTTTATAATAATATTTTTGATTTTCCTGACATTTAGACATTTTAATTTTTGTTTCTTTCTTAATTCTATTATCCTTATCTCTCCCCCCTCTCGGTACAAAACTGTTTAAGTTTGACCTTAGTTTCCTTCCAAACATTACAACTGCAGGTTCTAAGCCAGTTGTACAGTGTGGTGCATTTCTGTAATCAATTAAAAAATTTCCTAATTTTTCCTCATAACCTGACTGAAACTTATTTCTTATCATCATTTTGTTTAAAAAATTTTTACACGTTCGAACCGCGTTTTCCGCTAGACCATTTGATTGTGGATGATTTACCGGAGTAGTTAAATGTTTGATGTTATTCATCTCACAAAACTCTTTGAAGTCCGCTGACATGAAAGCGGCTCCATTATCTGAAACTATTGTCTGTACACTCCCGAAATAACTAAATAAACCCTTTAATATTTTAATAGTGTTATACGAATTTGGAGACTTTACTTCTACACAGTCTAACCATTTTGAGGTTGAGTCAATAATTACAAGAAAATATTTATTTGCAATTGGGCCCGCATAATTAATATGCACCCTACTCCATATTTCTTCCGTTATAGGTAAATCTCTGTTATTTTTAAATAAACTTAGAATTTGAGTATCCAAGTCATTCTCTACGTGAACTGGTTCCTCATTCCCAATTAATTCTAATTGCACTTTACTTTTATTAAAACTACCCGCTTCCTCCGAAAAAACCTCCTGGAATTTTCGAATTTTTTTATTCACTTTACTTCTACCACTCTCAAATACACTATGAGAAAAAATTTCACTACCCTCCTGGGATGAAATTGATTGTAAATCACTTCTATCATCATCAAAACCACTATGAGAAAAAATTTCACTACCCTCCTGGGCTGAAATTGATTGTTCATTTATTTCCCCATTATTTTTTTCTATTGGAACAATTGGTGACGCAAACTTACTATAGTTTACCGGAACTGAAATACCTTCCGATTGTAAACGGCCCAATTCCGCTTCAACCTTTGCTTTTAAGGCAAACGGTATATTTCTCGGATTGCAGAATTTCGGTTCCGCATTCTCTTTTAATTTCAAATGCACTTTATATTTATTGAATTTACCCAGTTTCTCCGAAAAAACCTCCGGGAATTTCCGAATTAAATTATCAATTACACTAGTATTATTTTCAACCATATTGTGAGAAACATTTTCACTTCCCTCCTGGGATAAAGTAGATTGTAAGCCCGTAAATCCAATATTAAACTTTTTAATGAAATTACGCCCTAGAACCGTAATTGTTCCATGTTTTACTACGCAAAATTCTAACATTTCCCTATAACCGTTAAAATCAACTGTTAATAAGATACAACCCAATAAATTTAACTTACAGTTAGCGTAACCCATTAAGGTTAAATCCTTTGGTTTTAACATCAAATGTTTGAAATGTTTAACATAATCTTCGTCCGTTAAAATCGAAATTGCCGCCCCTGTGTCCAATAAACCGTTTAGTTCCACATTATTCACTAAAACTTTGCACAATATTGGTTCACAATATACTGCGTTTATCCGCAACATGTTTTTATGTTCCTGCGTATTTACGAACACTGAAGAAATGTTATTATTATTTAAACCGCGACATATCTTCCCAATATGCCCTTTTACTCTGCATTTATAACAAAACACGTCTTTCAATTTACAATTTACTGAATCGTGATAATTCCCGCAATGTTTACACTTTGTTCGGTCCGCTGACCTCGCTCTGTACGATGTAACATTCTTGTCCGAAGTTCTAAAAAAATGTTTACCTACCGAATTTTGTTTTTGTGACAAATTGTTCGATGTATTTTTAAATTTATTTACTAAATCAACACTTTCCGTTTTAATTTGCTTATTCATTACCTCGAATGAATCCATAGCAATAGCACATTCTATAACCTTTTTTAATGAAAAGTTTTCAGCCTCTACAAATAATTTCTCCTTAATACGCCCCACTCGAAGACCGGTGACAAAAACATCTTTTAAATTATATTCAAGTCTGTCCTCGAATTTGCAAAATCTAACGAGATTTCTTAACCGTGCTATATAATCATTAACCGATTCTGAACTTTTTTGTTTCGTAGCAAAAAAAATTTCGCGCTCTTTGAAAACATTTCGTTTGATACCTACATGATTCTCTAGTAATAACAATAAATTTTCGACCGTAATATCTGTAATTTTTTTAGGAAAACACAAATCAATCAATAAATCTATTGTCTCTGTGTGTAAATGAGATATTAAAACCGCTCTCTTTTTTTCTACCGAATTTAACTTGTCATCATTGACGAGGATGAACTGTTCGTATTGCAACACGAACGTCTCCAGTTTGTCCCTCAAATGACAAAACCTGGGCAGTTCTCCCCCTTCCATCTTCACACAGATACAATCAATAAAAGCAGAAAATTTTACAAACAGCACTCAACTCACGACTCTGTTGACTTGATGCTGCTGCTCCGATCTCGCCCTTCCGCGGACCGTCTCCTGGCTCCTGAACCCTGGTCGTCCTTCAAATGCCCGGCACGCCTTCCGTGAGGTCTGCACCTGGTCTCTGGTCTTCTCCTGAAGACCCGGACTTCTCCATCCACGCCTTACGTGTATGCTCCTGATTCTCGGCACTGAATAACCAAACCAGCGCCTTGCTGTTCCTCGGATGCCAATATCTGCTGCTCTTGCCTGTTGCCCCTGTAGCCTCAATCTCGGATTCCTCTTTCGACTGCCAAATGTGACAATTTGGCTGCCCGTGGTTCTTTTCAAACCGGGCCAAATGTGATATGATTTGACTGCTTCTCGTTCCTTTTCAGCTGCGCCAAATGTGATTTTGGCTGCTTCTCGTTCCTTTACCGGCTGCGCCAAATGTGATGACCGTGGCCGGTATCAACATTACTTTCTGGACTCCTTTGTATGGATCCAGATTCCTCTATATTGTGCTCTCAGTTCAGGGAGATTGAACAATAAATACTCGTAGGTAGACTTAGCGAGTTTATTCCGAGATATGGTACAGGTAGTGCTTCTTACGAAGCGATAATCCAAAGAGGACGGTAGACAGCAATCACACCCTTTTATACGTTCCTCATGCTGTCTCACTCATACACGCATGTCTCTTTCATACCGCAAGACATACGTTCACCACAGTTAGTAAGTTAGTTAGTTATTTTTATATATGATTGCAAGATTCAAACCCGAACTAAATCTATATACCTAGTGTCTGGCAAAGTTAAAAATAAAAATAAATTATTCATTTTCATTTAATTAAAAAATGACGTCAAAGTGTATTTGCAAAGTTTGAAGAAGAAAAACAATTTAATATATAAATATTTTTAATGGCACACGATTGTTATATTTCATATCCGTCCAATTTTTTTTCGTTTGAAACAAAATGGTAATGTTTAATCTCTTTAGTAGAAAGAGCTAATGACAACGGATTCAGATGACAGAGATAAATAAATAATACCCTTTGTACGTCGCGTCGAAAGCAACGCCCGAATTCTTTCACAAGAAACGGAATATCGCTTTAAAAGGCACGTCCTCTGAATTACCCCCCCCCCCCCCCAGTCTTAAGCCGGGCTTTACAAGTTCAAAGCTTACAAAACTAATATTGAATATTCAAAAATTAAAAAGACTTTCCTAAACTTGTAAGACAGGATGAAAAATTGACAGAATCTATTAGCTCGGCGGAAGCCGGGTATTTAAAAGTTTACTTGTTGGAGTTGTCCTTGGCGAGTTACGGTCACAGTTGTCGTCGTTTTCTAGGCATATTTATAGCAAGGACTTGGAAATAACTTCACATAGATGAAAAAAAAAATCATTTTGGAAAACTTTACCCTGCAGACTATTTTTAGTAAATTTTCGTGGAACAGTAAAAATGATTTAACTATTTAAGAGGGCATTACCAGAGAAAACCGGAAATACGTCATTTTCAAAAAAGTTTTTAGACGTATTAACTCTTTTCCACAAAAAATTATAAATGGATTTTGAAAGATTGTTCTTTTATCTAGCATTCGCATGTAATAAATTTTGAGAAAATTTTTAAATTTTTAGTATAATAAGGTTATTCCATAGGTCGTTGGCAGATTTGTTAAATTTTCAAAAAAGTTTTTGTATTATACCACACCCATTTCAAATAATGTAATCATGCAGTAAAATAAATTAATACATTATCTAGCAAACGTATGTTTTGGAATTTTAATTTTAGTTTCAATAAAATCATTAAAAATATGTACGTACATGTGTTTCTTGGCGAAAATTGGTCCGTTTGTGTATTTATTTGCGCACTTACAAACTAATATATTTCAGATTTTTTTTAACATTCTTATCAAATTTAGACATTATTGAAAAATGATAAATACTTATAATCAGAAAATTACTATAAAAGTACATTATTTTAATAGTTTTATCATCACGCCTTTCAGCATTTTTGGATGAAGGTATAAGTTAAAGCTAATTTGAATTGAAATAATTTTTTTTTATCTAATTTGGTGCTGTCATTCGGAAATTATGCGCATACACACATTTCATGCAATTCACTTTTATTTATGTAGATTATTGTAAAAATTTGTTTATTTGTTTACGCCTTGATGGCTTTTACATGTAAGGTAAATTGTACAGGAGCATTATAACAAGTATGTAGAAGCATAACAAGTATATAGTATATAAAATAATAAACAGCATGACAGACATATGTTGGCACAACACAAGGAGTAAAACCAGTATATTCGTATTGGTCTTAGGCTAGAGTAGTTTCAGAAATTATTGTCACAATATTACCCAAAACATTATTACAAACATACTCGAAGCAAACCGGTCGGCAGAGGTGTAAAACATTTTTTTTTGCGGTTAATATAAAAATCAGTAAATTTCTTGTAAATATTATTATTTTTTTTATTTGCTATTATAAAAGTACGTAAGTTTGTTATTAAAAGTTATTATTGTGAAAAATAAAAGGTACACAGCAATTACATATACAAAGAAGGAATTAGGTACTATGAAAGTAGTTACAGAGCAGTGTGTATTAAATTTTTTGCTGTTAACAATTTGAAACATTTAAATTTTTTTTATGTAAGTTTGTTATTATTATGAAAAAATAAGATAAAAAAATAAAAGGTACACAGCAATTACATATATAAATAAATAAGTAGGTATATACTATGAAAGTAGTTACAGAGTAGTGGGTATTAAATTTGTTACTGTTAACAATCAGGAACATTTGAGGATTCTTGCATCTGCATACATATACGTTTTTTAAAAGAAGCGATGTTTTTATAAAAAAATATGTCCACAGAACAAGTTTCATTCTCCACACGATGCAATCTCTGAAGACAAGAGTTATACATAAAATTAGTGCGAGAAGCAACTATGTTAAAAGGAGCATGGAGTCTAGTATTATGATTGTTGGGGACTTGATAATTTATCATATTCACTAGTTCAGGGCTATCCAAATACCCGTTGATGATTTTAAATAGTAATAAAACATCACAGATTTTTCTTCGCTGTGAAAATTCAGGTAGTTTAAGCAATAGGCCACTTGCATGGATTTCATAACAACTTGGAAAAAATCATGTGGATAGATCTTTTTACTCAGATTAAGAAAATGTTGGTAAAATTGTTTAGAAATGTACAGTTTTTGTTATTTTTAAATAAATAAATCCATTATTTAGGCTCGTGACGTCACTACATGAAAATGTCCCGTCTCCGAAAATGTTCCTATTATTTTTTTTAAATTCCACACTGATTTATTTTTTTATATGGCATCACTTTGATTTCAGGCGAATTTTTGAATTCGTTCACTAGATTTATTGTTTGTTCTCTGCGAACTTATCATTTGGTTTCACTTTTTGACAGATGCTCTGAAGAGAACCCCGTACTTTTAATGATCTACGGGGTTCTCTTCAGAACGTGCAGATGATGTCGGTACGTGTTTTAGAGGTATAATTATTATGGCGCTGATTTTAACAAAATTAAATTTTATAATATTCTTATTATTATTATAATTTACAAGTACAAGTATATTACATTGAATTTAGTAATATAGACGCTGTTCATTATAATGATTTATGGTCAATAAGATGGATCAAAGAAAAAAAATATTTATGAGATGTAAAATTTTTGGTATGCCTCGTTATTCTCCTGTGCCATTCGTTTGGAAAACGTTATTTTTTTTTTAAATGATTTTCGGTTATGTAATTATCGTTTTTTCACACCTACAAAATTATGTCCCGTCTTTCCGGTTTATAAAAAATGGTCTGATTTATCGGATTGAAATTTTCAAAAAATCCCCAGGGTTTCAAAAATACGATTAAAAAAAAAAAAAATACAGAATGTCTTAGAATATTTGTCTAAACCGGAATTTTTTTTTTAAAAATTTGATGCAAGTGGCCTATTGCATGAAATAATTATAATTTAAATTTTGTATTGGAATGTGCAGTTTATAATTTACGTGCCTTAGAAATCTATGTTGTACTCTTTCAATTTTGTGTGAATGTACATTATATAAAGGCGACCAGAGAGAGGAATTATACTCAAGAATATAGCATTTTGAGTGTATTTGTATACATTAGATCTTTGGACGATCTTAACACAACTGTGACAACTATTTCGGCTTTAAATGAATGAAAATTGTTTAATTTATTTGTAATTTATTTACTTTTTTTTTTACATGAACTCCACACAGGAATGTCATCTTTGAGGATGCTGGGTGAAGGGTTTTTTTAAAGGAAAGGAAGGAGAGGAAAGTTCTGGGACGGAAAAGGGTTTAAGGGGTGGGTAGAAATCTGGGGTTTAGTATGGCCTCCAAGACCTAGACAAACCTCACCCCTTGAACCCGGGCACCCCTGCTAAATCACCAAACGTAGCGAACCACTTGGGGTGACCTATGGCAGAAGTGTTGGTTATCCAATAAAAATTCCCGGGGCGGCGGTACCCATTCCCGCCTCCCAAATTGTAAATAATAAATAAATAAAATAATACTTTAAATAAATAAATACTTTAAATCAAAAAAGAAAATATAATATTATAAGAGATGATTGATGATATATCAGTGCCCGTGATATATCATATAACGTTTCAATGGTAACCGGACAACTCAGAATGAAAACAACTCCTCACCTCTTTTGAAAAGTCATAAAAAGTGATGAAAAAATATAAATAAAAATTGTTAAATAGGTTAGGTTAGGTTAGGTTATGGGCTATTTTAAAAAAATCGTTGCTTTTAACGACTTTTCTAAGGGTTGAGTTGACTTGGTTCTGAGTTGGCATGGAACCGTGAAAGTCTTCAGAAAGGCATATTGTTTGTACATATTTATTTAACATTTATTTATTTGTAAGAAACTAACAGCTTTTGCATTTTTTTTTAAGGAAAGGAAGAAGTAGAAAATCTAGGAAGGAAAAAAATATGAAGAGTGGGTAGTAATCTGGGGATCAGTGTGTCTAGGAGTATGAATCTTTCCCCCCACTGTGGTGCAAGGCGATGACTCAAAATAGTCCTTTTGGAGAGGTAAAAGGACTCCCTCAACCAGTCTCTCCTGATTCCCGATTCAGCCCGCCACGAATTCGGAAGCCAGGCGCATCCGCCACCAAGATCTAGACAATAGACCCCACATCCCCTTTCTAAGTCACAAAAGTAGCTTAATACTTAAGATGACGTACTTTAGACGTGTTGGTTATCCAATAAATGGTTTCCGGGAGGTGTTATACATGCTTGCCATACATGCTTTTACTATTAGGCGTCAATCTGGACGCTGATTTTTCCCTTAAAACTCAAGTGAACAGAACTGTAAGCACGGGGTTCTTTCAATTAAGGCAAATTAAAGCAGTACGGAGAAACTTGACAACAGAGGCAACAAAATTACTAGTCAATTCGTATGTTGTTTCACGTCTAGATTATTGCAACGGAATATATGCTAGTCTCCCAAAATATCAAATCAACAAATTACAATCTGTTTTCAACGCTGCGGCAAGGCTCATCACCGGCGTATCTAAATATTCCCATATTTCTGAGCATCTCAAAACCTTCACTGGCTCAAGTGCCCCGAGAGAATCCAGTTTAAGCTCTGCTGGATGGTATTCAAGTCTCTTAACGGAATGGCTCCGACTTACTTATCGGAAATGTGTATTCCAGAAAATTCCAATTCTCGACAATCAACCCTCAGGTCAGCAGCAACATCAGCGATTGGAAGGTTGAAGGAACCAAAGCGCACACCAGATACTAAATTCGGTGAGCGTGCTTTCCGAGTGTCGGGACCTAAAGCCTGGAATAGACTGCCACACGAGTTAAGAATGATCACAGATTCAGCGCAATTTAGAGCTAAACTTAAAACTCATCTTTTCAGACAGTCTTATCCATAAGTTAAAAAAATAAACTATCACCTTCGCCTTCACGGCTCGCAACATTGTAAATATCTAAGTGTGTAAAAGCAAATTCTTAAAATTCTCCAGACTTTAAAAATAAATATTAACTCAACTTTGGCATTAATCTTCTGTTAAATATAAATATAAATGTAAAACTCATGCAATGTCCAGTGTTTTGAATATAATGTCCTCCACGTGCAAAGTCGTATCTTCCCCATAGCCTAAGCATAAACTTTCTAATAAAATGTGTTTTGTCGGAAGTGTCCTGCAGGTAAGTATGATTTTGTATCTATTTGAAAATAATAAAATTACATAGAGCCTAGGATTCATACTAAATTGTAAAGCGCCCTTGAGGTGATTTTTCACAAAAACGGCGCTATACAAATTATCCAATTATTATTATTATTATGCTTCCATAATCATAATCATTTCAATGCTTTAAGGATTAAATATTTACTGCCAATTAATATGATAATTTATAATATTGATAATGATCTCCGCAGCTACTCCCAATTCCTTCTAAAGGCACATTTAAACATAAAAATAATTCTTAAAATTCCTCATACTACCAGCACTGATACGATCTTCAATTCTTTCAACGTTATGGACATTAAACAGCTCAACGCAAGATCCATCTTTAAATGTTTAAAATGTATTCAAATTAATATGTATTTAACCATAAAAATTCTTGTAACCATGATATTCATTTATGTACCTCTACGTCTGTCTCGACACAGGTGAGACAGGCATCGCAAAACCTTATGTAAACATACTTTATACGGATAAATAAATTTTTAAAAAATTATCGTTTCTTTACCCCAAAATAAAATATAAATATCAAGTTGGAACATAATAACTTCATTCAAAACAAGAGTTTGTATTCACAGCAAGTGTATTATTTATATTCTGTGATAATGAGGTTTCGTTCAGAACTTTACATGTTTATTATTTCCTCTGGTTATTTCCCTTTGCGGTGAACTTCCGGTAGGAGAATCTCCGCTTCCGGAGGGCGATAAGGTTGCGGCGGAAGGAGGAAGGCTGTTATTGCGTATTTTCAGCACTTTGCATGAACCTGGAAACTGGAATCTGTGAGCTGGAGGCCGCTATTCATATTTTTTATTTTCTTTTGTTAGGAAAAATACAATAGTGGAAAGTTGTTTGTAGGACAGTTTGTGGTTGCTCTAAATGAGGAAATAAGTTTTTTTCTGTTAAATTAATTTTAGCTTCTTTTTAATTATATTTTTGAATGGGTAACGAAGTTTGGCTTTATGTGTTAATTTGCGTGGTAAACGGCTGTTTCGAATAGGTATTGTCAAAATGTTAAGACACTGCGGTTATTCTCTTATTGAAAATGTGGACACACTGTCATTCGAACTGCTTTCATCTGGAGCCAGTGGGTCTGTGACATCTCCAATCTTGGTATGTTGTGAAGCTGAAGGTAGCGGGTAGGGAAAGGAGGTGAGGTAAGAGGAAGGTTGGGAAGTACCTGACTATTCAGATCTGATCACTAAACACGGCTAAAGCCATTTCAAGCAACGTTTCAATTCTGAATAGTGGTCTTACACCAGGGTGATACTAAGAGTATCTTCCACCCTGAAACGGGCCACAAATATATAACATATATATTATTTTAGATGAATAAATTGTGAAATAATATGCATAAAATTTATTTGCGCGCGCCGGGTTTTAAACCTACGACCTTCGGATTGATAGTCGGAGGCCTTGACCATCGACCGCAGAATACGTCAATTATTTTGCATGACAGCTGTTTCGCCTTAATTGTTAAAAATCTGTGCATTTTTAATTTCTTTGGAGTTGATAAATGTATTTTACATGAAGCCTAACAATTAACACTCAAAGAAAACATCAAGCAAAGCCAAAACATTGATAAATAAATATTTTGTATAAGAATTTATACAACGATTTCTAGCATTTTCAGTAAACATCTGAATGTTAAAGCATGTGCACAAGTGAAGGTTTCCAAAGTGAAAAGAGTGATTTAAACGTTGTTACGATATACGAAATGCCCCCTCTCAAGTTAGAGCGCACGCCACTGTGTAGACAAACAGTTGCGCTTTCTCTCCGCTAGCGCGCCGCGCGCTGACGGCGGTGGAACGCGAGCCACGGCCGACCGGCTGGCAGCCGCGGCCCGCCATTCTGCCCCCGAGCTCGCTTCGAGCGCACGTGTACGTGAACCATGTTGCACTGTTCCGGAACATTCTGCGAAGCCGCCATGGCGGTTGTGTTTTGCATAGTGACTTGCGGGAATGCCAAGAACGGCTAAATTCCCTCCACATAACCGAATCTCCAGAGACCAGGCTGCTGCTGTGAGTACCTGAGCTATTTAACCCCTCTTTAATGCGTGTGTTCCTTGTAAATTCAACGCGAAGATAAATGACCGCCCCCAGAGAGATTTTAGGGCCAAATTCACCCGATTTAGATAGAATTACTGTTGCTACCCTGTACTACTCTGCTTGCATTATTGTATCATTGTTGTTTACGAAAGAATTCTACCCAATACAACTGTTATTTACCGTAGCCACTTGTTTCACTGTCTCCCCCAGCCCTTAGGATTTGAGCTTATTTGAGGGATGCCACACAAACGCCTCAGAGATCCTACCACCCTGATGATAGTCTCCTCCGCTCTGCTGACCATTCTGAACTAGTTTGTCGGCAGAAGGTAGGCACCTCAGGTAGGTGTATCTAACAACGTATTGCTACGAATGGGAGTTAAGCTTCCGCATTCCGCAATTCTACCCATTTATAATATATTTCTCTTGAACACTTTTAGTTTTTAAGATCTCAAAACAATTTATGTTATTTGGAAAAACTGAGCTTAAACGGTAATTACATGAAATTCCCTTGATAGAAAAAAATTGCGATGTATGCTCCGAAAATAAATAAAAAAAACACGTTTTGTTCTGTTATTAGACTTATTAGGTAAACAGGTTCACAGTGTATCATTAAATGCAACTTCATTTGTCGTGAGATTTTTGCTCTATTTTAAACGAGTCGTGTTTTATTAAATATTTATACTATTTTTGCTTTTAATATTAAGATCTTGCATCTCATAATGCAGGGGCCCTGGAAGAAGGAGAACCTGAGACAGTGGTTTGGCCAGCTTACCGTAGAGATGTTCCGGGCCGCAGTAAACAAAGTCCGCATAGCCAACATGATAGCCAACGTCTATTGAACGGACAAGGCACAAGAAGAAGAAGAAGAATATTAGCGCGCTCCCACTTACATTTGCATTCACATATTACCCTTTCTTCTTCTTTTTAACGCTTACAATCGAACAGGACTCAATTGCAAAACTCCCACATTTTCGTTGCGGCGGATGACCTGACACACAGAACCCTAGATTCTTACCCACCCCTCTTTCCTTATTTCCTTCCCAAAACTTCCTCTCCTTCCTTGCATTAAAAAGACCCTCCCCACAGCATCTCCAAAGATGATATAGGCTCTGAGGGAAATTATTTTTCTCAAGGCTCCCTGTGTGGAGCTAATGTAAAAAAAATCAATTGCGTTTTCCATTACTTGGCCTATGAAGGCTTCAAGGTCTAGATGTTACAAATTTAAGAAAGATAGTGCATACCCACAGACAGCTCAACATCTGTCTTGAGGGACAATTATAAACATTAATTTTTTTACCCCTCTACTAATGCCCGTATTACGAATAATTTTATCAAGTTAGAAATATTGCTTCAAAAGAATGAAAACAAATCGTGGATAAATCTGGTAATTTCTTATGATATTTGGATTTATTTTGAAGGTTCTATTTGGAGCCCCATCGACAGCCAATCACTGCCTTCCATTACGATATGAAAATGCTCATTTTGGTGGATTTTGCCGTATTAAATTCCACCCTATAAACCTTACGTCGGAAGAAAAAACGATGGAAAACATTGGCCTAGGAAATATCAAGAATTTATTTAATGGCATGAACTTTGGAATCAGATTTATGTTGTAATAAATATTAAATTTCTCGTGGAACATACATTTGAGTTTAAAGAGAATTATAATAACCATATTTAAGAAACGATTTGAGATTTTCACGATTTTCAGTATTATGGTGATTAATTTTTGGGTTCTTGTGGCGTGTTCCGCTTAGTACTTTTTTGGCCAAAGTTTTGGACAGCTTCGCAGTGTCCATCATCATCACATCTGTCTTGAAGATGAACGCCGTAAAGCTTTATGATATGATTTACACGTTGACTAAAGATGTAGAAAGCGCTAATTTTAGTTTAAACTACTTAATGAAAGTTTTGGCAGTTAACTTAAAAATAAAGGAGTACACAAATGTTTTGTTTTCACTGTAACAGCGCGCAGCATGTGACTTTGAAAAGTTTTTCTTGTAAAACAATTACTTATAGTGAAACTTGTACGGTTTTAAAGAAAGCCGAGACTTTTTTTTAAATTTGACTTGTATATAATCAAAAATAAATGTTAAACATTATTACAGAGATGGTAAAACGTAATACGCATATACGTAATACCTTATAACTGTTATTACATTAGTGTGTTAGAAAATAAAATAGCTTATTATTTTAGATGCGACAGCGCCCTTCTGGCAGTGTTCATAAAAATGGTGCTAAAAATAAACTAACGGTACCTTAACCATCTTCACACTAATGAGTGCTGATGGCTTCCGTGGTTAAGGGGCAAGGCTCTCGGTTAGCAATCCGGAGATCATGGGTTTAATTTAATATTTAATTAATTTGTGTTATTTCACAGATTATTCATTTAAAATAATATGCAGCATATTTGCGGCATGTTCCAGAGTGGAAGACACTCCTACTATCACCCTGGTGTAAGACCATCATTCGGAATTAAAACGTTGGTTGAATTTTGTTCAGTCATGTTTGGTGACCTGAATAGCCAGGTTCTTTTCCACCTTCCTCTTTCCCATATTCTTTTCCTCCCCACTACCATTATCCTCACAACATACCCCAATCGGGGATGCCATAGTCTCACTGGCTCCAGATGGGAGCAGTTGGGACTTTTGTACGGTATTCATGTAAAAAAATAATTCCGTGGTCAAGGGGCAAGGCTCTCGACTAGCAACCCGAAGATAGTGGGTTCAAATACATTTTTGTTTTGAAAAGTTTAAATTTTCGATGTACATTTGTAACTTTAATTTTAAATTTTTTTGCGACCGGTTTCGACACGTCCGTATCATTAACGAGCAAACTTAAAAGATTAGTTTTAAAACTTAAGTTTTAAGTTTGCTCGTTAATGATACGGACGTGTCGAAACCAAAAAAGTAAAAAAAAAAAAAATTAAAGTAACAAATTTACATCGAAAATTAAAACTTTTCAAAACAAAAATGTCTAGAAATTGTTACATAGTCAGTGCCCAAGAAATACAAAAAAAATAGGTTCAAATGCATTTTATTTGATTAGTTTGTGTTATTTCACAAAATATTAATTTAAAATACTCGGTAGCATATTTGTGGCACGTTCCAGAGTGGAAGATACTCTCTGTATCGCCCTGGTGTAAGACCACCATTCAGAATTGAAACGTTGCTTGAATTGCCTTTAGCCGTGGTCGGTGACCAGATCTGAATAGCCAGGTACTACTCCACCTTCCTATTTCCCATCTCCTTCTCCTCCCCACTCCCGTCAGTCTCACAACATACCTCATTTGGGGATACTGTAGTCTTACTAACTCCAGATGGTAGCAGTTGGGACTCTTACAATTGGGATCCGGCAAAAATATATTATTTATTATAAACGAACGGAGCTTTTGCTTACTTGGGGTGTGAAATTGTTATGTGCATTAAGTGATAAACACAACTCATAATACACTAACCTATTGAATTCAATATAAACTACGGAAAAATATACAAACAATATTTATTGAAAAGACCAATTTAAGATTTTTTCAAATATGTGACAGATTTTTTTCTCTCTTTTCAAACACCGATTGAATTCCCAATCAGGCCACGAACCGCCACTGATCGCCGTAGTAATTATTTATTTTTATAATAAATCACTCGCGTTAATGAATCCACTGAAGTCTCGCTACTGCTAATAGTTCCCGACTTCTTCGGTTAACAGTTTAATTACACGTGTCAGAAACAGGTCTAGTAACTTGAAGAAAATAACTCCAGGAAAGCGGTGTGTAAAATTACATACGAAATCCCAAGAAAATCAAGTTTAGTTTATTAAACGTGGTAATGCAGAGAGCCGAATAAATCGGCAGCCAGTTTGATATGATTTTAGATTTTCGTGGCCAAAAGTATTTTCGATATTTGTTTTTGGGGTGTTATGCGCTACCTCCTCCTTTAGCAAACGTTTCGGACAGATCAGGGCAGATGTGTGATGATGGACACTGTAACGCTGTCCGAAACGTTGGCTGAAGGAGGAGGTAGCGTAACATGGCATAACACCCCAAAAAATATCGAAAAGACAGTCAGTTTATTTTAAATTTTAAAAATTCAAATTTTATCACACGACCACCATCTCAAATCGAACTAGGAGACTGCTAAGAAAATGTTTGACTTTTACACAAAATTTTTGTGTCAACAATGTGACTGGTCGAAATTTTAAGTGCACTCGTCGGTGCACTTAACCCATCAGGCTTATTTGTTCGGGTTTCGGAACAACTCATATAGGTCTCATAAAAATCGTTGTAATCTCTCTTACTATCATGGTTATAAATAAGGGAACGTACCCAAACTACGTGACCAACTTTTTGCAATTTTTAACCCCCCCCCCCCCCGGTGACCAAAATCCTAAGGAACCCGCCGCTCATTTGTATGGAGCGTGACCTTTTGAAGACCCCCCCCCCCTAAAAGTGTCACGTAGTATGGGTACGTTCCCTAAGATATAAATGGGTATTAGAAACAAAAAATACCACGATTTATTTTCAAACATAAAAGTTTACGACAAAATAAATCTGATTAACTTTATGAAATCAAAATTTCGGATCGCAATTTGAAAAAAAAATTGTAATTTTGGGAACTTTTCATAAATTTAAGATAAAATGATAAAAAAGTGAGGTGACAATAATGTTTAATATACGTAAATTAACATTTATCTGATAAAACATAAGTATGTTACAAAAACGTGAGATGAGCCATTTTCAATTTTTTTTTCTATTTGGATGCAAAAATTTAATATTAGGTCCTTACATTAAAAATTGGCGTTTTGTATGGGAGGAACATAAAGTCTATTTTTTAATATAATATATTATTTAATCAAAGTATGTACCATTGCTATCTATGCACTTTTGCCATCTCATAGGTAGTTCATCAATCCCTTTACTAAAAAAACCATTCGGACGGGAATCAATAAAATCTTTGAAGGCGGTTTATTTTTCAGTTGAATTTTTTTTCCTTGCAAGAAGTTATTCAAATTTTGAAAAAAAAAATGGTAATCTGTTGGGGCAAGGTCCGGAGAGTACGGTGGATGTCTTAGACATTCCAATTGAAGCTCCTCTAATTTGGTAGCCGTCTGTTATGCAGTGTGGTCTAGCGTTCTAACGGGCGTTTGTTGATTTGCTTCACTCAATTCGTGAGGTACCCACCTTTCAAGCTTTTTCACCTTCCCAATTTGCTTCAAGTGGATTAAAACAGTTTTATCACTAACACCGCAGCCTGCAGCTAAGTCGGACGTGGTTTGCGATGGATCCGCTTCCACAATAGCCTTCAATTCTTCATTATCAACTTTGGTCTCCGGCCGTCCATGGGCTTGTTCTGCAGGTCGAAATTTCCAGAACGAAAACGTTGGAACGAAAAACTCACTGTGTTTTCTTTTGCGGCACCGTTGCCATACACATCATTAATCCTTCGAGCCGTTTCTGCAGCACTGGTACCATGGTGGAACTCGTACTCGTAAATAACGCGATATTTGAAGTTTTCCATTTTGTAAACAAAGTGACGCAAAGAAAAAAAACAATTAAGGAAAAAACAAATGAATTATAATTTTCGACACACAAATACATGAGTAAATAGCTGTATAAATTTTAATTTGGAATTCCTAACCAAAGAGAAGATATTTGAGATCAAAGTTGCCACTACGGCAAAACGCCAATTTCATATGTAAGGACCTAATATTTAAAAAATTACACTTTTTTTTCAATTTATATCATAGCGAACTTCATAACCTTTCAAAAAAATTTGCCAATAAGTTCAGAAATATTCCATTTAAAGCGGAAATATTTTGACCTTCAAACAAAATATGGCCGAGGTCTGAGGTGTCACAGTACCGACTTTGTTTTTAAATTTTGCATGGTACCGCACAAGAGTCTCAACTGCTCCCAACCGTATGAAGACAGTGAGACTATGGCGTACCCAATTGGGGTATGTTGTGAGAGAAGGTATTAGGAAGTGGAAAGATACGGGGACGAGGGAGGTGGGGAAATATCTGGCTTTTTTGTTCTGGTCACCAAACACTGCTAAAGCAACATTTTGATTCTGAATGGTGGTCTTTTACCAGGGCGATATTGAAGTATAACTTCTATGGAGCGTGCCGTAAGTATGCTACTCATCAAGTTAAATAAACAAATTTTAAAATAACTTCTTCTTCTTCTTGTGCCATGTCCGTTCAACGGATTTTGGCTATCATGTTGGCTATGCGAACTTTGTTCACTGCGGCCCGGAACAGCTCTACAGCCAAACCACTGTCTCAGGTTTTTCAGCCTTGAGGATCTAAAAAAAAGCCACATTATATTATGAGAGTATATATCAATTTATATATTATTTTATTCGGGAACCTTTATTGCATAACCAACACCTTTGCCATAGGTCTCCTCAAGTGGGTGCCCGGGTTCATGGGGTGAGGTTTGTCTAGGTCTTGGAGGCGGATGACCGGGACACACTAAACCCCAGATTCCTACTCACCCCTTAAAACCTTTTCCTTCCCAGAACTCTCTCTCCTTCCTTACCTTAAAAAACCCTCCACACAGCATCCCCAAAGATGACATCGGCCCTGAGGGAAATTATTTTCCTCAGGATATCCTGTGTGGAGCTCATGTAAAAAGACAAAATAGCACTCATGTGAGACTAGCTTTACTTGCGCAAGCCAGCATTTGAACTCGCGACCTCCAGATTCGTGTTCGAGTGCCTGCACCCACCTTACCCATCTACCATAACACTTTTACTATGCATTGGTCCATACAAATGGTAATAGTTGTTTTTTTTAGTTAGCGGAGTAAAAATGATTAGTTTAATGTCAATCAGTCATATAGAGGGAAATAGCCTCGGTTTAAGCAATTAAAATTCAAAATTAATTCTAATGTCCCAGTGGAAAAGTTTTGATAAAATTTTTGTTGACCACACACTTAACTAAAAATTGTAATTAGAACCTATTCTCTTTCACATCATTAACGCCTTTACAATTTTCAACATGGGGTGATTGACCTAATTGGTACATAATATATTATGAAATGTAATTTGTGGCAAAAACCCGACCCTTTTAATTTACGTTCCAGAATTTTGAACTCAGAAGAAGTCAATGAACTCAGTTGACATTTGAGTTAATTTTAATAATATTTTTAGAGATGGCATATTTATTTTCGCGTGAGAGGAGATTTGTCACATTAATGACTTATTTTAAAGGTAATTCTGTGTTTTATTTTTTGCCTAGGTACCTTAGTTATGAAATATTCCTAAAGAGTGATGACAACGACACCCTAGTACCAGACGCCAAGGACACCCTGCTTCTTCTGCATTCCGCTTTGCCAGTGACTATGAGTTTCACCAAGTTGGAGTCCTCAGTTTGGCGAGCAACGTGTCAAAAGTAACTTAAGATACAGATAGTTGAAAGCCTATATTAGCCTGATGCCTAGCTCTTTTTTTATTTATTGATTCGCAAACAGAATATCTCGCATTATAATTTTGTCTTCCCCATGTCATCACTGGTCACTCAGCCGAGTAACCGCCCAACCTATTACCCCGCCCCCAACTGTTCAACACCTACTATTTTTTTTTGTAGAAAAAAAAAACAACTTCACCGGTGATCAAAATTTCATTTACATTTTTTACTGCAAATAATGCTAGGAATCACTGGTTAAAGTTATTCAAGTACGTCTCTTAACACTCTGTATACATATACATACACATCCTCATACACACACACACACACACACACACACACACACCCACCTACAAAATTTTCATTAATTTAATTCAAGACAGATGACATATTTTTTTATCGAAAAACTTTGCAATTACAAAACATTGTCTCTACGTATTTAGGTACTTCCGTATTTATTAACATTTTCGTGGAAAGAAAACACTTTGTTGCTTGAAATTCTGATAAAGCAGAAACTCTGATTTATCACAAATCTTTATTAAAAAGTATACGTCGTAACTCTACTAAGATATATCTGGTATTGTTGTAGGTAGTTTGAAAACAAGTTTATGGGTCCGAGTGGATAATATTTTAAACGCCGCGCCGACCAGGTTTCACTTCATCGAAGCTTAGAAACTTACTTGAAATTACAAAAGCGATATATAATAAAAGAAATGATAACTAATGTTCTGCCAACGACAGGTCTGTCGCAACCTCTCTCCTGATACATTCGTTGTTTATGTGACACACGGAGAATTTATCAGTGGTATCCCTCTAAATCTCAACTAATGTAATATAGGTATTCCCGGTAAAACCAGCCGAACTCCCTGCCATTCACTACGTTACTTATCCCCTTCTCTGGTGTTCTGATTTCCACATGTGTTGACAACATAAAACATTTTGAGTGTAGGCACAAAAATTAAAAAAAAATTAAATGAAAATTTTTAAATTACTATGAAGAATCTTACCTCTTGGCCACAACCAAAAAGCATATCAGTTATTTACACCTTTTACACCGGCGAACTATGGACAAGATACTCACAAGGCGTCATGAATCCACTTCGAGTACAATACAATAACGCATATAGGGCGCTATTCGGCCTACCTTGGCGATGCAGTGCCTCGCAGATGTTCGCAGAAGGAAGAGTACATGGGTTCGCCGCTTTGATGCGCCACAGAATAGCCAGGGTGAGACAGCGCTATTATACCAAAGATCGGAGAACACTCTCGTCCAGGCCGTGGCCCAATGGCAGACAGAGTATTGCACCCACCGCTCTGTTCGGCTGAAATAAATAACTTATTATTATTATTATATTTTACTTAGTAACTTTTCAAAGAATCAATTCCTTTTTTCCAACCACTTTCTTGTTTACTGTTTCATCCACTGAAATACCGAACATTTTTAGCGAAAGCCTCCATAAATTTGCAAAATTTTTCGCGTTTTTTTTCACTTGGGTCAAGAACCCAAAATATATCGTCTAATTTTTAATTGTCGTTATTTTACAAATACATTATTTTATTCTTACACAAGCGAGTACCAGGCATGCGTTCCAATGCCACCCAAAGATAAGATAGAAATTATTTCTCCCAGCTTGTCCTTTTTCATGTGTCCCCGTTCCCGTTCCCGCCCCCATTCCCTTTCCGTATCCCCTTCTCCTCCCGCATTACCCTACCTCCTTCCCCGCCTTCCACCCTCTCTCATCCCCTTTCCCGCGAACTCTCCCTCATCCTTCGTTCCCTCCTGCCGCAAATCCATATGAGTGGGAATTTAAAAATGACAAAGCTCACTATTATACATATATAGAAACCTCCACGGGCATGCGCACAACAAATCATTAAAGTTTCGTTGCCAATCACGCATAGAATATGGAATTATAGGATGGGGAACTGCCTCAAACATTCACATCAAGCAGCTAGCTAAAACGCAAAAGGCAATTATAAAAATAATCCTAAAAGTACCCATTAAAACTCCATCAAAAGAAATTTTTAAAAACTTTAATGTATTCAGCATTATTAAATTATACTAAAAAAATGCACTACTCAAATTTAAAGAAAAAATATGAATACCTTGCTGACCAACACACCTATACTACAAGGTCAAAATCCTCAAAACTACTGAACATCCCGCAATTAAATACATCTTTTGGCCAGAAAAACCATCATTTCCATACTACAAAATTATATAATGCCCTTCCAATTGAAATTAAGAATACCATGGAGATACAAATATTTAAAAAAAGATATCAAATTATAGTAAAGTAAACAGGAAGATGAGGAAATCATTAAAATTATGAAGTAACCCCAATATAACCTGCAGACAACAAACATTAATACTTTTATACTTTTGAATGTTGATATAACTTTATGGTTATCTATTATAGATAAATGAAACAATTTAACTATGTTTGAACCACTTTTATATTTGCATACATTTGCCCTGAAGAACGAACGGTCATTCTGAAACCGGTCGGATTTACTCAAAAATAAAAATGGTTCAAACAAAGTTAAATTGTTTCATTCACATATAAATCAGAGTGGAAGATACTCTCAGTATCGCCCTGGTGTAAGACCACCATTCAGAATTGTAACGTTGCTTGAAATGGCTTTAGCCGTGTTTGGTGACCAGATCTGAATAGCCAGGTACTTCCCCACCTTCCTCTTCCCTATCTCCTTCCCCTCCCCACTACCTTCAGCCTCACAACATACCCCAATTGGGGATGCCATAGTCCCACTGGCTCCAGACGGGAGCAGTTGGGACTCTTGTGCGGTATTCATACAAAAAAAAAATACTTTTATTTTATTTATTGTTTATTTTGTGAAAATCAAGAAACTAGAAGATGAGGTAATAAAAATCAACACCCATTCAGCAACATACAGTCCGCCTCGGAACAGGAATACCTAGTGAGGAGGACTGTAAACAAACCACTTTACTTTGCATTTTTACTTATTTTGTAATTTTACTTTACTTATATTTTCATTAAAAAAAATATATCGGTTAAAAGGTATAGAGACTAATAAGGGACATACAAAGAAAAATTCAGTTTTTTTTTTTATATATACAAATAATATTGTAACACACCGTGATTGGACAGTTGGTATTTATTATTTTTGTGTATCTTTGTAATTTTTAATCTGTTGCGTTTATAATCAAGTATTTTTTGTATTAATCACTTCAAGTTTGCACTTCTCACTAGTTTCATTAAATTCATTTTCACTAAACACTAAATTGTAATCAAATCAATTTATTCATTATAAAGGAATCTCTCACCAGTCTTGCTTAGTAATAATATTATTAATTATTAATGATCACATAAAATGAATTGTAATTTGGAATTATGTTAATCCAGCTTAGAGAAGATACGGTTTATATTAATATGTAAATACACGTACACGAACAATGGATCACGGAAAATTAACATTCAAGGGGCGTATAGAAAATTTATGAACATAGGTTATGGTGTGTAATACCTTATCATTGTATTATCTTACCATTATATTGCTCTGATCCTGGGAAAGGGAGCATGTTGGTTTGGTGTACAAGTATTGAGACACCCTGTAGTTGAATTAGTAGGCGTACAATAATACACGTTTGATGTATGGTACTGTGAGCAATTTTTCAAAATAATTTTCTTATTTTCATTTGTTGGGATTTATCTCAAAGTTCAAGTTCAACGGCTCTGCTGTAGAAGGATTTTCGTCCCTTCTGCAAAATGGGTCTCTTCATAACCTATGTATGTTCACTCCTTCCTGTCATATAGGGAAATTATTTTCCTCAGCTGATAAATTCTCCAATGATACACGGGACACGTGTGTTTATTATTACTATCGTCTTATTCTCAATTAATATTAAACTGAATTTAACGGCCGTTCTAGTGGTGCTCTACGGATGTTGGTAGTTTCAATGATACGCGACACGTGTGTTTATTATTATTATTATCGTCTTATTTACATTTTATGTTTAACTGAACTTCACGTCCGTTCTAAAGGAATTTCTGTGGATATCAAGAGTTTCAATTATCGGGACAAGTATGTTTATTATTATTATCGTCTTATTTACAATTAATATTTAACTAAACTTAACGTCCATTCTATCGGATGCTCTATGGATATCAGGAGTTTTGATGATATGCAACACGTGTGTTTACAATTATCATCGTCTTATTTACAATTAATATTTAAGTGAACTTAACGTCCTAATAGATGTTTTGTGATTATTTATCTATTATCAGCGGTTTTCAACCTTTTTGAACTTGCGTACCCCTTGACCCTTACTACAAATTTGTTGTACCCAGTAACTAGTGGCGTAACTAGCATAGTTATCACCCCCCCTTCCCCCCAATTACAATATGATGAATATGGCGCACAAAAATAATAAGTTCGGTCTTATTTGAATTGTCTGTACTTGCAGAGAAACATATTTACTCTTTTACTCTACCTACAACTGACATCTGACATCTCGAGACATTTCCTGAATTAGCCGAGAAACAGTCCTGTCTAACAGCGGTGTGTTTGTTATTTTCTTTGGTATATCGTGGCCGAGCGTGCATTGGACAATGTCTTTGGCAGACGGTATAATTACACCCTCTGCAATTGTATGATTTTTTCCTGATTCAGCGAGGCGATAACTTACTCTATATGATGCTTCCAAGGCTGTTTCCTGTGTTTTAGTAGCTCTTGATAAAAACGATCCTATATTGACAGTTAAATGTTTCCATTTTCTTTAAAAAATTCTCTAAACTGAGCCGATTGACTAACTGAGGTATGCGTTGCGGCAGGCTGCCAAACCACCGAGCGTAAACCGCCGAAATTCGAAATCGATGAGCTGATCACGTCTACCGGATCTGCCGGATCTACCCTGATGATGGACACCGCAACGCTGTCAGAAACGTTGGCTAAAGAACGAGGTAGCGCAACGCGGCATAACAACCCAAAAACAAACAACGAAAATACTTTTAGCCGTGAAAATCTTAAAACGTATCTGACGTTGACCTGAGTTTTAAACCCAATATTCGTGCCGCGTACCCCCAATCTTGCTTCGCGTACCTCAAGGAGTACGCGTACCACAGGTTGAAAACCACTGATCTAAGGCACGGAAAATGGTCACTGACGGAACCCAGCTGTCAAACGGATATCATCGGCTATTTCCGTAACCGCTTGGATATTATGCCCGAACGGACAACAGTTGACTCTCTCCCATAGTACAATTTCACTGTCTATTCGTCTATTAAAACACCTCAAAACTACATAATTATACTAACGACATCTGTTGAAAGACATTGAAACTAAGTACATATTCACAAAGTTTTTTTTTTTTTACAGTGAATACCGCACAAGAATCTCAACTGCTCCCGTCTGGAGCCAGTGAGACTATGGCATCCCCAATTGGGGTATGTTGTGAGGCTGAAGGTAGTGGGGAAGAGGAAGGTTGGGAAGTACCTGGCTATTCAGATCTGGTCACTAAACACGGCTAAAGCCATTTTCAAGCAACGTTTCAATTCTGAATGGTGGTCTTACACCAGGGCGATACTAATAGTATCTTCCACTCTGGAACATGCCGCAAATATACTATATATTATTTTAAATGAATTAATTGTGAAATAACACAAATTAATCAAATAAAATTTATTTGCGCATGCCGGGTTCGAACCCGCGACCTCCGGAATGTGAGTCAAGAGTCTTAGCCACTGGACTACGGAGGTCAAAAGAATACTCGGTTTTCCGTAATAATTGAAAAATAAACGTATTATTTCCGTTCCACTTCTACAGTTTTAATTTGTAAAGTGTTCTCAGCAAAACAAGATTGTCTTTAACGAGCTAATTAGGCTTCACGACAATTCCCGTTAAAAACAAAATGGCCATTAGGTACCACTTTACTCCGCCACATCACTGTTATAACCTGGATCAGTAGCGGCTCGAAAGTTTCTTCGCTGGTGGGGACTGACATTTTTTACATGTACTGAAATGTTACAACCCGAGGATTACATAAAATTGCTCGAATAAAAATGTTCATGGACAAGTCGTACGCACCGGAGGCGTCTACTAATATCTACAGGAATTGCACAAATTGAACAAATCGGACTAATATCTATGAGAACCAAAGTGAGGACGAATATCTATCTACAGCTCAAACTGCTGACTAATGTCTATGGAATAACGTAATATTGCGTATGCAGTTTAAAAAACTTAATTTATGTATGTATGTAAAAATCCCTAATATCTGACTATTGGAAACATATAGCTGATTATTAAGGATTTGGGTTTTTGTTTTAACAGCTTTCTTTATTTAGAGTGCTTCTAAATTATTTAGTCTGCTACCATGACCATTTCTATGTCAGTTAGGTTAGGTTAGGTTAGGTTAGGTTGTGGTGCCGTGTATTTCGAAATAAATAAATATCTTTGTATTATGACCTCCATGTTTGTTCAATAAATTATTGTCCTCGTAAACAGCAAAATACGTAATATTATGCAAAACTTCATGTACGTACTTTAAACGTTTAAGCCTTTCGTAATTGAAGTAATTTATGCTTTTCCGTACAACCTCTTACTCAGCTGCCCTCTATAGATATTAGTCCAACCTACGTTCCATAGATATTAGTCAACACTGGGGCCGTCATAGATATTCGTCCGACCTTATCTCTGTAGATATTAGTCTTCACTCTGAAGTTCATAGATATTAGTCCAACATATGAGCTGTAGATATTCATCGACATACAGGCTGTAAATACTAGTATCTGGAGTCGTACGCACCTAATCACAGTCTAAACACAAACTAAATAATAATCTCTATATACCAATTGGGTCTCCGTGGTCGAGGGGTACGTTCTCGACGCGGGTTCAAATCCCGGCATGACAAGTAAATTTTGTCTGATTAATTCGTGTTATTTCACAATTTTTTCACTTAAAATAATAAATAGGTAATATAATATATGTGGTACGTTCCAAAGTGGAAGATATTTTCAGTATTGTCCAGAATTGAAACGATGCTTATTGCTTAGGCCTTATAATTTGGGAGGCGCGTATGGGTACTGCCATAGGTCACCGCAAGTGGTTTGCTACGTTTGGTGATTTAGCGGGGGTGCCCGGGTTCATGGGGTGAGGTTTGTCTAAGTCTTGGAGGCGGATGACCAGGACACACTGACCCCCAGATTCCTACCCACACGGCATCCGCTTAGGCCCTACGGGAAATTATTTTCCTAATTTTTTTTCTGTGTGGGGTGCAAATGCAAAAAAAGTTCATGTTTGGTGATTAGATCTGAATAGCCAGGTACTAGCCGACCTTCCTCTTCCCCATATCCGTCCCCTCTCCACTACCTTCAGCCTCAAGTTCTCCGGTTGGGGATGTGTGTGTTAATAGTATTTTATTCGTCACGAGGGGATTAAAGCTGTATGAAATCTACATATATGTGCATGCACACATAAATCTGCATGAAGCACTATCTGGAATCCACATTACTGCAAAAATGAAAACATTGTAGAATCAGTTTAAAAAAATTACTAAGAATGTTATCCTTCAAATGTGGACTACATGACCATCTCAGATCATATGACGTACGTCGTGATTACTTCAAGATTGATATACTAAAATCTATAAGGCAATTGAATGATCTAATATGTTTACATAAAATTATTCACGGCCACCTTGATACTACATTATGTTTTAGCAGTATTGAAATAAATTGACGGCCGGCGTAGTGCAGCTGTAAGGCGCTTGACTCGCATTCCGAAGGTCGCGGGATCGAATCCCAGCGCACGGCGTGGCAAATAAATTTTATTTGATTAATTTGTGTATTTCACAATGTATTCATTTAAAATAATATACAACGTGTCCGGAAACTCGTAGTACAAGCGGGAAACTTGTGAATCTACATCACGTAGATAACCCAAAAAACTTATTTTTTTCGATCTGAGCATTTCGATTTTAATATTATTATTTTTCTATTTTTCCATTTTATCGGCAACTAAAGGGTTAAAAAAAATTTGAGCCCGGTTTACCCTTCGATGCATTTTATAAGACATTACACAGCTGAAATCAACCCCCTAATGAACAATTTTTTCAAATTTAACCAAAAAAATTCCAACTTCGGACCCGATTTACTCGAAAACGAAAGCTCAAATCAAAAAAGTTATATCACAAATCGACTGCGAATGTGATGTAGATTTACCAGTTTCCCGCTTGTACTGCGAGTTTCCGGACACCGTGTATAGTATATTTGCGGCACGTTCCAGAGTGGAAGATACTCTCAATATCGCCCTGTTGTAAGACCACCATTCAGAATTGAAACGTTGCCTGAAATGGCTTTAGCCGTGTTTGGTGACCAGATCTGAATAGCCAGGTACTTCCCCACCTTCCTCTTCCCTATCTCCTTCCCTTCCCACTACCTTTAGCCTCACAACATTCCCAATTTGGGATGCCATAGTCTCACTGGCTCCAGACGGGAGCAGTTGGGACTCTTGTGCGGTATTCATGTAAAACAAAAAAATGTCCCCAATTCCCATTGTTTAAGACGCCATAACATTTTTCACATGAATACATTTAAAAATAATATCGAATACTTTAGCCCTCTGATCCAGATGTGTCGACTATATAACAAGACAGAATGTGCTGAAGTGGATATTTTCGTTGATAATTTGTACGGATTAAAAAAAAAAGTTCTGGCGTTGTTAAAAAAAACTAACTCATTACATTGTGTGAATTGTCTCTCTATGCATGCCTCGGGTATTTCATATATTCATATGTCTCTTACCTCTCACTGTAATGTGTTACTCGAGTGACCTTGTATATAATTCTGTATGTTTATTTGTGATGTTTTTGTAATTGTATGTATCTGTATATAATTGTATGTAATTGTAGATTTTTATAATTGTGAAATAACTGAGTTTTATAACTGGATGTTCTCACGTAAGTGCGAACATCTGTAAAACCCAGTATAAATAAAAAAAAAAATGCGCATATGTGCGGTTTCCCGGAATGCCTAGGGTCGAGAAAGAAATTCAAGAAATGTACCTAAACGCTCTGGAAGAACCTCTGATTATCCTCTCGTGCGCTCTAGGTTGTGCACACTGTGAAATGCATGACAGGGCTTTTGTTCAATGCTTGTACGGCAGAATTTATTCGTTTTGATGAAGACAAAAAAAGCATCGAATTTTTTCTTTTTTAAGTTAGCCTCTCAGAAACTGGGCGTACTAAACAGGGCTTGCAGAGACTTTAATAGTACACAACTGCTAACCCTGTACAAATCGCAAGTGCGCCCCACAGTTGAATTTGGCAGCCACTTCTGGTCTGGAGCTCCAAAATACTTAGCTCAAAAAAAACCCTTGAGTCTGTGCAGAAACGTGCCGTCCGTTTGATAGATTCTTCCATCTTAACATACGGATTGCAATCTTTAGAGCACAGGCTTCAGGTGGGAATGCTGTCCTTGGTCTACCGGTATTACAATGAAAGATGCTCTGAGGAACTAGCGTCAGTGATCCCCTTGGCACCGGTGCGTAGTCGATAAACACGCCAAACACGCGCCCAACATTTGTACATGGTTGACATTAGTCACATGAGAACGGGTCGTTTCTAAGACTCGTTCTTGAGTTCAACAGCTCGGCTGTGGAACGATTTGACGGCCTCTGTGTTTTCTTCCTCCTACAATATGGGTCTCTTCAAAACCCACTTTCACTCCTTACTTTCCTCAAAAAGACCCTCCACACAGCATCTTCAAAGATGACATAGACCCCTAGGGAAATTATTTTCCTCGGGGCCTCCTGTGTGAAGTTAATGTAAAAAAATTAAAAAAAATTCTTAGGAAGCATTAAGAAATTATTTCACTCAGGGCCTGCCTATGTGATTTTTGGGAATGCTGTGTGGAGAGTCTTTTTTGTGCAAAGGAAGGAGTTAACCTGGGCCTTGAAGATGTTGTAGGAGGGAGGAAACACAGAGGTCAACAAATCTTTCCACTGCCGAGCAGTAGAACTCAAAAAACGAGTCGCAGAAGGGTGTACTTATGTGACAAATATTAACCGTGTACAAATGATGGGCGCGCGTTTGGCGTCTTTCCCGACTGTGCACATATGCCGAAGGAACCAATAACAGTAGTTCCTCGGAGCACCTTCCGTTTAAATACCGGTAGAAATGAACAGCATTCCCAACAAACGCCAGTGTTCTAAATACTGCAAATCGAAAAGTGAAGAACCGCCACTGCCCTGTTTACTGATACTACTTACTAACTCTTAAATTACATCTTTATTTGCCACCCCCTACACCATAAGAATTTGAGAACACTTCTATATATCACCTCTACACCATAAGATATAGAGAATTAATTTTTTTAAAGAACTAGAATGGATGATAAAATCAAACATTTGCCGTAATAATAATCCCGCATGCCGAGCGACTTCCTCCGATTCTTGTCTCATTTTCTGAAGAAAGGTGTAGTGAAATTATTCCGGAACTTAGATATAAATTTAGTTTGGACAGCATCTTAATGGGCAATCGGGAGAACCTGTATTTTTATAGCTGCTGCCTCGCACAATTTATTTTTAATTAATTGTAGTGATAAACGGTTTTTGAGGAGAGCAAATAATGTACTTTTTTCCTAAAAGCCATAGAAAAAAATGGTTAAGATTTTTCGTTTTATTTTTATTTATATGAACACCGCAACAAAAGTTGCAACTGTCTGTAGCCAGTTGGACTATGGCATCCAAAATTGATATTGTGACCAGTGGAGTACAATCTTAAATATTTATAAATATTTTAAAATGGAAGCAAAGTTGAAAGTAAAAAGAAAAAAATCCACGATCTATTAAGGTGGTACACAACCCAAATAATAATTTTTGTTTGCTCAAAATTCACATTTTAATCATTTCCGGCGAATTCGTAACTATAATAACTTCTTTTTTTTATTTCCATGCCGCACAAGGAATGCAAGTTATTTATATTTTAGATTAATAAAAAACAGTACCTTACTATTAATATATTTTACGTACAACGATTTTAAAACTTTATAACCCGTTTTTTTCAACTATAAATTTATCGGTAAGCACCAGATTTTACTTTTCTAGACGATGAAATAATAACTTGGGAGGACAGCATGGAGACACATTTTAAATATTTGTAACACGTTCTTCAGAATTAATTAAAATAAAAGCGGCGGAAAGGTCCAATCTCCAGGCCCCTGCTAGGGTAAATTCGACCGTACGTTAGTCCAATACGTAGCGTGTAAACAAATATACGCAGTGCCGCGGAGTACATTTGTTTACACCCTTTCTTCACTTACGTCATTAAGATTCCCATATTTTTTTCATCTTCTTCTTTTCTTTGATACCTACTTCAAATTCGACAGTAGTTCCATCCAATACGCGAGTAGCAATTTGTAGATATACACGGCTTCTTTACTTACGTCGTCAAGATTCCGAATATATTTTAGGATATATTGTCGTCCTAATGCATTTCGTCTTAATTTAATTATTATTCCCTTCATGGAAAATTTGTGCATTTCAAAGTTAAAATAAAAGGTTTTTTGTATTGTTTGGAGTGCCTTATGCCAGCAGATCGGACTGAGGTACAAAATTTTAGATTTTTTTTTAAATTCACATAATTTCAGTGCTGGCAATTTCCAAAGAGAAGACCATTTAGTCGCCCCAGGCAAAAACACCGGGTAAAAAAATTCAGAGGTTGTGCAAGGAGATGGTAAACCTGCATTCAGCCAAGGCCAATTCAACTAGTTGAAGAGAGAAAAGCCTTCAGGCGTTTTATTACAGTAGTAAATTCTGTGCCTTCCGTGTTTTCTGTGGACGCCATTTTCTTTGTTCCATACTTTTTAATTTTCAGTTTGAAAAAAAATTTCAAAGTAGAGTGTCGAAGGTAGTAACTACTAGTAATACACCGAAGAAATAAATCGATAGAAGTGTATTGTGGGCGTGTGTGGTGAGCCTTGCTTCAGATGAAATTGATCCAACTTTGTAGAACATCGAACTTCTTTATTTAATAAAAAAATAAATCGGATGGCTTATTTAGTGCCCGGGAATCAAAAAGTCTTATCTAAATTGATGACAATATTTTACGCAAGTAAACATAAAATAGGACATTTCGACTCCAAGGCTCAGACAGGCCAATCAAATTGAATGTAATATTATATTCACGACAGAATTTCTATTTTTAAATTGTTTAATTCAATTCGATTCAGATTTAATTTTTTTTTGCAACATTACAAAATTATTAATTATAAGATATTTTTAAACAAATTGCATTAAAATATGTAGCATAAATGTACAGGGTGTAATAGCACGCAGGAATCGGGTACGTGCTGTTACACCCTGCATAATAAAAGTAATTTGTTACTCTCCTAACAGCAGAAAAGCTTTGCAGTTTCTGTTTAGGCCACTTAAGTATATCGATATCTGAATTGTATCTGTTGAACAACAAGATTCCACCCACTGGCTTGACCATTGGCAAATTAATCCTGAAGGTTGGTAGATAAACAATTATTATTGCTGTCGGTGACGGAGATAACCGTCGAGAACATAGAAATGAATGCTCTCGTGATAACCCAGTTTTCAAACCCTCCACGAATCAATCTGAAGAAATATTCACATTGCTTTTAACCCGTCCAGATAGTTCACCCCGAGCATAACATAATATATAAAATATCTAGTGTGTATAACGGAAAACGTAAAAATTCATTGATTTTATTTCTTTACACTTCCTTCTTTGCTTTCAGCAGTTTGAATGGAATAACACCACTTCCTTTTATAGTTATTTTTGATATGCATTTCATATTTACATGTAAACCTAAGAAATACTTCAACACTTAAACCGTTTTTGTAGTTTTCAGTAGATCATTGAGTAGTTCTTTATCAGAACTGTTTACATTGTTGTTTATTTTTTTTTATTATGGTCTTTTTAATATAAATGTTGTTTTTAATAAATTGGTTAATGATATAATTTTTTTTGACCTTTTATTTACAATACAGTATCAACATCATAAGAGATTAATTATATTATTCCTAATTTTGTATAGAAGGTGTTAAGGGATGTACTTGGCTTACTTTGACAAGTGATTCGTTACCTTATTTGGAGTGAAAAGTGTAAAAAAAATTTGGGCGAGGGGTTCGGCAGTTACTCGGCTGAGAAAGAATTTTTTTTGTGTCTGATTTTGCAGAAAACAAAAATTAGAAAGACATAATAAAGTCACCGGGGAGACCTTTCAAAATTTCTTTTTTTTTCTTTAAATATTGTCAGGAATTACGAGATAAAGTAAGTCAAGTATGTCCCAGTTTATGTTTTTATTAAGACCGTTTATAACCCCAATAATTAAAATAGGTAAATAACCTAGATAAAAACAGCAAGGTAAAGTGCCATATAATAAATAAATATTAGAAATTAATTTCAAAATCCATTTCACTAAAATAAGGAAAATTATTGGACTTACGAGTACTTCCGTCACACAGACAACACGCTTCCAGGAATTTTATATTCACTGTACTGCTTACAACATAATGCTTTTAAAATAATAATTAGATTTTCTTAAACTTCAACGTTGTCGTCGACATGACTCTTTTCTTTAACCCATTTTTGTTCACTTCTACCCGGAGTCCAGAAATAGGAGAGGGTGGTTTTACAGAAGGGGGTGGGTCCAGCTCCGTCAGCTGTTTCTCAACCATTGTGCGGCTCTAGCGCACTAGTGTAACGCTGGGGGGTACCTACCCACACCTGCTAAGGCTTCCCGCTGGCTATTGGCTGTTTAGTGGGCGACGATGGAGCCATTATAACTCGGAAATATCAAGATTATACATTATGTGATATCAGATCTCTTTGTGTATCCGAACAGTTTTTACCGTCAGATTTAGTTCATGAATACTTAATAACGCTGGATATGAGGTGATACTACGAGTTTAAGATTTTTTAACAGAATATCAAAAATACTAATATCGGTTGTGTGTCTGTCCTGCGTAACTCTTGGTTCAAATAACTCAAATTTGCTTTGAATTTAAGTGTCATTTTTAAAATTGGAAAATTGCGTTAATGATTCAGACAAACAACAAAGTAGGTACCCACTTATAATATGATGTTTTGACAGAAAATTAATTTAATTTGGTATTTTCAAAGTATTGTAACTGATTTCTGAAGAATTCAAATGGTCTCCATCGAGGCACGAATCAAAAAAAGTGTTTTTTTTAATTTTATTTTAAACTAGCAGACCTGGACACACGTTGCTGTGGCTAACGAAACCTTTATAACCAACGCATCTGTTAAATCAAATCCGCACCGCCCGTTTTTCAGCCCGCTGCGCGCTGTCCGCTACCGCTTGGGCAGATATATTTCAACCAATTTGCACAAAACCTTGACAAATTATATATCTTAAAACCTTCCTCATGAATCATTCTATCTATTGGTGAAAACCGCATGAAAATCCGTTGCGTAGTTTAAAAGATCTAAGCGCACATACAGCGTGAGTGACTTCATTTTATACTTACTAAAGATAAAGATAAAGAAGTGTGTATTTACTGTCATAATTCATAATACGGCGTTCCTCGAAAAATGACATATCACTTTTTTTAAAGTTCACAAAATGACCATTAAAATGCATTATTTTTCATTTCAAACAATTTAATTACTGACTTCTAACTATTATCTAATTACAATAATTGTTGTAAAGTGCGTATTAAGCGTGTCTCTATTTTCTAAATATTTTTCTAAATCAATATCTCATCGAAGAATTAGATAATATTAATAAATCTAACGAAACTTGAAACACAACAGGATACAGAAAATTAAAAAGGTGACAGTCGCAACAGGGACTCGAATCCAGGATCTCTTGTCTTACCGGGACACAACGCTTTAACCGACTCGGGCATTATTTTCTGTCATTTTTGTCAATATCAATTTATTTTATTATATTTGGAAAACCAACAATTTTGAAATTTTATAACGTCTCGAAAAATGTGTTTAAAAAAATTATTCAACCAATAACAAGTTTTCACTGATAACAATATTATCCTCAACCATTTTTCTCCATATTTTTTGAATGATTTCAAAATCCTTAAAAGAAATTATTTTTAAAGTAGTTAGTGTCTTGGGAAAACATATCCGATTTGATGGGTAAAACCTTCTAAAGTTATTTCAATAAAACATAAAATAATATCGTTTTGTGTGCAGGTTTTTTTGACATTTAATTTCAAATAGGTACTAAAGGCAATATCACCAGACAAAATCGGAAATATGTCATTTTAAATCAAATTCTAGACGTGCTAACTCTTTTTAATTTCAAATAGGTACTAAAGGCAATATCACCAGACAAAATCGGAAATATGTCATTTTAAATCAAATTCTAGACGTGCTAACTCTTTTTTTACCAAAAAATTTTTTTTTATTATAACTAATAAAGAGGTGTTTTAAATTTTGGAAAATAAGTTTTTTTTTGTTATAATAATGAAACCTTATTTGTCGTTGGCAGATTTGCTAAATTTTCAAAAAAATATTCTTTTATCCAGTACATATTTCAAATCATATAATCATACAGTAAAATAAATTCATAAATTATTTCGGAAAACTACTTTTCAAAATTTCAATTGTACCTAAAATAAAATCATTAATAAGATACCAGTGAACATAAAAATCGACTCAAATTGCACCACCGATTTCAAAAAAAAATTTAAAAATGGCTAATGGATCAAAACTTTTTATACTGATATTGTTTGTAATCTTATGTATAAATATGACTAAGAGTAATTTGCCTGTGTTATATCTGTCTATCTGTACATATATTTTATGCCTTTGTATTGTAGCTATTTAAAAGTTATTCTTCTGTATCTATTTTGTGGTTTCTTGTTATATTTGTCATTTAATGTTATATTAATATTGTTAAATTGACCTGCTGACAAACTGCTTTGGCAGTTTAGCGGGTGCTTAAAATGAAGAATAAAAAAAAAAAAAATTATAAAAACCCGCGCACATGTCTTTCGACGAAAATACCTCAGTTTGTCAATTTATTACAAACTCATATACTACAGATTTTTTCACACACTTATTTTGCTTAGATATTATAAATACTTATGATCAAAAAATGATTGCAAAAATAACATAATTTTATCACGGTGCGGAGAAAAATCAATCTTTCTCATCGGAACCGCCCTGTACAGTTGCAAGAGTAGGATTGTAAGACTATCTTTCAACGAAATTTGAATTCTCAGTCGCTGGTAAATGTTTCTTAAAAGGTTTCCTGTTTTCGATTACGATTGTACTAATTTCATGATTCTGGAGAACGAATTAAATTTAGTGAAGATTATTAAAATAAGTAATGTATAGTAATAATGGGTAGTAATTAACATTCATGTTTCTCTTGTAGGAGCATATAAAGCACTTCGCTAGGGTGTTTTCTATATTAAGTCTTAAATTCCCTCCGGCAGCACATAGCGGGGCTCAAACAGGATTAGTATAGATAATTTTCTACCTATTATAAAACATGTGCCGATCTAAATCTGAAAACATTTCTCATTTCCGATCTCTTCATAAATATATATTTCAGCAAGCCTTGGAATTTTAAATTTCTCGACTTGCTCCAATAATTCACCAAGACAGTTTCTTCAAAGAGTTCTTACATTCCGTTCGTAGACTCTTTAAAATGTGACTTGAGTTTTTTTTTAAATTCAATGATTCAAATCAAGTTTTTCGATTTTTCGGAAGGGTGCAATTATTGGAACATTAATTATTTAAAATATGCGGGAATGCTATTTAGTATGTTCTACCGGTAATTTATCGGAAAGAATGGGATGTTTTATGATTCGAAGTGTTTTTTATATGTTAATGGGGTGCCCACGGGGTGAGTTTGTCTAGGTCTCGGCGGCGAATGCGTTTGGGCACCTACTGCGTGGCGGGCCGAATTGGGAGAGACTGGTTGAGGGAGACCTAATCTAGACCTCTCCAACCGGAATCTCTCGCCCCATCGCCTTGCACCGCACACCGCAATTCTTCTTCTTCTTTCGTATGGCGGGGGTCAGAGGGGGACATCTAGGTCTGCGAGCCATTCATAAATCCCGCCGGGGAATAAATGGAGCGGGCATTCGTTGACCACATGTTTGGTGGTTGCATTCACACCGCAATGGTGAGACTGAGAAAAAAGGAGGTGGGGAAGGGAAGGAGATAAGGAAAAGTAATCGGAAGTTATGAAAGTATTTAGCTATTCAGATCACCAAACACAGCTAAAATCGTTTCAAGCAACCTATCGATTCGGAACAATGATCTTTCTCCAGGGTGTGATCATTCCGGAACGTGTCCCAAATACTTAAATATAATTTATAAATTAATATTATTTTATGTAAATTGACTGTGAAAAAACACATTTTAAAGAAATAAAATTAATTTACGCCACCAATATTCGAACCCACGACCTTTGAATTCGTAGTCAAAGATCGCAACTTCTCAAAATATATCGGGAAAAATAAATGCTTTTACGACTTTGTAAAAGTATGATATTTGTTCTCCATTTGATAAAAATAAAGTAATTTTTTGAGTTACATTAATTTTCCTCGTTGCCTCGTTGAAGGCTCTTAACCGCCGACATGCCAAGATGCAAAATAAAATTTATGTTGCCACGAGGGGTGACTCAATTACCCCATGCATTTTAAAATTTAAATGCTGTTTTTATCCATTTATTACGAATATTCTTATGGCTCAAACTTCTTTTCATTTCCTTTCGTGAAATACTTAGGGCCGGATTGTACGGACTTATAGCGTCGTGTGAACGTTATTTCCTACCTGATTTGATATCTTACCCTTTCACGCAGCTATCGTGATAGCGTGAGTAATGGTTTCGCGAAATGTGTATTATTTTTGGCTGATTCAGCTAGAGATTACTGTATCCTTATAATAGAAATACATTGTATTTGCAAGAAAAATATTTACAGGAATAAAAATGAAATGGATTCTTCGGAATTTAAAGGTATGACTCTTCTCGGCGTTTTTTTCACTTTTTTTTAAATTTCACTGATGCGTGAAATTAAAAAAAATCTAGCTATGCGTGTTTGTAAGCGAGTTATGCATTCACGAGGAGCTCATTACCGCGGCGTTGCTTGTGCACACTGAGGTCGTGGGGGGGGGGGGGGGGGGGGATAAGCGGGGAGAGAGAAAGGAAAAAAAATCATTGAATAAAATATTTTATTCCCAAAGAAACCCAAAAATAATCGCCGAGCGGAGCCAATTATAAAATTGGCGCTAACAGTGGCAATGAACGATTCTATGTATGTATACCCAAAAACATTTTTTCCATTTTAATCTAGTACCTACCTACTTAAGTTTGTATTTTTAACGGCAGATTATGTTTTAAAGGTTTTCTAGAAAAAAAAAAAACAAAAACACCGAAACTTTATGTTCCATATGAAAATGATGATAGTAATTTTAAAGATTTTAACTCCCCCTGTTGGCAACGGGGAGGTTAAACCGGGTGGTTGTCAGTGTGTCAACAGGGTGTTCACTAAGTGTTTGAGGCTGCATAAAGCAGAATTCTTTCATTTTAAAATACCGTTACTGCGGACGAAAGGCACTCCACTCGCGAATCTCATCTCCCCTCTCTCCCTGATACTCATCTCGTCACACTAACTGATGACACTCTGCGTCATTACAGTCGAACTGAATTACAATGGTACTGCTTTTGAATTAAACAAGCTTTATAAATGTAGTGCTACTTTTTTCTTTGACCGTTTCGACGGAATACAAATATTTTTGAAGTGAAAACTTCTTTAGCACCGTTATGATTTGAAATTCGATGAAACGAAAAATAGCGACACTAAAAAGAGACAAACATATGCATCTATATGATTTATTTAAGAGAATTATGTAGATAGTGTAATCGTCTCCTCTTTGTGCGGTGCTTCGTAACCTAGCGGTCTCCTCTTTTAGCGATGCTTCATAGTCTCGCCACTCTTGTCTACTTTAGTGTTCCCAAGATTTCACTTCTATCGCATGTAAATTGCACACTCTGTTTTTTTATGTAGTACCCCACAAGAGTCCCAACTGCTTCAACCGCCTGGAGCAAATGAGAGAATGGCATTTTAGGGATATAATTTGGGGAAGAGGAATTCGAGGAAGTGCCTGGCTATTCAGATCTGATCACCAAATAAAGCTTAATCTATTTAATGCAACAATTCAATTCTAATCTTCAAGGTCAGCAGATCTAGATGTTACTAATCGTTTAATCGAACTTTCTAGGTCAAATCGAGCCGTTTACTATGATCGATCTTTACGTGTAACTGGCCCGCTCATTTGGAACAAACTTCCCTCAGCTCTTACTAATATCCAGAACTTGGCTGAATTCAAAAGAGCTTTAAAAACAAACTTATTTAAAAAAAATCATACCTTTCATGAATTTTAACTCCTTTTCAATCTACTATAATAGCAACGTTCCTCAAGTTTCCGGTAATTGTTTGGTTTCGATTAGCTTCTTACTATAGTTTTATATGCACTCTGAATTTGTATTATTTCTAGACGTAAACTGCCGACTTTTCTATATTATGATTCTCGTTGAATGGCACCGTTATGGTTAATCGTTATCTACTGTCTTGTGCCAAAACGGCTTTCACTAAATTGTTGTAAATATTGTCCTTTAGGAATTACTTTGAATATACGGGAATATTTTTTTTTCACATTATTTAATCAATTTTTGTAAGGACTCGTAAGCAACATTATAGTTTGGGGGTTATGTGTTTATTGTGTAAGTGTGTAGATGGCAAAGCGAATAAGTAAGACGATTCAATACTTACAAGTTTATTAACACTATTTACAGACACATAAATCTCCAATTTAATTATATGCAATAATAAAGTAATGTGAAGGGCGAACAAATATTAAAGACCAGCGACTCCTGACCGAGAGTTAAAGCAGAATGAATCGTTAGTTTTTGATGCAAGCGAGGCCAGTTGCTTGAGGAAAGGTCTGCATCCAATTGGTGCCTGAGGGACCAATCGGGTGGCCGGACGATGCAGATCAGTGTCCTTTGTTCGTCCTCCACAATAGGATTAATTTTAAGTTTATTGCAATAAAGCGCACTGGAAGTGAAATATCACAAAACTGCGCTATATAAATACTACGTTATTATTATTATTATTAATTCTGAATGGTGGTCTTACCGGGCGTGAGAGCATCTTCTACAATTTGTTGTGTTTCGTTCTTCTTCATTTACGTATCCGATACCCTTGCGGTGTCCATCATCACGATAGTTGACCTTTATTGCCTCGAATAATACTCCTTCCTGTAGAGTGTGATAGTGCACACTGCACGGCTATCCAATGTATTGTCCTAAGAATGAGATGTTAACACAACACGCTACAAACAATCCTCATCGCACAAATAACAATTGGGGAGAGGTAAATGAAATTATATGTTGTACGCAAATAAGTCGTCTCAATGTGACATTGGCATATCCACCCTCTGACAATGCACCGCCAAAACAGCTGCCACAATAATTAAAAACACTAGCAGAATTAATTATACTACTTTCGGTTGTCATTGAATGGGTGCATGGGTGATTTGAAGTTAAATTCCAAAGTAATGCTCAAGATTTTTAAATATCAAAACACTTATTTTTAAAAATTGAGACTAATAAGCATACATAATATCAGAAATGCTTGACAGATCGAAATCCGAATCACCATCTATTTTTAAAATTTACTAATGGTGTTCATTCAAAAGATAATGCTGGTCGTCTCTCTAATATTTTTTGTCAATTATAAAATATAATTATATTATAAAGAAAATTGATAATAACGGTTTTGCAACGCAATGATTTTGAAGCAAATGTTTTTTTTATAAATTCTTTCAGCTTCACAAATCTATCTAATTCCAATATAATTCTATATTAAGTTCCATGTTCAAAACTCAAACAATTTATTTTTCGTATTCGAACGTATGTGATTTACATAACATGATGAAATAAAACTCCATTCCATTCGAAGACGAAAGGCGTATAATCAAATTTATCTCGTTTCTAACTGCTGTAAAGGGAAAATAAATAGATTCCTCGGTAAATTATAATAATATGCTCTTGGGGATATCAATGGTTTTTCACTAGCATATTTGAAAATACAACGAACAAGATTGAAATAAGTGAAGTGTCAATTTCCTCCGAAATATGAGCTAAGTTGACATTTGGTTTTGAGCTTATATTAAAAGAATTAATTCTGTTCTTTAGTAGTCAAAGGTCAGTTGCTCACTTCTTCGGAATAAAGATATGCTACCTGAGATGGTCACTTAGAGTTACACCAAGCATATCAATGGAAGGCATAGAGAAGTAGACTAGATTGTTCCTTCTTCGTTCTTTTAGATTGTTATTGAGTACTTCCATTTAAAGAGAGACTAGATTGATCCCTTTTAGATGTAATCAGACATGATTGAGTCTTTAAAACATAAAATTTGATTTGGTTATTCTTACCCCAAAAAGGAATCCTCTCCAGGTCACCGTATAACAAAAAGCTATCAGCAAAAGGTGAAACCATCAACAACCGTTGGCACTTTGTTGACAAGCTCCCAGTGCCGAACTCGGTCAAAGGCTTAGGAAATGTCCAGTTCAACCGTCTACAAACTGTTCAAAGATCTATTAGAAAAATATTTTACTCTTTTTTAAATAATTTTATTTTCTTTGTAACAGATATGATTTTAGATTTTCACGGCCAAAAGTATTTTTGTTTTAATTAATTTTTGGGTTTCACCTTTTGCTGACACTTTTCAATTTGGGAGGCGGGAATGGATACCGCCGCCCCGGGAACCTTTATTGGATAACCAACACCTCTGCCACAGGTCACCCCAAGAGGTTCGCTACGTTTGGTGATTCAGCAGGGGTGCCCGGGTCCATGGGGTGAGGTTTGTCTAGGTCTTGGAGGTGGATGACCTGGACACACTGAACCCCACATTTCTACCCACCCCTTAAACCCTTTTCCTTCCCAGAACTCTCCTCTCCTTCCTTTCCTTTAAAAAAACCTCCACACAGCATCCCCAAAGATGACATAGGCCCTGAGGGAAATTATTTTCCTCTGGGCCTCCTGTGTGGAGCTCACGTAAAAAAAAACTCAATAATTGCTGGCGTCCCACAGGGATCGGTTCTGTTTTGTTATTTATTTTTGAAGTGCTATACCATGTTGCGCTACCTCCTCCTTCAGCCAACGTTTCGGACAGCGTTACAGTGTCCATCATTAGGGCCGACAGGGCGATCAGGGTGACATAAACAAATCGGCCCTGATAATGGACACTGCAACGCTGTTCGAAACGTTGGCTAAAGAAGGAGGTAGCGCAACACGGCATACCACCCCAAAAATAAATAATAAAAAATGCTTTGTAACATCTCATTTCGACGCGTAGATATAATATAGTCGTAAATAAGAATAATTACTTTTACTCTTTAAATTATTCCAAAAGTATTTTTTAAGAATGTTTTTGTTATTTTCTCTTCATAACAATATCACGGCGTGTCAACATCAAACAAACACCATCATCCCAACAAGTGATATAAGCTGGCTGTAACGAGTGCATTATTCCTTTAGACCACCTTTCCCTATTTCCTACATCCCGTGCAAGCTAGATTCTACCATCTCCTGCGCAAAACACATACGTAACACACATAACAAAACTACCTGATAACATTCTAACAGAAACAGGGCTGCGACCAAACAAAATATCGATCCATTTTTTCTAATCACTAAGCATTACGATGAATTCAAACAATCTAAAAGATATTTCAAGCATTAAAATGGTGTTTATTACAAAGTATTAAAAGGAAACCTTTCAAACATTTAATATTTCACATTTTTTACAAAAAAACCCAAATTTTAAACTTGTAAAAGAATTTGAGCGCAAACTTTCCACTTTTTGCGTTACGCAAATTAATATTTTATTTGCTCGACTGATCTGAAAAAAAGGCAACGGAAAATACTTTGGAAGTTTTAATTAAGGTTTTATTCATTCAAGGCAATGGTCTCTTTTTTCTTCATTCTCTCTTACTTTTGATATAATTTTTTAGGCGTTCCATTAAAAATTTATTACATTGCTTACCAAGCGTATTTAGATATCATGAAAACAAATTTATTAGCTCACTACAATGTTAATTAAATACCTACTTTAAAGAATACTAAATAAAACATAAAAATTTCCTTTAAATATTTTAATATGCATGGAAAATATTTTTAACTAGAATTTTTATCATTCGGAAAGATAGGCACTAGAAAGTTTTGAGGTTATAAAGAGTAAATAAATATATAAACCGTTCTAGAAATTTCATTCAATAGCAGCATTTCTGTTGGCGAAATTTTCAGGCTGGTATTTGCCGTAGCATTCCAAGAGGAATGGTATATCACTAGAGTTATGCATTATATTAAAACTAAAGTTAAAATACAAGTACTGTGAAAGTCCTATTAGTACCTATCCAAGAATTGTGAAACAACAAATCCATTATGAAAGTTAACAAAACATCAAGATAACTTTCACAAAAAACTTATTTAATCCTTGAAATTTGATGAATCATTTAAATTACCAATAATAATTGGATAATTTGTAGATTGCCGTTTTTATGAAAAATGACCTCTTAGAAGCCATACAATTTATTATTAATTCTTAGGCTCTATCTAATTTTATTATTTACAAATAGATTCAGAAAACATACTTATCTTGCAGGTCACTTCCGATCAACACACTTTAATTAAAAATATATGCTTGGTGAAGATACGGCTTTGTACGCGGACGACATTATATTTAAAACGCTGGACATTGCGTGATTTTACATTTGCTACCCCCATCACTGTTAGTATTACATTTATGGGAAGATTAGTGGCAAAGGTTAAGATTATATTTATTTTGAAAGAATGGAGAATTTAAGACTCTTTCAGGATGTAGAATTTTTATGAAATGACCTTTACAAAAGCTTACAAATGACAATTTTTAACATGTGCGCGGGCAGTAAAAAGGTGAAGGTGAAATATTTTTTGACTCTATGGATACGATTGTATGAAAAGGTGAGTTTTTAAGTTTAGCCCTAAATTCCGTTGGGTCTATGATCATTCTTAAATCATGTGGTAGTCCATTCCAGGCTTTAGGTTCTGATACTCCAAAAGCGCGTTCACCAAACTTAGTACCTATCCGGGGTGCGCTTTGGTTCCTTTAACCTTCTGATAGCTGTCTTCTGTGAAATAACCAGTTTTAAGCATTGCAAGTTTTGCACAGGATCTGGTTTCTAGGCAAATCTATTCGTTGCTTCAACTAAGTCAATGGTGTATAGACTTCAGTTCAATACGTCGGGACATAGATATAGTTTAGATTTATTTTTTAGTTTGTTCCAGCGAATTCATGTATTTTGTATTGTGCGGAGACCACACACCATCAGCATACTCCAACTTGATTCTAACAGTGCAGTCTAAAAAGGAGGATTTCAACGGAGTCATCACTGATTGAATAATCTGATGACGAATCCAAATGAAATGAAAAAAAAAGAAATACCACAAGTGTCAGTGTGTACATTAAAAACGCGAACTTTTTACGGCACGTGCAAGCTTTTAGAATGTTTATTATGAACACAAATCACCACGAAATCTATTTACAAACATAATATTATGTTACAAGGTACACCAGAATAATTGACAAATCATGTAAGTCGAATTTCCTGGAACCTTAATTGAATGTTTTCATCAAATTAGGATTTGATTACCTTCTGAAATATTATTCAATAAGTCAAACAGCGTACCTAATAATGTAGTTAGTTTACGTTGAAATCTCTGAGCGGGCTTAATCGCATTCCCTCTACGGGCGTGGGATCTAGCTATGTGCTAACTCCTGAGATATATTATACTTATCGGTTTAGTTTTAACGATTAAAGCCAGATTATTTTCTAGTCGACGAGAAAATATCGTGTAGAAGGCTGGGGTGCTTTTTTAAAAACGCTAGAATATTTTTTAAGGAACAGAATAAATCATCAATTATATGAAGATTGTTACTTGTTAATTTTCGATAACTATTAACTGAAATCAAAGAAAATAAATAATATGATATGGTTGAATATTTGTGACAGAAAATTATTGATTAAATACATTATGGATCGCATTATAATATTTTGTAAATACAAAATGATTTGTGCGAATCGCACTGGATTAAAAATAAATATTCGCATATATGATGATAGCAAAATAATTTATTTATTGCAATTTAGTCAAATTACACCAAGTACCGACTCCTTTTTCAGGTTTTTCATGTTGTTTGTAAACTTTACCTATTTTAGTAATATCTTCAACTTTCTTGACTTATTTACAGTAAAAAGGGATCGAAATCGATATGTGATTGAAATTGAAAAAAATCAATTGACAAGACGAAATTGCGGATTTTGAATTTATTAGTATATTGCCAGAATTACACACTGACTACATTACACGCGGACGAAATTACCCAAGGAGAGAATTATTGTTTTCTGGAGTTACACGAATCGGTAAAAAAGACCTTTATTTAATGTGATAAAATTTTAGAGTGCGCTAAATAAATTACCTATTTACATATTATTGAAAAGAAAGGTTAGGTTTTTTAGACTTGTGCAATTTTATTCAAGTGTTATATGTATTTCTCTTCATTCGAAATATTATCTATTTATAATTACGTTCATGTGTAATTTTATTCATGCGCAATTATTTGTGTAATTTCGTCCACGTTTTATTTCTTCAATGTGTAATATGGTCGATGAGTAATTCCATCCGTTGGTAATTTCGTCCACGTGTAATTTTATCCGTGTATAATATCGTTGATGTACAATTTAATTCTTCATTAAAAAATGTTAATCCACGGTCTAAATTATACCGATTTAATAAAATTAAAACAAATAATCCTTAAAAATAGAAACGTAACATAAATTTATTTTTAGATAAACGTAATTTGTTTATCTAAAAATGTGCCATCTATTTTTGACATATGCCTTACCTACTAAGCAACTGTATATTACTTGAAATCAGTGCCGATTTTTAATACTGCATAGCGAAATGATGACACAGTTATGATACTTACACTGTTGATGACTATCAACCTAATTGAATCAAGAAATGATCTCAATCAATGAACATGATCTGTCATATGGGGCTTGAGAGTTGTGACAATAGCGGAACACAGCCGCAGCCCTGACGGGAAGGCCGCGCGCGCTGAGCCGAGCTGTTCTCCTGTTCTCATGTTCTCCTGCCTAGCGCCCCATGCCGGCGTCGAACAGTTACCAGCGACGCCCGCTATCGACGGAGCTCCGTCGCGACGCCGCTCTACGGCCGAGCGCTGTACGGCGTACGGCGCCTAGCGGCTCAACTTTACTTTGACTTCGGATTAGTTTGTCGTTGTTTTCGTTGTCGACGCGGCTCGGCGTGCTGCTTTACTATCTTTTTTTTTTAGAAATTTGTTTTTCATGTGCTTAAAATGTGTGATGTTAGTGAGTACTTATGCTTTAAAAGTTGGTGAAGTTTTACTTGTGATAATTGTTACCTTTAAGTATTAGATAAGAATAATAAAACGCTGCTAATTTTCTCAGGCTCATTTTACAAATTAAAAATTAACTTAACAGAACATTTTAAAAACACATTTATGTTTTCTTTAAAAATAATAAATGTCTTTTAGATGTGTTTGAAATAACATAATGAAATAAAATTACTGAAAATATAACTGAATTTACACAATTTGAATAGTATTAAATACATGATATGAAAAATATTATTTTATTAATGATTAAATTATGGTAACTCTGAAATGGTATTTATTAATTTGTTTGTTTTTTTTCGAAAGAGTTCAACGCCCAGAGTTTATTTCAATTATTGAAGCTTATTCAAATCTTTATAACAGTATTAAAAATAAGTTTTTTGCTTAACATATTCGATACATAATTGTAAAGTGAATATTTTACTAAAAAAATATTGATTATGTAAATTTATGTTCTAGTGAAACCAAGCCAAGAGCTTCGTTTCGTTAGGTTTTTTTTCTTTGATATTTCATGAACTGCTGTTTATATGTAAATTTTTTAATTAATTCTGAGAGGCAGATGGCTTTCGTTCTGTGAAGTGTTTTCAAATACAAAATCAATGAGTTTAATGTGCTGTGGAAAATAAATAAAGTTTTATTGTGTTAAAAGCAATTTGGAATAATGGTGGATCCGGAAAAAATCCCCCTCATCAGGATTGAAGTAAGTTAAAAAAATAACTATAGACGAATATAATAGTTAGAAGTATAATATTTTATCTATGAAAAAAACGTAAGTTTGAAAATTCATTCAACTAAAAAATAACATTATTTTCACAGTAAAAAAAACTAAAAGTGATAATGCTGAAATGAAATGCAAATGAGATACTTCAAAGGTTAGGAGTACTACTTACTTAAAATGTGGAGTAAATTCTATTAACGGAAAGCGTTCAAAAATATATTGTTAAAATAAGATATTTGAAAGTAAAATTATTTATTTCCAGTAAACGATGCTGTAAGGTACGGTAAATGTAATTATAGTGAAGATAGCATTGTTAGATAAACTTTTAAATTGATAATACTCAATGATGATTGCATTTGTCACAGGGCGCTTTTCAACTTAATTTATTTAAACTATAACCAAGGATTATGATTAATAACTTACAACTAGGGTCTATTACTACTAAGATTTATAACTGGTGACTTAAAATTAGTGACTTATGTCTAAGACTTATAATCAGTGACTTACTGACAAGGCTTATGGCTATCAACAAAGACTGAAACATATAACTAGTGACATATCTACGACTTATAACCAGTGTCTTACAACTGAGGCTTATAACTAGCAACAAGGTATTGAATCTTATAACTACTGACTTACAACTAAGACATATGGCTAACAACAAAGCATTGAAACGTATAACTATTGATTTTATCTAAGAATTAAAACCAGTGACTTACAACTAAGACTTATGGCTAACTAAGTATTGAAACTTATAACTAGTGACGTACGTTCAACTAAAACTTGCGGCTAGCAACTAAATATTAAAAATTATAACTTGCGAATTAGATCTAAGACTTATAAAAATGACTTACAACTAAGACTTATATCTAGCAACTAACTAAGTATTGAAACTAATAACTAGTTATATATCTAAGACTTATAACCAACGACTTACAACTAAGACTTATAACAAGCGTTTTAAACTGATACATTTTTATGACCATATTTTGATTACATACATATAGATCACATTGATTGACTACATACTGTTCTAATATTCACATTGTTGTATTGAAATCTTTTTGTTACATTTTAAGTTATACTGATTGTCTTATATCAATCAACTAGTAAGGAATTGTCATTAATACTGATCAACAAACAAATCGAAAAACTTTGATATTATTTATTTATTTATTTATTGTAAGAAACAAACAGCAATTTATATACAGGATGAGTTATACAAGAGGTTAAACATGAGGTAAGCCAAAACAGTTTCTTATGCTAATGTTGGTTATTATGATATAATATACAATTGTAATTGGTAATAACCATTAAATGAAAATGAAGATAACAACAACAAAAAAATATATATAAGTATATTAGAAGGAAGAAGGAAGAGGAAAGGGCAAGAGGCAGAGGAAGGTGGAATGGGGACAGGAGATGCTCATGCTGTACCTTTTCTATAGTTGTGCATTAATTTAATTAACATTTGTGGTCGTACGTTTAACATCGTTTCGGTATTTCACAAGAGTGTTATTAAGAATATCGATATTGTTAAATTGCGTGTTATATTGCGCGCATATACGGGGGATTGGAGAATTTTTTCTAAGGTTGGTTCTGCACGCTGGCAAACGAAAAAAATAGTTTAGTCTGGTTGGCCTTGTAGGTATGTGAATTCTTAAATAATTTACGAGTTCAGGAGAGTCCAGGCCGTTATTCAGAATTTTGTATAAAAATATTAATATATTATTTTATTAAAATAATTTATATTTTGTTTTATTAAAATAATTACAACATAAATGAAACAAAGTGATAAACTTTACTACGTACTCCTCTAACCAAGAAGTATCCTACATAAATCCATGCTACTAAAGGTTTACTATGCATTAGCCCAATCAGTTCTACAATACGGAATAATAGGCTGGGGAGGAGAGTATACAACCAATTCAACCCCACTTTAAATAGGACATAGAAGACTCATTAAAATTATTCTAAAGAAACAATTGGACAATTTAACCCAAAAAATTTTCGATGAATTCAAAGTATTACCACTAAATAAAATTTGTCAAAAAATGCATAACGCAACAACAAAGTCATTTAGCACCAGGCCGAGAACCTTAGGACAAATAATAATCCCTAAACTTAATACAACAACAGCCCAACATCATTACACATAATCAGCCATCAAATATTTTAACGTACTCCCTAAAGAAATACAATCCGAAAGGAATTATGATTTTTTTTAACAAAAACTTAAAAAACATTATACTATTAACTAGATTTAGGTATGTGTTATGATGTGCCAACTTATATTTCCATTAACAAAAAATGCCAACTAACATTTTCTCTTCGTATGAAAATTCACATTATGTTTCATTATATTAAAAAAAAACAAAGGCGACTTATATTTTCTCTACGTACGAAAATTCACATTATGTTTCATTATTTACAAAAAAAAATGCCAACTTATATTTTCATTATGTATAAAAATTTTCCGCAATTGTATGAAAATTCAGATTAGTTTTCAGTATCTAAATTTCGTATCTTTCCACTGCTCTTCAATTGGTATGTATATAAATAAGGGGCTTGGAGAATTGTATTAGAGTTTGTGTCTTATAAAAATGGTACGTATAATCGTATAGTAAAAATAATGTCTAGTAATGTGCTGGAATCTAAATAATTTATAATAAATCAGGGACAGGCTGGAGTGTGGCGAAAAGTTAATAGCGTAACGATAAAGTAATACTTGATGTGTATTTGGCACAGAAGCACACATCGCTCCATATTATAAGGTTTCATTTAATTCGAAATTGAAATATTTTGTCAGCGCACTCACGTGTCGAGAACTGACCTTCTTTCACCGATTATTATTGGTCTGTATTTATTGGAAGTAGGTTTTGTATTTTAGGTTGGCTTATCAATTATGTAATAAAATCTTAATTTATACTATTTGCAAAATTTCTCTTAAGAGGGCATTACCAGAGAAAACCGGAAATACGTCATTTTCAAAAAAGTTTTTAGACGTATTGACTCTTTTCCGCAAAAAATTATAAATGGATTTCGAAAGATTGTTCTTTTATCTAGCATTCGTATGTAATAAATTTTGAGATTTTTTTTTAATTTTTAGTATAATAAGGTTATTCCATAGGTCGTTGGCAGATTTGTTCAATTTTCAAAAAAGTTTTTGTATTATACCACACCCATTTCAAATAATAAAATCATGCAGTAAAATAAATCAATACATTATATAGCAAACGTATGTTTTAGAATTTTAATTTTAGTTTCAATAAAATCATTAAAAAATATGTACGTACATGTGTCTCTTGGCGAAAATTGGTCCGTTTGTGTATTTTTTTGCGCACTTACAAACTAATATATTTCAGATTTTTTTAACATTCTTATTAAATTTAGACATTATTGAAAAATGATAAATACTTTTAATCAAAAAATAACTACATAAAGTACATTATTTTAATAGTTTTATCATCACGCCTTTCAGCATTTTTGGATGAAGGTATAAATTAAAGCTAATTTGAATTGAAATAAATTCGATATTGAGTTATAATTTTAAAAAGCTGGTACGGAGAATAATTAATCTTTCTCATTGTAACCGCCCTGCACGATCGTAAGAACAACTTTCGACGAAATGTGAATTTTCGTCCGCTGGCTGGTTAAACGCTCTTAAAATCTTTAGATATCTCGAACATCGAGAAAAAATGTTTTCTTTATTGGCCTATATTTAATAATCCGAAACATGAAAATATAAAGCAGAACATATTCGTACTAGATTTTTGCAATACCTTTAAATTTAAAAAAAAATTTCAGCTTGGTGAAGTAATTTGACCTCAAATCCAAATACAAGTTTTGTATTAAATAAAACCAGTGCAGCCGTTCTAATTAAATAATAAAATGAGTTAAATTAATACTTAGTATGTTTACAAAACCTAACCAATATGACGCATTTAAATTAGTAGTAGCAGTAACGTCATTATTAAAAAATTAAGAAAACCTTAACATTTAGTGCGGGGAAAACTGATTCCGAAGTACCTCCTATAAAATGGTGTCTACGTCTTAGTTAGTTTCTCAGCAAATTGGTTTAACCGGTAATAAATCAATTTAAGCACCTTCAAAAATTGACATTTAAAATCGTATAAATAAGTTATCTCAAAATGGTTTAACCACAGTTCGAAAATGGCATTGTAAGCCGAAACAGCTGTAACGAAATAAAAAAAAATATAATAAAATAAACAATAAGACTTGCAGAACTTGATTATAACATTATTAAATAAAAAAAAATAAAAATAATAACGGGATGCAGTTTATTTTGCCAGATACTGGCATCGGGAGTCACTCGGTTCATTACAGACATTCCGGAAAATGGTTTAATTGACATTCTTCTGCGATGTAATCTGTAATTTGTACGTGTCCACATTCACATCTTTCAGATTCCTCAAAGCCCATTTGTGTATTATGAATACCAGGCTTGAAACCTAGCAGTTTATCAGTTGGGTCCACAACAATTAAACTCTTTTATAAATACCGTGACGTAAAATCTGTTTCCCACAAAGTCCTACTTTTTTACAACGGGAATTGCGTATCATTTTCTTTATACGTGTGATATAGATGATAATTAATAGATGTATGATAATGATTGTATGTTTCCTTTGGGGGGTGCAGACCTACGTTCACCGTTTGTCTCATTTTCAACAGTTGTTATTTAGTGTGTAAGAAAGAGCTGCAACATTGTATGTTTAAAGACAAAAGAAAAATATCAGCGCATTGACATTTGACGTTTTTGAACTTTTAGAATTCACTCGCACTTCAATATTATCCTTATAACTTTATTCCATACTTTCAAAATTATCGTCTCGGCTAGTATATTGGTAGGGGTTTACGGAGACATCACGGTGCGGTATGTAAGAGAGATGCAAGAAAATTATAACTTTTTTCTTTGGAGTAAACAGACATAACGTACATTGCGTATCTCATCTTTTGAAAGATTTGCAGCATTATTTGGTTAAGGAACATATTTTATTGCCTTTTTACCGTTACCGTGAATCGTCACGGTAGTTATAAAAGGGCACATTATTTTTCACGTCCGACGTCTGAAACTTATTAAGAGAGTGTCATAACTGAAACAGGCTTGCCCGTCACTTTAAAGCTGACAACAATATTTTATCAAAACGACTGTTTTGGCTAATTTTTAACATTGCCGTTTTTATGAAATGTCACTTCAGAGGCACTTTATGATACCAGCCAACATAAAAATATAGTTTCTGTGACCTTCGAAACAATCAACCAGTCTACTTCGGATAAACGAGGCTTAATGAAATCAAAGCTAATTGGAATTTACATATTCAGAGTTACTGGCCGTAAAAGGGTTCAGACTTGTGGGATAAAAGTTAAATTTTTGAAAAAAAGAGCTGAAATATTCAAATTTGCACAACAGCGCGAAAATTAAAAAATATGTATTTTATTATTATTATTACATAGGACTAGCTTCATAAATTGATATCTTTGAATTTTGGATAAAAGGACGATGTGCAGGTTTGGTTACAAGTACCGCTTTCGCTTTTTTTATTAGCTCCATACAGGAGACCCTAATGAAAATTATTTCGTTCGAAGCCTATCATCTTTTTTCATATGTTTTATTTAGTTATAATTTCTTAACATATTAAATTTTGTGCATGTCTGTTAGAAACCACGAAAATCCATAAAAATATTCTATGACCTGCATACTAAAATTTAGACATAAAAAATTGAGAGATAGCCCACAAAAAAATGCAAGATCTTTGGGGATGCAATTTGGAGTGAATTCTAAGGAAATGAAGGAGAGATGGTTCTGGGAAGGAAAATGGCATGAGAAGTGAGGATTGGGTAGGAATATTGGGTAGGGCCAGCGTATCCAGGAGTGACAGACGCGTGAATCCAAGAGAATGAATGAATGCAGGAGAAATTTTGTAAAAATAACATTTTTTGCCCAGAATAATAGTTTATTTTCTTAACATACGTTTATCAAGAAAAATTAAACTATAGTGATTTAAAACATATATGAATAAAGGACGATAAATGATCAGAAAAGAAAAGCATGCAAACATAAATATGTTGGGGTACTAAAATTTTTAGCACGTTTTTCATTATGTTGGGCAGTAAGAGGAATTCAAACATTGTCAGGCTATCTTAATTTATTTTTGAGGTATTATGCCGTGTGAGTTATCTCCTTCTTTATCCAAAGTTTTGGACAGCATTACAGTGTCCATTATCAGGTCAAATGTATAATGTTTAATTTTATTTACGTTAGCTCCGCACAGAAAACCCTGATGAAAATAATTTCCCTCAGGGCCTTTGTCATGTTAGGGGATGCTGTTTGTAGTGTTTTATTAAAGAAAAGAAGAAGAGAAAGTTCTGGGAAGGAAGTAAGTATGAGATTTGGGTAGGAATCTGGGGTCAGTGTGTCCAGGAGTGACGGACGTATGAATCCATCCCTTCAACTGCGTTGCAAGGCGATACGTCGAGGGATTCTGTTTGAAGAAGTCAAAAGACCTCCTCAACCAGTCTCTCTCGATCGGGCCCGCCACGCAGCAGGTGGGCAGATACATCGGCCGCCAAGACCTTGACAAACTTAACCCATGAACCCGGGCACTCCTGCTAAGTCACCAAACGTAGCGAACTACTTGGGGTGACCTATGGCAAAGGTGTCGGTTGTCCAATAAATAGTTCCCGGGCGGCGGTAACCATACCCTCCTCCCTAAATGATAGAATGGATTATCAGGTTATTCATGATAGAGAATGTTAGTCTTTATTAAAAAACAAACTTGCAATTTTTTTCATGCGTAACATAATGAACAATTTCGTCACATACTTTTTGATTCTTAATAGTGCCAAGAAAGTTGTATAACGTTCGAATCTCTTTGCTGCGCTGGTAAGAAAAATATTTACACATCGTTGTTTGATATGAAAGAGTTCATCTAGTGAATCCTACGTCCATGACAGAACCACCTTCAATAATATGTTACATATTTCCGTGTTACATTGTGACTGTTCCTGTTCCTTCAGACTCGCGACCCTTCGGGCCTTCCGGGCGGAAAGGCGTAAGGAGCGAAGAATGCCAAAAATCTATTGAATTCTTCGAAAGCATTGTAGCGGAACGGCGCGCCTTATAAATCAAGGTAGATTGTCGCATTGGTAAAAATGTCGTTAAGGCATAACAGGGACTATTCTTATTCGAAAGATTTGTTATTAAATAGTTTGATTTTTTAATGCAAACTGCTGAGCAATGCTATTTATTAGTAATTTGATTAACTGTTTTGCTAAGAATCACCATAATGGTTATAACACAGCGGATTTTAAATATAAATCAGTCACCAAGCCTTGGATCGTCAGCAAAAACAGATTTTACCAAAACCAATTTATAAGTGTGCACTTCCATTGGTACGATGATGATTGTCTTTTATTTTAAGGGCCCGTTATCCAAATTACTACCGATTTCTTACATATCTCCCTTAAACACGTTAAGTTTTAAAGCTCCTAAAAAATATATGTTATTCTTGAAGATAATATCTAGACATTGGCCGCGCCGAAACGCAAATTATATAAAATTCCCTCGATAGAAAAAAATCGCAAAGTACGCTCCAAAAATTATTATTTATTTTATTATTTATTTAAGTTTTTATTCCAGCAGGACTGGGAGGGTAGTGCAATCCCAGTCTGCCATATTACATAAACAATTATAAAAGAAGAAAAATATTAGGTAAGTACCTAATTAAAATATAAAATGAAAACAAAATTCATCACACAAATAACAAAAAATAAGTATAAAATTAAAATAAATAATAAGTAGATATAAACAAGTTTGTTTCAGTTATTTTACAAGTTATATGTATGAAAAAAATCACAGTGTTTCTTTAAATGCTGTTTAAGACAATGCCCGCGAGATTTTTGCTCTCTTGTAAACCAGTCGTGTTTTATTAAACATTTTTGCATCGATTTTGTCGCTGTAAATGTTAGCGCTCTCCTCTAACATTGGATAACACTTGGCAAGCTGCAGCCGGTGACTTAGCAGGGGTACCCAGGTTCATGGGGTGAGATTTTTTCTGGCCTTGGCGGTGGATGCGTCTGCCTCCCTTCTAAATAGCGGGTTGAGTCGGGAGAGGCTGATTAAGGAAGTTCTTTTTCCTCTCCGGTTGGACTCTCTCTACTCATCGCCTTGCACCGCAGTGGGAGGAATAGATTCAAACGCTCATCACTCCCGGATACATTGACCGGCAATTTAGTAATCACCCCTCATACCATTGTACTTTCCAAAACTTTAATCTTCTTCTTGTCCTTAAAATACACCCCAATGATGGCATTGGCCTTGTTAATATAAAAAAAAATATATCAATCTAAACGTATATGCATACGTGAATCACCAGTAGGGATGTCGAAAGTGAAAAAAAATATCGATATATCGATGTATCGATATTTATTAAAATATCAATATCGACGTCGATATATCAAGGAAGAAATATCGATGTATCGATATAACGGTCAAATTTTCAAAATATTTTGCGTTTAAAAATAATAGAATATTCAGCTCAATATTATCAATAGTAATTTTTATACACAATTACAAAAATCTCAATAAAAATGAAGGTATTTTTATCAGTGTTCATTTTTATTAAGTAATTATTACGAAAATATCAAAAACTAAAAGGCTGTCTTCTAACTTACATGTAAACTGAGAGGCATGCAAAGTTTGTATGTGTCTCAGTAACATTCTATTGGCGTATTAATCTGTCAAAAAGAACTTCGTGTTTGAAACAAGGTATAGTTAATAATTATAGACAATTGAAACCAACACATAGGAGTGGCTTAGAAAAAAATGGCGAAAAATAGCATACATTTCTATGAATCTACCTACACACATGAGATAGTATTAGTGATCACAAATACTAATGCAAAGACAATAGATTTGTAAGCTATTAATAGTTAAAATTTCAACCGCCAGATATCATGACTCATGACCCAATACAGTTACTTTTTTTTCCGTTCGTTCCTATACGGTTTTGGATTCTAGTGACTTTAGTTACATAAATAAAATAAAAATATCGTTTTTTTATACAACTTTCGATATTGGATATTTTTTACCGATATATCGGATCAAAATATATCGGCTAAAAATATCGAAGTATTGAATTAAAAATATCGATACATCGATATTGATACTTATATCAATATATTGATACTTTTTCAACAAGCCTAATCACCAGGTGCTTCTTCCAATTCTTCTCTTTCAATTTAATCTTCCATTTAATAAATTCCTTCAGTCTAGCGACCCCTAAATGATAATGCCACAAGCATTAAAAACCTGTCAAAAGACATATTTCTCGTGCCACGTTTTAAGGTCAAGAGGTTCTCCACCATCAAAACGTTTCCACTCAATCTTCAGAGACTTGAGAATTATCCGGGCATACCCTAGAAACCTTTCCTTCTCCTTAACAGTACTCGGAATGCTACAACTTGGCTCGGTTTTGAAATAGAACTGAGACAAGCAGAAGCCATATAATCTAGGAATCGTGCCGTGCAGTCTACGATCTCTGCTTTGATGAAACCAGAATTTTCATTCATATTTATTTATGAAAAATGAGTGCTTCGTGAAATAACAGGCACTTTAAAAAGATCATTTAGATTTATTACTTAACGGATTCTGTTGAGTGAATACATTATTTTTACTTTCGTCTTTTTGACATCAGGCTCTTACAATGAAGATTTGAATAAATGTATGAATGATGTAGTTATTTGTCTAATTTAAGTTATTTTTTGCATAAACGCTTGCGCGCTCCACACGTTCTTGTGTCCTTTTAAAGTGATCAATGCAAAATTCTTCCTTGATCAGGATATGTGATAATTATAATAACATGATATCGAAAGTAGGCGTTTTCAATTAAGTGCTGTACAAATAATACATACAAGGTCTACGGAAGAGTGTTTTTCCGACATACAATGAGTAAATTTTTGGTAGTTGTTAATATAGTTCTGGAATAATTTTGTTTAATGTTCCGTATTCTTATTATATTATAATATTATATGGCATTTGTTTTTGTTTTATGTAACGGGAGTTGAAGTTTTATAGGCGAGAATAGAAGTAAACAGGAAATATTTCGTTTGAATTGACCTTAATTCCTTTTCTGTAAATACTGTTCATTTCTTCATACAATGTTGAAATCTGTAATGGGGTATACTGTAATGGGGTATCGTTTTTTTATTCTCTAAAAAGTTACAACAGGTATTTTTTTATTTTGTATTTATATTGACGAATAAATTTTCAACGATTTAAAGTTTCATTTTCGATTTCCGCCTAAACGACATTTTCGTGTTTATTGGTAATTTGGCGATGCTGACGTCACGCCGGGAACGTTGGTGACATTTTTAGTACAATGATCGGAATCAGAAAAAAAAACTTTAAATCTTCCACACATTTTTAACGGCATTCACACTTTGTGAAAATAACCCACTGGTTGTATAATATTTGGTATAACGTAAAAATTGATAAAATGTATCTGTTTACTTCCTAAAAGATTAATAAATAAATAAATCCGTTTTGTGCAAATAACAACATTAAGAAAGCTGCCAACTGGAGTCTTAAATATTGGACCCTTTAAAATTCAGTAATCAAAACATTTTTGTATTTTTTTTTAGAATATTTCCCTACTTTTTTATTTTATTTAATGGTTTGTCTTACTATCATACTATACGAAATTGTACTTGTGCGTGCATGCATTAAATATGATAGCCACTTGTTATGGCAGTCAACATACAAAATTCTCATCGTAATTCGGTGACTTGAAAGAAAATCTTCTTAATAAAAAAATAAGAAAGAAAAATTACGAAAGATCCGGTTGCATCATAAAAGGGAGAGGTAAAAAAGCCAGTTCAACTGGCCTATTATTCCTGAACAAATCACCTTATCTCCTGAAGTATTGCCCATAAAGAGGGTGTCGGGTATAAACAAGTATGACATTACTATCTGAATAAGAGAGGGGGTGGTGTGGTAGAGTGGGGAGGATATAATAGGGGTTGTGATTACTGTGGCCTTTTTTCGGATTTATAACCAGCGACTGGGAAACGCGGATTCCAGATAATAACTCGGGTTTATGGAAGCATGGGAAATAAGATTAAGAAGGGAAGCCCAAGTTCATTTTAAACGAATTTAAATTTGCCTGACATTGGAAGTATTTGATTCACTAAGGCTTTCAGTAAACAATAGGCAAAAAAGCAACTTCACGGAATGCGAACTTTATATAATTATTTGCTATATAAGACTTTTGGTTGATGAATAATTTAAAAATTTTCGACAAAACAACTCATTAGTCCAAGCTTACAAAATTTTGATTAAATGTTGTGATCGCATATGAAGGGCACGGGGGAAATATGCAAAGCTAAGATAATGAACTGAGAAATTGTTATATTAATAATTTTAACCTTGAAAAAGGGTACATTAAAACTTGAATTAAACAAAATAGTTTGATACATCCCTTACATAAACTTATATCAAAATAGTTTGATATATCCCTTACATAAACTGTTTAACGAATCCTTAAAATCTGGCTGTTTTCCGGCTCTGTGGAAAAAGAGTTATTTAACGCCTATTCATAAAAAAGGTGACAAAAGCAATATATCGAACTATAGACCTATTTGTATTATGTCTGCTTTACCCAAACTTTTTGAGTCATTAGTATTAGATACCATTGTAAAACCTATCAACAATATTTTTGTTCCTAACCAACATGGCTTTATCAGAGGTCGATCTGCCTTAAGTAATTTAACTATCTATAATAATTACATATCCGAATCCCTTAGTCTGAAACAAAAAGTGGATTCTATATATACCGATTTCAGAAAAGCATTTGATAAGGTTCGAAATCACATTCTTATATCCAAACTCCAACTGTTAGGCATCAAAGGTAGTTTATTGACATGGATTATCAGTTACCTCAGTAATAGAGTGCTTAGTGTCAGGATTAATTTTATAGAATCCTATGTATTCGAGGCCACAAGTGGTGTCCCGCAAGGGTCCCACCTCGGCCCAATATTCTTCTTAATATTCATTAATGACATTGTAAACATATTTAAGGATGTACAAGTCCTACTTTTTGCAGATGATCTAAAATTGTTTAAAAGAATATGAAATATATATGATTGCCTAATTTTACAAGCTAATTTAGATGACTTTTTTAAATGGTGCGAACAAAATATGTTATTTTTGAACATTGAGAAATGTCAAGTAATGCGATTTTCCAGAACTCATTCTCATATCTTACATGAATATAATTTAAACAATGTTAAATTAACACCAGTATTACAAATTGTAATCCTCGATAACTTAAATATTATTTTATCATAAATAGCTTTTATCTATGTAAAAGCCCCTACGGGCGTATAACAACAATAAATGAATAAATCATGAAAAAATAAATAAATAAATAAATAATTAAAATAAGTAATTTATAAAGAAAATATATTTGTTTTGTGTGTAGTATAAAAAAACCTTCTTTCTTGTATTTATTAAATTAGTTGAAAAAAGTTAACGGTATCAGAAAATACAGGAAAAAAATATGCAATGTCCATGAAATTGTTAGAATGCAATGCTAATGCAAAACATATGCAATGTCCAAGACTTTGAAGCCTAATTTTATTGTTTACATCCGACATTCGACCATAAAGTTTACGTTTTTCGGTAGTTTGCTTTAGATTGACCTTGTCTTCTTCTTGCGACGACATTTTTCAAAAAATTTTAATGTTTTGGATTATATTTTAATTATAATATCAAAAACACGAGCCAGACGAAGTAATAAAATAACCCCAAAAATTCAAACTGTAAACGTCAAGCCAGCAACCATGGACATTGCTTATGTTTTTCCTGTGCGACTTGGACATTGCTTGATATTGCATCAATATTTTTCTATGAAGATTACTCAGTGACTCTGCTTGCTCTTGCAATTTGTGTTTTGACGTTTTGTTCTATCACATTTGTACTTTACAAAGGCATTGTTAGTTCAAAAAACAAAAAATGTGACATTTCATTTTTTTCCTGTGCCCTTCATATATGTAAATTATGTGGAACAAGTCACCAGTATTAGTGCACGCACCCTGCAACAAACTCCAAAAGCCAATGTCTACAATACATTGATTTATGGAATTCATTGGGTTGACGACCGGTAGCTGCCTATATCCTGGATGGAGGAATTTCCCAAGGTCACTGACGAAGCAGTCGAGTTCAACAGAGGGTGATGGAACTTAAAATAAACTCAATTTTTGCTGATGTATTCAATAAATTTACCTTTCGATTGAACACCATTAGTAAACATTAAAGTATTATTTATAATGAAGAATAAATAATTAATAAATAAAAATAAAGTAGGTATTAAATAAAATACTTTTTATCTAATGTTCTGAATCGTTCCCCCAAAAATTCAATTTTTTAAAATAAAAACAAATCCCAGTTGTAGAGTTCATTGAACCTGAGTAACATAGAGGACCCAGAAGTTACACCATCGAAATTAATATTTTAATAATTTAAACGTTTACTGACAATAGATCGATACACATATATACGTCTCATATTATTTGATCATATTGTTTTTTTTTTTAGTAATTATATATTTCAATTTGGGAGGCGGGATTGGGTACCGCCGCCCCTGGAACCTTTATTGGATAACCAACACCTCTGCCATAGGTCACCCCAAGTGGTTCGCTACGTTTGGTGATTTAGCAGGGGTGCCCGGGTTCATGGGGTGAGGTTTGTCTAGGTATTGGAGGCGGATGACCAGGACATACTGAACCCCAGATTCCTACCCACCCCATAAACCCTTTTCCTTCCCAGAACTCTCCTCTCCTTCCTTTCCCCAAAAAAACCCCTCCACACAGCATCCCCAAAGATGTGTGGAGCTTTGTAAAAAAATATATTTCTTTGTAAAAAAATATATTCTGTGTGGAGCTCATGTAAAAAAATATATATATATATATATACTTATTATTTTTTACATTTTTGTGTGAAACATGTTAGGAATATAATATATATAAAATAGAAATTATATTCGTAGTCCTCCTCACTAGGAGGTCCTGTGCTGAGGGGGACTATGTTTTGGATAAGTTTTCAGCGACTTCTACGGTTTAACTTCATGGTTTTGACAAAGTTTTCCAGAAAATTCTACGCCGACGTTTTAAGTATACTAGTAAGTTCGTTTTCCGATTGTTCTTTCAGCCAACATTTAATGTCCTTAATTCTATTGACAAATGCTCAGCCGTGCATTAAGGTAGGTCACCCAAGTGGTTCGCTAAGTTAGCAGGGGTGCCCAGATTCATGGAGAGAGGTTTGTCGAGGTCTTGGCGGCGGATGTGTTTGCCCACGTACTGCGTAGCTGGTCGGATCGGGGGAGACTATAGGACTCTCTCGAATGGATTAATAGGCCTGTCACTCCAGGACACATTGACCCCAAGATCCTCATTCCAAGAAAACCCTTCACACAGCATCAACAAAGATGAAGTATGACAATATTTTTATAATAAATTAATAAGTAAAATTAAAGAAAATTATAAATATTTGAAAATAACATAAAATTCAATAATCGGTAAACATGTCTAGTTTATAATTTGAAATATATATTATCATTTAAGCGCCCTTGATGTGATTTTTCACAAAAACGGCGCTCTAGAAATTATCCAATTATTATTATTTACGCACCAGATTTAAATGTCCGGGTTAAATTTTCCCCACAGGAAAAACTAAACCCTTTCGCACACTTCCCCAAATGATCATCTAGTCAACCCACTCTATGCAATTGCACTATATAAGTATAATAAATACAAAATAATACAAGAACAACATGTCAACCTACTAGAGACCAAATGGGAATATAATTCACCGACTCCAGATATTTTCATATCAGAGGGATCAGAGGGTTTTTTATTATCATGTTAATTTAAGTACCTTTATGATTGTGATAAATAAATAAATAAAAAAATAATAAAAAAAAATCTACACAATGTACTTGTACGTGCTACTACATAATCTTTCAAAAATATTATCAATCAGCCTAAAGGCAGACCGCTGAAAGCTCCGTTGCAACAAGACTCTTGTACAGTGAAATAGTGGTTACAATGCCGTTTTTCGCTGCAGTAATACAATATGTAATTTATATCTGAAACATCGCATGTATCGGAGGCATTTGGTCTCAGCAGTAACAATGTGGAAAGTATGGATTTGATTCCAATAAAATCAATGGCATGAACTGACCCCAGTCGTCTGGAGGTCACAGCCGCGGAATCCGTCTTGCGGAAACCAATTTACTTCAAGTCGGTGTTCTCATTCAACTTTAGAAAGAACCTTGCTTCTCTGTGATTTCATTGGGGATTGATTTATTTATAAAATAAATAAAGACAGCGATGTCAACTGAAGTAGCCATTCGTGGTGAAACCTCGTAAAATAATTCATTTTGAAACTCATTTGCCGTTCAAAAGAAAGCAATCAATTTGCGGGTTATTTAAATTAAAGATACTGATTTAGGTTTTTGACGCATGTAATGATATGCCGTGGTTTTTCATGGTTCTGCGCAAGGGGGTAAGGTTTGTCTAGGTTATGGTGGCAGGTGCGTTTGCCGGATCGAGAGATACTGGTTGAGGGAGGCCTTTTGATCTCTGGTCGGACTCTCTCAACCTTCCACCCTGCATCTCAGTTGGTGGGATTGATTCATACGTCGGTCACTCCTGGTCATACTGACCCCCAGATTTCTTACCACCCCCCATACGCTTTCCCATCCCAGAACTTCATCTCCTTACTTTCCTTGAAAAAAATTCCACACTACATCCCCTAAGATAACATAGGTCCTGAAGGAAACTATTGTGAAAAATACCTGTGCTTATATATTGATAAACATTTGACATTTAAACAACACGTAGAAAAGCTAAAAACAAAAATCATCCCATTAATTGGTGTATTTGGTAGAATTGCTCCTCTTCTACCAACAGAGGTAAAGAGGGGCTTATACTTTAGCTTAATCCAGTCTCACCTAAATTATTTAATAAAAATATGGGGAAACACATACATTACCTACTTAAACGACTTACAAATAATACAGAACAAAGTTATTAAAAAACTCTTCAACTATAACCCAGACACTCCCACAAAAAAACTATACCAGGAAATGAACCTTTTGAAAATAAGAATATTGTACAAATATAACATAATATGTCTTTTAATCTACAAAATATAAAATGGATTTATACACACAAACACAACATTTATAAAAACATCACAAGTACACGAACATTATACTAGACAGCACAATAAATTGTACACAAAAACTGTCAAGACTGAAAGTGGCAAGAGAAGTATTGGCCACGAGGGAGTTCACATATATAATCTCCTTCCAGATAACCTAAAAACGGAAAAGAATATAAAAACCTTAAAAAAAACTATTTAAACTTAAGATCTTGGAACAAAATTAAAAATATTATTTAAGTTAAGAAAGCGAAATATTATATTTCTTTTAACTTAATAATAATAATAAATAATTAAAAAATTGTCTTCAGAACCTCTTGTGCGGAGCTGATGTAAAAAAAACCTCTTACACAGATGGCCAAAATTTCCTACGAAATACCGTATTCAGGCTGAATGATCTCGCGGCAGGGTGAAACCGGTCTGTTCTGGAAACAACTTTACAAAGTTTTTTAATCTTGATCTTACTTTGCGTCGTATTAAGGGAAGCCAATATAATCGTGTGCCATGTGCAGAGATTTGATCGAATTAACTTTGCGAAGGTCTGAAAAAATTAAGTGCGTGTTTCAAAAACATGTAGGCGTTATTTTGCAGGCAATTGTTAAATAAATTAGAAGTAATACTTTTAAATTTATTTAACAAACACAATTGAATATTTTTTTAGCTGCTTGCGGCGATAATCAAATCTGTTTATTTTTCGCATTTCAAGGCCAAATAAAATTGAAATAATCAAATGAATATTCGTTCGACTATGTACCCCTCTTCTGAAGCTGGTAATATATAGGGTGGCGCAAAACTACCGTTTTATTTTTAATCTTATTGTAATGTATAATAAGATTCAAACCATATCGGTAGTTTTGCGCCACCCTTTATTATTTGATTAAATCTACCAAAGTTGTTATCGATTATATACGTTTGTGCCATACTCAATTGAACAACAAGGGTTATTTATTACCAAAAGGAGATGTAGTGCTTTATACACTTAACCCAAAGAATTCATGTATTGGTTACATCGTAAGTAATATCATGGAAAGCAACCATGTACCTACAATGACGCTATATGTAAATATTTATAGATCAACACAAAACTATACCAGGTTCTGAATAGAAAACGGTAAAAGTACAAGAATACCCTACAAGGGTAAATCCTATCCCGAGAAGAAACTGAATCCTAACCCCAAGGGCTCGTTTTGTTTTACAAATGAGCAGTCATAAATAATAAATATTTACATCCGAGAGATGGTAATAATTCTTACTGAATAAAGGTATTCAAGTTTACAGAACGTGAACATATTATATTACGTGCTTGATATGGCAGGTATTTTTCGGTCCTGTTAGGTCACAACATCATGTTTGCTGTAATATATTTTTTATCTCCTACATTATTAAGATCGGGTTATATTGTAGCCAGTGGCGGCTGCTGCCCTGAGAATGTGGTGGTTCACTGACAATCCCTACCTACCTACTTATGACAAAAAAGTATTAATTAGGAATACTAAATTATTAATTTAATTTCAAACAAACTGTTATTTCCTTTTGTATATTCAACACTGGTTGCACTCATTTTTGTAATAAAATTATATATTAATAAATTTGGTTATTGGTATTTAATTCAATCAATATATAAAAAAAAAACAATGACAATTTTCACGGCACGGTCCAAACGCGCGCCGCTAGACTGCGCTAGACGCAAACTGATCTATGATCTTCGCAGAAATTCGATTGTATTCGTGTCATTCGGGTCATGGTTCATGGTCAATCGGTAAACTTCGGCAAGGATCGGATTATGTTGGGTGGGTGGCACACCGATTCAAGCTAAATTCTGGTAAAAATAGCGAAATCGATACGCTTTCGATGTTTTAAATATCCCATACAAAAATATGATTTGGTTCGATACGAAGGCGCCCGGCAGCCGCGCTATGGGAGATTAAGCGTTCTCCCTGATAATATTCGTAGCATTATATTGGTAACTAATATTTTGAAAAGATTAAATTAGAGATTCTGTAGATTTAAATTAGAGATTTTATAGTCTTCAGTAAGTAAATAAAGTAAATTTGGACATTATAATTTGCCAGTGCCGCACACGAATACACTGTGCGACCAGCCTCCCTTGATTGTAGCCCCATCTAAAGTCCCAGGTAAATCCTCGCGTTTCTCTTTTAACCTTCTCACTTAGTTACGTACTATGAATTTGTTAATCTAACCTTGGTTATTATTTATATTTTGCGGTGCGCAATTACTCCACAATGTATGAATTAAAAACTATTCGATTCTGATAATTTCATTTCTATGTAAAGTTGGTACGATACTTTCATTACATATTTTTTTAATGAATGATTCCATGTTGGTTAACATTGTCGGCGTATTTTTGTTTTTTTTTATTATTTATTAAAGTATTTTTTCAATTTATATAGAATATCCGTACAAATATAGGGAAAATATTTTTAAAACATGCACTGCCGAATCCAAAACCGAACGCCCAGAAAACTCCATCGCTAGGGTAAAGGCTAAATTTATACTTTAAGCACTGATTTCAAAGAAATCCTACATTTAATAAAATAGTTCCAATCATCTTTCCTTAATAATAATAATAATAATAATAATATTTGGCTAATTAACATAGCACCGTTTTTGCGAAAAATCACTCCAAGGGCGCTGTACAAATAAATATATTAAAGATATCATATTACTGGCTTACAACTAAGATTTACAATTATAACTAGTGACTTAAATCTAAGACTTATAACTAGTGACTTATATTACTGGCTTACAAATAAGATTTACAATTACAACTAGTGACTTAAATCCAAGACTTATAGCTAGTTACTTATATTACTGGCTTACAACTAAGATTTACAATTATAACTAGTGACTTATAGCTAGTGACTTATGGCTAAGACATATAAATGCTGACCTGAAACTAGTGACTTATGACTAAGACATATAAATGCTGACCTAAAACTAGTGACTTACTAACATATATATTTACAATTAAGATTAGCGCCAGAAGAAGTAAGAAGTTTTTACATAATATTACAATTTAAGAACGCGGGTGTAAAAATGATCTTAATGGGTTAACTCAACTTTATGTATCTACCATCGTCAAAAACCAAATATGTGTGTCGACATTTACTTAAGAAGGTACCAGGATCATCTAAAAAGTACACCTAAAAAGTACACAAGATTTGGACTAAAAGTTCTAACTTCGACAAAAAAATGCTCCCTTTCGTTCCAATGTTTTGTGAATAAGTACATATGTTTAGAATCAGCGGAAACAACCTTATTATTATTACAGAGTAAAAATCAAGAATATTATGAGTAAAATTGAAGCCGGAGATTCATATTTGTTCCAGTTAAACTACGGAAATTATCCATATAGATTCCCCGAATAGCTGAAACGAACGATCACCTGGCTCTCTTCAGATTGAGGTTAAAAAAACCACCGGCATTTTTTCAAGCCAATGACAGTCGTTGGGGACCATTTTTGACACTTTTTAGTCTGTATATCCAGATAAAATTGTGTGGTTCTTTTAAAGTGAAAACTTTTTTAGCACCGTTGTGATTTGAAACTCGATGAAACGGAAACGAGCGACACTAAAAAGAGACAAACATATACATGCATCGGATTTAGCCTACGAGAGAACGAGATATCAATAAAATATTTATTGAATTTACAGGTACTCGGTCCAATATAATACGATAAATCCACGGTCTCACGCAAGATTTCTTAAGTGTAGCGGTATAAAGCGCCTGACGAACATCAGCGGCTAGACATTTATGGAACCAAGGATCGAATCCTACGAAATCCAAAAAAAAAAAAAAAAAATTGTAAAATCAATATCTAATCTTCAAATCACTTCAAAATAAACAGGCAAAAATGCGACATCTAGCGACTCCGAAGAAGAAAATAAAAATACTAATACGAAGACTAGATGTATAGGAAAAGGTGCACCGTAATTTGACGTCAAAAATATGGAATAAATCATCCTTCACATGATAAGAAAAGTGTTTCGTAGTCTTCCCACTCTTGTCTACTTTAGTTTTCTGAAGGTTTCGCTTCTATCGCGTGTGAATTGCGCACTCTGATTTTTTTATCCTTGTCGGATTGCGTCTTCGGTTGTTAAGAATTCTATTTGAGTTTACTATTTATAAATACTCGAAACTAATTCGAATATTTATTTGAAACTTTGACAAACTTTGAGAAAACAGCTAAAATTCTGGTTAAGATTTGATATATAAAATACTTTAGTACAGAATATACGAGTACATAATGAATTTTGGAGTGAATTTTGGAGTGGGGTACTCAGGTACCCATTATTTCAATACCTTGTTCTTAAAGGTAAACATATTTTTCGTTTGAAATATTAATGTTTTTCTTGGTGGTTTTCGCGTTTGAATATTGTTTACCCAAAATTATTCCCATTCAGATCAATATAGATATTTCCCTTTGAGAATTCTTTCCAGGAAATTATCCCAAGGTTGAAAGAACAATGGTGTAGAACTGTGATTTTATTTTACCGATAAATCGACTTTTTTCTGATTTTGATGTCGAAATTATATTCATGAGTTTAGTTTCGTGGAAAATTTGTGTAATTCATATAAAACTAGGGGTACCCGGCTTCGCTCACGGAGTTGATATGAGATTGAACTGTCATTTGAACCCACGACGGATATTGCTTTATATACCCCTACCAATGTTTACCCGTACAAAAAAGGCATTTTTGCCCTGTTTAATTTATATTTACCTTACTAACCTATTTTTTGGAATTTGTTTTTCCTGTTAAACACTTGCATACTGCTTACTAACAACATATGCAAGGACACTGGAGGTCTAAATTATTTCAACATAAATAAATATAGCAACATATGCAGGGACACTGGAGGTCTAGATTATTTCAACATAAATAAATATAGCTTCGTTTAACAAAAAAATTTAGAATCTTGAGAGAGCCTTGAAGGAGTAACCATCTGTTACTTATACCAGGGCGGGTAAGTGGTGAATAACCTCCAATTTACAAAAAACGCATTTTTCTTTTGCCCTGTTTAATCTAAATTTGCCTTACTAACCTATTTTTTAGCAAATTGTTTTTCCTGTTAAGCATTTGCATACTGCTTACTAACAACGTATGCAGGGACACTGGAGGTCTAGATTCTTTCAACATAAATAAATGTAGCTTCGTTTAACAAAAAAAAAAAGAATCTTGCGAGAGCGTTGAAGTAGTAAACATCTGTTACTTATCAGGTCGGGTTAGTTGTGGATAATCTCCAAAGCACAAAAAAGGCTTCGAATGATCCACAATATTTCAGAACATTCCTCAACATTCGAGAGTGTTCTGGAATATTCCACAATGATCTGGGATGTTCTGGGATGTTCCCGAACGTTCCAGTCTATTCCCGAACATTCCAAACATGACAGAATATTACGGGTTGTGCTGGAATGTTGTGGAATGCTTTTGCATACTCTCGAATGTTCTTGACTGTTCTAGAAATTTCGAGAGAGCGAAACTTCCAGCCCTTGTATCTTCAAAAACACACCCTTCGGGTAAATACGGGAACCTTCTTGATGGATGGGGGATAGTGGGGCTACCACACCATATAGCTCCCTTGATGGTACCGGGACTCGTTTCTTTTCTCTTACGATGTATTATAATGATTACGCGATAAACGATAAACTCACAATGTATTCGCATATTAGTTAAAAACAAGGTTAGTGAGAAAAAATATCACGAGTAATTAAATATTGAAATAAAGATGGTAAAAAAATCATCACATAATCCTACTCAAACATCACCACCAATATTCACGAGAAGTAGAATTTAGCTAGTTATTATCTTATTTCATTGGAAGTAAACAACCTTGATAGTTGAGTTCTTTGCTCTGTCTCCCGCACTTTCCCGAATTTATAACTGCGAAAACAACCCGATTATAACACCTTCAAACCAGTGGCGGTTCTTGGACTAAATCAGTCGGAGTTCTACAATAAATCGATTTAAAAAGGAAAGACAATCCGCTTTTTGTGAAAAGTTTTTTCTTTTTCATTGAAAATGTGGAGTCACGTCATTATAAAGACTGCAGATCTAGAAGACCGCTTCGAAAAGATTTAACACATTTTTTTGTATGTGGACTTCAAAAATAATCGTAAAATAATATCTTTGAGTGTCTTCTATTGTAGCGACTTGAAATAATAAGTCCGTTGACTTATACATTTGTGTCTTGGGAATGGGTGCCATTCATAGACATATGAATATTAATAGACCAGAACATAAAGGTGAGGGGAAGAAACCAACTACTGCGGGGCGCAGAGCGGGAAGATGAATTCGGTGATATTTGATTCGTCAATAACTCAATCTGAGAGTATATGGGCATCTCGCATTATAATATCACCATTTAGTTCTTAAAAGTAAACTCTGCTCTTTAATGAATAGACCTTTTTACATGGGAGCGCGATTTGCTCGCCGCGAAATGAAAAAATTTACACATTCCAAATACAGCAAAGTAAAGTTCGTCTATTTTCATAGTCCGTTATTTTGTTGACGTATTTAGTTAAGACACTTTTACAAATGTTTCATAATTTACTTACCCCAAAAACAGCGACGAGCACACGCCATGTGTCTCGAGTGATGGTGTGTGTTACAAAAACGACCATATTATGTGATCTGAATAAGCTTATAATAAAGTAAAATAATGCTTTCCTGTGGAATGTAATACGACAATTGGGTTTATTCTCTTTTTCACTTCTATTTTTACACGTTTTCAAAACACAAGCCACTATTTTTGCCGTGTTATTTCGTAAAATGCACCGATGGGTGCTCGACGCTGGCTCGCAGAAGAATGATGACATCACATTTTTTAGATTCACGCGAAGCCATACTCGATCCCAGCCGGTTTCAATGGAACCGGTATGGGGAGGGGGAAATAATACGCTTTTATCGCTTAGGGCAGGTCTATTAATATTCATATGTCTATGGTGCCATTAAATAAAGTGAGTGATTTTAAAAGCGAAAATAATAGTTTACCTACTTAAAATCGGTTTTTTTTTATTTTTTTATTTTTTATTAATAAAATTTCTTTATTATTTATTTACAGTTTTTTTACATTTTTTAAATTAAGTCCCGTTAAACTGATTGATATCAGTTTGTCAACGGGTTCTTTTGACAATTACTTTTTTTTAAATTGAGACAGGTACATAAAATAAACAGGTACATGAAAAAATAAATTGTTAATAAAATTTATAAGAAATACAGATCAGAGAAAATGAAAGAGAATAAAAAGAAAAGACAAGAGAAAATAATAATGAAAAAAACATTAAAACGAAAAGCGGAAATAACAGAAATTAGTACAAAAAAGTTCTTTCACTTAACCATTTTTTTAGCGTACATTTCCTTCTGAAACTCAATTCACAGCTTTTTATTGCGTTGGGTAACATGTTGTAAATTATTGGAACAAGGTATTCTAGAGTTCTTTGACCGTATTTATTTAGGTATCTGGGAATTATAAGTCCATCATTTGCAGTTAGTCTTGTATTATGAACATGAACTACTAGTTTATTATATTCAGATTGAGATGTATGCTGACTCGCAATTTTAAGCCACAATATAGCACGAATAGATAATAAATTTACAGAGTTGTATAGTAATGATTTTGGTATGTCATGTCTTTGTTCGTATTCAGTTTTTTTTTAATAATAATTTTACCAAAGAATATTGTACGTTTTGCACTGAAAGAAGATTTGTTTTTGTTGAATGTCCCCATGTAGTTAATCCATATCTTATTAGGGATTCCGCCAATGACAGATATACTAATCTAAGAGTATTTAGTGGAACAAAAAACTTCAGTCTATAAAGTTTGCTCACTATAGCTCTAAGCCGTGTGCAAACTTTTTGTATGTGTATATCCCATTTAAAATTACAATCAATTGTTAAGCCTAGATATACGTATTTAGAGACTAGTTCAATATTTTTACATGAGCATGGTTGTATCACAGAATTATGGATGCAATTAAAATCATGAGAAACAATTTTAGGAGTTATGGTGATGTTGGCATGAGGGGATCTGATGTGCATAAGCTTTGTTTTTTTAGCATTGATTATTAAACCTACATCATGTGACCATTTTTGAAGAGTGACAAAGTCTATTTGCAGTAAAGTACTTGCAATTAATAAATCCTCATGTGAAATAACTAATGCAGTATCATCAGCATAAACATAATGTTTTACGTGAGAGAAAATCAATGTCATTGCAGTAACATATATAATATACAAGGTAGGACCTAGTATGGACCCTTGTGATACGCCTGCGTAAACGTTCTTTTTTTTGCTATAATGATCTAAAATTTTTACACAAATCTTTCTATTTTCAAATTAATTAACAAATAATTTAAGTAGGTTTCCTGTAATTCCAATTTGTTCTAGAGTTTCTAGTAATTTACTATGATCAATTGTATCAGAGGCCTTTGAATTATCAATAAATAATACGAGTACATGCTTCCTTTTATTAAGATCATTATTAATTGTATTTGAAAATTCTTGAAGTAGTAGATCTGTGCTCTTTGTGCGCGAAATAATTGTTAAAAAGCAGACTCAAATAAATAAAAATTGTAATCTTTTACTCGATAACAAAGTAAATATTGAGATGCGCTAATTTTATTATGAAGGTGAATATTACTCGTAAATCTGCGAAAGTTCTTATGTTAGAAGCCCACAGACGCAGAGCAAATACTTCACCCGAAAGAGTTCGGTTACGTTTGGTTCCGAGTCAAATAACATAAATATAAATACTAGTGTTCGACCGAAAAAGGACCTTCTACCGAAACCGAAACCGATCTTCAGTATCTGTCTCAGTTTCGGCCGAAACCGAAACTTTTTTTAGACATGTTTAACCCGCTAAACGTGTTTTATCGCAGTTAAAATCAAGTATCTGAAGGTCACACACAGTTAAATCATGGCAGGTAGTTTTTTGGGTTGTTAAAATTATAACCTAATCCAATGATAATTATCTAAAAACAAATGCGCTGTAAGTAATGAATGAATGTGTGAATCAAATTTAATCTCTTTTTCTTTTATTTTTACATAATTCTCATCATTCATAAAACCGAGTGAATAACTTAACGGAAAGACCTTCAATGCTTAATAAATGCCAATAAAATATGTGAGACAAAAGAAATAACAAAACAAATACTTACATACTCACTATGCGCGAGAAATAACACATTAACTCACAACACAATCACGCCGGACCGGCCGGCGAACTCAGCTGATGATGGCGGGTGACACATGAGCCACGAACTCATCCGAAGTCAGCCGAACAACGCGCAATAATTTACGAACGCAGAGTTTCGGTACGACTTTTCTGCCGGAACCGAAACTAGATTTTTTTGCCGAATCCGAAATTGAACCCGAACCATCAGTCGGTCACTAATAAATACCCTCTAGCACCGTTAGGAACAGACTTTACGATGTGTGAAATATACGTAGGTTTTTTAGCTTCTTGGTGCGTTCTGGAATCTCATTGTAGTTTTTTTCTACGTAATTGTAACGGGATGTTCATTCGTACGAGCGGATTTTTTAAATTATGGAGCTGTTCAAACTGTATAATATTTCAATCCATGTGAGTATTGTTTGCTGTAGTTATTCTTTGGTGGTTCACTGCACATCCGCACATTAGGGAAAACCGCCACTGCTCCAAACTATGTTACTATTGCCGGCCCGTGGGGTGAGGAGCATGTACCCAATATCATTCGGGTAGAAGGTACTTTTATTCTTTCGTGACGTATTTCACGTGTCTTTTCGGAAATGAAAAAGTTCTTGTCCACAGAAAAAGGTATTATTCGTTATTTTGAGGTGAAATCTAATTTCACATAATAACAGTGGTATGTGCGAAATGAACGACCAATCGGAATATTTCTGAGAATTTCCTGTTTTCGTTTTGTTATGTTCTCATTGATTTGTCAGATGTTCGTGTTTTTCTCAAAATATCCTGTCTTCTGTTCAAATCTGGTAAGCATGATTTTATTACGATGTCATAATGGAAAAATGCGATAATAATATTAAGATATCTATCTTTCTATCAATAATGATATTAATGGTGGTTCTTCTTACTTACACAAAAAAACTTGTAATGTCGTCGTGCGAGAATACATTAATAATAAATCCGGTAGAATTCAAGAAGTGTTAAATCCTTGCCTCTACATACTTATGTATATTAAGGAGTTCTAGCTTTTAGTTGTAATATTAGGTCCTTACATATGAAATTGGCGTTTTGTATGGGAGGAACATAAAGTCGATTTTTTTTAAATATAATATATTTATTTAATCAAAGTATGTACCATTGATATCTATGTATGCACTTTTGCCATCTCATAGGAAGTTCATCGATCCCTTTACTAAAAAAAACATTCGGACGGGAATCAATAAAATCTTTGAAGGCGGTTTGGACTGCCCCATCGGAGTTGAATTTTTTCCCTTGCAAGAAGTTATCCAAATTTCGAAAAAAATGGTAATCTGTTGGGGCGAGGTCCGGAGAGTACGGTGGATGTCTTAGACATTCCAATTGAAGCTCCTCTAATTTGGTAGCCGTCTGTTGTGCAGTGTGTGGTCTAGCGTTCTAACGCGCATTTGTAGATTTGCTTCATTCAATTCGTGAGGTACCCACCTTTCAAGCTTTTTCACCTTCCCAATTTGCTTCAAGTGGATTAAAACAGTTTTATCACTAACATCGCAGCCTGCAGCTAACTCGCACGTGGTTTGCGATGGATCCGCTTCCACAATAGCCTTCAATTCTTCATTATCAACTATGGTCTCCGGCCGTCCACGGGGCTTGTTCTGCAGGTCGAAATTTCCAGAACGAAAACGTTGGAACCAAAAACGCGCTGTGTTTTCTTTTGCGGTACCGTCGCCATACACATCATTAATCCTTCAAGCCGTTTCTGCAACACTGGTGCCACGGTGGAACTCGTACTCGTAAATAACGCGATATTTCAAGTTTTCCATTTTGTAAACTAAGTGACGCAAAGAAAAAAAACAATTAAGTAAAAAACAAATGAATTATAATTTTCAAAACACAAATACACGAGCAAATAGCTGTATAAATTTGAATTTGGAATTCCTAACCAAAGAGAAGATATTTGAGATCAAAGTTGCCAGTATGGCAAAACGCCAAATATATTACATTTCATTGCATACGAAGTATAATATTTTTCATATGATTTAGTTAAATGAATTTGGTATCAAAAGGTACCAACTCTAAAATTTACATTATTTTGAAAGCTGTGAATGTCTATATTAGTCGCTTAAGCTTAACGAAATTATGATCTATGTAATGTAAATGTCAATATAATGTTTAACCATTTTGTACGTCGGTAAATGGATAGCCAACGTATTTCCTGAACAATCCATATTATATTTGGCGTATGTAGAAATAAAATTATTTTCGATTTTGAATATAATCATCAGATCAGATTACTTATTTTGTAGAACGCACAATATTGAAATAGTTGTTGATAATGTTATTTAGAATCATGTAGAAAAATATTAAAACATAGTTCAATTTTTTTTTTCATAATAACATTGTGGATAAAACAAATACCTCGGAGAGTTGAGGTATTTATTCTCTCAATCCTTAAATTAGGTGATAATCTGCAAGAGCGTACCTGTGTTCACGGCGATATTAAAAAAATAATAGCCAAGATTTTCAACTAACAATTACATCTTATCAATAAAAATCTCGTGTCACGGTGCTTTTTTTTGTTACATGAGCTCCACACAGGTGGCCCTGAGGAAACTAATTTCCCTCAGGGCCTATGCCATCTTTGGGGATGCTGTGTAGAGGGTTTTTTTTGGGGAAAAGAAGGAGAGGAGAGTTCTGGGAAGGAAAGGGGTTAAAGGGATGGGTAGGAATCTGGGGTTCAGTGTGTCCTGGTCATCCGCCTCCAATACCTAGACAAACCTCACCCCATGAAACCGGGCACCCCAGCTAAATCACCATACGTAGCGAACCACTTGGGGTGACCTATGGCAAAGGTGTTGGTTATCCAATAAAGGTTCCCGGGGCGGCGGTACCCAATCCCGCCTCCCAAATTTTTACATATATTTTGTGGTCGCACTCCTCCAAAACGGTATTACCGATTTTTATGTATTTTTTTTATATATATTTGGTAGGTATGATAATAGGTTTTAAAGTATATTTCATACCGCTAGGTGATTAGATGTCCCTATCCAGAAAAAAAAAGTTTTTTTTTGACAATTTTTTGTTGTTGTATTTTTTTTATTTGGCATAAAAAAATACCTATAATCCCAAATTTTAACCGTCCTCCCCCTACCCTCCCATTTTTTTATCGCGATTTTAGCTTTTTGTTCGAACAAATTAAACCGTTTTTCGTATTTCAAACAGAACGAAATTATTTATATTGTTGAATGACAAATAGCGCTACGTCCGCCTCATCGAACTTTCATCCACACATGCGCAAGACATTCACGAGAAGCATCGCGTCATTTTGATATTTCATTCGGCATCATGATCTCGCGGGGGCAAACCATCGAGCTTATTTGTGTTGACTAAAGACGGACTGACAAAAAATATCGTACACTCAATTGCTCTTCAAAAATCGTATTGATTTTTCTTTTTTTCATTTTCGTACTTTAGTTTTAGGCGTCTTTTGCTTTTATCGGCGGTCATCGTCTACAGCGCTCCATTCCTCTTTCTGTCATAGATCCCATCCCCATAGACTTACAACCAAATTATTTACTAGAAATAATGTATATGGCAAAACAACGTTTATCGGGTCTGCTAGTAATATATAAAAATCGTTTACTAAGTATTCTTTTTTTTTCCTTTTTTTCTTCCACTAAGAACTTCAATACAAATAGAAACAAGAGTACTTTTCGTAATATAATTTAGGTGAATTTTTTAAAAACATGTTTTATTATATTCGGTTCCATTCCAACTCAGAATGAAACCAACTCAGAACCACCTCAGAAAGGTTATTAAAAGCTTTAAAATAGCCGGTAACCCAAACCTAACTTAACCAATTTAACCATTTTTTATATTTTATTATCATCACTCTTAATGACCTTTCTGAGATGGTTCTGAGTTGGTTTCATTCTGAGTTGGCCAGACACCATTATATTCTACCCTTATTGTTTTCATAATAATTTGAAAATCAACACATTCAAATTTTGTGTTACATTTTTTCTCGCGGTGTATTAATCCCACTAAAAAGTTGTGTAGGTGTAAACCATCCCTGAATACCAACTATCCTACACACCGAGCTGCCAGCTGACAGCTACCAGAAAACGCTAAGGATTCCCCTCACGTCCCTGCCCGCCCTTCTTGACAGTACAGCGGGTGATTAAACAACTTCCTTACCCCCTAGTAATAAGGTGAATTTTCTTAAATTTAGCGTATGAAGTATGGAGAACGTGAAAGGTCGCACTTTAAGGAATTCAGTAGTTTGAATTTTCGTGTGTGGAACAACTTATAACGGGGTATGGCCGTAAATCAACCGTTGGTATATCATACGTTGCTGGTTGGAATAGTTGCTGGTATGTTTTGTATGGCAAGAACACTCATATATGATTTTAGATTTTCACGGCCAAATGTATCTTCGTTATTTGCTTTTGGGGTGTTGTGCCGTGTTACGCTACCTCCTCCTTAGCCAACGTTTTGGACAGCATTACAGTATCCATCAACAGGGCAGATGTGTAATTGTTAGTGGTGAAATGTCTGCTTAAGTACTAAGAAGCGATACCGTGTTGCCAGCTCCACTCCAATACGAGGTGATATTACAGTATACTTCAAAATGGTTTTATGCATTTAGCCTTGGTGTAGCCGTCTTGGTGTAGCATGACACCCCAAAAACAAATAACTCTCGAAAAAAAGAACAATCACGTTTTAGTAAAAAATAAATATATCGCACATCCATTAGAAAAGGGTCGTAAGTATAAAAATAAATTCTACAGGACAGCGAAAACAAATGTTGAAACATGCGGTCCCGTCGAAAAGAGAAGCCAGCGACATCTCACGTAGATAGAGTGATCTAACTTAAATGCGGCTTTCGTATGGCATAGATAAGCATTTTAATATTCAGAGATGAAAATAAAATTTTATAAATAGAGAATTTTGACTTACCACCCTTTTCTACGGGATGTGCGATATATAACTACATTTTTAAATTTTAATGACGCAGAAGAGTCCCAAATACCCCAGATCGTCTGAGAAAGTGGAAATATGGCATCCTCAATTGGGGTATGCTGTGAGGCTAAATATAGTCGAGAGGGAAGGAAATTGGAAAGATGAAGAGAAAATACGGAATTGATATGAGATTTCAAGGCTTTCTTTTTTTAAATACTTTTTGACTACAGAAAAAAATCGAAATGTGCACGACTCCATCTCAAAAACAAAACTAAAACATTTCGTAAATTTATAAAAACATTTTTCTCATGGTCTCTTACATTGCAGTACCTAGTGCCACTTTTAAACACATTTTCGCAAATGGCCATGATAAACAAACTGTCACTTGGGTTAAATGAACAAAATAAAAGTTTAAAATTAGGCGAAACAAACTCCTTGTGACTACTTTGTTGGTCTAGTTACATTGGTGGGGTATCCAAGACCAAGTTGAGAGAGAACTGGAAAGGTCGTTGCATGATATAATAATCTGACATTTAAAAAATACCAGAACCTTCATCGTATTCGGATAAGTTATATCACGTCCTTTGACATTTAACGATATTTTTTGTAGAATTATTTACATCCGTCTGCCAGTAGGTAGGTACACATACTGGATTGTTTTGGATGCTTTACGTGATATTTTACGTTAAAATTAGTTCTTTAGCACATACTTTTGAATATTTATTTTCAAATAAATGATCTGATATTGATGGTTTAAAATTCAAAGAATCATTACTTCAAATGAAATTAAAACCGCTGAAAATTGTTCCTTAATTATATAACTAACTAACCATCACGCCATTTCTCCGCAGGGATAGGCAGAGAGGATGGACCGCCAAACAACTCGATCTTGGCACACACTCCTTGCCTCACACCCATACATCGTCTCATACAAGTTCCTCTATTATTCCGACTCTTCACATGGCCCGACTCAAGTATCTGATTCATTTGGTCGTGCCATATCTTCCTCGGGCGTCCCCGACTTCTTCTACCATTCACACTTGCGTCATATATTCTCCTTACACTCCTTTCCACGTTCATTCGCTCCACATGCCCAAACCATCTGACGTCCCTTTCTTAACCCTTCCGCAGCCAACTGGGGCCGAAGGTAGACCCCAAAATAACTATCCTTCTTATATCTACTTAAAGACATGAAATTTATTTTTAGTATTTTAGGTATTCCTGCGCAAAGGATTAATACATAATATGCCATTTAAAAAAAAATGTGAAAAAATCGTTGATTGCAGGAAAAAATATTTTGTCAAATATAGGTAGGTAATATTCCCTGCAAAAACATAAAAAACAAAAAAACAAAAAAATCAAAAAAAGAAAAAGTGTTTTCTTTGGTTTAAAAGTTTAAAAAAAAAAAAAAAAATGGGGTCATCAGCCGACCCCCACGGTTACGGACGTCCTGTTTGGCATCTTGGCCTGTCAAGAGTTAATCTTACTCATTACGCTTATATCAGCCTTGCATTCTTCGCGGATCTCCACAAATCTCACACGATCGTACATGGTTTTACCACACATATGCCTCAGGGATATAATTTAATTATATACGTAACCAATTTTTTTTAAATATTCGTGATGATTTTCAGTGATAGTTAAATTTAGATGCGAAATATGAAGAGTTATATTATTTAAAAAACATTTCGTTCATGATGGCAAATTTAAGTGGTTCCAAAAATGTGTTCTAGGAGAGTATATAATCCTAAAAGGATTACATTAAAAATAATAAAGTTTTTAAAAGTCTAAAAATGTACATTTCGGGAATAACAAACCCTTTATTTTTGACGATAATTCTGCTCGCATGGGTAACTAAGTGAGTATTAAATAACTAATAATTTAAAGCGACATTTACAGAGTCTGTATTCTGCGTCACGCGATTTCTATTGTAGGCTTTTTGGAAAAATGTTTTTTTTTAAAAGCTCCTAACTAGAATAATAATAAATAAAAAAAAGTACATGCTTATCTTTCAGACGCACAGAGTTTGTAATAGGCTGTAGGAAAAACAGTAAATGTTTTGATATTTAAAAAAATTACCCATTCGTGCAAGTTTACATTAGCAATGGCGAGACTGCTAGCGCGTCTGCAACCGATTTTGATTGGAAATTACCACATCAAATATCAGCTTTATTTTTTCATAGGAGCTATAAGCTAATTCATGATCATCATCATCACTATTGGCTCTACAACCCCTGGTGGGTCTTGGCCTGCTCAAGAGTCTTCCTCCACAAATCTCGGTTTTGTGCCAGCTCTCTCCAGTTTGGAAGCTCCAAGATAGATATGTCTTTGAGGACGTTGTCGCTCCAACTTATTCTTGGCCTTCCCAGGCTCCTCCGCCCTATTGGTCTTGAGTTCAGCAGGGACTTTGGTGCTTGATGCTCGGTCATTCTCTCCACATGACCCAGCCACCGAAGTCTTCCCAATTTTATAAATTTAAAAATAAGTAATTACTAATATTTAATTATAAGCTAATTACTGGATATTTATATAAAATTTTCTTTTTTCTACCAAAAAAATACCTTTGCCATTTTGGAGGAAAATCAACACTATAATATCAGTATTTCGGTGGTAAAGTTTTTTTTTTTGTAAAGCTTTTTTTATGTTCATAAGACAGGCAAGATGCCCAAATATTTACATAAAGTTTAGTAGGGCAAGGGGAACGAGATAGGGGAGAGGAAGGTGGGGAAATACCTGTCTATTCAGATCTGGTCACTAAACACGGCTAAAGCCATTTTCAAGCAGCGTTCCAATTCTGAATCGTGATCTTTTACCAGGTTAATACTGAGAGTATCTTCCACTCTGAAACGTTCCGCAAATATACTATATATTATTTTGAACGGATTAATTGTGAAATAACATAAATTATTCAAATAAAATTTATTTGTGCACGCTGGGATTCGATCCCGCAACCTTCGGATTGTAAGTCAAGAGCGTTACCCCTCGACCACGGCGGGGGTCAGTTGTATTAATTAGTAGATGTTCCTGCAGATGGCAATAATTAAACATTTGTCGCATTGCCGAAAAGCACTGCTTTTATGGACACACCAACGAGTTGTCCCTCGCACACATACTAGAGTCAAGACTTGAATATTTTGACATCTACGTCATTTTGAATGATTAGATACTGCTTTTCACAAGTGTAGTTGGGCGGTATTTTTAAATGTGAAGATTTTATTGTTGCAATAATAATATATATGTACATTGTTATATCATTTTTTCCAAACTTGACGATAAACAGAATATTATTTCGAATAATAATATTCCGTTGCCATCTGAATCAGATATGCGCGATTTTTGGACAAACATTTGGAGTAAAGATATAAAACATAATAAGGCAGGTAACTGGATAGAAAATGAAGAACTCAATTGTTCAGACATTGAACAAATGAGTTTTTCTGATATATCGGTTGAATTGTTAGCCAAAATTATAAAAAATACTCATAATTGGAAAGCCACGGGTTGCGATTGGATACATAATTTTTGGTACAAACGTCTAACTACTTTACATCCTCTTTTTGCAAAAAATCTTTCAAAACTTGTCAGAGAACCTCAAAATTTTCCTAATTTTCTAACTAAGGGCATTACTTATATGTTGCCTAAAAGCGAACATATTAATAATCCCTCTCAATATAGACCCATTACATGTCTACCGACAATATACAAAATTTTAACCTCTTGCTTGACTGATTTAATATATTCTCATTTGGATGAAAAAAATATTTTATCTGAACAACAAAAAGGTTGTCGCAGAAAACATATGGGATGTAAAGAACAGTTAGTTATTGATTCGGTAATTTTAAAACAAATTCAAAATCAAAAGCGTAATTTACATACTTGTTATATAGATTATCAAAAAGCTTTTGATAGTGTCCCGCACTCGTGGGTGATCAAAATATTAAAAATATATAAAGTTAACCCAATTATAATTAGCTTTTTGAAAAATATTATGTCCTTTTGGAATACAGATTTGCTAGTTAATTTAAAAGGTAAGAAAATAGTAGTACCGGGCATTTCAATAAAAAGAGGGATTTTTCAGGGAGACTCATTGAGCCCTCTTTGGTTTTGCTTAGCATTGAATCCCCTTTCTAAAATGTTAATTAAAAGCAAGTTTGGAATAAAAATTAAGGGTAATACAAGAGAGAGTAGTATAGTTTCACATCTATTATATATGGATGATATAAAATTATTTTCAAATTCTGAATCAAATTTAGAGAAAATGATTAAGGTAGTTAAAATTTTTTCAGATGATATTAAAATGACTTTTGGTTTAGATAAATGTAAAACTATCCATATAGAGAAAGGCAAAATTGTAGATGGAGACGAGGGTATATTTAGAAATTTCAAAATTCAAAGTATGAAAGGGGATGAGGTTTATAAATATTTAGGATACCCGCAATCGAATAGATTAGATCACACTAGTATTAAAAATGATATTAGGATTAAATTTCAAACTAGGATCAGAAAAATTTTAAAATGCAATCTATCTGCTAAAAATTTAGTAAAAGCAATAAATACTTGGGCAATACCTCTACTAACGTACTCATTTGGCATAATTAAATGGTCCAATACAGATTTAGATAGTTTAGAACGATTAATTAGAACTACGTTAACAAAATTTAATTGCCATCATCCAAATTCAGCTATAGAACGAATTAATTTACCTAGAAATTTAGGAGGTAGAGGTGTAGTCAAAATAACATCTTTGAAACACAATCAGGTAGAAATGCTTAGAAATTTTTTCCATAGGAAAGCTAATAGCTCAGAAATGCACAAAATAATTTGCAAGGCAGATAGAAATATTACACCTTTAAATTTATATGACGAGAATGCCAACATTCTTATAAATACTAACCAGGAATTATTAGATTCCTGGTCAAATAAAATTATTCACGCAAAACACTTCAATTATCTCAACCAAACGTATGTTGACAAACTTTCGTCAAACAAATGGTTGAGTATTGGAGAGTTGAGCGCAGAAATAGAAGGATTTATGCTTGCCATTCAAGATAGAGTCATTAATACTAAAAATTATAGAAAGCATATAATCAAAGATATAAATCAAATTGATGATTTATGTAGAAAATGTTTGGCTTTTCCCGAAACTATAGAACATATTATATCGGGATGTTCTATATTAGCGCCTTCTGAGTATACATTTAGGCACAATCAGGTTTTAAAAATAATTCACCAAAGTTTGGTAATTAAACATAACTTGATTGATTGCCGTAATGTAGTACCTTATTATGAATATGAACCAAATTCATTTATAGAAAATGAATTTTATAAAATATATTATGATAAAACTATACTAACAGACAGAACAATTAGTCATAATAGACCTGATATAGTTTTACATGACAAAATTAAAAAAAATAACTTATATCATTGATGTAGCTATTCCAAATTCCTGTAATATTCAAAAAACTGTTTCTGAAAAAATTAGAAAATACACAGATTTAGGAAATGAGATTAAAAGAATTTGGCATTCTCGGACTATAAAAATATTACCGTTTGTTATTTCGGCCACTGGCATAATACCTAGGAATCTGATTCAAAATTTAAGCATATTAGATTTGTCAAAGAATTTGTATATAAAAATGCAAAAAGCAGTAATTTTAAATACATGTAGGATTACAAAAGATTTTTTAAATATTTATATTGAGGGATCAGTAGGATTTATAGGTTCAATTAGAAATGCCACAGAGCCGAACCCTCTGATATGAAAATATCTGGAGTCGGTGAATTATATTCCCATTTGGTCTCTAGTAGGTTGACATGTTGTTCTTGTATTGTTTTGTATTTATAATACTTATATAGTGCAATTGCATAACGTGGATTCACTAGATGATCATTTGGGGAAGTGTATGAAAGGGTTTAGTTTTTCCTTCTTTTTTTTTTTTTTTTTTTTTTTTTTTTTTTTTTTTTTTTTTTTTTTTTTTTTTTTTTTTTTTTTTTTTTTTTTTTTGGGGGGGAAAATTTAACCCGGACATTTAAATCTGGTGCGTAATATTTTTACGTGAGTTATGTACTCACATAAAAGTAAGGATAGGCAGTGCTTATGTGCTTATATGGAATGCACTAGTCTGCTTTCAGGATAGAAAAAATGAAAAATTACGTATTTGGTATTTAATAAAAATACTGTAAAATTCGATAAAATAATTATTTGAAGTTGTTTTTGATGCTTAAAGTATTAATTAGGGACATGGAGCTACGGTTAATTGTTTTGCAGCCGGCAATTAAGCGATCGATGCCATTTTTTCTTCTACGGCTTCAGGCGACATACCGAGGAACACGCACAATACCGAGAAACATATATTTAATACTGAGGAAAATCTATCTTGAGGAAGTGCAAATAATATAAGACCCATTAGTCTAAGAAAATATACAATAATTAAAAATACTCTTCAATCACCGTACTTTACCAACAACTGCTAAAATTTTAAAAATTTTAGACGTTATGACAATTGGACAACTTTACGCTAAATTCGCAAGCTTCACCCCTTAAATACAATCTCCATATTCCTTTACAGTTCTAATGAGCAATAATAACCCGATCTTCAACAAACTTAACATCCCATTAAAATGTTAGTAGGTACCTACCATCCATGAACCAAGACATTTTAAGTACTACCCAATTAAACTCTATAATAAAACGGCTACATCGTTGAAACGATCCACACATAATGCACCATTTCATTATAATCACACTTAATGTTTCGGTCTGGAGAAAACAGAAGTCACATAATTTTTTTCATAACTTAATAACACCAAATAAAATATAATACGATGACATCGCTTGGTTTGATTTGCAAAAACAAAAAAGCCATCCTCATATATGATCAGGTATACACTCTCGTGTACTCACCGAGATGTATATTTTTGTACAAAGCATGTGTGATTACACGTGTACGGTATATCAGCTACACACCAGGAAGAACACAGCCTTTGCCATTTCTGGGTCGTACGTTCAGAACAACTCGCAGTTTCCTAGGAAAACCCGCACAATCCAATATGTATTGTAAAAAGCAATCAGTGGATTCGTTCCGTAGGTCGCTGGCTCCAGGGGTGTGCGGGGCGAGTTTTAAAGGCTGAAACAGAGCACAGTCAGTTTATGGACTCGACGCGCGTCTCCATGTCCCGCTATCCTCCTCGATCGAATGATTGCTTCCTGCAGTGATACTTTGAGGAAACATTAAAGTATGTGTGGTGTTTGATTAAGTTTTGTATTAAGATCTATGTTTATTTGCCAGTATATTAAACAGTTCAGATGACTACCGCGTTAAGGATATTTAATATTTTTTATAATTTTTAATTTTTCAGTGAGAAGTTTTAATTATCTAAACCCATAGAGTCTCCATATCTTGCAGAATGCGAATTGTGCTGGAAAGTTTTTCTCATTATCTTCGATTCCAGATGAATTATTTTTTTTAAGGATATTGAAAAATAAAATACTTATTTTTATAACAATTATAAGTAATAATTATTAGCCTGAAACACTCATCTACATTGAAAAAATCTCCCGAGTAAAGATACATGCCGCCGACGGTTCAACTGCTCTTATGCACTGAGCTACTCGGCTTATCTCCTGCCCGCCAAATAATTCAATATATACTAAAGTTTCATTCAACAATTACGCGGGTTCGAGTCCCGTTTTCAAGCACAATCCCCTGTTACCCTTTGTGCTATGCATAAAAGTCTTGTCTTTAACATTAGTTTATCAATTAAAAATAATGATTCCCTTTTTTTACTTGTGAGTAAAACTTCAAATTGTAATATTTAATTAAATGAAGACAATAATGGCGAAACTCAATCGAAAATGTGGAAAAAAAACAGAAAAAGGTATGTACTCATATCTTTTTCTGATTTTTCTGTTTTGATTGAGTTTCGCTAATATTTAATTAGAAAATTAAATACTCTTTTCATGAGCAGATGAAATATTCTTTTCGATTTAAGTACTGCAAATCGAAAAGTGCAACAAAAAATATTAAAATTTTGAATACAAGCATCCATCAAGTTTTTAATGTCGCTTACTGTTGATTTTTATCGCTTAAAGTTGGTGTAAATCGCATTTACCATCGAAGAGGTATTATAAAAGTAATTAATAATAATAATAATAATATTTATTTCTCATAGAATTATACAATGAAACATATGTGGAAACTTTGACTAGCCAACTAGGAATGGATCCTGTTTTAGGCCAGTCAAATTGACAAATTTAGTTCATATCATAATTTCATATTACATTGATTAATTATATAAACATATTATTTATTGAATGAAACAAGTGTTACGATTGAATTCCTCGTAGAAGCTTTAGTTAATAACTACAATTTTGAACTCATAAAAAAAAGAATAAGCGAAGAGAAAAAACAATGTCTTAAAGTACAGATTTAGTATCGAATGCTTGTTTAACAATAGATAAATGTTTGGACATGTGAATCGCTTGCAAAAATTGAGAATCGAGACAATCTTCAAGCGTGATGACAAAATCCATATTACAATTATTGTGGATGTTTAAACATGATTACAATAAATAATTATAATTAACGTGAGTGACGTATCCCTCAACTTTACGAGCGGGTAAAGAAACTCAAAAAGAATGTGACTCGAAAAGGATGCAGCAAATGAATAAAAACAATTTGTATATAATTATAAGTATATATGTCTTAAGTTAGTGTATAAATAGTGACATGAGAAAGTGGTTGATAACCAATTGTATTTATTTCCCTTTCCTTGCTTCATTTTTTCATCCTACTAAGATATTTTCCCTAAGAGCACTTAATATAAATTAAAACCGGTAAAGTAAATAAAATCCAAATGGTAATAATAAAAAGAAAGATCACCGCAGGATTTGAATGTAGAACAATGGGAAGGGTATTAATAAAATAGTAGACAATTATGTTCTGAAGTGGTAAGTACGTGTTTTTGTAATATTACGTATAGCACGTAATTTTGTTTAATTATATTTGTACGTATTTTGTATAAATTATAATTTACGTAATTTTGTATAATAAAAAGAAAGATCTCCGCATTATAACTTTAAAGATTATAACTTTACTTTTTTTTTGTCACCACAAAAATATACAAACCTTGACAATTATTTTTCAAATTCTAAATGTTGTTTCATAAAATTATTTGAAACTTTTCGGAGCGCCTCTTGTAATATTTTTAATGCAATTGAAGTGCGTGGTGTTTTTCTTTCTAACATTGTATAAATCATATCTATTACTGTTATATAAAACGAGATAGCAAGATTTTCATGAATCCATTTCAAGCTAGGAGATATACCTATCTCCCAAAATATCTGTAGGGGTTTAATTTGTTAAGAAACCGCACGAGATATCAAAATATTCTTATTTCTAACAGTTTACTGTTATGTTTTATGTCGTTCTTATCATTATGCATAAACTTAAGTACGGTTTATAGTTTAATATCATTCCACCATCTCATAACATTATTACTTTATGTTTAGTTAGTGGTTACGCACATACTAATACCTACACATACACCTACCTACACAGCACGCAGACATGCTATCACTGCTTGGACTTGGTATTAATTATTGTTGCAAGTCCTTTTGTCCTACCTTTTCCCCCCTCGCTTACCCACAATCTTAATCAGTCTGCAATAAACTCCCGCTGCCATCACTGTGCTCTGCTCACGAAAAATCCGCTCAAAAATAACTGCCGTGTACTATAAAATAACGAACATTTAAGCCTATTGTGATTGTGCCTCTTGGATGGGAAAGGAGTCATACCAGTGCTTTACCCTTTTCCGGTGAGTCCTCTCCTTTTCTATGCGACTTGTATTTTTACCATTTTTAGGCAGTGATTAGTAACACAAAAAATCAAGGTCCTTCGCCAGTCATTTTTACAAAACACAAAATCACTCTCACAACATAAATAACCATACATTTCTGATCCTAGCGAGCCGTATATACATATATTTGAACCACAATATTAATAAAAAACTAGCAGAGTGAGATTACGTTTTATAACATCGCACAAAAAATAATTATCCGCATTAACGGTTTGATATACCTACATGAGTAATTCTGTTTCCTATATCATTTTATTATGGTTGGAAATAACATATTTACCCGCTGTTAGAATAAATAAATGCGAGGCATCCTTTAATATTTATTTCTGATAACTTATGTAGTTGTATTTTGCTGATAAAATCGCATTTACCTACCTTATAAATAATACGATTATTTCTTAATAATTGTATTATTGGATATCATTACAAAGTGGAATAATTATTATGATCGCAATATTTATGATTTGTTAAATGATAATAAACGCAATAAATAACTTTCTTTACCCGCTCCGTGCACGTATTCCGTTAACCTTTACACCGCGCAACAGTCAATTTAACCCTGTGAGCGGATTACAGTAAATTAATTGAATATATTAATTAATATATTAATTAATTAATTCCGCATAAATAATACAGACTCATCATACCGCATACCTTATACCGCATACCGCATACCGCGTATCGCAAATCGCATACATCATACCGCATACCCCTTACCTCAAACCGCATACATCATACCGCATACCCTTTATATAGCGCATACCCTTTAGCGCATACCTTTTATATACCGCATACCCTTCCTCATACCATACCGCATACCCTTTAACCGCATTTTTAGTTGTTTTACGTTTCATATTTTGTAAATATAACCGGAATAAAGAAAATGGCTACGAGCGCGTCAATCGAGTCGTCTCGGGATGAAAGACGTCTCAAACGTTTAAATGCTAAACTAGCCGCTAGCTTTGCGAGCTTACAGTCGGTGTATGACAAGATAAGAAAAGCTTCGGAAAGCATTTACGATCGCCAATCTTTTTTATCAGGCGCAACTACTGTTGAAAAAATTCGTTCTGAATTTATAACAATATTAGATGAAAAGGTGGATTGCGAACTGGAATTGAATCCGGAAGCAATCGCTGAATACACTCAATTAAATGCATTTGAAGAACTCTTCGGTGTTATTAAATATACAGAAGCAAATATGCTGTCGAATCCGGTTGCAAAACCTCGCCGTCAAATTAAGCTACCTGCATTGGAGATAGCGTGCTTTAACGGGAATCTGGATAGTTGGTCTCTCTTTTATGAAACATATAATTCAGTTATACATTTGAATGATTCTCTGGATGATACGGAAAAAATGCAGTATCTGATGTCTAAATTAACCGGAAAAGCATTAAATATTTGCAAAGCTATTACGCCTACAGGTACAAATTATCAAGTTATCTGGGACGCATTGTGTACTAAGTATAATGATCAACGCGTTCTCGCTGAATTATACTTTGACCGATTGCTGAAATTACCTCCAGTTAACTCGGCCACGCCCGCTTCTTTAGAGAATTTTGCAGATGCATACTCCACTAATATCGCCGCGCTGAAGCATTTAAAAATAAAAGACCTCGCAGAATTCATATTGTTGCAACTAGGTCTTAAACGTCTTGACATAGAGACTGTAAAGGCTTTTGAATCTTCTATTAAAAATAATGAAAATCTACCGTCCAGCGCGGAACTAATCGACTTCGTAAGAGTTCAGCAACGAATTCTTAATCGCGCACAAATCACGCAACCGACATCGAGCCGTCTTGGCTCAAATAATAATTATACCGCTAAACCGCAAAAAACTAATTCCGCAAAGGTATTTATTAATGTCGAAAAATTCGATAATAACTCCATCGAAATTTGTTTTTGCTGTCAAAAGGGATCGCACCCTTTATACCAATGTTCAAAATTCACAAGTCTAGAACCACGCGAGCGATTTAACTGCATTAAGTCATCGAAGATTCGAGTTTGTGTGAATTGCCTCAGTACTAGGCACACCGCGAAGGCTTGTAAATCGAAGAGTACATGCAAAACATGCGCGCTCAATCATCATAGTTTGTTGCATTTCAAACAAACTGATGGGCCGAAGTCACAAACGGACCCAACACCATCTCCCGCGTCACAAACGGATGCCGATAATGATAACTTAAATTCTTCGAATCCGGTTTCGTTATGTGTGACAAATTCATGCTCAAGTGCAAATACTACTGCACTATTAGGAACGGCTGTTTGCACTACCAGAGACGCTAAGGGCCAGGTACAGACGATACGGGCTCTAATAGATAGCGGCTCCCAAAGGGACATAATTACGCGCAAATGCTGTTCACGCTTGAATCTTACGGTGCGGTCATCTCCAAGTACTTACGTCACGGGAATAGGTGACGTAAGAAATGTGACAAATGGCGTAACTTGCTTAAAATTACTCTCCCGCTATGACATCACTCAGTCGTATACGATTAAACCATATGTAGTAGAAACCATAACCAGTGAGTTGCCTACTGTTAACATTAACCGCTCCTCTTTGTCGTATCTTGACAATTTGCCTTTAGCAGACACAACATTCTGTACGCCCGGCGAGATTGATATCATCTTAGGATGTGACATGTTTGCTCGCATTCTAAAGGCAAACAAAATATCAGGTTCTCTCGGACAGCCATTTGCTATCGAAACTACTTTGGGATATCTCATCTTGGGTACTGCCCCAACGATGATTGAAAACCCAAGTATAAACACCACGCAATCATTTTGTACGTTCACGCAAAATGATGAATTTTGCCTTTCGCGCTTCTTCGAATTGGAAGACATTCCAGATGAGAAATTTTTAACGCCTGATGAACAAGAGTGTGAGGATATGTTTAAACTCACTACTTCTCGTGACACGGCAGGTCGTTATATCGTCGCGTTGCCGTTTCGAAACAGTCCCTCTGTTCTCGGTGAATCGTTACCCGCCGCCGAACGCAGGTTTCGGTCTCTCGAACGCCGCTTAATATCTCAACCCGCAATAAAGTTAGAATATGACAAAATATTGCGCGAATACCTTCAGAAAGGTTACATTTCCCCAGTTGACAATTCTGATTTACCGCATTACGTAATCCCGCATCATATCGTAGTTCGCGAAGATAAATTGACCACCAAAATTCGCATGGTGCTAGACGCGAGTATGAAATCCGATTCGGGTTACTCGCTTAATGACATCCTACATACCGGAAAGAATTTACAAGGTGATTTGTTTCGCATTATCCTCAATTTCCGATTATTCGCCATAGCTATAACCGCTGACATAAAACAAATGTATTTGCAAATTGTGGTGCAAAAAGAATGCCGACGTTATCAGCGCATGCTGTACAGATTTAACGATAGTGACCCTTTGCAATTGTTTGAATTTAATCGCGTCACATTCGGCATGTCTTGCAGTCCATTCCTCGCAATGCGTACATTGCGTCAACTTGCGTCGCATGAAAAATCTCGTTTCCCACTTGCTGCAAATCTGGTGGAAAAGGGCTCATTCTACATGGACGATTTCGTCACCAGTTGCTCGTCGGTCGAGGAGGCTTCCGAGTTGTCTACGGAATTGATTCAACTATTCGCCGCGGGAGGATTCGATCTTGTAAAATTTTCTTCTAACTCTCCAAAGTTTTTATCCACGATTCCTACAGCTCGTCGTGTTAAGGAACATGTGGAATTTAATCCCGATGAAAACCTGAAAATACTAGGACTTCATTGGATACCCGCTTCTGATCATTTCGTATTTGTCGTACACACCGACGAAAGAACTTGTACTAAACGAAATATTCTCTCGACGATTGCTCGTCTTTGGGATTTGATGGGTTTCGCCGCACCAGTTGTATTATTGGCTAAGCTGATAATTAAATCTCTATGGGAGTATAACCTGGATTGGGATGATACTCCTCCTGAAACAGTTGTCACACTTTGGCGACAGTTTAAAAAAGAATTGCCATTACTGCAATCTATTAAAATTCCTCGTTTTTTAGGAATCGAACCCCAGTGTATATTAACGCTTATCGGGTTTTCAGACGCGAGCAAACGCGCATTTGGAGGTGTTATTTACCTACATGTTTACTGTCCGAATACTGATAAAACCACAATTAATTTATTATGTGCTAAATCCAAGGTCGCTCCGGCTAAGACGATTTCACTTGCGCGATTAGAACTATGTGGAGCGCTAGTACTTGCACGATTAATGCATACGGTCAGTAATACCTACACATCAAATTCAAAAGCTCATACGACTTTAGCTTTTTGCGACAGCACGGTTGCTCTAGCATTGATAAATTCACCGCCCGCAAAATGGCAGACTTTCGTTGCCAACCGTGTCTCACAAATACAAAACCATCTGGGGGCTGAATGCTTCCATTATATAAAAGGACAAGACAATCCCGCCGACTGCTTGTCGCGGGGTCTTACGCCCGCTCAACTAATCGACCATCCGTTATGGTTTAAAGGCCCCGTTTTTGCCCAACTACCTAAAAGTGATTGGCCTTTACAACGTTTTAATACGAAATCTGTGACTGATCCTCCCGAACGGAAAACAAAAATTTTGATGTCCGTTCAAGACATTAACCGCCTCAAAACAATTGCTCCTCCGTTATTGTGTGCACTAGCCTCTCGTGTTAGCTCATGGCCGAAATTAATCCGAATAGTAATTTATGTTCTTCGTTTTATCAAGAAATTACCACGAGCGTTCGAATTAAGCCATATCTTAGCTGCAGAAACCGCTGTTATTAAATCTATACAGGAAGAACACTTCTCCGAAGATATAAAGGCAGTAAAAGATGGGAAGAAGGTTCGGCGAGCGATCGTAAAACTGAATCCGTTTATCCATGACGGAATTCTAAGGGTAGGAGGCAGATTGCGAAACGCAGAAACAGAATTTGACAGTCGACATCCAATTCTATTACCCGCTCGTGATCATGTAGTCAATCTAATAATAGACTACTATCACATCAGAAACCTACATACAGGTCCTACGTTACTGATGTCGCTGCTAAGACAGAGATTTTGGATACTTTCTTCGCGCAATTTGGTTCGGAAACGTGTGCATCAGTGCAATACTTGCTTCAAAGTCAATCCCAAACCGCAATTCCCAATAATAGGAGATTTACCCGCGTGCCGTGTCCGCGAAGCTAAGGCTTTTCTTCACACAGGGGTTGACTACGCGGGCCCGCTTCAAATAATTCCTTATAGACGTCGGGGGGTGCGAAGTCAAAAGGCATACATTTGCTTATTTATTTGCTTGGTGACCCGCGCAGTTCATATTGAACTCGCTTCAGATCTTTCCACCGAAGTCTTCCTCAACGCTTTTAAGCGTTTCCTTGCTCGTCGAGGTCCTGTGAGTATAATGTACTCCGATAACGGAACGAACTTTGTGGGAGCTAAATCCCATTTACGGTCTTTATTTGAACTTATAGAGTCACCCAATTACAAAAAGGAATTCTCAGACAATCTGTTGGAGAATCGAATTGAATGGAAGATGAATCCACCGCAAGCTCCTCACTTTGGTGGGATCTGGGAAAGTAACATTAAATGCCTGAAAGGTTATTTAAATAAAATAGTAGGCACCTCTCTACTGACGTATGAAGAGATGCAAACAGTGCTTTCTCAGATTGAAGTAATTCTAAATTCACGCCCGCTATTTGTACTTAGCGTTAACGACGTTTCGGTTCCATTGCCGCTAACCCCCGCGCATTTTTTAACGCTCACTCCCTTAAAATCTTTACCCGCTGCTGATTTGTCAGACGAGCCAGTCAACTTGGTACAACGCAAACATCTTGTGGATCGTCTTGTTCAGACATTCTGGAACCGATGGCGAATTGAGTATTTGAATACTTTGCAAGCTCGCCAAAAATGGAATACAAATGCGAATCCGGTAACGACAGGCACGGTAGTAATGATTAAGAGTGACAACATCGCGCCACTTCAATGGTCTATTGGGGTAATAGTCAATGTCTACCCCGGGGCAGATGGAGTGATCCGCGTTGCGGATGTTAAAACTAACTCCGGAATATACCGCAGGGCAGTCGTTAAACTCTGTCCCTTACCGTCACAATAGATTTAACAACATCTTAGAAGTTAGTTCATAATACTTTTATTCTTAAAATCAATTAGGTTAGTTTCATTGTTAAATAGGTACCAAACATTACTTTTAGTTTTATCTACCGCATATTATCACATTAACATATCATATTTTTACGTTTCCATATTTTATTTTTTAATTTTCTTGCTATATCGGTCAATTTGACCATTTGGTAAAAGCATTTATATAACTTACATAAATATTTTTATAACTTTTACATAATTAATTGCATTCTACCGCGTGTTACAATTTTGTTTGCGCATTGAAACGTATTGACACTCTTTTGGTTTATGGAAGTGGATTCTTTCATCCCCTTCCAGGCGGGGGGCATGGTTACGCACATACTAATACCTACACATACACCTACCTACACAGCACGCAGACATACTATCACTGCTTGGACTTGGTATTAATTATTGTTGCAAGTCCTTTTGTCCTACCTTTTCCCCCCTCGCTTACCCACAATCTTAATCAGTCTGCAATAAACTCCCGCTGCCATCACTGTGCTCTGCTCACGAAAAATCCGCTCAAAAATAACTGCCGTGTACTATAAAATAACGAACATTTAAGCCTATTGTGATTGTGCCTCTTGGATGGGAAAGGAGTCATACCAGTGCTTTACCCTTTTCCGGTGAGTCCTCTCCTTTTCTATGCGACATGTATTTTTACCATTTTTAGGCAGTGATTAGTAACACAAAAAATCAAGGTCCTTCGCCAGTCATTTTTACAAAACACAAAATCACTCTCACAACATAAATAATCACACAGTTAGTGTTTTGCCAACATCTGTCCAAATAATGTGAATTATAGCGTAAAAGTTTTATGTTGTGTACAGTATTCTTTATTGGGGCTGCAGTCTCACTGGCCCCAATCGTCTGGGGCCAGTGAGACTAGAGCACCCCTAAATGGAGTGTGTCGTGAGGCCGAAGATAATAGGGAAGGGAAGTAGATGGGAAAAGGATGTGGGGAACTACCTGGCTATTATTTTCAAACAGCTCGCGTGCCACCTATTGCAGTTTTTAAATACAAATTTCATAATGTTAGAAAATATAGAATTTTATATAATTAATGTTAGTAAACACAGAACCATCGCGGGCCTGCACACATCAAATCCCCAAAGTTTTCAAATCCCCAATCGTCTGAATGGTTAGCAACGCATAATTTCATGATGCCAGAACTCACTAATATATATGTATAGAAACCATCGTGAGCATGCGCACATCAAATCCCCAAAGTTTCATCACAATCGTCTGAATAGTTAGCAACGCATAATTTCATGATGCCAGAACTTACTATTATATATAGAAATCAAACAACGTGGGCATGCGCATATCAAATCCCCAAAGTTTCATCGCAATCGGATGAATGGTTTAGCAATGCACAGACATCTCATAAACATACTCATATAAATACATAGTTTTATTTTTATAAATTCTGTAGTTGAACGGTATTATTCCTAAATAGTGAGCAGAGATTTAAACTGGTTACTGATTTGTGGTATTGGGAGCAGTATTCTCAATTTATTATACTTTGTACTTAGTTCAATCCAAATGATTGAGATTACTTGAATTATGTTCAATAATGTTCAATAAAGATCGAGGTTCGTCGAGAATACAAGTTGCTTTATTTACGTTATCGTAAGGTTTACAATGAATATTTTATTGAACCAGACGTCCGTTCTAAAGGAAGCTCTAAGTTATTATGAAGCTGAGGAACCAAAAACTGTAGGGGCCCAACTGTCTATCATGTATGCTACTGCGTAGCGGTCCGGATCAAGAGAGACTGCTTGAAGCAAACGTAATCTAGAGCTCTCCAGCCGGCCTTCTAGACCCATCGCCTTGCACTGCAGTGGGGATCTGGTTACCAAACGCGGCTAAAGTCATTTCAACAACGTTTCGATTCTGATTGGTGGTCTTACCAAGGCGATACAGAAAGTATCTTCAACTCAAATCTACTCGCCACTCTGTTTTATTGATCTACGATATTGCAAGTCCAATTTTCTTAGCCAGATTCAATTTGGATGTCAAAATCGTTTGTGTATTTAAGGTGTCTTTGAGATAAAAAAAATCATTAAAAAAATCTTATCACGCTTGAGTTCGTTTTTTTTTTTTACTTAACATACTTTAAATTACCTACCTTACAGAAATACCGAATAGATGTAACGCGGACGATCGAAAATTAATAAAAGAGTGTGGAATGTATCGGCAACATATCCTATCCTTATCGTATATTCCTCTTGCTCTCCTCCTCACCTAAAATTAATTTTAAGATAATAAAATAAACCTTCATCTCCAAGTAACTTAAACATTGGAGACCTTTTTGGCTTGGCTTAATTTAATTCTGTGTGCATGTATCTTTATATTTTATGCATAAGCTGTTTTTCTCTTACAAATAAATAAATAAACAAATACCGTCTTAATAGTTTTTTTAAACTTTAGTTTTTTTAAACTTTAAGTCTAAAAAACAACGCCACAACTCTCAAAAGCTTAGATTAACTCCCAACTATAAATTAGAGAAATGAACGGATCTCTCCAGAAACAGTGTGTTCTAACGAACTAAATTAATTCGTCCCTGCAGCGGACGTGTTCCGGGCAAACTTAACGTTGGTTGTCCGGTACTACCAACACGGTGACCGGACATGCACGACCAACCGCACTTCCCCCATTTCCCCTAGAACCTAGAACCTACCCCACTGCAGGGTCGCTAGGGTAGTAGGGGAAGTAGCCCGGAGGTAGTAGGGGAGTGGGACAGTTGTTTACGCAATCATTGTGCATCGTTTCAAACGGTGAATTGAAACGTAACGCCCTTTGAAAGATACAATAGTGATTTGCACTATTGAAGAAATGCCGCCAATGTTGGATCAGAAATTAATCATTTTTTTTGCGTAAAGATAGAAAAACTTAAGTACCACGTTTAGTTTATAATCAACTAGCTTCAACACAGGAGTTTGTTTGATTTCAACAAAATGAATCAAGCAATATTATATCGAGTCTCCCACTAGTTTTCTTAGTGAGGTGTTCACGAATAGAATATTCTTCATTTTCTTAAAAGTCGTCATTTGGGAATAACTCATATAATTATTAGAATACACAACGACCTTCAGTCGAATTCGAACGATGCAGTAATGGGGAAAACTTTAAAGGATAATTAGGTACTATTAATAATTTCAGTTTTCATTTTTTTTTCATTTTACTCAGAAATTAGTAGTACTTAGATAATAAAAATAAAAACAATTTTTTTTTCCTAAATACCTATTTTAAAATATTATAAATACGTCGTCTCTGAGTGGTAAGAACACAGTTTGAGGATGCCTTCAGAAGGCGAAACGCGAAAAGCTGTCACGCGTAATAAATATATATTTTTTTACATAAATACCGCACAAGAGTCCCAACTGCTCACGTCTGGAGCCAGTGGGACTTGGTATCCCCAATTGGGGTATGTTGTGAGGCTGATGGTAGTGGGGAGGGGATGGAGATAGGGAAGAGGAAGGTGGGGAAGTCCCTGGCTATTCAGATCTGGTCACCAAACACGGCTAAAGCCATATCAAGCAACATTTCAATTCTGAATGGTGGTCTTACACCAGGGCGATACTGAGAGTATCTTCCACTCTGGAACGTGCCGCAAATATACTAAATATTATTTTAAATGAATAAATTGTGAAATAACACAAACTAATCAAAAAAAAAATATTTGCCACGCCGGGATTCGATCCCGCGACTTGTTTATAAGTGCACTGCTTTTATAAATTGAATAATAATATTATTGAATGTACGAAATAAATAAAAATGGAGTTCTACATAATAAACTTGTTAACAATAAATAATAAATTATAAAAAAATATATTATTATATATATTGCCTGCTATTTAACGCCGTGGTCGAGGGGTTAGGCTCTCGACTAGCAATCCGAAGGTCGCGGGATAGAATCCCGGCGTGCACAAATAAATTTTCACAAGCGATTCATTTTAATATAACATTATTATTTTTTTTTATTATTTTTGTCTAACAGAATAATTCCAATTACAGAACAATTGCGATACCCTATCAGCATTTAGGCAAGCGACTCTTCAATAATATTTTTAAGGCATATACAGAACTGTCACTTACATCCAAATGGTTTGCAATTTCAGCACCACTCCCCTCGTCATGCTGTGCTTTGCCAAGACGTCTGTTCTGCCGTTCGGTACTTAAAATTTTTAATTTACTGGCTCAAATTTTTTACTTGATTAAATTTATTACATTTTTTTTCGGTACATCATTTTTTGACATGATGTACCGAAAGAAATATTGAAATGACGCGATGCTTCTCGTGAATGTCTTGCGCATGTATGGATGAAAGTTTGATGAGGCGGACGTAGCGCCATCTGTCATTCAACAACATAAATAATTTCGTTCTGTTTGAAATTCAAAAGACGGTAAAATTTGTTCGTACAAAAATACTAAAATCGCGATTAAAAAACATAGGAGGGTAGGGGTAGGCGGATTAAAATTTGGTACACCCTAAACACCTATCATAAAAAAAATATATTAAAATCGGTCAAGCCGTTTCGGAGGAGTGCGATCACAAACACCGTGACACTAGATTTTTATATATAAGAGAACACCTGCTGTCAGCTCCACACAGCCGACAAAAAAGCTCTTGGAGAATAGTGGGAGGTAACTTTGGGCGGAAAATATGGTTAACGCTGGATAACTTAACACTCTGTAATAGGTCAACCCAGGCGGTTCGCTACGTTAGGTGACTTAGCAAGGGTGCCCAGGTTCATGCGGTGAGGTTTGTTTAGGTATTGGCACCGAATGCATCTGTCCACCAACTGCGTGGTGGGGTGGATAGGAAGAGAGTGGTTGAGGGAGACCTTTTTGACCTATCCAGTGGGTCTCTCTCGACCCATCGCCTCGCATCGCAGTGGGAGGGATGGATTATGCAGCTGTCACTCCTGACGCACTGATGCTGACTCCTACCACCCACCCCTCACACTTATTTTCTTCCCAAAGCTTCATCTCCTCCCTTCCTTTTGAAAGACCTTCGAATCAATTTGACCTTCAAACAAATCACAAATAAACTACTCAGAACAATACACATTTTCCTAAACATAATATATTATAAAATATATCAAATGAAAATAATATATTTTGCACTTTGTCAATCAATAATAGAATATAGAATAATTGCTTGGGGAGGAGCAACGAACGCAGCTATCGCTCAAATAGAAATCGCACAGAAAACGATTTTAAAGGTAATATGTACTTAAAAACATAGACTAACCGATACAGACCAAATATATAAAAGTTGTGACGTACTAGATATACGCCAATTATATGTTAAAACACTACTAAACCACATTTTTGACCAAAAAAACACACTCCAACAAGAACAAAATATCACTAATAGACCGGTTAGACAAGCATATAAAGAAAACACAAAAACTCCGACGGTAAACACTACCTTTGAACAAAGACACCATAAATACCATGCTGTAAAAGCATTCAACAGTCATTTACTTAAAACAAAAATTGAGGAAAACAAATATAATTTCAGACACAAAATAAAAAAAAATTAATTAAAGAACAAAAAAGACATTATTACCAAAATTTTATAACATAAAAGAATATAACATATACACCCAACACACAAAACCAATATACTCGTATAACACGTAACACTCACAAACACCTAAATCATAATATATGCCGATTTTCATTTATTTTTTTGTGTTAATTAATTTTAAATCTTTATTTTTAGTTTAAGTTTATCTTTATTTTAAAGTTTTGTTTTTTTGTTTTGTCACCAACATTGTATATTTCTTTTTTTTTCAAACTGTATTGTGAATAAATTATTATATAATAAAATGGGGGCCTCAACACGGGTAAACAACCCAGTGAGGCCAACATTACTGGATTACACTATGACGTTTTGTAAAAATTAAAAAAAAAAAAAATTAAACTTTTATTTTAACAGTATATATATATTATAAATATTATATATAGTATAAATATTTTTCGAATTTTACTAATAGTTGTTTAAACAAGACGTGTTCATTGCAACAATATAAACATAATTACCATATGTAAATAAACCCGTAATATTTTAAGACACCATTTAGGTTTCCTCGCATCAGTAATCACGACATCCCTTTATCCTTTCTGCCCCTTTTCCCTGGGGGAGGAAGGCTCTAGGGCATCAAGGGATGTAGGAAACACCACCCGTGTAACCTTAATACTAACAAGTGTGACATATGTAAGTTTGTGTAAGTTTGAATTGTAAGTAATACAAGAATTACAAACGTTTACACAGGCAGTAATAATAAATTGTTACTATTTACGCGCAGAAGAATTTATTGCCAGTATTTTGTTTGATTTCATATTTTTTGTGTTTGGTTGTATTAATTCTCAATACTGTATTTTCCGGCTAAAAATCGTTGAATAAGACCTGCGAAATGGGAAAGACGAACTCCGTAGCAGAGATCCGGTCAGAATAGCCCTAGAGATAAAGCACCATTCAGAGAAATGGCTTTAGCCATGGGTGGTGACCAGATCGGGTTCTACCAGCATTGCAATGGAAGAAAATTAGAGAAAATAGCGTCATTGATCCCTTCAGAACCTGTGAATAGTTGGAAACGCGTCAAATGCTCGCCCAACACGGTTGACGTTATTTGTCACATTCGTTCTTGTCAATTTTCAAAACCAATGGAAAATAAATTAGAGAGTACCCCGAGGGTACTGTACCTCTTTTGTTACCGTGCCCCTTGGACCTCTATTGTTCATACTCTATATTAATGACATGGTGAAAAAAATTTCAAAATGCAAAGTACGACTATTTGCCGATGATACACTAATATACTTAATTGGAGATAACTATGAAGAACTAATAAAATATTTTGAATAATGTATCAAGATGGCTAAAAATCAATAAGCTTAAATTAAATAAAAAAATAAAAAAATGTATGGTGATTGGATGTAAGAAGACATCCAGCGAAAGCAAAATTAAAATTGATGGTGAGATTATTGAAAATGTGACTGAAATAAAATACTTAGGAGTAATATTAGTAACGTCATTTCAGCGGCGAGGAGTAGGCATCCCCGGTGCAGGCCAAAATTGTTGGTGAATTACACTATCATTCGCGGCCTGCACACCAATTTAAACTCTGTCCACCACCATCTTTTTTCTCAACGCCCCAACCTACTTTTCCTGTCTGAAACACAGATAGCTGAGCCTGTATACGCCTTCTATCTGGACTGCCCGGGCTTCACCCTCGCAGGCAAGTTCAGACCTAAAGGAGGTGTCTGTCTCTAGAGTCGAGCTGACGTCAACTGTGTGCGACTGTTGAATCTGGAAAACTCCAGATTCGACGTAATGTGGGTACGCGTCAATCTTGCCAGTACGGTAAGATTCTACACGTGTTTATACCGCTCACCGAACCTTAGCGAATCAGACACGTACGAGCTCTTCAAACACTTAAGCGACACCATTGATGACCTCTTGCCCCGCTACCCTACGGCAGAGTTTGTGGTCCTGGGGAACTTCAATGTTCATAACGAACCTTGGTTGAAGTTCTCAGGATTAACAGACTCGGCTGGACGCCAAGCGGAATCCTTTGCCCTTTGCTACGGATTGGAGCAAATGGTTCAGGAGCCCACAAGGGTCCCTGATGTCCAGACTCACCGTTCCAATCTGTTAGACCTATTTTTAACTACTGTGCCACATGGTTATAAGAATGAAGTCACAGCGCCTTTAGGATCGTCCGACCACTGCGTGGTGACGACATCAATCCCTGTAAACTTCAGACCACCAAACGAGAGCAAACACCGCCACCGAAAAGGCTAACTTATTAGGTAAAATGTTTGCGGATAACTCATCCCTCGATGACCAAGGTGCTGTCCCGACGTCGGTTCCTCACTGCGGTTTTCTTATGAAAAAGCTGAGGATCCGGCATCGGGAAGTACTCCATGTTTTACGAGGGCTTGATGTTAATAAAGCTAGTGGGCCTGACGGAATACCTGCCCTGGTACTGCAGAGGTGCGCTGCAGAAATAGCTCCAATTTTGACGAAGCTTTTTAAAATGTCCCTGAAGACTGGCTCTGTGCCTTCTGGTTGGAAAAAAGCGGTTATCCATCCTATTCCAAAGAAGGGTGACCGCTCCAACCCGGCCAACTACCGCCCCATAGCGATCACATCAGTTCTGTTTAAGGTGATGGAACGTGTGATCAACGATAAACTGCTCACATACCTCGAGAAGAACAAAATTATTAACGACCGTCAATACGGATTCCGGCGGAACCGCTCGTGCGGTGATCTTCTCGCATATGTGACGCATGTTTGGGGGTGATGCCTGGAACGTTTCAGTGAGACCCAAACGGTTGCACTGGACATTTCCAAGGCCTTTGACCGGGTTTGGCACTACTTGTCAACAAACTGCCTTCTTACGGACTTCCCGCATCCTTATGTACGTGGATTGCCGACTTCTTGAGGGAGAGGTCGATTCAGACGGTAGCCGATGGTTTCACCTCTTCCTCCCACTCGATAAATGCTGGCGTCCCACAGGGATCGGTACTATCTCCGACTTTGTTTTTGTTGTGTAACCCTAAGTGACCAGCTCAGGTATGGGGGCTCCATCGAAGCCAGAGTAAAGTCTCCCAGAAACTGGGCGCAATGTACAGGGCCCGCAGATACTTTAATAGTGCACAACTGCTAACCCTGTACAAATCGCAAGTGCGCCCCACGGTTGAAATTGGCAGCCACCTCTGGTCTGGAGCTCCAAAATAAAAATACCCTCGACTCTGTGCAGAAACGGGCGGTCCGTTTGATAGATTCTCCCATCTTAACAGACGGATTGCAATCTTTAGAGCACAGACGTCGGGTGGGAATGCCATCCTTGTTCTACTGGAATTACAGTGGAAGATGCTCCGAGGAACTAGCGTCATTGATCCCTTCGGCACCGGTGCATAGTCGGAAAACACGCCAAACTCGTGCCCAACATTTGTACATGGTTGACATTTGTCACACGAGAACGGGTCGTTTCTTCGACTCGTTCTTATGTTCAACAGCTCGGCTGTGGAATAATTTGACGGCCTTTGTGTTTCATCCTTCCTACAACATGGGTCTCTTCAAGATCAATGTTCATTATTTCCTCTCCTCAAAAAGACCCTTAACACAGCATCCCAGATGACATAGGCCCTGAGGGAAATTATTTTCCTCAAGGCCTCCTGTGTGGAGTTAATGTAAAAAAAAAAAAAAATAGACTCCAAACTAACATGCTTGTAGTTTGCAGAATTTACACAAAAGAAAATTGGGAAATACATCTTTTTGCGAAGAATACGGCAAAAGCAATCTAGTTAAACTGCAATCACTATCTACAAATCAATTATTGCTCCACATTTTAACTATTGCTCAACCATCCTTTTCAACAAACGAGAACAAAATAAGTTTCAAATTCTTCAAAACAGGGAATGAGAATAATACTTCGGCGAAATAGATTTTCAATAGGCTAACCGTGAAACAGATGCTGGATACGATGATATTTATACATAAAATAATAAACAACATTTTACCAAAATACTTCTCAAATAAAATTACATTCAACCACAACATTCACAGACATAACACAAGGACGTTCAAGGAAATCAGGCTTCAAAAAAAAGACAAGGCGAATACGCAGAACAGTTTACTGTATAAAGGAATGAAGTTGTATAACACGCTACCAGAAACATTAAAGTCCACGCCAATTGGAAAGTTCAAGATGTATTGTAGGAGCTACATAAAACAACATAAAATTTATTTTGCAAAATGAAATATTATAATTAATTAGAAGTTTTGTAAACTTAAATGTACAAATTGCTAAAAAAAAAATTCATAAATAAATAAAAAAAGTTCAACAAGACCCATGTTAACTTCTTTCCCTACTTATAAAGACCCTCCATACCACATCACCGAAGATGAACCTAAGGAAAATAATTTCGTTCAGAGCCTTGTGCATCGTATAATAATTTATTTTATTATACAAGTATAATTCAATTTTATTGTGGAATTGTATAATAAAATAGCTACAACTAGCCCATCCTTTCTCTTCCCCACCCCCTTCTCCTGAGCCTCACTTCAGTCTTACAACATATACTAATAGGCCACTAGCATCACATTTAAAAAAAAATCCGGTTTAGCCAAGTATTCTAAGACATTCCGTATTTTTTTATCGTATTTTTGAAACATTGGCGATTTTTTGAAAATTTCAGTCCGAAAAATCAGACTATTTTTTATAAACCGGAAAGACGGGACACAATTTTATGGGTGCGGAAAAAAGATAATTACGTAGCCGAAAATCATTTTTAATAAAAACAACGTTTTTCACACGAATGGCACAGGAGAATATCGAGGCATACCAAAAATTTTACATCTCATAAATATTTTTTTCCATGATCCATCTTATTGATTATTAATCATTATTATATCGAACGTGTCATAGGAATACGTGTGCATTGAACGAGTGCGCGAAAGCATATGACAACCCTGGAAATTCAAGATTGGAATTTACGCTGTCACAGAGTACCGTGCTGCTATTGGCTAGCGGAACAATGTGCATGTGGTGCCCCTTCCAAATGATTTGTCTACAACGCAATTATGTCCTTTAACTAACTAATCAATTGAAAACATTAATGAAATTGATAATGAATACGTGCGGCAGCCTCATTGGACTGGAAAACACATCTAAATAACCACCTAATACTTCCACAAGGGAGTCTAGACAGCAATGATCAACGCCAAGGAATTGGCTGTCTATTTACGTCACCCCCACCATGCGACCAGCCGAGCCACTATTGGTCAATTCTGAACAAAAGAAAAATCTGAATCGTAAATATTTACGACAGCGAATTCATGTTCCGAAAAATTTGGAGCTCAATTTCGAGAAATTGGGAATAATTTGGATCAAGAAATAAACATCATCACCTAAAAATGAGTATATGCTACAAAAACAACCCAAAAACTGACGTCTATCAGTGATTGTTGCACTTTAAGAAAAATATTTACTGTTTAAAATTGTACCTTATATCACATATGTATACTTGTACCTTTTCTTGTAAACACAATAAAAATGATGTGAGGCTTTGGTATCCTAAGTTGGTAAGATCATGGCAAAAACTATCACACATAATTTTGACACAGCTGACTTCCAATCGTAGCGACCAGGGAAATTACCTAAAACAAGTACCTTAGAAAAATTAAGGAGGTTCTGTCCCCCAAAAGTCCGACCTGAGTTTGCCCTATAAAAATAGAAGTCAAACCGGTAGGAAGTCAGTTCAAAACTATCAGCCAAGAAGAAAGATACCAACTCAAGATACCAACAGTCTCCAAGTTCAAACCTCTTTTCAAGTGTTTTAATCAGTCTTAGATTCAGTTTACCTATCCCAGTATCCCAGTAACCTAAAAACCCCAGTCTCCCACAGTCTCCAAAGTGAAAAATATTTATTTTAATCCAGTACTCAAATCAGTTTTGCCATTATACCTAGAAGCATTTTTTGTCAAAGTAGTAAATTCATTTAAAAGACCAGTGGCGTTCCAAAATCCACTGGCGTACGAAACTCCATTGGCGTGTCATTGTGGCCAGCTCCCTATTATATTTAGTTTATGTACAAACGTCTAGTACAATTATAATGTTCAAATGTTTATATATGACTAAATCCAATGTATTATACTTGTACTTGTGAATTATAATAATAATAAGAATATAATAAAATTCTTCTAAAACAGGTACAGAAGTCATACAATGTACGGGGTTCTCTTCGTAAAATCTGTCAAAACGTCAAACCTAATGATAAGTTTGCAGAGAACAAACAATAAATGTCAAATTCAAAAATTCGCCTGAAATCAAAGTGTTGCCAAATAAAAAAAAAATTATAAATTAAATATAACATTATTGGAGACGGACATTTTCATGTAGTGACGTCACGAGCCCAAGTAATAGATTTATTTATTTAAAAAAAAAAACTACATTTCTAAATTTTTTTACTAACTTTTTCGTAATCTTAGTAAAAAAATCTATCAACACGATTTTTTCCAAGTTGTTTTGAAATCCATGCAAGTGGTCTATTAGGGGTGCCACAGTCCCACTGCCTACGGACACTTGGGAGGAATTAGAAATCTTGACCAGTATACATACAAAATAATATAAGTAAAGTTTTCTATGTCCTTAAAAAACAGAGTGTTAAGCGACGTACCTGACTTACTTGTGATTCCTGGCGTTATTTGGAATAAAGAACGTCAATTAAATTTTGATCTCCGGTTGCAATATTTTTTTTTGTTTTTGTATGTCAATTTTTTTTAAATGCAACTCTTTCACACGTTATCACTTGTAGGTACTATCTAAGAACTTTGCATAAATGTTAAATAATTGTTTGAAATATATTTTTATTATTTTTATGTACCTAAATTAAATTATTCCAAACAAATCCCCATTCCACGGCAATCCGTAACTCAAATGCCATTGAATTATGTACGGTCGTAAAATAGCCTGAATTCCATAAAGTTTGAGGGGACTAAAAAGTTTCCCATTCACTCCTCGTGGTTCTGGAACCGGCAGAAGTTCTGCGACCATCGGCAAAGATAGCCTGAAAGCTTTCCAGTGTTCTTGATGACAGTCAATTAATTTAAATTCAGGTCCTTCAAAACAAACCGAACAAAGTTACAAAATCTGATATCTGTCCTATCTTTACATCTAATAGATACGGAAGATGGATCTATTTTTGTGAATAGGAACTTGTAATAAAGTAGTTTTAAAGTTTAAAACGTTCACTTTCATTCGGTAAGCACACAAATTTGAGTATCATATTATAGAAGTGATTTATCTACTGTTTTTGAAATTTTTATTTAGATGTACGTAAATATTTTCATGCATCTAGTTGGAAAATATAAAAAAATACAATTTAAGAAGAACGGTAACGTTTACAAATACTTAATTAAAAGAAGACAATATAAGCGAAACTGAATCGAAAATCTGGAGACAGAAAAATCAAAAAAGATATTGGCTCCGCTGGGAAAAGATGGGTTCCGTAGCTCAATCGGTAGTGATCTTGCCATGTAAGCAAAGGGTCCTGGGTTCGTGTCCCAGCGGAGCCAATATCTTTTCTGATTTTTCTGTTCCAGATTTTCGATTGAGTTTCGCTTATATTGTCTTCATTTAATTAACTATTATAATTTGAGATTTTACTCATAAAGTTGAAAAAATTAAAAATAAATTTATAAATACATTTAAAAAAAGAATAGTTAATAAAAAAGATGTCTAGACAAAACTACATTATATAAGGTAACATATAAGATTGGTAATTAATCAAAAAATATTTTTTACATTGTTAAAATATACAATGTAATACATTATTTTAATAATAATAATGTTGGTTTAAGGGTTGGCAACATTTTGTATGTGGCAACCCATTTTAGTTCTTTTGTTTTTTTTTTCTCTGTGCTCCAAGCGTTCTTCTCTTGTTTTCATGTAATACGTACATCTTAAAATAAAACCAGTTATTAAAGTGTTATATTTCTTTTTATTAACTCAGTAGATTACAACATACATAAAGGTGGCTCAAAACTACCGATATGGTTTGAATCTTATTACACATCAGAATAAGATTCAAAATAAAACGGTAGTTTTGCGCCACCTATATAATGCACATATCCTACCAGTGCTGAGACCGCTTCCTTTACGGCATTTGGCAGACTGATAAATAGTTTTTGCCCTTTGTAAAACGCGCTATTTTGTATGCACGAAAACGGCTAGAATATTTCAAATTATTAACAAGTATTTTTTCACAGAAATTTAACAATTAATTCATCATATTTCAAAGATAATATTAGAGATCCGTAAAAAGTCTCTTTTGAGTACTTTTATTATCAAATAATTATGAAACAACCGACCCATGATAAAATAATAACGGATATTTTGGTAGAAAGCAGTCACTTCGTGGTTTGACATATTTACTTTTTTTTACATGAGCTCCATACAGAAGGTCCTGAGGAAAATAACTTCCCTCAGGTCCTATGTCATTCTTGGGGATGCAGTGTGGTGGGTTTTTTTACGGAAAGGAAAGAGAGGAGAGTTCTGGGAAGGAAAATGGTTTAAGGGGTGGGTAGGAATCTGGGGTTCAGTGTATCCTGGTTATCCGCCTCCAAGACCTAGACAAACCTTACCCCATGAACCCGGACACCCCGGCTAAATCACCAAACGTAGCGAATCACTTGGGGTGACCTATGGCAGAGGTGTTGGTTATCCAATAAAGGTTCCCGGGGCGGCGGTACCCATTCCCGCCTCCTAAATTGAAATAAAACAATTATTTAGTTTGTAACCACAATTTATTTGTTTAATTTTTAATACCAACCGGTTTCGCTTAACACAAGCATCTTCAGTGTATAAAATTACACTAAGGTTTAATTAAAAACTTTAAATTTAATTTTATACTCTAAAGATGCCTCAATTAAAAAAAAATCGTAGTTACAAATAAATAATTGTTTTATTTCAGTAAATAACAACAGAACTTGAATATAATTTTCATGGAACTTCAATGTTAACTTCCCAATTTGATGATTTTGTTCTTCAAAAACTGTGAAACTACACGTCCTTAAAGAATTTCATCGTAACAAAAAATCAAAAAAACTTAAGGCGCCGCAACCGGGTTGAAAAAGAAGAAGTTGGAGAGATATGAAATTACGAATGTTAGAGGAACGCGCTAGTATTTAAAGCGACAGAATCGATGCGAAAATTGTGAAAATGTTTAATAAAACACGACTCGCTTAAAATAGAGTAAAAACTTGCGGGGGTTGTCTTAAACAGCATTTAAAGAAACACTGTGAATTATTTCATATATATAACTTGTAAAATAACTGAAACAAACATGTTTATAATAATTTTTGGAGCATACTTTGCGATTTTTTTCTATCGCGGGAATTTTATATAATTTGCGTTTCGGCGCGACGAATATCTAGATCAGGGTTTCCCAACTGTGTTCCGCCGAATCTGAATAGGGGTTCCGCGATAATTTGTCGGAAGAATTTCATTTATTATAAAATACACATATTCATATTTCAACACTACTGATATTATTACTAGTTCTTAAGTTAGCTACTAGACCCTTCCAGGTAGAAGGACTAAGCTTTATGGAAGTTGAAAGAGCCGTTTATGCTGTTATTGCAGTAAGTCTTCATTTTACATACTAAAAAATCTCTGAAGTTTATTATATGGTTTATAATACTGTGATAAGAGTCAATAATGAGAACATCCGTGCGATGTGGAAATAATAACAGCGGGATAACGGATCTGCATGAGTTTCACAAAATTTCTGTTCCCAAGGAACCCAAACTTATTTTTTACCATATCACTTTACCTGGAAGAAAAATACTGTAAAAATCCTTCATTTTTACATCTTTGTTAACAATTAGCCGAACTATAAACGCACATGGTGCAGTAAATGTTGGTGAAAAAGTGAAAAAAATTACAACTTTGGATTTCATGAGGTCAACCTAACCATTTAGATTTATTTTGCCTTACGTGAATGTTTGAATGAATTAAATTTTAAAGAGAATGAAGAGGTTTCCAAAGAATTTCAAGAACATCCACATAACTTGAAAATAACTTTTTCGCAATATTTTCAGAAAACTAGTAAGGACGATTCCTGGATTCGGAATCCATTTTCCGTGACAGCTAAATAAGTAGGCTTAAGCCTACTAATTTAGCTTAAGCGTACCTAATTGAATATGAAAATCTAATTTAGCTTAAGCGTACCTAATTGAATATGAAAATCTAATTTAGTTTAAGCGTACCTAATTGAATATGAAAATCTAATTTAGCTTAAGCGTACCTAATTGAATATGAAAATCTAATTTAGCTTAAGCGTAATTGAATACGAAAATCTAATTGATTTAATTAGTGACTCAAACTTCAGCCTTTTAATGATTTCTGGGCGATTTTGTCAAAAGATTACCCCAATTTATCAGAACAAACTATTATTAATTTACTTCCGTTTTCCACAACCTATTTATGCGAAGCGGGATTTTCTAAGTATGCTGCAACAAAGTCAAAGTATAGGAACAAGCTCGTAGCCACACCAGATATTAGAATCCGACTCACCAATATTGTGCATGATCTCAAGAAGATATTCAATTCACAGACTCAAAACCGTCATTAGGTGCTTTATTTATTCCACTTTTCGGTTTATATTCCATTTTTTGGTGGTGTACTAAATAAATATATGAGTTTAATAACCTTTTTTTTAAATTTTCACTATTAGAAATTTTTAGAAAAAGGCAATTCACCCTTAAAAGAATGTTTTGTACCCAACCTATAAAATAAGCCAAGTGTTCCGTTAAAATTTACGGGTTTGCAAAGTGTTCCATTGCAGAATAAGTTTGGGAAACCCTGATCTAGATTATTATCTTCAAAACTAACATATATTTTTTAAGAGATTAAAAACTTCAAATGCTTAAGGAAGGTTTGCAAGAAATCGGTAGAAATTCGTGTAGCGGCGGCGTAACAATAAAAAATTGTAAACATCCATGTAGAATCTTCCGTTTTGGCCGCAATCAAAAACAATATCCGTCCACTAAAAAATTCCGACACTTTCCACATTTCTTTTCGAATAACCACCGTAACACTCTCTTCCTCGTTAGCTGTAATATGACATCCACTGTAGTGGTAATATTATATTTAACGGTGGCCCTTAAAAACTTTCTTCGAATCTTTTCTTATCACTTGACCAAAACATTAATATCTTTCATTTTTGTTGTTGTCATACATAATAATCATTTATTAAAATTTATGATGAAGGAATAGAAAGATTTTGAGAAAAAAAAGAGCTGTTGTAGGAACTACCAGTAATTTGAATTTAAATACTGGCAATTTTCATTTAGTTGCTACACCACGTGTAACGCATGCGCGTTGAAACGCACTTCTGAATAACAACGGTTTTGAAACCAACCGTTATTAACTCTGCCTCTAGAATCGTTTATAATACTATCATAATTCATACATACATACATTTAACCTCCGTGTTTTCCAACCTTTTACGACTCTTTAAATATAAGTACGCTTTATTAAATTTGAGTGGGTCAAACTGTTCGAATAATAAATCTCTTTATTTAAATGCATCTAATATGACTTCCGCATCCTTAAGCAACAAGCAGAACACGATATTAACTTTATCATCCGTATTAATGTAAATGCTTCTGAAATATATCAACAATTTTTTTCTTCAATATGTAATGACTTAGGCCCACACACAGGGTTCGTGGTGTGAATATAATTTGCACTCAGCGGTTGGCTGATAAGGTAAAAATCAAAGGGAGCGTTATGTTCCAATTAAAGGGCAGCCCTGGGAAGGCTATGAAGGGAATTGTTGGATGGGAAGGTGTTCATTCCAGACCACTGAATGAAGTAGCCTTTAGTCAAATAGGCCCTTCACCGTGAGCGCTGTTGAAAGTATCAGAGAGAGAGATTTAAACTTGAGTAATAGAGAGTGGTTTTAACCGTAGTTAACACAAATGCACATTCACATAAAATTGAAAGATCAGCATAATTTTTTCTTCTTCTTCTTATTGTGCCTTGTCCGTTCAACGGAAGTTGGCTATCATGTTGGCTATGCGGACTTTGTTTACTGTGGCCCGGAACAGCTCTGCGCTAGACTGGTCAAACCACTGTTTAAGTTTTTTCAGCCATGAGGTTCTCCTTCTTCCAGAGCACCGTCTTCCGGCAATCTTTCCCTACATTATGAGATGCAGGATCTCATACTTGTCCAAGATGTTGAAGTTTTCGAATTTTTGTAGTTTTAATAACTTCTTTTTCTTTATTCATCCGAACAATAACATCTTCATTCGTAACCCTGTCCATTCAGCTTATTTTAAGTATTCTTCTGTAGATCCACATCTCGCATACCTCAAGTCGCCTAATTAGTTCTTCAGTAAGCGTCCATGCTTCCATTCCATAAAATAACATCGAAACCACGTAGCATCTGACCATTCGCATTCGTAATACAAGGTTGAGATCATGACTGCAGAACATCTTTTTCATGCGGATAAAGGTTGCACGAGCTTGCTCAATGCGTCATTTGATTTTAACCGAAGGATCCCGTCTATCAATTTTTTAGTGCATATTAATTATAAATTACATATTCCAGCGGATAACATAAATTAATTACTTAACCCCTCAAACATCGGCCATATTTTGTCACAGGGTCAAAATATTTTCGCTTCGCAATAAAATGAAAATAAATGGAATGTAATGAACGTATCCGAAAACTAAAAACTGTTTTTGAAAGGTATTAAAATACGCTTTCAAATTTAATAAATCGAAATAAACAAATAATTTTTGAAATATGAAAACTTTGCATACAAACATAAAAAAAGCTTTAAAAATGACTCACCTCAAGTTTTTTTTTGATAAAATTGTAAATAACTAAAAAAAAAAATCACACAGGTACATGTTTTTTTTGCAAATGTATTATACACGTTATTGGAAACTCACTTTTTCATTGTTCCATGTAAAAATAATTAATAAAAAAAATTCAAAGTTTTTTTTTTAAGGCGTGAAACTTTAGTACGATTTAATTTGCCACAATTACCATCGTTAAAATTTTATATTTAAATAATAATGCGATGGAAACTTCTAAAAAGGATGAATATTTTTTCTTCAAACTTCGCAAATTTATTTTGTGGCATCATTTTTCATATAATGAATAACTTATTACTTTGTATAAAACCACTATATTTAAAACAATATCAACATGTTTCGACAACAATGTTGTCTTCATCAGGATATGTTACTATGATAAATGAAAAACAAGTATAGGCAAATTAAAATAAATTATAACATAGACAAAATATTAAAAAGTATAGGTGATTAATTACTTACTAATCATAAAAATAGTTATACAAAATTAAATTTAAAAATTATTTGAGGAAAAATAAAATTGCATTTAGATAATAAATTTTTTTTAAGAATAATTAATTAAAATAATTAGTCTAAATCAAAAAATCAATAATTATAATTGGTTGTAAGTATTAATAAGAAAATAAATTTAAAAGATGGCTATTTTTAAAAAAGGTTTGGTTATTTATAATATTTAATTTACTATTAATGCTTTTTCTAATTTCTAAAATTTCTAAATTATCCAATTGTATGCCCGTAGTGTTAGTATGTAAAATTTTAAGACCTGTATTAATATCAAAAGAATGACTTGTTTCCAAAATATGGTTGGCAAATTCAGAATAATTATTATTATTTAAACATCTTATATGTTCCTTAACTCGAATGTTAAAATTTCTAGAAGTTTTTCCAATATAAAAAAAAGTTACATTCATTACAAATTAATTTATAAACCCCAGATTTGTTCAAAAAATCACATTTATCCTTATTATTTAATATATAATTTTTTAATTTGTTGTTTGTATAAAAAGCTGGTTGTACATTAATTGGCATGTTTTTAATTATTAAATTTGAAATGTTATTATTTAAAAATAAAAATTTTCTCCAATTATTATCATTTTCAACAACATGTGGATAGATAAAAGATCTAAAAAACTTTTTCTTATATTTTTTTTTGTTTAACATATTGTCTATTAATTTTGAATTATAACCGTTATTAATTGCAATTTGTTTAATAGTATTTAATTCTGTTTTAAAATTACTCAAAGATAAGGGAACATTAATTAATCTATTTAGTAAGGTATGAAAAGCTGCTAATTTTTGTGAATATGGATGATTAGATGTTTCATGTATAATGATATCTGTATATGTATCTTTACGAAAAATGTTAAATTCAAATTTATTATTAATGATAGAAATATTTAAATCCAAAAAATTTTAACTGTAATTATTTCCAATTTCTAGGGTAAATTTAATTTTTTTGTTGAGTTTATTAATGAAATTTAAAAATATATTTAATTGTCTATTAGTGCCAGTCCATATACAAAAAATATCATCTACATATCTTTTCCAAAAGTAAACATATTTTAATAATAACGCACTTTTAATTTGTCTATACTTGTTTTTCATTTATCATAGTAACATATCCTGATGAAGACAACATTGTTGTCGAAACATGTTGATATTGTTTTAAATATAGTGGTTTTATACAAAGTAATAAGTTATTCATTATAGGATGAATATTACTTAATTGCTTTAGTTCCACTTTATAATTATTCTGGAACAGTAAATAAAAATTGGGTTATGATAATTTTTCCGGAACTTAAAAAGGTTAATGAAGCATGGTTAAATACACACATTTTTATAAAGTCTTTTTCACGCGTGACTTCCTGCAGATAATGTAACATGTGGAAAGTCCTCGAAGTTCACATTATTTATCTTAAAATTAAATAACCTAAAAATAAATAAGGTCGAGCTCGTAAACTAATCAAAGTGAATGAACCGATATAAATTTTAAATTTTTCTTTTTGGTTCTGTGAAATAAGTTGTAGCATGTTGTGAAAATATTTTATAAAATACTACTTAATTAAAACAAAGACAAAATCTTCAGATATTTTAACTCCACACAGGAGGCCCTGAGGAAAATAATTTCCCTCAGGGCCTATGTCATCTGTGATGCTGTGTGGAGGGTCTTTTTGAGGAGAGGAAGGAATGAACATTGGGCTTGAAGAGACCAATGTTGTAGGAAGGACGAAACACAGAGGCCGGCAAATCATTCCACAGCCGAGCTGTTGAACACAAGAACGAGTCTAAGAAACGACCCGTTCTCGTGTGACAAATGTCAACCGTGTACAAATGTTGGGCACGCGTTTGGCGTGTTTCCCGACTATGCACTGGTGCCGAAGGGATCAATGATGCTATTTCCTCGGAGCATCTTCCATTGTAATACCGGTAGAACAAGGATAGCATTCCCACCCAACGCCTGTGCTCTAAAGATTGCAATCCGTCTCTTAAGATGGGAGAATCTATTAAACGGACCGCCCGTTTCTGCACAGAGTCGAGGGTATTTTTCAGGTATTTTGGAGCTCCAGACCAGAGGTGACTGCCAAATTGAACCGTGGGGCGCACTTGTGATTTGTACAGGGTTAGCAGTTGTGTACTATTAAAGTATCTACGGGCCCTGTACAGGTACAGTACGCCCAGTTTTTGGGAAGCTAACTTTACTCCGTATCAAGAAAACACTGTATAACCAATAGCTACATAGGTTAAATAACAGAACCAGATATGTTTTTTTATAATTTTCAGAGCGTTCCTTGTGATTTTTTCCATCGAAGAAATTTCACATAATTAGTTTTTCAACTCAGCATCTGAATAGAGATTATCTTCAAAATTCACATAATTTTTTTATGAGCTTGAATGTTTAAAGTGTTCAAGGGAAGTTTTTTTTCACGAGGAAATAATCAGGAAAACCTCAGGGCCGAAAGGAAGAAGAGGAAAGAGAAAGATATGTCGGATAGGTAGGAATATGATTGTGTCCAGGAGTGACGGATGTATGGCTCCATCCTTCCCACTGTAATGCAAGGCGGATGGATCGAGAGAGTCCGGTCGGAGAGGTCTTTCTCAACCAGCCTCTCCCGATCTGGCCTGCCACGCTGCAGGAGGGCAGATGCATCCACCATTAAGACCCGGAAAATCCGCACCCCATGAACACGGGCGACCCTACTAAGTTACTAAACCTGCTAATTGGAATGTCTTAATGTCGGTAAAAATTCGGAACGTCAATTATTTTGATGGCATTTTCAGAACATGTCACAACAAGTCACTTAAACAAGAATTATTTTGCAAAGATTAGCAGAGTTTTGATACCAAGCGGGCCTTGAAGAGCATGGTTATCAATGAAGATATACAGGAGACGCATTTCCCTTCTACCACCCTATTTAAAAAAAATATGTATTGTCCTTACATGTCCTTATGTAACTATTTTTTTCTAAATTGTGTACCTATCTAAGATATTTATTTCGTAAGTTCTTTGATAATTGTTTACACATTTCATTAGAACATTATTATTTGTTTGCATGTAAATACTCCTCCCATAAACACGAGCTCCTAGAGCTCAACTTATGGAGTAGTAGAACCAAATATGAATTATTTTATAACCTTGCATATATAATCATTTGTAATATATAATCAAAAATCTTGAAAAAAAAAATTATATATATATATATATAACAAAGGGTAAAGTGTAAATGAATTCACTCCAAACAATTATTAGCAATTCCAATAAATTTGAACGTCAAATCATTATAGGAGACCTTAATATTAGCACCTTATCTCCATTTCACAACCAATTCAACGACTACATATGCCTGCTCACAGAAAACGGATTCATTTTGACAATCAATACACCAACTCGAGAACAGGGCACGAACAAATCCTGTTTGGATCACATCAACGTAAAAAATATTAACTTCACTGACTCATTCGTTATCCACACGTCAATTTCCGACCACTATACGACAGCCCTGTGCTTTAAAGTTAAACCGCCCCCCCCTGCTAAAATCAAGTACGTCCCTCGATTAAATTTTAATAATTTAATTGAGGACTTGCATTTAGAAAACTGGCAAAAAGTATTTGATCAAATTGACACTGACATTGCGATGAAAGAATTCATTTGTATTCTACATACATATATATCTAAACATACAAGTAACAAACACATCTCGAACAGCCAGTTTAAACTTACGCCCTGGATCTCTCCCGGCCTTTTAAAATCGATTCACAAAAGAAACCAACTTCACAAAAGGGCCAAAAAGTTTCCAGATAATATTTTAGTACAAACTCACTACAAGAAATATAGGAACTTATGCAAAAAGATTATTAAATATACAAAGGAAAATTATTTTAAAACGTTCATTTACGAAAATTCTTATTCTCCAAAACGTATGTGGGAAGCATTTCGAAATATTAGTAAAACAAAAATAAACAGGTCTTCCGAAATTAAATCGTTAGATATCGGTAACGTAAACTCCTCTAATCCTAAAAATATGGCGAATTTTGCTAATAAATACTTCACATCGGTGGGAACCACACTTGCCAAAAAAATTCTCGATAAATGCAATAAAACAGAAATCGAACTTGCCAAGTTGGTCACCTCTAGCCTCGTCCATAAAATAGACAATATACAAACATCGACGAATGAAGTCTTGGAAATAATTGACGACCTAAAGCCATCTAACGCTTGTGGACCAGACAAAGTCTCGACTAATCTGCTTAAAGTAACTAAGTCATTCATAGCATCTCCGATAGCGTTCATTTCCAATCTAAGTCTCAAATCAGGAATATTCCCTAACCATCTAAAACATTCAGTTGTTGTATTACTACACAAAAATGGAGATAAATCTGCGATTCAAAATTACCGGCCGATATCTTTGGTCAATTCAGTCTCAAAAATTATAGAGAAAATTGTCAAAAATCGTCTTAGCTTTTATCTTGAAGATAATAACATTCTTTCTGAGAGACAATATGGCTTCCGTCCGGGTTTAGGTACTGAAAATGCCATTGGCAATCTGACTAAAGTAATTTCTAATAACATCGATCGAGGAATCAAAAGCATCGCGATCTTCCTGGATCTGGCTAAAGCTTTTGATACCATCTCGCACAAAATCCTTTTGAAAAAATTACAGCTAATCGGTATACAGGGGCAGTTACTTAAATGGTTAGGAAGCTATCTGGAAAATCGGAGCCAAAGAGTTATTATTAGTGGTACTCTAAGCGATCCAGCCAACATCGTATTTGGTGTACCACAAGGAAGTACTTTAGGACCGATATTGTTTAATATCTATATCAATGACCTTTGCAACAGCAACCTTGCCGATCATATCATCACTTTTGCTGACGATACGGTCTTAATATTTGAGGGCAAAAACTGGTATGAAGCGCACAGAAAAGCAGAAATTGGAATAAACAATGTCAAACATTGGCTAGGGTCAACCCAAGGTTATACTAAATATTACTATTCACATTTGCAATGAACCGAACTCTTGTACTTGCAATTACCTAGAATGCGTGGATAGTTTAAAATATCTAGGGATCACCATAGATAAATATCTGAGATGGGACGAACACATTAACGCAACGGCCTCAAAAGTCAGAAAACTTACACATCTTTTTATAACCATCAGAAATATTCTCTCTGTTAAAGATATGAAATCAATATACTATGCTATGTGTAATTCTTTACTCGAATATGCATCCCTAGGATGGGGTGGATGTGCCAAAACAATATTAGACTCCCTGGCTAAAGCTCAGAAATCAATACTAAGAGTCATCCTTAATAAACCATTCAGGTACCCCAGTGATGCATTATTCACGGAATTAAAAGTACTTGATGTTAGACAATTGTATATTAGAAAGATTATATTACATGTGCAAAAACAACGTCAACACTTCCCGTCCATTGACCATCTTCACGACACTCGACTTTCAAGGAACAATCCAATAGTCCCAATAAAAATCACGACGTCCCTCGGCCAACGGCAATTTTCGTACTTAGGACCTAAATTATTTAATATCATTCCTAATGATTGGAAAACTAAAAGTGCAAATGTTTTGCGCAAATTGATCAACGACTGGCTCCTTGATTTAGGGAGGATCAAAAGCGAAGATATGTTGACCAATAGTTAGTCTCATCATATAAAATAAAACAAAATTAAAAATATATAAGAAAATAAAAAAAACAAAATAAAAAAAAAAACACTCACTCATAGTTCCATTCATTACAAAAACACGTACTTACCATTGCAGAACACAATTGTCTATTCTTTTATCAATACCCTTCCCATTTTTTTCTACATTCAATTCCTGCGGAGATCTTTCTTTTTATTATACAAAATTACGTAAATTATAATTTATACATAATACGTATAAAATTATACAAAATTACGTACTATGCGTAATATTACAAAAACACGTACTTATCACTTCAGAACATAATTGTCTACTATTTTATCAATACCCTTCCCATTGTTCTACATTCATCTCCTGCGGTGATCTTTCTTTTTATTATTACCATCTGGATTTTACTTACTTTACCTGTTTTATTTTATATTAAGTGCTCTAAGGGAAAATATCTTAGTAGGATGAAAAAATGACGCAAGGAAAGGGAAATAAATACAATTGGTTATCAACCCCTTTCTCATGTCACTATTTATACATTAACTTAAGACATATTTATATACAAATTGTTTTTATTCATTTGCTGCATCCTTTTCGAGTCACATTCTTTTTGAGTTTCTTTACCCGCTCGTAAAGTTGAGGGATACGTCACTCACGTTAATTATACTTATTTTTTGTAATCATGTTTAAACATCAACTTTAATTATAATATGGATTTTGTCATCACACTTGAAGCTGGTCTCGATTCTCAATTTTTGCTAGCGATTCACATGTCCAAACATTTATCTATTGTTAAACAAGCATTCGATACTAAATCTGTACTTTAAGACATTGTTTTTTTCTCTTCTCTTATTCTTTTTTTTATGAGTTCAAAATTGTAGTTATTAACTAAAGCTTCTACGAGGAATTTAATCGTAACACTTGTTTCATTCAATAAATAATATGTATATAATTTATCAATGTAATATGAAATTATGATATGAACTAAATTTGTCAATTTGACTGGCCTAAAACAGGATCCATTCCTAGTTGGCTAGTCAAAGTTTCCACATATGTTTCATTGTATTTTTACGCACCAGATTTAAATGTCCGGGTTAAATTTTCCCCCAAAAAAAAAAAAAAAAAAAAACTAAACCCTTTCATACACTTCCCCAAATGATCATCTAGTGAATCCGCGTTATGCAATTGCACTATATAAGTATTATAAATACAAAACAATACAAGAACAACATGTCAACCCACTAGAGACCAAATGGGAATATAATTCACCGACTCCAGATATTTTCATATCAGAGGGTTCGGCTCTGTGGCATTTCTAATTGAACCTATAATTCCTACTGATCCCTCAATATAAATATTTAAAAAATCTTTTGTAATCCTACATGTATTTAAAATTACTGCTTTTTGCATTTTTATATACAAATTCTTTGACAAATCTAATAAGCTTAAATTTTGAATCAGATTCCTAGGTATTATGCCAGTGGCCGAAATAACAAATGGTAATATTTTTATAGTCCGAGAATGCCAAATTCTTTTAATCTCATTTCCTAAATCTGTGTATTTTCTAATTTTTTCAGAAACAGTTTTTTGAATATTACAGGAATTTGGAATAGCTACATCAATGATATAAGTTATTTTTTTAATTTTGTCATGTAAAACTATATCAGGTCTATTATGACTAATTGTTCTGTCTGTTAGTATAGTTTTATCATAATATATTTTATAAAATTCATTTTCTATAAATGAATTTGGTTCATATTCATAATAAGGTACTACATTACGGCAATCAATCAAGTTATGTTTAATTACCAAACTTTGGTGAATTATTTTTAAAACCTGATTGTGCCTAAATGTATACTCGGAAGGCGCTAATATAGAACATCCCGATATAATATGTTCTATAGTTTCGGGAAATGCCAAACATTTTCTACATAAATCATCAATTTGATTTATATCTTTGATTATATGCTTTCTATAATTTTTAGTATTAATGACTCTATCTTGAATTGCAAGCATAAATCCTTCTATTTCTGCGCTCAACTCTCCAATACTCAACCATTTGTTTGACGAAAGTTTGTCAACATACGTTTGGTTGAGATAATTGAAGTGTTTTGCGTGAATAATTTTATTTGACCAGGAATCTAATAATTCCTGGTTAGTATTTATAAGAATGTTGGCATTCTCGTCATATAAATTTAAAGGTGTAATATTTCTATCTGCCTTGCAAATTATTTTGTGCATTTCTGAGCTATTAGCTTTCCTATGGAAAAAATTTCTAAGCATTTCTACCTGATTGTGTTTCAAAGATGTTATTTTGACTACACCTCTACCTCCTAAATTTCTAGGTAAATTAATTCGTTCTATAGCTGAATTTGGATGATGGCAATTAAATTTTGTTAACGTAGTTCTAATTAATCGTTCTAAACTATCTAAATCTGTATTGGACCATTTAATTATGCCAAATGAGTACGTTAGTAGAGGTATTGCCCAAGTATTTATTGCTTTTACTAAATTTTTAGCAGATAGATTGCATTTTAAAATTTTTCTGATCCTAGTTTGAAATTTAATCCTAATATCATTTTTAATACTAGTGTGATCTAATCTATTCGATTGCGGGTATCCTAAATATTTATAAACCTCATCCCCTTTCATACTTTGAATTTTGAAATTTCTAAATATACCCTCGTCTCCATCTACAATTTTGCCTTTCTCTATATGGATAGTTTTACATTTATCTAAACCAAAAGTCATTTTAATATCATCTGAAAAAATTTTAACTACCTTAATCATTTTCTCTAAATTTGATTCAGAATTTGAAAATAATTTTATATCATCCATATATAATAGATGTGAAACTATACTACTCTCTCTTGTATTACCCTTAATTTTTATTCCAAACTTGCTTTTAATTAACATTTTAGAAAGGGGATTCAATGCTAAGCAAAACCAAAGAGGGCTCAATGAGTCTCCTTGAAAAATCCCTCTTTTTATTGAAATGCCCGGTACTACTATTTTCTTACCTTTTAAATTAACTAGCAAATCTGTATTCCAAAAGGACATAATATTTTTCAAAAAGCTAATTATAATTGGGTTAACTTTATATATTTTTAATATTTTGATCAGCCACGAGTGCGGGACACTATCAAAAGCTTTTTGATAATCTATATAACAAGTATGTAAATTACGCTTTTGATTTTGAATTTGTTTTAAAATTACAGAATCAATAACTAACTGTTCTTTACATCCCATATGTTTTCTGCGACAACCTTTTTGTTGTTCAGATAAAATATTTTTTTCATCCAAATGAGTATATATTAAATCTGTCAAGCAAGAGGTTAAAATTTTGTATATTGTCGGTAGACATGTAATGGGTCTATATTGAGAGGGATTATTAATATGTTCGCTTTTAGGCAACATATAAGTAATGCCCTTAGTTAGAAAATTAGGAAAATTTTGAGGTTCTCTGACAAGTTTTGAAAGATTTTTTGCAAAAAGAGGATGTAAAGTAGTTAGACGTTTGTACCAAAAATTATGTATCCAATCGCAACCCGTGGCTTTCCAATTATGAGTATTTTTTATAATTTTGGCTAACAATTCAACCGATATATCAGAAAAACTCATTTGTTCAATGTCTGAACAATTGAGTTCTTCATTTTCTATCCAGTTACCTGCCTCATTATGTTTTATATCTTTACTCCAAATGTTTGTCCAAAAATCGCGCATATCTGATTCAGATGGCAACGGAATATTATTATTCGAAATAATATTCTGTTTATCGTCAAGTTTGGAATAAAATATTCTCTCATTTTTCTGAAATAATCTATTATTATTTCTTTTATTATACGTATAATTATATCTTTTTAATCTACTAGCTTTTACACCTAATTTTTGTTTTAATAAATCTAATAAATCATTGATTATATTTTCATTATTATTACTACCAATGCTATAACCAAATTTTCTCTCAATTTCATCTACATATCTCAAAATATTCCTACTTCTATTTCCATTTTTATATTCAATTACTCTAGCTATACTACTTCTTAAAAATACTACATCATTTTCTAATCTAATCTGCCATTCTGGTTTACTATAACTATATGATCTATCATCAGAGGATATTAATTTAACTCCTAACTTATTACATATAGTGATAGCACTAGCGTACACTATTGTATGAAGATCTAAAAAACTAATATCGTCAAATATTATTTTTGGTAAAATTAAATTATTTAATTCAGAAATTAATTTAGATAATTTCTTTGACGTATGCAATTTTGGTAATTTTGGTCTAACTGTGGGCTCTATATCTATATATCTATTTATATTATTTTGAAGCAAGTTAGCTAATTCTATTACATTATCATCTAGTAAGTTTAAATTTGCAATATTGATTTCCCTAAGATTATGAATAATGTCTAAGTTATTTGAATCTACTCTAATATCATTGGATTCTTCTACTAGAATATTAGTTAAACTATCTTCATTCAATGCATCTAATATAACATTACTACTCGTATTAATTTGATCTAAATTATTCTCCAATTGCAATCTATCTGCTACTTCTTTTCTTATCTCATTTAATGTTACTACAGGAATTAAATTATTTTTGAAAATTGACCTTTTTTGGTCAGCTAATCTTTGTTCGTTTACTTGGGCAACCGGATAATTTTGTGAGAAAAGTAAATGTAATTTTTTCCTATACAATAACATATCTGTTTCTAGTTTAGTTACATAAAAATATGAACGAACGATGAACATATTGACATCGTTCGTCCATTTCATACGCTGCCTAGGAATACCTGCTTTTGTTTTTTGGGGTCTCAGATTATCAATGTTCATCTGTATAGATGACATAATAAACCCATTTTCATTTCCGTTGGTTGAAAATGACATTGTGTCACCTTTCAAAACAACTTGGAAATGATTTATTAATTATTATTAATTCCTACATTCCAGTAACCAAGCAACTGTCGTCGCTACCTAGTGTCAACAAATAGTTTTCAATATCTCCAAATTAAATATTTTAATGTAAACTACCCTTCAATACTACAAATCTATAATATATATTATATTGTAGAATAATGTTATCAAAATAAAATATATAATTAAATTTACCTACAAAATATATTTCAACGTAATCTCAAAATATAGTTGTTTACCTTGGTTACTGAAGTCCTCACAAAAGGAAAAATTTATTTTGTATTTATTTACCTAAATATCCTACGGTCCACTGGCAGTTTATTTATTACGTTATCTAATATACTTATTTTCAAATATTTATATGTTTTGGGATCAAAGCTAATTCTTTTCTATCTGATACAATAAAAAAATCAGAGAGCCAAAATACAAGCAAACGTCAAGGCTTGCGTTGCTAAGCAACATCCGAAATAATAAATAATTAATAATAATAATATTTATTTTATGCGAAATAAATATTATTTTTATTTTTTATTATTATTATTATTATTAGTTAAAAGTGCTATCAGAAAATGACAAAAAATATTTTTTCGCAATATTCCTACCACACTTTTTTTTGCCTAGACTAGGAATTAATAATAAAATTAATTAATAAAAACTGCATTCAGCTTAAAATGTGTTACACCAAATGCAATTCACCAGGTGGACAAAAATTGTCCACGTGCACTATACAGGTAAATATTACGCTGCGAACGCTGTTATAAAAAAATAATAAATCCATCAAAAATATGATCAGCTGCCTGTTTTAGGCAGATACTCGTAGTTCATTTAATGTCGTACTAAGCCGATGAAGGCTTCATAAAATAATATAAAATTTTAATTGAAAATGCTGAAAAACAAATCCACAAAAAATACTTATCAATCCACGAAGGTAAATATAAATGTATGGCTCCCACAACAATAAAAAATAATTAAATCCACTTTTTAAAATTAATCCTTCCTCTACAGAAGCATATAAAAAGATTTTGGGCTATGTAAATTTCAGTACGGATTAGAAAGAGGATTTATGAATTATTTGGCGTGGACAGTGGACAAGGGAGAGCGTTATATGGCGACGAAACGTGGTCCCTTGCGAAAATCCGGGTATTTCATATAATGTGAAAGCACACAAGGTTAAAGGTTTTATAAGTTTAGTGGGAGGGGGTTTTATAATTATTTTATTTGAAACGTAGGTTTGTAGATTTAGGGTAAAAATATTTCGTATTTGTCCAGAATTTTATTTTTGTTACTATGTTAAATATTTTAAAAATATACCTACCTACACAATGAAGAGTGTCCGGGGAGGGTGTGGGGATTTATTTTTATTAAATAGATCAGTGTTACTTCGAGATTGATCTAAAGGCCTCCGTGGTCGAGGGTAAGTAAGAGTACGTAAAATAATTCTAGTGGCTTGGCTTTGTGTTATGTTAAAAGTATATTTATCACAACCCTGCCACCTTCAGGGAATAATCACTACAAAATCTACAAATTTCTTATATAAATTGCTTTTGTTCATTAAAATGTACAAATTCACATATAAGTCGTGCAAATATAATGTTTTCAACTATTCAACTTGAATTCACTTCCTATTTTTTATCTCATCTGATAATCTGATGTAATAAATCATTTTTCAGCCATCTTCTTAACCAATTTCAGCTAAAATATTTTTTCCTTTCTATATAATATAAAAATGAATCCCTGTTTCCCTTGGTCACGCCATAACTTGAATGACTTTAACTATTTCATTCATCTTTTTTTTAAGTTTTCCCATACTTTGTAGAACGTTCTTACGGAAAGAAAAATTAAGGAAATCGCTCAGAAAATTGGATAATTTCAGAAAACTTAACGACTATTTTATCTTCGCATGTTTGACAGCTCGCGCTCTTTGATGAAATTGAATTAAGCAGACAGCTGTTTGTTTGTTACAAAAGAATTGTCTTCAGATTTTTTAAAAATTATATGTAGATATTTTAAATAGGTGGCACGTGTTTGAAAACTGAATGTACTGGGACTGAATATATGGAACGCGGAAGGGGGTTTGCGGGACGGTGGAGCGGGAGAAGGGGGGGAGGGAGGGCGGGGAAGGTGGAAGGGGAACGCGGGAGGGAAAGGGGAACGGAGACGCACGGGAAAGGAGGTGCAGGGAGAAATAATTTATTTCTTTGAATATGGCTTTGCAACGCATGCCGGGAGTCAGCTAGTTCTTTATAATCATTATAAAGTTACATGAATGCACATAATTGTTCTAAAGTTCAAGTATAAAATAAAAACTTTTTAACTATTCAATATAATACTATCAGCTACGATTGGTCAAATAGAAACAATGACCAAATTCAAAGATGAAATAAAGAACTTGATTGCTAAAGCAGATCGTCCCACTAGTGCAAACCTCTGTATACTGGTACCACCAGTAAGAGATGATTTGTGACGTGATCGTTCTGGTATCTTCTGTCTTTTTAATTTTCAAACAAGACGCGTGAGAAGGATGAACTTCGATAAGGCCGTACGAGCTCTCACTAGTTTAAAACATAATACACGTAAATGTAAATAATAATTAATTAACTTAATAATATAATCTTGTAAAACGTGACTTCTTTTTTTTTTATTGAAATATCTACGTTACATCATTTTTTCTTTTATCCACTAGAGCGTTTTTTGCCCCAGTATGGTACTATTTAAAATACCTCGGATTGCTTTGCTGCCAATTTTGGCAAATTTTCCCTCATTTGTAAGTAATTAAGAGAAAGTTTACGATTTTACAATATATAAATCCTACAAACATGTGATAATCTACAAAAGATAGATGAATTCATTGGCTATATAGAATTATAATAATTTTGTATGTCTCCGTAATAAAATTCGGAGGATTGATTTTTTTAATGTGAGCGGAAAATATTCAACCAAAAAATCTCAAATAATCGGAGAAAAAAATTTTAAGATGCGCTGTCGCTTCAGTGGTTAACATACATAATATTATTCTGTTTATGGTTTTAACTTACACTTTCTACTTTCTTTCGTTTTGTTTTTATTGGAAAATTATTCCATTAACCTCAAAGAAAGAATGTTACAATGTATTTAACATTAGTAGTTGTAGTATTTTGAAAAGACATATAGTTTTTGTTGATATCAATATCTTAGAGCATCTATGAAGTTCCGACAGATGTGTACGTGTCGAATTGCCAAAGCCGAATGCTGCCAAGGTTGCCCGAACGGCCACTGCCTCTGGGATACTGGGATGCCTTAGAATCCTCAGATGCAATTCGTAGCCAGTTTTGGTCAGTCGTGTTGATTCAGTAGTATAATATATTGTCAACACGTAAATACATTAATAAACCAAATCGTAACAAGGACATATTTATTTAATATTTTTTAATTGATAAACTAATATTTAAGACAAGATTTTTATGCATAGCACAAAGGGTAACAATTATTATAAGCAATAATTATTAGCCTGAAGCACTCATCTATATTGAAAAAATCTCCCGAGAAAAGATACATGTCGCCGACGGGACTCGAACCCGCGTCCTTCTGAAATCCGATCAAATGCTCCTTAACTTAACTCCTTCACTGGAGCCAGGATGCGGCTAATGGCCTCCGACAACACGTTGGTGACCGCAGCCTTCCAGCACCAAGCTCCACTCCTGATTGAGCGATGGGCCCGAGCGCATTCAAGATCACGCCCTGCATAATAATTTGTTTATTTATTTTTGTTATTATTAATTTTAATTACCATTATTTATTTTATTTTATTTTCTATTGGTGTTCTTATTTCTCTACTGTGTAAATATATAAATATGGGACGTGTGGGATTGCACTATCCTCCCCACATCCTGGAATAAAGATTATTATTATTATTATTATTAACCACTGAGCTATGTAATAAGCTATAAAAATGTAATAAGCAGTAATTGTTGAATGAAACACTACTATATATTTAATTATTTGACCGGTAGGAGATAAGCCGACGTAGCTCAGTGGTTAAAGAGCAGCTGACCGGATATCAGACGCGGGTTCGAGTCCCGTCGGCGGAGTGAATCTTTTTTCGGGAGATTTTTCAATGTAAATGAGTGTTTCACGCTAATAATTATTGCTTATAAAAATTGTTACCTATTTATTCTTGAAGAGCCCCAACACAACAGTATTAATATTTGTACGCATTTTGTACCTCCTATGTAGGTATATCCTCACTTATAAATCATTTTAATGATACAAAATTATAAATTATCTCTAAATTATCTTGATGATACAAAAAAGATTGATCTTTACATATATATGCAAATAAATAAACAATAACAAACATAATATCAAGTTCATTGCAAATAAATAATTGTTCTTCGTAAACTTATCCAATAATAAAAACATAGCCACCGAAACCACCAAAATGTCTGAAGTCATAAGAATATTCGGTTTATTGATTAAAGAATCTACGGCTAACATAAAAGTTGAAGTAACTGATCCCTAAACAGATTGTATCAATAAATCGGTTTTGATGGACGATCTTCATTTAATTGCCCGAACTATCGCTGGAGGCAAAAATTAAGCTGCACGAGCCATTAAACTTTTTTATACTCTATGCTTTTTATCGAGTTATTGAGGTCATCCGAGGTGCTTTCTATGGGAGAGATTGAGAACACATCGCTTTCCCCAGTAATCAGGGGTTATATCTATTATCGTTATTGACTTTACCAGATTAGTTATGAAATTTCATACTGGAAGATAAGAACCTTTTTTGAAGTAAAACTTCTTTACGCACGCTTGACTTGGGGAGTAAGCTGGTGAATGCGTGACGAGAGCGTTACGAAAAGCGAGGCGAACGGTAGTTGAGAGGGAGATATAACTTAGTGAAGATAGAAAGAGAGAGTTACGTTTCGTATATTACTGTGGAGGCAAGAGAGAGAGGTGCGAGCACACATTTTCTTTCGCTCATAGCCAGTTATGTTTCGTATATCTAAGACACAGTGCAGGCCTATTGTCTGTATCACACTGTAGGAGCAAGAGAGATCAGTGCGCGCGCACATTTTCTTTCTCTCTTCCTGTCATATAGATGGAGCTAAAGAAGTTTAACTTCAGTCGTGTGGTCTAAAGCACACTAGTTTTTTTAAAGTAAACTTGCGCACGCTTGACTTGGGGAGTAAGCTGGCGAAAGCGGGTCGAGAGCGTTATGAAAAGCGAGGCGAACGGTAGTTTTTTTTTTTTTTTACAGTGAATACCGCACAAGAATCTCAACTGCTCCCGTCTGGAGCCAGTGAGACTATGGCATCCCCAATTGGGGTATGTTGTGAGGCTGAAGGTAGCGGGGAGGGGAAGGAGGTGGGGAAGAGGAAGGTTGGGAAGTACCTGGCTATTCAGATCTGGTCACTAAACACGGCTAAAGCCATTTTCAAGCAACGTTTCAATTCTGAATGGTGGTCTTACACCAGGGCGATACTGATAGTATCTTCCACTCTGGAACATGCCGCAAATATACTATATATTATTTTAAATGAATTAATTGTGAAATAACACAAATTAATCAAATAAAATTTATTTGCGCATGCCGGGTTCGAACCCGTGACCTCCGGAATGTGAGTCAAGAGTCTTAGCCACTGGACTACGGAGGCCGTCATGAGAGGGAGTAGGCTTCGTATATTACTGGAGGGGCAAGACAGAGAGGTGCGAGCACACGTCATTTTCTTTCTCTCTTTCTCTCATATCCAGTTACGTTACACAGTGCAGGCCTATTGTCTGTATCACACTGGAGGAGCAAGAGAGAGGATTGCGCGCGCACACTTTCTTTCTCTCTTCCTATAATATAGATGGAGCAGAAGTTTTACTTCAGTTGTGTGGTCTAAAGCACACTCGTTTTTTTAAGTTTTTTTTTTTTATTAACTTCTCACAGATGCCCTGAGAAAAATAATATCCCTCGAGGTGTATGTCATTGGGCGATATTGTGTATAGGGTCTTTTTGGGGGGAGGAAGGAGTAAACACGAGTACTAATGAGACCCGTGTTGTGGGAGGAAGGAAACACAGAGGCTGGCAAATCAATCCACAGCCGAGCTGTTGAACTCAACTGCTGGTCATAGAAATGACCCGTTCTCATTTGTCAAAAAATATCCACCGTGTACGAAAATTTAAGCGCGCGGTAGAACAAGGATAGCGGTCTCACCTGACTCGTGCTCTAACAATAAGGAACTCCGGTGAAAAATATTATGGCTTTAAAAAAATATGTTTATTTTTTATTTATTTCATTATTTTCATATTACATTTGGTTATAATAGTGACGTATTGCCCATCTCACTAGGTGTGAAACGCCTGTGTTGAGATGGCAATTTACAGAGTGGTTATCTATGATTTTGTTTGAGTAATATTTTGAAAAATATTATGAAAGTGACAGGTTGATATAAAATCTTTTTTTCCTTTAAATATACAATTCAAGTATGTTACATATATATAGAAGATTACAGTAGGTACATGGTTACATACATATATACACACAGTAGGTATAAAGGTAAGTATGTTATTAAATACTCGTGATGGTAATGTTTATTTGAGGTGATCAATGATTTTACTTTTAAATGCATTTTTGGATTGCGTGTTTCTAATTTCAGGAGGTAGAGAATTGAACAGCTTTGTTGCATTATATTTAAAACTTCTTGGCTCATAAGAGGTTTGACAAACTGGGATGTTAAAAGATTTTACATTTGACTCTTTTAAGGCTCTAGTGCTTATTCGTTCTTCAAACATGTGTGTATTTTTAAATTGATAAAGCAGGACATTTTTTTAATACAATTTTTGCAGATTAGGAACATTTAGTGTCTTAAAAATAAAATCAGTGCTAGTTATCAACGGGACTTTAAGAATGACTTTCAAAATTAGTTTTGAATCTTTACTAAAGGCTCCAGGCAAGTATTTGCAGCACTTCCCCAGCTGATGATACCATAGACTATAGACCAATAAACGCTGATTTTGAATATATAATAAAATTAAATGCAGAGTTTTTTAAAAATTATTAAAAAGTCCATTTTTAATCGGGTCGTAAAAACACGCCGTCAAGTTGGCATTATTGAAATTTTAGTGGTGACGTCACTGTTCCACGTGTCGTGACGTCACCGTAAAGTCATTGTATGGGAATGTATGATATGACACAAGCCATCGTATTAATTTATTAGTTGATTTACATACTGTTTATAGAGATTTAGTTGTTGTGTTTATTGAAACATTATTTAGGCTTAAATAATGTTTAAAAAATAAAGGTATCTCTTATTAGTTTATCTCTGTTATTGAAAAATTCAAAAACTACTGCATAAAAAAATAGTAATGCTACTTCTAGGGAGAATACTTCGAATAACGGATTTCAAAATGGCGGCAGTTGATCAGCTGATTGCCGATCCTATAGTAAATTTTCAGTAGTGATGACGTCACACGATTCACCATACATGCGGTGGTTTTCGGGGGTTCATGAAAAATTAAAACTATGACAATTATTTTAACTAACTAACTAATTAACCATTACGCCTTTTCCCCGCAGGGGTAGGCAGAGAGGACGGACCGCCAAACACCTCGGTATTGGCACACACTTTTTGCCTCACTCACGTTCATACATTGTCTCATACATTCTCTTCTATTATTCTGACTTTTGACATGGCCTGACTCAAGTATCTGATTCACTTGATCGTGCCATGTCTTCCTCGGGCGTCCCCGACTCCTAACTATAAAAAACTAACTAAAAATAAAAATAAATATTTAGGTTTTTAAGTAAGAAGTTCATTATTAATTAAAAAAAACATTAAAAAATTGAACTGGAGTTCTCTATTGCAATCCGTTTGTAAAGATTCTATTCGTTATAGTATGCAATATTTTCACTACCTATTATCAAACAAATATATAATTATCAACCTCTCCGAGACCCAGTAAAGCTCTAATCAGAAATAATACTTCAGTAAAGGGACTTCACGTGTTTATTGTAGTTTGCAACATTACCAAAAGGTAACTTTAAAAACATTTCAATTATAAAACTCTTGGCCAAAGCTTTGGAAACGTACAAAATTACATACACACGTTTCCCTTCAGATGTTTACGAAGAACATAAGTAAGTACTTAGTTTTTTTATTTTTATTTGTTTACTTAGGATTTACAAAGGTGGTGTAGTATTTTTCAATTTGCCTGTGTTTTACCTTCCTAAAAGGGGTTGAACCGATCAATTCGTTACAACGAAATCCTTTTTGTAATTCGGTGTATATTCAAAGTTTTACCTTTTGGAAACACAAATAATGTGTAGCGAAATCAATTGATTGATATTACCTCGATTTTGTTTACCCCGACGTGTTTTTTTAGGTCGGGAGTTGGTAAATAATATAGAGTTTGTTATTAGTTTTTGGGGTACTATACCTTGTTGCGCTACCTCCTTCTTTAGCCAACGTTTCGGACAGCGTTGCAGTGTCCTTCATCAAGCAGATGTGTAATAGTTAGGGGTGATGTTTGTACTTATCTACTTAGGAGCGATACCGTGTCGCCAGCTCCACTCTACGAGCTGGCGCTACAATATACTTCAAATGCTTTTTTGCGTTTAGTCTTGATGTAACCGTCAATTACCGGATACCAAGAACTATTGAGCTTAGCTCCGTCGTCTCTATTAATATTTATAGGATTTTTGTGAATTTCAATTGCCTCCGTAATCAGGCGTGCTCTATGAGTTTTGGGCCTTCCCAAGATCTCTCTCATAAAAAAATACTTTTGGCCGTGAAAATCTAAAGTCGTATCCAATAAAGGGTTTATCAAAAAAAAGTATGATGCCTCTTACTATTACTATTACTTCTATTTGATTGTAAATTTTTTATTGAATATACGGTTATAAAAATTGACTTTTTAAATTAACAATTTTTTTAAGTTCCTAATAATTTGAAATGTATTTTTCTTTATTAACTATCAATAGTGATTAATCCATCGAAAATCAGAAACAGAAAAATCAGAAAAAGATACGGTTACATCTGGGACTCGAACCCAATATCAAAAATGAAGACAATGTTGGTCGAAGAATGATACAGTTAAATATGACCGAATCGGATATGGACACATTAGCTCAGTTGGTAGAGCTGCGCCCCGAGAAGGCGAAGGTCCTTGGTTCGAGTCCTAGATATGAACGTATCTGTTTCTGATTTTTCGGTTTTCAGATTTTTTATTGAGTTTCGCTAATATTGTCTTAATATATGGGAATGCTGGGACTAAATCGTCTCGACGTTAGGAGAAAAATTGCAATGGTACTAGTAGCACACAAGCTGCTAAACGGGCACATTTGTAATCCTGATGTCCTGGAAAGGATTTCACTTTATTTTTTAATTTTTTATTGTGTATTTTATTTAGATATAAAATTTGACATCTTATATCTAATGTTTTCTTTTCTATGACTACTACAATATTATTTACTACCTACTGACAAAAATTTGGACTTTACAACATTAAGACATAATCCACGAAAAACTGCAAGACTTTTAGCTTCCTTAACATTTTATGTCCCCGATAACTTCACCAGAGCAAGGCAACACAGACTTTTTTACTTTTCCTAGAGGCAGGACCAACCTACCAATGGTTACGCCTCTGGGGAGAATGACCTCACTATTAAACCTTTCTTCCGAAATTGCCATTTTTCAACTACAATCATTTCAAGAGCGAAATAAGGGTATTCTTTAGCACCTGTCATTATTAATGTACCTGTATAATTAATGTATTACACTATTAACTAAAAATTGTGAAATGTAATTGGATATATATGTTAACTGTTTTTCACAATAAATAAATAAATAAATTATTTATTTTCACGTTGTTAAGGATCGTCGACATTATTGGAGGAAAATTGGTGCAATTTTGGTCTCCGGTTACAATTTTGACGGTTTTTTTTCTCAACTAAAACTTTAAAAATAAATGGATATTGAACAGTTAGGAATGGGGTGAGAGGTTGAGCGGTTACTCGCGACGACTATTGACGACATGTGGAAGAATTGCCGATTTGTCAGGGTGGCCAAGTTTAACTTAGCCACCCTGACAAATCGGCAATCGCCGAGCACTTAATCGAATCCGGCCATTACTTTGGATTTGTCCCTGAGGTCCTGGGAAGACCCAAAACTAAGCTCAATAGTTCTTGGTATTCGGTAATCGACGGTTACTTCAAGGCTAAACGCAAAAAAACATGTTGAAGTATATTGTAGTGCCAGCTCGTAGAGGAGTGGAGCTGGCGACACGGTATCGCTCCTAAGTAGATAAGTACAAACATCACCCCTAATTGTGGGGTGATAATGCAAAACTGACTATTTCCAAAAACTCAACTTTTCAGGAGAGGCAAAAAACTGTACCGACTCTCACAAGCATAATTCTCTGATTTTTTTTTTTTAAATAATAACTAAAAATATTTAAAACCATTTCTGTGATTTATAGACTCGGTGGTCGATGAGTAATATTTGAAAATTATTTTTTTTCCAAACATGACTATTTCCTACAAATAGTGCGTTTTGAAGTAAAACAATGTGTATGGACAAATTAACATTTTTGCTTTATTTAAAGATAAATAATAAAAACAAGACATTCTGCGGAACAAGTATATAAAAAAAGTAAGAAACACAAAATAGGTATTGGATTTTCAAGATATGGCACATCTGCTCAGATGATGGACACTGTAAGGCTGTCCGTAACGTTAACTGCAGAAGGAGGAAGCCCTACTTGTCATAATAACCCAAAAACCAAATACGAAAATGCTTTTGGCCGTGAAAATCTCAAATCATATCATGTCTCATGGTCTAAGTCTTCATTATACTGAATATTTTTTCTTAACAACTTTGTTGTAAAAACTTTTAGCATCGTCGGTGTAATAAAAATTTAATTAATTTTATCACGTCTTCTCGCTTTGCAGGTTTCATATGATTAGTTGCCCGTTGCTCAGCAATCCAAATCCAAATATTATATAAAACATTTTGTTTTTCTCGTCACCCCCACAAATTTAGGCGTTGCATTGTATTATGTTGAGGAAACACCCACCCACAGTGTTTTTTTTTCCTTTCGGAAAGTCGAAATTTTAAACAAATCGAAAGTCAAATTAACAAATAATCATTATTTATTATTACAAATAATATCTTCAATATCCTTCTCACTTAGCAAATTCATTTTACTCAAGTATTTTATCAAAAAACAATACAAAACGACCAATACAACTTGCAGCTGTCAAATGATTTTGAGGCTATAACAATCATAAAAAATAGTACGTTTTGCAGAAAAAAATGTTGCCGCTCTATAATATTTGTATTGGAAATATGTCAAATTTGCCATAAACATGGAATTAGTCACTTTTGCAGAAAAAGGTATCTAATTTTAAGCTGGAAATAGTCAGTTTTGCAGAAAAAGGTGTTTTTCAAATTGAAAAATGAGGAGGATTTCGTCATTTTATCGTAAAAATAATGATGCCATTCGATTCCTTGGCCTCGAATTTGTCTGGCTGCATATATAACTCAATTTAGCCCATTTTGGAAATAGTCAGTTTTGCGTTATCACCCCACAATTATTACACATCTGCAATGATGATGGACACTGCAACGCTGTCCGAAACGTTGGCTAAAGAAGGAGGTAGCGCAACACGGCATAATACCACAAAAACTAATATCAAAAATACTTTTGGCCGTGAAAATCTAAAATCGTATCTAAATTTAAAATATTCCCGCTTATCTGTATTAAAAAAGACATTGAAATAAAATATTATTTGTTTTTAAAGACCTGACCCGTCTCTCATTTAAAAAATAGCCTGTAGTATTACAAAAATTATCCTGTAAATATTACAAAAAGATTTCTTTTTAAAAAAATATTCTCTCCGGCTATTTTGTCAGCAGTCGTAAGGCTTTAAAAAAGGACCGTTGAGGGTCTTTGAAGTAATAGAAGATTGTTGGTCATCCTCGTTTTGCTGCTTCGGCAACAATGGAAGGCTTTGATAGCTCAATTCTAATACCTCTTTGAGGACATTCACAATGCGGACTGTAGTTCTGTAGGTGAACCGTATTCAGTGGACAGGGACATCCGTTAGAACCCCCCTCCGACCCCCAAATTGAACCTTCAGGGAGGAAGTAAAAAGCCACACATAACGATTATGACACGGACCATTAGACATTAGAGCCGCTTCTTTTGCAGGAAGGAAACTTCAATAGAGATCGCTGGATTTGATTCGATTGCCTAGTTCGTGGTGCTTCTTACGTTTTTCTTTCTTTATCTGTATCCCTTAATTTCCACTAAACGTCGATTTAAAGAAAACAGAAATAAAATCCATTTGAACAAGGCAAACAAAGCAAAACATTTGGTTTACACATTTAAAATGAGTCAATTAAGTAGGAATGATAAAAGAATATCATTTTCACTCATTTATTTCTATGGATATTCGGTTTTAGATACATTTCAGAACCTACGCAATATTCACAGCCATCGTCATGACATAAGAAGAGTCTATTTTAAATGACATGTGATTAAAACTTGTCAATACCTCCGACATTGACAAAATATCATGTCATCAAATATTCCCGCTTCATATTTAATTTTAAATAGATTGAGCCCTTTGATTATTACCGCGACGGCTCAAAAAAGGAAATAAGCATACGTTCCTTATCACAATAATGCTGCGCAACTCTTTCAAAATATGAGATACGCGGGTCGAAACGCCTACTACAGTGTACGTGGGTCTGTTTCCTCCACAGGAAAAAGAAATCAATATCTGCTAATGCATCTCTCTCAAACACCGCAACGTGACGTCTCCATAGATCCCAACAATACTACTTGCTGCGACGATAATTTTGAAAGTATGGAATACAGTTACAAGGATAATATTGAAGTGTGAATGAATTCCAAAAATTCCAAAACGTCAAACGTCAATATGCTAATGGTTTTGCTTTTGTTCTTAAACACCTAATGCTGGAGCTCTTTTTTACACACCAAAAAACAATTGTTGAAAGTGAGACAAATAGTAAACGTATGTCTGCACCCCGCAAAGGAAACGTACAATCATTATCATACATCTCTCTCACACGTATAACGAAGATTAAACACAATTCCCGTCGCCATAGCAAAGTCGTAGATATATCTGTTTCTATCAAAGGAAAAAAGTAGGACATTACTAATGTGTAAGAAAGAGTTGCAGCATTATTAGAAAAAAGAACGTACGTTTTGTGCTTTTTTACACCGTTACGGTATCGTAATCGTGTATCGTCACGATAATAATAGAAGCGCTCATTCGCTGTTTTTGAACGTATCTTAAAATGAAATAATGCTTTTAAAAGAAAATGAAAGTCTTTTTAAAATCACGTAAAACACATTTAATTAGACAAGTTATTATATTCACATTTTTCGTTCATGTATAAAATAATTATTTCAAAAACTTGCAAACCTTGAAAGGCTGAACTGTTTGGCTGTTTTCTGTTTCACAGTTTTTTTAATCAAAATGTATGGGAGCTTCTGTGGAAACTTAGAAAGCTTGTTGTTCTTTCTTTCTAAATCGGTTTATATTATATTACTAGCTGACCCGACAAACATTGTTCTACCACATAAATTATTTCTAGTGAATATTTCAGTTGTTAAGTAAAAAATAACGAATGTATTGTAAGTGTGCGGGGATGGGATCTATTACAAAAAAAGGAATAGAGCGCTATAACGATGACCGCCGATACAAACAAAAAAACACCAACTAAAGTAGGAAAATGAAATAAAGAAAATAAATATGAATTTCGAAGAGTAATTGAGTGTACGATATTTTTTGCCAGTCCGTCTTTAGAAAACACAAATAAGCCTACGCGAGAACATGATGCCGAATGAAATATCAAAATGACGAAATATCAAAGCGACGCTTCTCCTGAATGTCTTGCGCATGTGTGGATGAAAGTTCGATGAGGCGGACGTAGCGCCATCTGTCATTCAACAACATAAATAATTTCGTTCTGTTTGAAATACGAAAGATGGTTAAATTTGTTCATACAAAAATACTAAAATCGCGATTAAAAAATGGGCGGGTGGGGGGGGGGGAGGGTTAAAATTTGGGGTTATAGGTATTTTAGGATGACAAATAAAAAAAAATTTGACACCCTAATCAACTAGCGGTATGAAATATACTTTAAAACCTATTCTCATACCTACCAAAATTTCATAAAAATTGTTCAAACCTTTTTGGAGAAGTGCGAGCACAAACACCGTGACACAAGATTTTTATATATAAGACGAGATTTTTATAAAAAAGATGTCTGACCAAAATAAAAAAAAAAAACAATTTTACGAGTACGAGTTATTTGGTGACAGATATAAATGACAATTACAATGTAATGTCAAATACCTGTAATACCTCATCATGGAACTAAGTTTGTGAAGAATGAAAACCATATAAATTAGTATTAAAGTCATTGTAAGCTCGACAAATCACATTGAAATGATAACACGAAGATACGTCTTAAGATTTTCACCACCAAAAGTATTTTGTACCATTATCGGCTATATAAAAGAGCTTTGTTTCACAGAATAAAAATTGAATCCCCAGAGGAACAATTAGGTTGGTGTGAATCAGAAAGAATGTAATGGCATAAAATGAAAGGGTCGACTTACGTGATTCCAGTCTATGAATGTATTCCACTTTTCAACGGTAACAAGTGTTTAAAATATATTTCCTGTTCATAACGGCATTGTATACATAATGTGCACGTATTTTTTGGTTTTATTTTACCTTTAAAGTCTGTGACAAAAAATCCCGACTGAGTTTAAAACAAACCAACGACGGAAACTCGTTTGACGCGTTTTAACCAAAATTGTTTCACAAAATTCGCACGAAACTTCGTTTTGTTTAAATTTTCTTTGTTTTGAAATTTTACTATGAAAAACTATCAAAATAAGTCTTTAGTGTATGATGTGATGTTAGTGTTTTTTATCCGCTTTTTTTAATTATTTCCCAATGGCATAAGTTAAGTCACCTTCGATAATGCTGATCGTCTACCATTCCGCCTACCGATATACTGCAGCGCCACGGAAATGTTCCTAGAGAATCGAGTGCACTCTTTTAGAGTACTTGTCCGCCGATTAAAATCCTAGACCACCCCTCTCCCCTTCCCCCATATGTTATGTATGTAAACCGTAGGCTAAGAATAAGTTGTACCAGTCTGAAGATGGCTTTAACGAGCTGAAACCGGTTACGGTCAAATAAACTGTAGTGGAAATTATATATTTATTTTATTATAATACTCGTCTATTAATCTTATGGCAGACCACACCAATCCAAGATTAACATACTGATTGATTTTACCGATGATTTTCAGATATTATATTCTGTTGCTATTAGTATACCGATGTATTTTTATTTTTTTAACCAATATTTTGAATGTCTTAATTACTGTATTTTTTTCTAACTATAACTACTGTTTATAGCAGATTGTTGTACGTTTATTTTTTTCTAAAAATAATTAGTAAATAGATCGGCTCTCCAGTTAGACCCAAGATTATTTCTCTGCTACAGTACTGTGCGAATTAATGTGAACACAAGTGTGAAATTAGAAAAAATAATATATATTCTTTATTGAAGAAAAAAATACAGAAATAATTACAATTAATTTTTTTAAATACGAAGTTCTACCTTAACTTTTATAACTTTTTGTACACGGTTTGGCAAAGAATCACCATTTTTTGTACAATTATCTGATATTTGCGTGTCTCTAAATTACTGCCTGAATCAGCTTTGTTTTTGTTGTGCTTGTCTTGCTTTAACTATAGCCCTCCGATTTTCAATTGGATTAGGATCTGGAAAGTTACCTGGCTATTCAATGTACGTAATTTTTTTGTCTTTGAAATATTAACAATCTTTGTGCGTTTTTAAAGAGAAATATCCATCTTTTAAAATAAGAAACAAAAAGCTTTAGTTGAGTTTACCTCTGCAAAAAAACTGTAGGTAATTCCAAAAAAATTACAAAATTTAACGCATCTGTAGCTTGGTGTGTCTCGTAACTCACTGAATGATAGAGCATTAACACAAAATGGCCACTATTACAATATGCTACATACAACTGCAAGAACAGGTGTACATAATTGGGCTAATTATCACGAGTTCACATTAATTTGCGCAGTACTGTATCTGCATAAATAAAATGGTTATTAAATGTTTATTAATATATTATTATTCTGTGTACTTTCTTCATAATTACCAATAAAAATAAATATAATAAAAGAAAAATAAACATTAAAGATCAAACTGCCATGGCTTCCTGGTTGGTATCCCCTTTGATGGAGAGACAGGAGACGGGAGACGGTCCAAATATCTTCCATAAACTATTTGCAAATTTTATAATTCATATTTTTTCACTTCTTTTTTATTTTATTTTATATTAAGTTTCTTTGTTTTACTTTCTGAAATAATAAATTAGTATTATTAATTATTTACAAATTTTGAGCAAATCAAATCAAAATCGAACAATTTAAAAAGGATAAAAACTTCCCTCACTATTTGGATCGAAGGCTAAAAAATAGTGTGGGCTATTATTTGTAAAGGGTAACGAATGATTCTTCATTCCCACCTTTGGCTGGCCTGATGATTTACTGTTTTGGAAATAGGCTTCTATCAAATGTTTCTAGTCTTTCCTTTTTTTACCTCTCTCACACACTTGAAGGCAGCAGTTCTCTTCAAATCACTAACTCCAACAGTAATAATAAGCCAACTCCGTTGCACATATAAAATAAAGGGGGCAAACTCAATATTTTCGAGCAGTTATAAATTAAAATTAATTCTAATAATCTGAAATCTATTTTGCAAAATGAACAAAAAAATATAATTCGCTCACCATTCTTAGATATGCTTAAGCCAATTTCAAATACTCAATTATGCTTGAAAATAAACCCATGAGTCATCATTTGGGAATAACTCACATAATAATTAGACTAACGAACTTTAGTCAAATAAACAATGCAATAATTGGGGAAGCTTTAAAAGGGTAAAAACTACTAATAATTTCCGTCATTTTACTCGGAAAAGGTGGCAATGGCTGAATTGGTAAAAGCTGAGAGGTTCTGGTCGAAATTGAAGTTGAAATTCGAGTCCCAGTTGCGACCATTATCTTTCTCTATTTTTCGGTTTCTTGTCCTCTTTTACAATTTATTTTTTATTTTCGTTTAGATTATTAGTGTTATCTTCTTCTTCAATAATAATATTATGGATTACATAAAAAAAATAGAAATTAAAATGGATTTCAACAAATTTTAATAATGAAAAATACACTAACTCCTCAACTACGGGCGACAAATTAATGATATCTAATGATATATTTGAAATTCAACAGTCACCCATTAGTCTTGTTACGTTACCTGCATATAGATCCACTCGAGTGCGCAGATTGTGACTGAAATGTCCGCTAACTTTGTCTTACATCTAATGCAATCATTAGTAATTTTATCTCACACGAAGACACTTAACTTTGCGCTTTGTGTGGACACCATTTTATTAAGTGCAACTCCAACAGGAGTGCATGTTTACGCTCCGAACGTGAGTGCAGTACGAGAAATTTGCCTTCATTTCTTTAGTCTGCGCTCCTGGTTAAAGCTTTATTTAATTTCACATGGTAACTGTAAATGTAGTGATTTTATGAGAGCCTAATAAACCAGTTTTACGAGCTTCCATACATTGAAATAATATTTGCGAGAACTCTGTGTGAGCTTATAACAAACACATTTGATTTAAAGTTTTTCCGTTAAAGTTTTTATTGCTTTTCCCTCTTATTTTGGACATTGTTAGTGTAATAAGTAGGAATCATTGTGCCATGAATCAGCTTGTTGGGCGTATGGAGTGTTTTTACTGTTACGGAATGGAAATAAAATATTTCGTTTGTTCTCAAAGCTTCTTGTATGAAAGCATTTTTTTTCACTTTCCTCGTATGTACGCACTCATAGAGTTTTTAATCCGTTTTTTTTTTTTTTTTTTACATGAGCTCCACACAGGAGGCCCTGAGGAACATAATTCCCCTCAGGGCCTATGTCATCTTTATGCTCACCTATGATGCTGTGTGGAAGGTTTTTTTAAAGAAAGGAAGGAGAGGAGAGTTCTGGGTAGGAAAAGGGTTTAAGGGGTGGGTAGGAATCTTGGGTTCAGTATGTCCTGGTCATCCGCCTCCAAGACCTAGACAAACCTCACCCCATGAACCCGGGCACCCCTGCTAAATCACCAATCGTAGCGAACCACTTGGGGTGACCTATGGCAGAGGTGTTGGTTATCCAATAAAGGTTCCCGGGGCGGCGGTACCCATTCCCGCCTCCCAAGTTAGGAGCAATCGAAATAAATTTTAAATTGTTAGTTTAATTGTACGTCAATAATAAATCACTTAACCTTTTCAGGCATAAACGATGTTTTGTAAGAGGGTCATAATATACCTATCCGTTTCGCAATAAAATTCAAATATATGGAATATTTCCGAATGCATCCGAAACTAAAAAACTGTTTTCAAAAAGTGATGAAATATGCTTTCAAATTTTATAATTGAAAATATTTAATTTTTGAAATATAAAATTTTTGTTCGCCAACATAAAAAAGTTTTAAAAATAGATCACCTTACGTTTTTCCAACTAAAATTATTGAGAACAAAAAAAATACAAGTGAGCAGTTCACATGCGGTAGAAGTGAAATTTTCAGAAAAACAAAGTAGACAGGTGTTGTGGGGAGGCTACGAAGCAACGCACAAAGAGGAGACCGATAGGCTAAGAAGCACCGCACAAAGAGGATACCGATAAATCTATCTCATTTTCTCGCAGGCTAAATCTTACAGATGTATGTTTTGGTCTCTTTTTAGTGTCGCTAATTTTGGTTTCATCGAGTTTCAAATCACAGCGGTGCTAAAGAAGTTTTCTCTTCAAAAATAAAAAGACGCACACATATGAATAGGCAGATGTATTATAAACGTTATCGTCAGCTCATTTTTTTGTCGTTTTAAGTAAAAATAATTAATAAAAAACCCTCAATTTTTTTTTCCAAATTACGGTTATTTTGAGGTGGTGTTTTTTTTCTTTCTAATACCGTTTAGATCATATTTCTAACCATAATAGTAAGGGACACAACGATTTCTATAAGACCTATTATGATTTGGTCCGAAAACTGAAAAAATAGACATGACTGTTTCCTAATACGCTAGCCAAGTTCAAATTGGTGCACTGTCAACACTTACAATACAAACTGTTTCCACAGAATTTGTAAATTTTATGGGAACATTTTAAAATTAATAAAACATTGCCAAGATGATAAAGCGCTTTTTATTAAAACAGAAGTATAAAACATGTTTCCCCTTGAAGTGTTAGGTATATTGGCCGAAGCCGTAGAAGATGTCATCGATCGTGCAAGCGCATATTGCCAACTGCAGAATAAATGCTATAGCTTCTCACACCTAATGTACCTAGAGCTAAAGAATGTACATCTACTTGTCAACTTGGGTTACACTCGTTATCCGCATCAACTACAAGTAAAACATATATGAATAACCGGAAACTTAAAAGGGTATAAGTGCCATTAACAAAAAAGGAGGTAGACGGGAATTTAAAGTACCTACGCTTAAGCATTCAAAGAAAACCTTATTTTATTTTTATGGCAACGGACGTATGCCTTCATCCCTTCCATTTGATTTGACATAAAAATAAAATAGGGTTTTCTTTGAATGCTTGAGCGTATTTTAAATTCCCGTCTACCTTTTTTTTGTAAATAGCACTTACACCCTTTTAAGTTTCCGGTTTTCATATTTACAATCACTTTGAAAAATTCACCGTCTCAATATTTTACTATGCTCAAATATATGTATATATATATATACATTTTTTTTTGTATGTCAAACTGCACTTTTGCTTGTACACTATGATAACAAATTTAAATATTATTATAAATAATCAAAAAATATTTTTGAATAACCCGTTATCAAACTTGTACCCTTTATAAATTATACCCTATTACCCCCCTACCCTACCCCTTCCCACTCCCACCTAATCATTTAACCTTTAAATATATGTCTATTGTTGTAGTTAGTTTTAAGAAAACACTGATGAATTAATAAACATTGCTTACGCAACATGTTAATTTTTTTAACAATTAACACGGTCAAAACTAATGATAATAATAATTTATTCAGACAGTAAATTACAATACATTATTAATAATATTTATAACACTTATCGTGCATCGACTCCCTGTCTGTATGTCACTAATTGACAAAGGCCTCCTCCAACTGTTGCCATTTCTCTCTATCATTAGCAATCTTGTCCATGTACCACCTGCTATGGCTTTGATCTCGTCCACCGTCTAAATGGTGTACCTCATGTTCTCTTGCTGTCATTTGTGACTAATTTTGACCATTTTTCACTTCCTCTGATTGTGTGGCCTGACCACTTCCACTTTAGCTTTTTAATTGTTTTTATGACATCTTTTGTTCTTGTGTGTTTCTTAATGGTTTCAATTTTTATTCTATCGGACAGTCTTTTCCCTATCATAGTTCTTTCCATGGAGTTTTGACAAGTTTTGAGCTAACCTAAGTATTTTATTAATTTTTAATAAAAACGGTGCCTAAAAATAAGTTTGCTGTGTTTGAAGAAGAGAAAACAATTTGTTTTTTGAAGAGTTTTATTAAATGTACATTTGTTACTTAAATTTAATTTTTCCGCGACTGGTTTCGATACAAACGTATCATTCACGAGCAGAACTAAAACGGTTGTATCGAAACAGGTCGCGGAAAAATTAAATTTAAGTAACAAATGTACATTTAATAAAACTCTTCAAAAAACAAAATGTCTAGAAATTGTTACATAGTTAATGCACAAGAAATACAAAAAAAAAAGAGAAAACATCTCTACAGATTATAAATTAAAGTCCTCCGCCGCATCTTTTTTTTTTTTTTTTACATTAACTCCACACAGGAGGCCCTGAGGAAAATAATTTCCCTCAGGGCCTATGTCATCTGGGATGCTGTGTGGAGGGTCTTTTTGAGGAGAGGAAGGAATGAACATTGGTCTTGAAGAGACCCATGTTGTAGGAAGGAGGAAACACAGAGGCCGGCAAATCATTCCACAGCCGAGCTGTTGAACACAAGAACGAGTCGAAGAAACGACCCGTTCTCATGTGACAAATGTCAAACGCGTACAAATGTTGGGCACGCGTTTGGCGTGTTTCCCGACTATGCACCGGTGCCGAAGGGATCAATGATGCTAGTTCCTCGGAGCATCTTCCATTGTAATACCGGTAGAACAAGGATAGCATTCCCACCCGACGCCTGTGCTCTAAAGATTGCAATCCGTCTGTTAAGATGGGAGAATCTATCAAACGGACCGCCCGTTTCTGCACAGAGTCGAGGGTATTTTTCAGGTATTTTGGAGCTCCAGACCAGAGATGGCTGCCAAATTCAACCGTGGGGCGTACTTGTGATTTGTACAAGGTTAGCAGTTGTGTACTATTAAAGTATCTGCGGGCCCTGTACAGTACGCCCAGTTTTTGGGAGGCTAGCTTTACTCTGGCTTCAATGGAGCCCCCATACCTGAGCTGGTCACTTAGGGTTACACCAAGCATATCAATGGAGGGCCTGTTCGGAAGATTGCTTCCGTTGAAAGAGACTAGATTTTCATTTCGATCCCTTTTGGACGTAATCAGACAAGATTGGGTCTTTGAAACATTAAATTCAACGAGATTATTTTTACCCCAAGAGAAAACACTCTCGAGGTAGCCGTCCATTCTTTGCTTCAAAGCCCTACGAGCTTTTGGAGTTTGTGAGCCCTTTGGGGGCTTGTCAAACAAAAAGCTATCATGAACTGTACTGTCATCCGCATAACAGTGAATTGGTGCACATGACAAAAGGTCGTTGATGTGCAACAAAAACAAAGTTGGAGACAGAACCGATCCCTGCGGGACGCCAGCATTTATCGAGTGTGAGGAAGAGGTGAAACCATCGACTACCGTCTGAATCGACCTCCCCCTCAAGAAGTCGGCAATCCACGTACACAAGGATGCGGGAAGTCCGTAAGAAAGCAGTTTGTTGACAAGTCCTCGGTGCCAAACCCGGTCAAAGGCCTTGGAGATGTCCAGTGCAACCGTTTGGGTCTCACCGAAACGTTCCAGGCATCGCCCCCAAACATGCGTCACATACGCGAGAAGATCACCGCACGAGCGGTTCCGCCGGAATCCGTATTGACGGTCGTTGATAATTTTGTTCTTCTCGAGGTATGTGAGCAGTTTGTCGTTGATCACACGTTCCATCACCTTAGACAGAACTGATGTGATCGCTATGGGGCGGTAGTTGGCCGGGTTGGAGCGGTCACCCTTCTATGGAATAGGATGGATAACCGCTTTTTTCCAACCAGAGGGCACAGAGCCAGTCTTCAGGGACAGTTTAAAAAGCTTCGTCAAAATTGGAGCTAATTCTGCAGTGCACCTCTGCAAGCCCTCGTAAAACATGGAGTACTTCCCGATACCGGATCCTCAGCTTTTTCATATGAAAACCGCAGTGAGGAACCGACGTCGGGACAGCACCTTGGTCATCGAGGGTTGAGTTATCCGCAAACATTTTACCTAGTAAGTTAGCCTTTTCGGTGGCGGTGTTTGCTAGTGAGCCGTCAGGTCTGGTAAGAGGTGGCAGACTGGATTTGCAGAAATTGCGACCTATTGAGCCCGCAAGTGACCAGAATTGCCTGCTGCCATGCGGGCATGCAGTCAGCTTTCTGCTGATCTGCTGGTCGTGCTCGAATTTTGACCTATTTATGATTCTCTTGGTTTCCTTTGCCATTTTGTTGTAAGCTGTTCTGTCTTCGGATGTTCTAGATGTGTTGTAGGCTCGGTAAGCCGCGTTTTTTCGTCGCACTGCTTCAGCGCATTGTCGACTGAACCACGGCTTTGAGCCTACACCAGTTTCCTTAACAGTAGATTTGATGAAGCCATCCATCGCGGATGTGATGACTTCACCAATTTCCTGGGCACATCTTGAGGGATCCGAAGTCCGAAAACAGACAGCTGACCACGGAAAAGCATTAAAATGTGCCCGCAGACCGAACCAATCTGCTGACCTATAGTGCCACACTTTTCTCTTCAGCCTCTCGTTTGGTGGTCTGAAGTTTACAGGGATTGATGTCGTCACCAGGCAGTGGTCGGACGATCCTAAAGGCGCTGTGACTTCAATCCTGTAACCGTGTGGCACAGTAGTTAAAAATAGGTCTAACAGATTGGAACGGTGAGTCTGGACATCAGGAACCCTTGTAGGCTCCTGAACCATTTGTTCCAATCCGTAGCAAAGGGCAAAGGATTCCGCTTGGCGTCCAGCCGAGTCTGTTGATCCTGAGAACTTCAACCAAGGTTCGTTATGAACATTGAAGTCCCCCAGGACCACAAACTCTGCCGTAGGGTAGCGGGGCAAGAGGTCATCAATAGTGTCGCTTAAGTGTTTGAAGTGTTTTCTGTCCGTCTGTTTGCGATAAACTCAAAACTACTGAACGGATTTTTATGCGGTTTTCACCAATAAATAGGGTGATTCATGAGGAACGTTTACGTATTATAATTTGTCAAGGTTTTGTGTAAATTGGTCGAAATATATAATAGATAAATGAGATGTCTGTGTGTGGTGGACGACTGGACTGGCAAGTGGGCGGTTTGATTTGGCGGTTGATTTGTATGCAAAGGAAGGTCACTATCTACATTTGATTTCGAAAACCCTGTGTAAAGCCGGGGCATTGCCGGGGACTTCGGCTAGTTAATAATATTTGGATAATTTGTATAGCGTCGTTTGTGTTAGAAAAATCACCTCAAGGGCGCTGAACGCCTTTATAATATATTTCTACAATCTTCTATCAGTCTATCCTATTAATAAGTACAGACTAGACATTTTGGGCACTACGGGAAAGAAAAAAGTCACTGGAAAAGGAGAAAAACCTTAAATGTGGTAAAAAGTCAGTTTGATTAGAAGGTACCGGTTTATGGAAACTGGTTTTGTATTTTTATGGGACCCCCTGAGTCTTAAGGTCTCGTCGAGTAGGTATGTCAATGAAAAGCCTGTATAGTACGTACATTATACACCATTTTTGAGTAAGTGGTTATTTTATTTATTTATTTATTTATTATTACATTTATTACATACAAGATATAACAATAGAAAAGGAAGCTTTGACTGTCCAACTAGGAAGGTTTCCCGTTTTAGGACAGTCATGTTTATTTGGTTATGTTTGTGAAATATTTATAGAATTCTCTGTAGAATTTTTGCGAATAATTGGTATTATTTTTCAGCAATGTCGGTGTTATTTTGTTTCATTTTGAATGAAGTCAAAAATAAAGACAAATAAATATTTTGACAGTTTACTTTCTGTTTCGTTAAAACGAAAAATTCGCATTTTTTACCTTAAAAATGACGAAACAGGCAAAATTCGTCTTAATAATTAATAATAGAGATAATAATTAGTTGAGTTTTTTTTCATATTTGCTGCAAATCAATACACAACTCATAAAAAATATATTGGTAAAAGAACCATTTTAAAAAGTGTACTCTGGAGTTAAGTATGCAGTTTACATAAAAGAAACATTAAATGGCCCACTTATTATGGTAATTTAATAGGGCATCTAGTTTTTCTTGTCGCTTTTTTGTGATAAATGATATTTGAGTTTCAAATTAGAGAAGACTATGGTAGACCATCGCGCCGTGGAAAATGGAATTTATTACCTCCATTTATTTTTAGCCTCAGAAATGTAAGTTTTTAAAAACTCGTACAGAAAATTCGGTTTTTGTGTTCAGTTTTAATATTTGGTGCAATGCAGTTTTAATACAATTACGTTTCAGCTTTATCGCTTTCACCATTTAAAACTAAGCCACCACTCAGTAAATGGTAAGCCAACTCAATTAACATATTATAATTAATAACAGACATGAACGTCACGCCATCTCCAGGTCAATGGTACGAGCGTGGAAAACACTTGTAAGTGATTGACATTGTCACGTGAGAACGGGTAGTTTTTACTCATTCTTAATTTCAATAGGTCATCTGTGGATCGATTTTCCAGCCCCTTCAACGCCTCTTTCCTTCCTCTTTTAGAGCATAACAATCTCTCTCTCATTCTCTCTCTCTCTCTCTCTTCAAAACCCAGGATCACCTGCCCTTTCCTTTCATAGAAACAAACCTTCTACGCAGATTTCCCAAAAATGAAAAATTTTCCTTCAAGGGACACGTACCTACTACATACTAAGAAACTACTAAGAAACATAAATGTACATGAAATAATATTTGCAAATGGTTAATGAAAAAAATGAAATTTGCATAAAATGCCGAAACAGCTGTCACATTAATACAAAAACTAAAAAACGTCGAAAAACTTAATAATAACACTATTAGATTAAGTTTACTTGATAAGTTGCTAGGAGCAACTTCTGAAATGGTACTTTAATATGAGATAAATGGAAGCTAATATGCAATAATACTGTGTGTGTTGTACCTACTTTGTGAGGCAAGTAGTAGTTGCCTTTATACACCGCTTGTTGAGTGGGTGCATGGCAGGCGGGTATAACTCCGATCCAAAAAGTGAACCGAATCTTTGGTGATATCATAAGTCCCCTTCGATTTGTTTATGGTCCCCAGCTACTACCTCCACCAATAGGAATCTTGGATTTTTGTTGCATTTTTCTGCTTTATTTTCGTTTGACATTTACAATGCATTCACATTTCCGACGCAATAAGATGGCAATAAGTGTGAATATGGATTTTGGGAATTCGCGATTTAATGAAAAATGGAAGAACAGGACCCGTAATTGGAACAAAATTACAGGTGGGAAACTTTCTTTGGTTGATATTTCAGTGTTCCTACAGTAGGTATTTAAGTTGTATTTTAATCGGTGTTGTACATGTTTCCGTTTTCAGAACATATTTATCCACCCGGAATCTAATAAGTAATTGACGCAGTCGAAGATCAGGATTACATCTTAAAAAGGTATACATGTTTTCTATATTGCATCGACCTATCTCATTAATTTAATCTTCCCCAATTTCCTCTCTGGATTTTGACAATAGTGCTTATGTTTTTTTTATAATATAAAATAGATTTTAACAATTAGCATTTCATTTGCTTTTTTCACAAGTTACTTATAGGAGTTAGGTTTGCTAAAATACCTATTATTCAAGTATGATTTTAGATTTTCACGGCAAAAAGTATTAAAGAGATTTTTTTGGGGGTATTGTGCCGTTTTACACATTAACCCTGATGATAGGAACAACACATTTATCACTACGCTTGCACTTTATGTACTTATTTTTAATTTTTTTAAAAAATATTTTTATCAGTATTAATAAATGTATTCCTATTTTTTCAGTGGAATCTGAACCGACAAAACTTTACTTGTTTACAATAAGTATAACATTTTATATCCACTTCCCAATACATTCGCTTCTGTTTCTGGAGATGGTTAGATGAGGTTAAGGGAAATACTATCAGTCATTGAGAATGATGCAGAGGTAATTATTATTTTTATTACTTACTTTCATTTTACAAAAATTTAATAATGTCAGACAAATTTAATGCATTTGAGTAGGTTTCTTTATATAAGTAAGTAGGTATCCTAGAACTTGGTTTAGTATGAGAGTAATCATAAATTAAATGACATGGGAGGAAATGTAACTACATACATACATAGATATGTACATGTACACAAATAAAATAAAAATTCCATATTTTAACTAATTTCTATATACACAATACATGTACATGTACCATACCGTGTACATGTACCATACCGTGTACATGTACCATACCATACATGTACCACATACATGTACACAAATAAAATAAAAATTCCATTTTTTAACTTATTTCCATAAGGGAACCAATATAGTTTTTATAAAATATAACTTCTTTAGTATATTTTTTGTTTTTGTTTTGAAGAGTTTTAATTTTCAATGTACATTTGTTACATTAATTTTAATGATTTTTTAATGATTTCAGGAAAAATATGATGAACTGAACTAAACTAAACTCCAAATTAATAAATATTATACATATTTGAGCCCCGAATGAAACATCAAACATCTTATGTAAACTAATGTCTCCATGGACCTTGGTTATATTTTGGCAATATGGTAAATTTATTTTAGACCTGACGAAAGATATAAAAGGTACGTTAAGTAATTTGTCTTTAAAACAATGTCTTCATGTGGCAATTTGCTACAGAAATATAACCCGCTTACATTGTATTCTTGTTTAAAATATGTACCTACATGTAATTCTGAGTTTTTAATTTTTCTGTTATAAAATGAAAATTTTTTAAATTCAGTAGTTTTGTAGGAACGCACAATCATATTTTAATTATATGTATTTCCTGTTGTTATTCATGTCTTTAATAAAATTCTTATCATGTAATTATGAGTTTTATTTTTAAAATAATATTTAAGGCTAATAATTTGGGCGGTACTGGGTAGGCCCCGAAAGAAAATAATATTGTCTATGGTCGCGCCTTTTTTGTTGTTGCTTACTCTATCTTCGTCTATGGTATGTGACGTCACAAATCCCCGTCATCATCATCATCATTCGAAAAATTATTGCATTTTGATGGTGAAATAGTGACCAAATTTTTCTCGAACAAAAGCCTGAAGTTATCAATCTAGTGGGTGGTTTGTATATTTATGGTGCATGGTAATATTGAGATTCATACTGGTCATTTCCATCGCAGTGGTCAGCTTTGTTTTCGGAGGAAACTTTAGGACGCCAAACTGTCAGTGTCAGAGTATGCTGATCTCTGCGGTGGCATGGTACTCATCTTCAGGGATGGGCATAAGGTGCTTGAAATTCAATGAAAGACAAGTTCTTCCGATATAACAATTAACATCTATTTCACGTATAAGTGGATTACAAACAGTAAGGATTAAAAAACACTTACCCCCATCATAGACCGTTTAAAAATACCTAAGCTAGCTAACTAATATGCTGCGGATGGATGGGGACGCCTTCCTCCACGGGTCCGTGACTGATTCAGCGCGGGCGGCCAGCCCGCCAGCTCCGTCTCTCGTTCAATCCCCGGCCAAGGATCTTCCAGGTCCTCGCCAATTGCCTCCGGTAACCATCCATCCGTGTGCTAGCGCTACTTCCACGGCGTGCGCGGCAAAGTGGGTAAAAGGAGGTCTCACCCCCAAATACGGATCTCGTCCGATCAAATAAATATCACTGCTCGTTCCCGACAGTTAACAAGTGCAAAGCGAGCGAGGATTGCCGGCCGTTTGCTTCGATTATCCCAAAAAATGTTAAAACCACTAACGTTAAAACCACTTCCGGGTGTACATCAACACGCGTTCACTATTTCGGGTGCGATTTTAATTCACGCATTACACGTATTTATACGCGATTCGGCCACTAACGTTATATCCGTCATTATTCAGGATTGGATGCCTCGATTAATTTTAAGGAACAATTGTTCCGCTCGACTTTAAATAAACTCTCATAGTTTCAAACTTGGCACTGTGACGTTCCCACCGGGTCTGAGCCCAACCGGACCCCGTGGGTAAGTAAAGCGGCCGGCAAAAATAATCCGCTTCCTGCTTATTCGCGCCGATATACGGCTGTCAAAAAAAAACCATTGGCAATAATCAAACTAGTAATCAGTACCTGATTACAATTGTTATGTGAATATTAAATATTTTCATAACATACTCTAAATGAAACAAAATTACACCTACAATAATCAAATCCAAAACTACACAAGAATTTGGAATAATGCGTCAGCTGATAAATGCTGTCACGAAATCGAAAATTATTTAATATTTCTATTTTTGTAAGTGATAATTCATGGTGGATTTCCATTATAATATATAATAAAAACGAATATAAACTTTATTCCACTTAATTTTATTTGACCGTAATCGGTTTCAGCTCGTCAAAGCCATCGTCAGACTGGTACAAATAATTCTTAGTCTACGGTTTATATACACAACATATTGGGGAGGGGGAGTGGGGTGGTCTACAAGGATTTTAATCAATTATAATAATTACGGTCAAATAAAATTAAGTGGAACAAAGTTTTATATTCGTTTTATTATATAATATACGAAAATTGTTTGGAAATATAATATGACTAGCTGACCCGGAAAACGTTGTTTTGCTATATAAATTATTTCTAGTGAATATTTTGGTTATTAAATAAAAATAAATAATGTAAGTTGGAATTGTAAGTGTGTAGCGAAGGGATCTATGACGAAAAAGGGAATGTAGATGATGTAGACGATGCCCGTCGATAAAAACAAAACAAAAAACACCAACCATTCATTTTCCCAATTCAACGTATTTCATTAAAGTAACAGACATATTCATTGTTTGATATCTTAAAAGTTAAATGCAAAGTAAAAAAAAAGTAATATATTTTATATCCTGAAGTAGTAAAATGAAATAAAGAAAATCAGTATTATTTTCGAAAAGGAATTGAGTGTACGATATTTTTTGTCAGTCCGTCTTTAGCCAACACAAACACGCTCGATGGTTTGCCAACGCGAAAACATGCCGTGTATAGTGTGCCCAAATCTAAGCCTCAAACGTACATCGTTTGGCCTTGCGACTTTTAGATTATTATTGCTAATGCCAATCTAATAGGAAATTAATAAATAATTTCATTCTATGAAACTTTCGAATATTTCAATAACAAATTATGAATATTTCGAAATACGAACGATAGATTGCTTTTCTGAGATAAAACTTAATTTGGATTTTTATTTAAATTGAATTATTTGATTAGGAGCATTTTTAACATATTAATATAAACACTTCTTAGTATGTAAAGTAACATAAATTTAATTCATAATAACAAATATTTGTGTTCCTATAGGAAATTTTCTAGGGGGAAACGAATTGACTGTTTTCAAATAAATTGCAGTGAATGTATTTTGGCCAAGAATTTGAAAGACTCCAAAATAAATTACAAATGTGTCCAAAACCACATGCACTTTTGGCACCGATTTCAGGCTGAAAATTTATAGTTGTCTTCAGTGTAACTTGCACCACATTCGTAATTCAACACAGCTTAACGTCCCACCATACATAAAATTTTACTTCTGCATTCCCAAACAGGTTCGTTACAGAACAAAAACATAATATATTACATATTTTTAATATTAAAATAAATACCAGGGTTAAATAACGGCTTCCCAATTATGAACTCTGCGTGCAAACTGTTTCTAAATTTCACTAAATAAACAGTGTTAATCTCACTACACCCTCTCTTGTACAGTAGGCATTGAAGTAGTTCAATATACGGACGATTGTACGACTACTCCATTCAAAATTCTATTTTATCGTAAAAAAAAAAATGGTTGTTTTATTACTTTTCAGTAAATACTTCGTTATAAATATTGTATACTTGTTATTATTGTGTATTTCAATTTTGTATTTAGGTTTTCAAGTTATGTATAAATAATACTTGCATTGTTTTTCATGAGTTTGCTTATGTTAAATGCATATATGATTAATGCAGACACATTAGTCTAGGGATATTTATATTTGTATTTTAATTTATTATATATTACCCACAAAAATGTTGTATAAATATCCTGTTTGTGTCTCAAATAAATAAATAAATAAACAGTATGTAAATAAACGAATAAGTTAATACGATGGCTTGTGTCATATCATACATTCCCATACAATGACTTTACGGTGACATCACGACACGTCCATTAGTGATGTCACCACTAAAATTTCAATAATGCCAACTTGACGGCGTGTTTTTACGACCCGATTAAAAATGGACTTTTTAATAATTTTTTAAAAACTCTTCGCTTAATATTATTAAATAAATCTTATATATTAAGAATCAGCGTTTATTGGTCTATATGAACATATTTTTTTAAAGCCATAATATTTTTCACTGGAGTTCCTTATTTTCAAATTTTGTGAAACGATGTCTTAAGTGCCTTAAAGCATTAACTAAAGTTGGATTGCAAAGAAGCATCATGCGGTGGCTAAGCATGAAAACTTGCGCAATCGCCTTTTGTCTTTTCACTGCCAGCGAAAGTTGAACACTTTAGACAATCCACAGTTAGTTTGGTGTGGTCCAGAGTCGAGTCCAGAGGGTTGAGTTCATTCCGGGTGGATTAAGAAGAGCCAGATGGGAAGTCTTTGTTTGAATTAAAGCGGGGTTTTAAAATCTAATCAGAATTTGGTTTAACGTTTGATATTTTTTGTCATTTTTTTGAACTGCTCAGTTAAAGGTCCCAATTAATTTTTTTGGTGGGATTTGAATATTATGGTAAACATTTTCTTATTAAAAATCTTAATATCTCTCAATCTTTATCCCTTTCCCACAATCGGCACGCACCGATAACATTTGATCATTTGAATGTCAAAATTCGTTCTTGAAAAGTAATTTAATTTCGCGAATATGTCAAGGGCCATGTTTTCAAAAGGTTTTTTATTTAAATTGGTGACATAATTTTTTATTTACTTATATATATATATATATATTACAATACAAAACATTGTTTTGTCTGTCCAACTGGGAAGGATTTCCGTTTCAGGACAGACAAAATGCATATTTATTTCATAATATTCTTAACAAAGGAGTGGTTTAGTTCAAGATATCACAGGAATGAGATTCTGTCAAGACAACTTTTGAGAACTTTAATAATTGCATTCGGAACGAAGGGATGGTTTCTTTATGTCCTTGAAAGAATCGCAAATATGACATTTTTTTCAAGGTCATTTTGAAGAACTTAATAATTGCATTTAGAACAAATGAATGGTTTCTTTCGGGAAGTAATATTTTTCAAATCTACATATATTGCCCTTTTATGCTGTCACGGTACCGTAATCGTATAACGTCACGGTAATAATGAAAGCGTTCAATGATTATATTGTAAACTTGTCATATACACCCCAAAAACAAATAACAAGAATTGTCATATATTAATTATTTATGGTAATACTTTTTACACGTCATGCAGTTCCATTCCCGGGCGAAATATTATACTTTAAAATAACATCCTACTTCCGATCTTGTCGCTTTAGTTCCGAGTTTCTGTGCAAAAATTCTAAATTTGAACATCCGGCACATCTGTTCCGCTGCACGGCGGATGTACTGACGTTTTTGTAGCTGAATATTATATAATGTATTACGGGGTTTTGTGTGACGACAGACATGAGAATAGCGTTGAATCTGCATATAAATTATAATTTCGCGAGCTTAGAAGGTTTTCCTTGATCTATTTTCCCTGGAGATGGGTGGAGTCAGGATGATTTGAAAAATTTCAAACAAATTGCATTATAATGTTACCAATATGTAGGATAACCTAGAATTATTTTTTTTAATGTGAATACCTCACAAGGGTACCAACTGCTGCCGTCTGGAGCCAGTAAGTCTATGACATCCCCAATTGGGGTACGTTGTTAGGCTGAAGGTAGTGGGATGGGAAAGAGATGGGAAAAAGGAAGGCGGAGAAGTACCTGTCTATTCAGATCTGATCACCAAGTCATCTCAAGCAACGTTTCAATTAGAATGGTGGTCTTACACCAGGCTGAAACTTCCATTCTGGAACGTGCCGCAAATCTATATATATAGAACAATTTTCTCGGTTTACCCGCGTAAAGTAGTAATCCTTAAAAAGACTTTTTAAATCCTGACATTTCGGACAGATCTCACTGTCCATCTTCAGAGGCCTTATGTCTTGAGTTTTTGTCTCAAACTGATAGCTTTCGCATGTCTGTTCGGTCCAGAAGCTAAGACTTAAGTGAGTGCAAATCAATTCTTATGTCTAGAACGGAGTACCCGGGTTGAAGGTGATTAGTGGTGGAAGGGGTAGGGGGTGGGGCCGACAGTATCAAGCGGTTTTCTTTATTCCAAACATTGAGAAAAGTAAATACCTGTAGGAAATCTTGTACTGAAATGGGTGATTAATTTGTCATACAATAATTAAAACAAAAAATTAAATAATCATTAGGTACATCGTACGTATACGACGTAAATTTTTTTAAGTTTAATTTTTTCATTTTTAACTTAATGGGTAAAACCTCAAATTATAATATTTAATTAAATGAAGACAATATTAGCGAATCTCCACCGAAAATCAATTTAGTTCAGGTTGAATCTTGCAATCATATATAAAGATAGCAGCCAATAATATGTGCTTTAAGAAAATGAAGATAATGTTGGTAGTTCTTAGTCGAAGTACGACACAGGTAAAAGTTACCTAATTGGATATAGGTTCCGTAGCTCAGTTGGTAGAGCACTTGCCATGTAAGCAAAGGGTCCTGGGTTCGAGTCCCAGAGGTGCCAATATCATTTTCTGATTTTTCGTCTCCACACTTTCAATTGAGATTCGCCAATATTGGGCCGTTTTCATAAAACTGAAGGATATCCTTTTTTTTTTTTTTTTTTTTCGATTATTTCTGGCTTTCACCCTTCAAGGGTGTTCTAGGCCATCATTTATAATTACAGAGAAATGAAAAGTGAATTTATATATTAATTTTATTTAAATGTGCAAATTTCAGAATTTTATGGAAGATTGGAGTGGAGTTCAGACTTAGAAGAGATGAGATGTTGAATGGAGGAGAGGCAATTTTGGATAAATCTTGATAGAAGAGAGGATATTTATTTAGAGAGGGACAATCAAAAAATATGTGATCTAAAGTTCCCACATCTAGACCACAGAATGTACAATCTGGGGAGTCAAGCACATGAATTTTAAAAAGGTGAGAAGGAACGGAACAATGTCCGATTCTCATTCGAATAAGTAAGGAAATTTCTTTTTTCGAAAAATGGGGGAATTTTTGAAACCACGGTTTTGATGGGATAGTCCTTTGTATTGAGGCGTAGTGGGCACCCTTGGATTGACTAGCAATGTTCCAATACTCTGTCCAAACATTGCGGGATCTATCTTTGATGATGGAAAAAATATCAGATAGGGGAATATGGTTTACGAGGGTAATGGTAGGGTTAGACGCTCCTTGTTTTGCCAAGGAATCAGCAATATCGTTACCCACTATGCCAACATGTCCAGGAATCCAAATCAGAGTGACAGTTTTTCCAGAGCTTTGAATGGAGGTTATCAATACTCGAATAAGACATACAAAGTGATCATCAGGATGAAGAAGAGGACTTGTTTTAAGTTTTTGGAGGGAACTGAGAGAGTCAGAGAGAACAAGAGAATGTTCAAATTTATTTTTTATTATATATTTGAGAGATTCAATAATCGCAATGCACTCGGCAGAAAATATTGAAAATTGGTTTGAAATTGAATAAAATATTCTTTCATTAGAATTATTGTGGTAAACGTTAATACCAATACCACAGTTAGGAGAGTCCGGAGATTTGGAGCCATCAGTAAATAAAAGAGAAGAGTTGGGCCATTTAGAAGAAATAATGTCATTGAACATATTATTGACAGTACGGGCTGGGAGATTGGAATGACTTTTAAGGATGCCGATCCCTTCTAAAATCGTTGGGGATAGGGTGACGTGACTATATTTTAATTTGTACAAAGGAAGAAGATCATTTTTGATAATTTGAAGCTCTGAGAGAGAGCGAAAATTTTTACAGATGGCAGGGAGAGGTTTAGTTCGAGCTCTGATTGTAGATGAATGTGTTGAGTCGTTGAACAACGAGACTCTGGGAATAATCTGATGACTTTTAGAATTTAAACATTTAAGAACAAATTTGTCAGCAAATAATTGACGCCTTAAATAAAGAGGAGGATCAGAACATTCTACTTGAAGGGAATTGATGGGCGACGATTGCATCGCGCCAGTTATTATTCGCAATGACTTAGATTGAATTTTGTCTAATTTACTGAGTGCATTTTTGGATGCAGTACTAAAAAGTGGGCAGGCATAGTCGAGATGACTTCGAATAAGTGCATTGTAGAGCAACTTAATGCAGATAGGATGAGCACCCCACCAAACGCCAGTCAATGATCTGATAATATTTAAATTTTTTTCACATTTAGTAACTATATTATTAATGTGGGAAGACCATTTAAGTTTCCTATCAAATGTTACTCCCAAAAATTTTACTTCGGAAGCATTGGGGATTGGAGAGTTTTTAAATAAAATTTGAACAGGGGGGTTATTATGACGATTTGAGAAGGTAACACACCGACTCTTTTGTACTGAAAGTTCAAGACCATTTAAAGTAAGCCATGTGCAAAGGGCATCCATGGCTTCATTAAGATATTTGACGGCGGAAGGAATGATTTTGGATGATAAGAAGAAAGCTATGTCATCTGCGAACTCAACAACTTTTACTTGAGGGGGAATGGTGACATGCATATCGTGTGTGTATATATTATACAGTAAGGGGGATAATACATCGCCTTGGGGTAAACCCTTCCAAATTGACCTACTCTGAGGAGTAACATCTGGTAGCTCAATGAAAATTTTCCTATCGAGAAAAAGATTAATAATAGATTGGACAAACATGAGGGGTAAGCCAAGGCCTAAAAGTTTTTTTTTAAGAATTGGGATGGAAACATTGTCAAAGGCGCCTTCTATGTCTATAAAGACTGCAAGACATACTTCTTTGTTAGAAATGGATAAATTAATATCAGTGCTGATGATGGCGAGGTTATCTTGTGTAGATTTCTTTTTCCTAAATCCAAATTGGGATGGAGAGAGAAGATGATTACTCTCGACAAAAAATTCTAACCGGTTTTTAATTAATTTTTCATAAATTTTACTAAGGGTGGATGAAAGAGCAATTGGCCTATAGTTGGATCCAGAATTGGGTGATTTGTTTAATTTTAGAATTGGGATGATTATTTGAGAACTCCAGTCATCAGGTATTATGCCAGTCTGGAAGATTTTATTTAAGATGCTTAAAAAGTTATTTAGAACATTATCATTACTATTTTTGATAATGCTATAAGGTATACCATCTCTGCCTGGAGATGAGTCCTTGACTGTTGATAAACAATTTTTTAATTCAATTAAAGTGAATGGAGAGTCAAGCCAATGATCAGACATAGGAGTGTTGTGGATTGGAGTTATTTCATCTAAGTTAGGTACAGAAGGGGGGGCAATTTTGTCCAAGAACTCGTCTATCCATTTAGAATGAGAAGCTCGAGGAGATGTTGGACTGAAGGAGGATCGAAATCTTCGAATCATAGACCAAACTTCCGAAATTGGAGTGTTCGGAGATACTGAACTGCAGAAGTTGTACCACCCGGATTTTTTTTTTTGACCTCAATACCCTTTTGGCATTGGCTTCGGCATTTTTGTATATGAGATAGTTCTCCATAGTCATATTGTGACGATAGGAAAGAGATTTAGCTTTCCGAATTCTCACTACTTTGGAACATTCCTCATCCCACCAGGGAGATGGAGGGAGTTTTTTGAGAGATTTGGTTTTAGGGGGAGGATTTGATTTATTGATTGCAGTTACGAGCATTGATTTGAAGTTATCGTAGTCATCTTTGACAGATAATGTATCGGTATAGGATAAATTTTGTATAAACTTATCCATATGTGAGTTAAATTCGTCCCATTTGGTGTGTTTTGTTTTAATCTTTGTCGAAATATGGGCCTTGTCTGAATGGAAAGAAGTTTGATAAGTGATGGTGATCGGGAAATGATCACTGGAGCAGGGGTCGGGGGACACCACCCACGAGGAGAGAGGTGCCAGATTAATAGAGCATATGGAGAGATCCACTGCACTGGGGTTTGTGTTGGGGCGAGAGATTCTAGTAGGAGATCCGTCATTCAAAAGAAAAAGGTTGGATTCATCTAGGAAATCCATCACACTTCGACCGTCTCGATCACAGAAAGCAGAACCCCAGACGGGGGAATGGGCATTAAAATCACCCAATAAATAGAAAGGAGGGCTTAGTTGACGGACAATTTGCAACCACGCTTGTTTATTGAAGTGCGATGTTGGGGGAAGATAGATAGAAACAAAGGAAGTGTCCTTTATTTTAGCTGCAACCATTTGAAAGTCAGCATTGGGGGGTTTGATATTATTTATTGGGAAAAACGGAAGGGATTTTTTAATAAAAAGGGCTGCACCACCGCCCGTACCTTCCGGGCGATCATCGCGGAGACAGGAGTACCCTCCCACATTAAAGTGGGTGGATGGAGTAAACCATGTCTCCGAGACAGCAGCCACAGAAACAAGGTTTGAATTTAATAGGTTAAGAAGGTTTGATTTGTTAGAAATAGCACTGCGGCTATTCCACTGAAGAATTCTGACATCTTGAAGAGCCATTTTGAATAAATGATTTTAATGTGGAAATAATAGAAGCAGCGTTGGACGGTAGATTAGTTTGAGAAGAAATTAGGTCAATTAGAAGCATAATAAGAGTTTGAATAAATGAAGAATTATCTTGGGAGAGTTGTTCAGAAAGCTTTTGATAGTTTGTTGAAGATGAATTATAATTGTTTGCGCACCCATTTGTGGCGTGTGAAAGAGGAGAACCATTGGGATTTAAGAGAAGTGAGTTGTGTTGTTGCTGATCGTATCCACGAGCCTGTTTAGAGATAGGGTTTTTGTATGTGAATTTTGTTGAACGGGAAGATGTTGAGGAGGTGGCGAGAGGGTTGGATGAAGAGTTACTGGCTAAAACCTCGGAAAATGATTTTTTGACAGGCGGGAATAATTTAGAAGCCTGCAGAAAAGACAAGTTCTCAGAGGCCATAGAAATTTTTATATTTTTTTGGCGAGATTGTTCGGGGCAAGAAGAGTTAATGGCGGAATGAGCGCCTAAGCAGTTAAAACATTTAGGTGAAGAGAGAGAAGAACATTGGTCAGCCGAGTGGTTTTCTCCACATTTGAAACATCTGGGAGGGGATCTGCATGCAGCTTTGGTATGACCAAAACGGCAGCAGTTGAAACATTGAGTGGTGGGATAAGTGTACATTTCAACTGGTAAGGAGTTGAAAAATAAATAAATATGGGAGGGAAGAGATTGTCCTTCGAATGTGATGACGACAGATTGGGAGGGCTTCCAGGAAACGATGCCCTCAGAGGTGTCCTTATAATTTAGCCTCCTGGCTTTTATGGGATTGCCGATATGTTGGGGGGTTGAAAGTGAGGATAGGATTTCTGGAATGGACAGATCGGTCGAGATACCCCTGACCAGGCCCATTCGAGTGACATTGAAAGTTGGGATGTACGCCTTGAATTTAGAATTAGATGAAATAAATATATTTTTGATAAAGTTGTTGGCGGCTGAACCTGACAGGAATTCAACAGAGATTCGGAAGCGACCCTCGGCTTTAACACCTCCAGGTTTAATCGAAAGGTTCTTGTTATTTGAAAGAAATTTACCAAATTCAAGAGGATGGATGGTTTTACCTTGTTCAGTTTTTTGCGCATATACAATGTAGGGGCCACGGGAATGAGTAGAGTAAAAGATTGTTGGAGGAGGTTGAGGAAGAGCTGGAGGGGACTGAGAAGACAAAGGCGAATCATGTTTTTTTGGGGAAAGGGGACTAAATTTTCTTTTTTTAATTGAGGTTAGGATGACAGATTCATTGTCTGAAATGTTTGAATGTTCTGAAAAGTCTATTTTATCTGAAATGTCTCTATCTGGAGGGTCAGGAGGGGGATCTGGGGGCTTTGTAAGGGGTACAGGAGGGAAATCCTCCTCCATTGTTCAAAAAATTACAGCTTATATAAAAAGAGACAGAAGTAAAAAAATTATATAAATATCTGAAAATGAGCAGCAAGAAGTGACTCCTGGAAGATCAGGGGGGAGAAGATTCCAACACACTAAACTTTTTACAGGCAAAACACTATAAAAAGATTGGTTTAAGAATATTTTTTGAAAGAGCAAAACAAAAGAACTGATGACAGCCAAATGTTATTGTTGCGAGTCGTCGAAGGATATCCTTGTAAGTATAACATGGAAGTATTCGTAATGATTACCTTATATTTGCAAGAATATCCTCCAAGAATAAGTAAAAGGTTGTTGGCATGTTGGCTTGTGACTGTGCCGCGGTAGGTTCCAAACTGTTTTCGATGGTATGTTTATTTACGGTATTTCTTTCTTATCAGTGTTATTTGAGAACAGTACTTCGATCAGAGAAGATGCAGTATTTGTCAAGCAGCGATAGTAAAGTTACAACCCAACTGCAGTTCATAGCAGATGAAATTGCCAATGCCCCCGTGATTTTGGAAAAATAAATAAACGTAATGTTTAATCTCTCTCAGTTCCACAACATCTGCCATCACTACAACTAATCACTACACTACACGACTGAGTCTGCTACTGACCACACTCGAAATTATTGAAGGATATCCTTTTTATTTAGAGTAAAAGATAACGTTTATGAATAACCAAATACTTTTTGTGAAGGATATGAATGCGGGCTGAAGGATTTCCTTTATATTCTGCGAGTATAAGCATAACCCTTTTTTATGAATACCACCAATAATTAAAAAAATATATATTATTTAAACATTGTGTCTATGTATCAAAGTCATGTGTCTCATAATAAAGTTAAAGCTCATCAGGGCGTTGAAAATCAATAAATAAATAACAAAAACAAGGTGATTTCAGTTTAGGAGGTATTAATATTCGAGGACGTTTCTGATAAAAGTTGGATTTTACATAACGTGATAAGTTGGAAATATTTCATTGTTCCTTTATCGCAAAGGCCTTGGAATACATAACGAATGTAAACCGCGGTATAATAATTCTATTTTTTTCTGTAAAGCGGCGGCTATGATCACCGACTTCTGGTTTAGAATTATGATATTTATAAATCACTTCAAAAGTGAAATAAATTCAATTTTTTATTACTCGTAACATAAATAAGTTTTATTGACCATTGCAAGGTCCTAAATTGGGGATGTTTTTATTTAAATTTAAATAAGGTACATGCAAGTAAGGCTTGTACTTGAGAATTTAAAATGGAACTAGGTAATTTTTTTCAACTAATTTAGTTACTAAAGGTTACCTATCTCTGGACTGAGGGATAACGCTTTCATGACAGTTGATCCCCCTGGTTTTTGTCCCCCTTGGCATACCTATATAAAATATGCAGTCGGTTTAGGGAACCTACTTACACAAAATATAACTAATGTCAATCGCTATAAGAAATAAAGTAAAAATATAATCTTTATAAGAAATAAAATCGCAATCTTAACACAAATGTATCTATCTCTTTATCTTTCCACCGTGTTCAACGAATGAGGTTATAGGAAGGTTCTTAAAGCATACCTCTTCTTAATATCTTAATTTTATAGCTGTATCCGGTGTGGATTTGGTAAGGAAAATAAATTACTGTCTTCATCTGGTTTTAAAAAAATATGATTAAGACTCAATGGGCAATGTCAGGGAATTCTTGGATACGATACGAATGTGGATGTACCGCCGAATAACGAATCAAGGATAAAACCTTTTTTTTTCGTTATTTGTTTTTTGGGTTGTTATGCCGTGTTGCACTACCTCCTTCTTTAGCCAATGTTTCGGACAGCGTTGCAGTGTCCATCATCAGGGCAGATCCGGCAGATCCGGTAGATGTGTAATTATTAGTGGTGAAATGTGTGCTTATTTACTTGGAAGCAAAATACGTGAGTTCATGAGTTGGCATATCGTGCCATTAATGCCAGCTCGTGAATTCATTAAAAGTTGGGGCCACTTCCGTCGGCAACTCGCAAAGGGACTTGCCCCAGGCTAGCATAAATCATGACATAAATAATGACGCCACTGCTTGTCACAATTATTTTGTACCGGTGAAAGTTAATGGATCTGGCGACACGGTATCGCTTCCATGTAAATAAGCACAGATTTTACTAGGGATGTTATGGATATAAAATTTCGGATCTGGATATGGATACGGATATAGGAATAATATTATACCGGTTTCGGATACGGTTACGGATATGAAATTATTTCGGATTATCCGCTAGTTTCGGATAATTTCGGTTACGGATATTAGAATTTTAAAATTATAAAAGTAAAATACAAATAGCAAGATTTGACTTTTATTTCTAGTCTATATTATGATTTGTTTTTATAATCAGTCAAATAAATAACTATTATTATAGCCACTTTATGCGATATGTAGGTACCTTAAAAATACTTAAAAATACAAAAACAAAATTATAATAAACAAACATCATATTGTAATAAAACCTTGGTACACTTTTCCTGTAATCTAAGTATGTACACAAAAACAGTTCTTAACACTAGAAAGACCGGGTACTGCTCCATACCTATAAAGACCACGACCGTCACTTTGACGGCTGATCACTTTTTTCAAATTGGGAGGCGGATATGAGTACCACTGCCCCGAGAACCATTTATTGCATAACCAACACCTCTGCCATAGGACACTCCAAGTGGTTCGCTACGTTTAGTGACTTAGCAGGGGTGTCGGGGTTCAATGGGTGAGGTTTTTCTGGGTCTAGGTGGCGAATACGTTGCCCACCTACTACGGACTGGGAGACACTTGCTGAGGGAGATACTCATCTTGTCCTCTCCAGCAGGACCTTTCTCGTCCCGTCGTCTTGCAAGGCAGTGGGAGGGATGGATTCATTCGTCTGTCACTCCTGGATACATTTACGAATTTTTCCTATTCATCTCTCACACTTTTTTTCTTTTGAGAACTTCCTCTCCTTCCTTTCCCTAAAAAACCGATGCACACATAAATTCACACAGCATCCCCAAAGATGACATAAGCCCTGAGGGTTTTTTTCCTCGGGGCTTCCTGGAAAAAAGCATGTGAGTGCAAAATGCTGCAATTTTTGTACAAGCATGTGTTATGTTTGTACAATATCGAATTGTTACGTTTTTTATAAAATCGAATGCACTCCCCACAAACGGGTTTCTTACAATTATCACATCTATCATTTATTTGGTTTATATTATATTTTTTATTAATATGGCACTGTCGTTTTTCAGTAGTTTTTTTCCGTTTTTTTTTCTTTTTCGTTTATATTAGCTCCACAAAAAAGCCTCCCCTCAGGGGGAGTAAATAATTCCCCTCAGGGCATTTGCCATCTTTTGGGGTGCTGTGTGGAGGGTACCTATAGGAAAAGGAAGAAGAATAGGTTCTGGGAAGGAAATGAGGTGAGGGGTGGATGGGAAACTGGGGTTCAGTGTATTCAAGAGTGCCCGACGTATGAATCTGTCCCCACCACTGCGGTGCAAGGAAATGTTCTGAGAGTCCTGCTGCCGAGGTCAAAAGATCACCCTTAACCGTTCCCTCCCGTTTTTGTCTGCCACGCAGTTGTTTGGCATACGCATCAGCCGCCAAGATCCGGACAAACCTAACCCCATGAACCCGGGCACCCCTGCTAAGTCACAAAACATAGCAAACCTCTTGGGTTGACCTATAGCAGACGGGTGGGTTGGTTATCCAATAAATGCTTCTTTCATTTCTTCAGAAGCTAACGCAGATGGATCAACTCTGGTATTTGTATACTCTGTCATTCTCCAACAAGCCATAAAATAAATTTGGGTGAGAGCAATATTTTTTGGTATTTTCATAAATTATGTGACTGTGACCAATCAACGTACAGATCGAGTATGAATAATACGCGATACCGAAAGAAAGAAACAGACATAATAGTACTATCATAAACGAGGAGGAATGGGTATGTTGTTAACTTGGGTAAATAAGGTTGTAAACGAACTCAGCATTATGGCCCAAACCGTCACATTGACGGCGGCGGTCTTTGTAGGTATAAGTCAATATATCTCAAAAAGTAATAAAGACACATACCTGTTTTTTTCACTATAGTTGTTAAAACATAAATCATGAAATGTTAAAAAAAATCACACCAATACAATAATTATTAACCATTATATCGTTACTTTACTTCTGGCTGCCGTCAAAATGAAGGCTCCGGTCTTTCTAGTGTTAATGAATTTTGTAAGTAATGAAACCATTTCAAAATGTTTATTAATAAACTTTAACCTTAATTGTAGTTCCAATAGTCAAAATTGAGCAAAGGTAAATTATACTTAACAAAAAGTAATTTTGCAGCTTTATATTAGTCAGTAGGTACTCGTAAATAATAAGTTTTAATGTTTGTACACCCACAATCACAAAATAAATCATAAATCATAAACAATGCAAATTGCACGAGACACGCGCGGCTTGTGACGGCTCGACAAGTGACGGCTCGGCCGGGCAAAATAAACAAAACCTAGACTCCACCTTTATTCGAAACTATCCGAAACTTTTATATCGGTTTCGGTTACGGTTACGGATATTTTTTTATTTCGGATATCCGATAGTTTCGGTTACGGTTACGGAGCTCCATAACATCCCTAGATTTTACCACTAATAATTACACATCTACCGGATTTGCCCTGATGATGGACACTGCAACGCTGTCCGAAACGTTGGCTAAAGAACACGGTATAACACCCCAAAAACAAATAACGAAAATACTTTTGGTCGTGAAAATCTTAAAACCTATCCACGGTATACTCGTCTGTATTCCGTGTACACAAGTGAATAAGTGCATAAAACTCACGCTGTAAATGAATTCGTTTAATATCAATACCAACTTATTATTACAGGTAATTTTGAAGTCGGGGACGCCCGAGGAAGACGTGGCACGACCAAGTGAATCAGATACTTGAGTTGGGCCATGTGAAAAGTCGGGATAATATAAGAGCATGAATGAGGCGATGTATGAATGTGAACAAGGCAAGGAGTGTGTGCCAAAATCGAGTTGTTTGGCGGTCCGTCCTCTCTGCCTACCCCTGTGGGGAAACGGCATGATGGTTAGTTAGTAATTTTGAAGTCGATATTAGGTTTGAAATTGGTAAATAATGCACAAAAAATTATAATTTTATAATAAATATCATTCCGGACGTCGGATCACCAGGAATAATAAATTAGTTGTAACGTATTTATGGATACGATTATCTTGTACTTTAAAACATAAATGTCCAATTCTGTAAGCCAGATACATAAATAAGACGAACTCTCCCTACGTGACAGTAAAAGCCTGAACCAGAAGAGAAGCCTTGCGGTAAAACACTGTCAGGAGGCCTAAGCGCAGATAAATGTTTCGTCCTGTTCCAGGACAATACTTTATCTTCAAATAATGCGAGCCTCGCGTTACCCATCACACAATGGATTATTTATGTCAATCCCTCCACAATAATCTTTACAAGAAATAAAGTCGTAGTCCAAACACAAACCAATCGATCTTATCTTTATCTAATCCACTGTATTTATCTGCACAGAATGAAGTTACGAGAAGCCTATTAAAGCGAACCTTTTCAATGTATCTTAACCCATCTGCTTGTTTAGGAATAAATATATCCCAAAACACATAATCGCGTTATACTTTCATCAGACCAAAAACGTCCCAGAGCGACCTTACATTTTAAAAGCTATATATCTCTCTTCCTCTCATACAAACACATGTAATTTTCTTTTAATCAGAAAGAGAACGAAATAATGCTTCTTATTGTCTTTGAAATATGAAAGCTATCTTGCATAGATATTTTACAATCTCGATCCAAAGTAACGGTTTCAGAATTTCCGCGCGAAACCGAGGCTTCCGGCTTATGAGATGCGAATATATTGAACCAAGCAGACGGGTTAATTTCTATATCTATATCCGGTGCAGATTGGTTTAGGTATTTCTTAAACCTACATTTTTATTTCGAGAGAAATGAAATTTTGCGAACTTAACGTTTAAAATAAGAGCGAAGAAAATGTTTGGCGACTTAGCAGTGGTTCCCGGAATCATGGGGTCAGGTATGACCAGGTCTTGGCGGTCGATGCGTTTGCCTGCCTGCCGCGTGGTGTGCATGATCGAGCGAGACTGGTTGAGGGAGGTCTTTTATCCTCTTTAGCAGGAATCTCTCCACCCATCGCCTTGCACCCCGATTAGTGGGATGGATTCATACGTCCGTTACGCCTAGACTCACTGACCCCCAGATTACTTTCCACCCCTCAAACCTATTTCCTTCCCAGAACTTCCTCTCCTTCCTTTCCTTAAAAAAACCTACACAAAGCATCCTCTAAGATGACACAGACCCCGAGGGAAATTATTTTCCTCAAAGCCACCCAATGCAAAAAGAGAGCAAAATTAAGCAATATTGTCTTATTCTGATTTAATAAAAAAACACTGAGTAAAGCCCGGGCAACGCCGGGGACTTCTCTGTGGCTTCATCAACGCCGAGTACAGCGTTTGTTTGATTTTTATACTAATGTACATTTCTATTCTGAGATTGATGAAATTTTGCCCACTTGATTTTCGAAATGAGAGAAAGGTCACTACTAAGTCCGATTTCGAAAAACTCTGTGAAAATCCTGTGCAACGCCGGAGACTTCAGCTAGTATAGCTTAAGAAAAGTGCTTATGGCAGCGTGGTTTTAGTTTGTTTGTACAAATCTACATTTTTATTTCGAAATTTGAAAAAAAAAGAAAATTTGACACTTGACGTTCTAAATTAGAGCAAAATTACTCTCTTGATCTAATATCGAAAACAATTTAATAATGCCGGGCAACGCCGGTTCTTCACGTCGTCGTCTTTTTTTTAAATTAAAGAAAGAAACTTTTATTTCATATTCAACTTGTCAGCTTTCTTTTTTCAGTTGTATTTTGATAGGGGTTGAAATCGTCATGAAAAAAACAAATCGAAAGCAATTTTACTCTTCTATTCAATTCTGTACAGAATTTTTTTTGGAAAGTTTTGACCTTCCTCCGATTTTTACTCCCTTGACAGATATTCTCAAATTTGTTTCTGTGATTGTATACAAGTTTTTATTTATTATACAAGGCCTCCATGGTAATCTATTTGAGTGAATGATTGAAGTAATTTGACTGAGGTTAAAAATTATGAAAGTTATATTTTGAAGTCCTTGAGGTACTCCCGAAAATCTCTGTATTAATTAAGCGGTTATTTTTTTGACTGAGCAAATCGAAGTCCTATTTTAATCCGGCAGTTTGGATTTCATCTGCCTGAAAATTTGTGTGTGTGTTCTGTTTCCATTTTAAAATATCTGATGCATCCATTTTATTATTTAAGTAAACCTTGTTTTGACAAGGTACTTCCCCTCCTTTCTATTCCCTATCTCCTTCCCCTCCCCACTGCCTTCAGCCTCACAACATACCCCAATTGGGGATGTCATAGTCCTACTGCCTCCAGACGGAAGCAGTTGGGACTCTTGTGCGGTATTCATGTAAAATGCCCACGCCGGGATTCGATCTTGCGACCTTCGGATAGTAAGAGCCTCACCCCTCGACCACGGAGTCTCCTCTAATGACTATTCTCTTAAGATTATAAAATCTATGTTGAGATATAAGATAGAGAAATCTATCAAACGGATCACTCGTTTCTACATAGAGTAAAGGTTTTTTTCTAGTATATTTCGATCGCAAACTAGAGGTGGCTATCAAATTTAACAGTGGGGTGCACTTGCGATTTTTACTGAGAAGATAGACAGTTTTGTACTATTAAAGTATCTGCGGACCCTACACAGTATACCGGTTATAGATCTCTATAGCTTCTGAAGTTTCTTATATTAATTACAGCGTGCCAAAGTGCGCTCGAAACTAACTATTGATATTAATATCTATTTTCTTATTTATTCATATTACTTGGAAGGTATTCCCCAAACAATATGAAAGTAAGCGACAAACTCGCGGTAATTAAGAGTGTTTAACCAGCCAGCAGCGGCCGAAAATCTACATTTCGTCGAAAGTTGTTCATACGATCGTGCAGGGCGGTTACAATGAGAAAGATTAATTATTCTCCGTACTAGCTTTTTAAAATTATAACTCAATACGATTTTATTTCATTCCTTATTTGCTTTAATTTATACCTACATCTAAAAAAGCTGATAGGCATGATGATAAAACTATTAAAATAATGTACCTTTTGTAATTATTTTTTGATTATAAGTATTTATCATTTTTCAATAACAGAAAGTTAAAAAAAAATGTTTTAAAAAATCTGAAATATGTTAGTTTGTAAGTGCGCAAATAAATACACAAACGGACCAATTTTTGTCAAGAAACACAGATACGTATATATTTTTTTATGATTTTATTTAAACTAAAATTAAATTCTAAAACATGCGATACCCAGAAAATGTATTGATTTATTTTACTGCATGATTATATGATTTGAAATGGGTGTGGTATAATACAAAATCTTTTTTGAAAATTTATCAAATCTGCCAACGACCTATGGTATAATCTTATTAATGTAAAATTAAACATTATTTTAATTTTAATTAACATAAAAGAACAATCTGTCGAAATCCATTTATAATTTTTTGTGGAAAAGAGTCAATACGCCTAAAATCTGATTTAAAAATGACATATTTCTGGTTTTCTCTGGTAATTCCGTCTTAAGCCTACTGGGATTAACCAAAACAGTTTACTGTACAAAGGGATGAAATTATATAACAAGCTACCAGAAACTTTAAAGTCCACACCAATTGGAAAGTTCAAGACGTATTGCAGGAGCCACAATAAATAAAAAAAATAAAAATAAAAACAATTAGAAATTCGACAGTCTAAAGACTTAGTAACAAATGTAAGAAAACACATTTAATTGGATAAAATCCTTGTAGATTACCCCTCTCCCCCCTTCCCATACTTTACTTTATGTGTATAAACCTTAGATTAAGAATAATTTGTACCAGTCTGAAGATGGCTTTAACAAGCTGAAATCGGTTACAGTCAAATAAATTAATGTGGAAATAAGTTTCATAATATTTGTTTTATTACATTACTAGCTAGTCCCGGCATGCGTTGCTATGCCACTTAATAAAGAAAATGTTTCTCCCTGCGTGTCCTTTCCCACTCCGTCATCTCCACCTTACCGCTCCCCACTCCACTCCCCCCCTTTCCTCTGTCCCGCGAACCCCCCTCCCGAGTTCCCCTCCCCCCTCCCTATCCCCCTCCCCCCTCCCAGGTTCCCCTCCTCCTCCTTGGTTCCCCTTCCCCATCTCTCCCTCCCTTCCGCTTTCCATAGCAATAGCCGCTTCCTCACATGTCACCAATAGTATTTTTTTATACAAATTTCATAATGCCAGAGCTCACCGGAAGTTTTATAAAAACCTTGTCCTGACAATAACGAACACACAAAAAAAAAGAACTATCCAATTTGGTGCATTCGTTCGAAAGTAATGCGCTTGGCAACGCATTCAGCGATTCATTTTTATATAAGACTAGCTGGTTCCCGGTATGCGTTGCTAAGCCATTTAATAAATAAATTGTTTCTCCCTGTGTGTCCTTTCCCATTCGTCCCGTTCCCCTTCTGCCTCCCCTTTTGTTCTCCCGTTCCCAATCCGTCACCTCCACCTTCCCTCTCCCCACTCCACTCCTCCCCCTTCCCCCGTCCCGCGAACCCCCCTCCCGAGTTCCCCTCCCCCCTCCCAGGTTTCCCTCCCCCTCCCTGGTTCCCCTCCCCATCTCTCCTTCCCTCCCGCTTTCCATAGCAATAGCCGCTTTCTCGCGTGCCACCAATAGCAATTTTTTTATACAAATTTCATAATGCCAGAGCTCACCGAAAGTTTTATAAAAACCTTGTCCTGACAATAACGAACACACAAAAAAGAATTATCCAATTTGGTGCAGTCGTTCGAAAGTTATGCGCTTAGCAACACATTCAGCGATTCATTTTTATATTATAGAAGAGGGATTATAGCGTTATCAACAATAAAATACAGATAGTAAGATAACATTATCTTACGTTCTGTATTTTATTGACTTGGAGAAGACTTTGAATCGTCGGACAATCTGTCAGCCAAGCCAATATTCCCTACTGCGTGCCCGCTGAGAATGTTTTTATAGTCCGGAGAAGTGACTTCCGCTCTTCAGATTAAGGTTCCGAAGACCATTGCTAAAAAACACACCAGATGGTTTTATAAGAAGTTAATAAATGGGCTGCCTTGAAGTAAATCACGCCGTTAAGGGGAGATTTATCAAACCTTGTCATAATAATAACATATTTTTAACGGTCTATAGCAGCTAAGTACTTTTTAATGGGAATCGAAACCAAACTCTAAATTTATATCGAAGCCTTAATCGCTCTTTTGAAAGCTATTCCTAAAATCGAGTCAATATTATGGCTTTAAACAGCTTACCTTTTTATTGGATAATAAGGTTCCGCCGGGAACCTTTATTGGATAAACAACACCTCTGCCATAGGTCACCCCAAGTGGTTCGCTACGTTTGGTGATTTAGCAGGGGTGCCCGGATTCATGTGGTGAGGTTTGTCTAGGTCTTAGAGGCGGATGACCAGGACACACTCTACCCCAGATTCCTATCCACACATTTTTCCTTCCCAGAACTCTCCTCTACTTCCTTTCCTTAAAAAAACACCTCCACACAGCTTTCCCAAAGATGACATAGACCCTGAAGAAAATTATTTTTTTCAGGGCCTACTGTGTGGAGCTCATTTTAAAAAAAGAAAAAAAAAGATTTTTTTTAATAATAACATAATATTAAAAAAAATCTTTTTTTTTCTTAATTATGTACACGCAACCTGCCAATTTGACTGTCCTAAAACGGGAAACCTTCCTAGTTGGACAGTCAAAGCTTCCTTTTATATTGTTATATCTTGTATGTAATAAATGTAATAATAAATAAATAAATAAATAAATAAATTTGTTTAGCGCAGTTTAGTGTAATTTCACTTCAAGTCAAGTCATATTATATAAATACCCCACCAGAATACCTCAACCGTCTGGGGTTAGCGAGACTATGATATCCCCTATTGATTGGGGTATGTTGTGATTCTAAAGGTGTTGGGGAGGGGAAGAAGGTGGTGAAGTGGATGGTGGGGAAGTACATGACCATTTATATCTGGTCAGCAAATATTATTTGCTGACCAGATTTAAATGGTATATTATGCCTGGTCTGTGGTATGGGAAGGAGATATGGAAGGTAGGGAAGTACCTAAATATTCAGATCTGGTCACCAAACACGGCGAAAGCCACTTCAGGCAACGTTTCAATTCTGAATGGTGGTCTTACACTAGGGCGATACTGAGAGTATCTTCCACTCTGGAACGTGCCACAAATATACTATATATTATTTTAAATGAATAAATTGTGAAATAACACAAATTAATCCAATAAAATTTATTTGCCACGCCGCGATTCGATCCCGCGACCTTCGGAATGCGAGTCAAGCGCCTTACCGCTGCACTACGCCATGATCATAACCACGTAGATATGAAAATAACTTGTGAAAATAAAGAATATATAAAATGTTGTTAGAAATTCTATTTTTTATTTTAGTTTATTTATGAAACATAGAGACAAAAACGAACGAATTAATTTTGCTTTAATAGTGAATATTATACCTATAAACCATTTGAATTCCATTCGTAATAATTTTTTATATGTTTACAGATTAGGAAGAAGTAGATATTAAAAGTTATAAAATAACACAGTAAAAGCAAAAAAACTAACAAAAATAACTAATAAACAATAAAGAATTAATAGTGAATGCTGTGTGATATGGGTGCGGATATCGAAGCACCTTGAATGTTTTGTATGTATTTCAAAATGTATGAAATACATACATTTTGAAATAATGTATGAAATACCACTGCACAAGTAAAAATGAAAGCACACAAGGAAAGGAAGGAAGGAATTTACTGCGGAATCTTGTGGCACTCTTCTTATTCTTCTATCTCGGCTGGGTTTGATGGTTTTTAGTATGCGGGATTATGCGGTATGATTATTATTTGCTAATGCGGCCTGGGGAATATCAGATGTTTTTGCGGCGAGTTGCGATTAACGACTCTGATTGTTATGGTAACGTTAAAATGACAGGTACACAGGGATGGGTAGGAAAAGGAACATGATAGGGATGGATAGGAAAGGAATATGTGACAATGAAGCTACAAGCACAGAATCTATGATATATGTAGATATATGTTGGTGTGTGTAGGTATGAATTGTGTAAACGCCCAACCAAATAGTTTTGATTTAAGTAGGGTACATCGTAAGGTAAATTTTATTTTTAAACGTTTCAAGGGTAAAGTGGAAAATATCAATATCGCTTAAGGCATTGTAAGATTTGTAGATACGCCCGAGCAAAAGAGCTTTGTACGTATTTCGATTTGAAATGTTGTATGTAAAATAAGATATTGGATTTGGTATTGCGTTCATGGCAACGAAATGCAATCCTTTCTAACAGGGCTGGTGAGTAAATAAGGCAGTTCAAAATGTTTGTATAGAAAACAACAGTACGTCAAAAATTATCTACGTTTTTGAAGTGAAACTCCTTTAGCGTCGTTAGAGACTTTAAATTCGAGTGAAACGGAAATGTGTCGTCACAACTCGGTTCTACAAAAATATTTGGTTCTAATCTAATGCCGTAAATTTGCACCTCAGCGCGTGCCTTCCATAGCGTAGGGGGGAAGGTGCCTGACAAGTATCAGAGCCTAGAATGACAGACATTAAGCGAACGGGGGTTCGAATCTTACGAAATCCGAAAAAATCATTTTTATTTTGTGAAATCAATATCCAATCTTCCAACCACTTTAGAAAAACAAGCAAAAGAAAAGATAAAAAGTGGACTGCAAATCAGCCGCTGGTTCATATCCGGCTCGAAGGACCATGCGTAGGTCCAAGTGTGGTTCTCTCCAGAGAGTCTGTAGTCAGGTTGTAAGTCTGAGCTGCCGTTGCTGACTTCCTTCTGTTCCACACCAAGGAACCGTACAGTGATTGATAGAGTTTGAGGTAGTTTGTAGTAAAAACACTTGTGTTTGTGATACTGGATGTTTGTAACTATTTATTCTGATGAATAAATTTTACAGAGTGATTCTGAGCACTTGACTGCGACAATAATTCAGACTAATTACTTTACAGAAGTGAAAGATGGTTTTATTTACGCTTAAACAAGCAGAGTTTAAACGAGGATAGAGAGAGACTGTTTGTAAGATTGATAATAATGTGTTCAAGAGAAGAATGACAACCAGCGTCAAAACACGCCATTTTATAGACACAGAAAGTGAAAGTTTATGCGCCACAGACAACAGAGAGTTTAGACAAAACATTTATGGCGATACGTAAGTAAAAGGTGGCATAGGCGCGAAGTTTAATATAAAGGGCTCTACACATCGAGATTAAAATAAATGATAAGGAAATGTTCAGTGCTACATGAATTTAAATATAAAATAGGACAATCACAACACACAACATCCAACAGCGACTTGTTTCACTTCTACCGCGTGTGAATTACACACTATGATTTTTTTACATTAGTTCCATACAAGCGGCCTTGAGGAAAATAAGATTCCCTCCGGTCCTGCATCATCTTTGAGGATGCTGTGCGGATGGTGTTTTTATGGAAAGTAATGAGAGGAAAAGTTCTGGGAAGGAATAAGGTAAGAGGAGTGGGTAGGAATCTGGGGTTCAATGAAGTCAGGAATAACGGACGCATAAACCCATCCCACTGCGATGCAAGGCGATGGATCGAGAGAGTCTGGCTGGATAGGTCAAAGGGTCTCCCTCAACAACCAGCGGGTGGACAAACACATCCGTCGCCAGGCCTAGACAAATCTCACCCATGAACCCGGGCAACCCTGCTAAGTCACCAAACGTAGCGAACCACTTTAGCTGACCTATGGCAGAGGAGTTGGTAGTCCAATACGTAGTTCCCGTTGCGGTGACCGGCTTCCCAAAATGAAAAGTTATTATAAACAGGAATTTTTGATAAAATAATCCATTTCTGGAAATTTGCATTCGTACGTAACAAAATCAACGATTTATTTATTTATGGAAATCAACATTTAACATAAATCAATTTATACAAACAAAAAATCCAATATGGAAAACCAATTAATGTTTTATAGTGTTTGAATTTATTAAATTTTAAAATGATTAAGGTATTATTTTACATTATTTTACGATGGTAGTTAAAGTTCGGTTAATTATTGGCAAATTAATTATTATAACGGTTGAGAAAGATGAAAACATTTCCTCGCTAAATCATCGTCAATTAAACTCAAAGGCAGTTATAATGAACGCAAGAATTCATCTCTTTTCTCTTTCATTAACTCACCCCGCCGCGCCGCCGCGCCTTAAGAGGGCATTACCAGAGAAAACCAGAAATTTGTCATTTTCAAATAAGATTTTAGACGTATTGACTCTTTTCCACAAAAAATTATAAATGGATTTCGAAAGATTGTTCTTTTATCTAGCATTCGCATATAATAAATTTTGAGAAATTTTTTTAATTTTTAGTATAATAAGGTTATTCCATACATAGGTCGTTGGCAGATATGTTAAATTTTCAAAAAAGATTTTGTATTATACCACACCCATTTCAAACAATATAATCATGCAGTAAAATAAATCAATACATTATCTAGCAAACGCTTGTTTTAGAATTTTAATTTTAGTTTCAATAAAATCATTAAAAAATATGTACGTACATGTGTTTCTTGACGAAAATTGGTCCATTTGTGTATTTATTTGCGCACTTACAAACTAATATATTTCAGATTTTTTTTACATTCTTATTAAATTTAGACATTATTGAAAAATGATAAATACTTATATAATCAAAAAATAATTACAAAAGGTACATTATTTTAATAGTTTTATCATCACGCCTTTCAGCATTTTGGATGAAGGTATAAATTAAAGCTAATTTGGATTGAAATAAATTCATTGAGTTATAATTTAAAAAAGCTGGTACGGAGAATAATTAATCTTTCTCATTGTAACCGCCCTGCACGATCGTAAGAAGAACTTTCGACGAAATGTGGATTTTCGTCCGCTGGCTGGTTAAACGCTCTTAAAAATAAGTTATCAAACAAATTTAATTCAAATCGTAATTCTAAACTATGTGATGGAATGGCCATATTTAAAAGCGCCCAAAACACTGAACGGAAAATATCAAGATGTGTAACGATTTGACAGAAAATTGTTTTCGCAAATTTATACATATAATGCAGCGTCTTCCTTATGAAAAGTCGTTGTGAACGCGACGCGATGCGCTAACTATTATCTGTTTAACTTTTTTTAATTTTGTATTTTTATTTTAGTATTTTGTACATTTAAGTTTATAAATTAACTCAACTAACTAACTAACCATAACGCCGTTTCCCCGCAGGGGTAGGCAGAGAGGACAAACCATCAAACAACTCGCTCTTGGCACACACTTCTTGCCTCGTTCACATTTATACATCGTTATTATTTCATTATTATTCCGACTCTTCACATGGCCCAACTCAAGTATCTGATTTACTTGGTCGTGCCATATCTTCCTCGGGCGTCTCCGACTTCATTTACCATTCACATTTGCGCCATATATTCTCCTTACACTCCTTTCCTCGTTCATTGGCTCTACATGCTCAAACGATCTGAGCGTCGCTTTCTTAATCTTACTCATTACGCTTACATCAGCCTTGCATTCTTCGCGGATCTCCACAATTCTCACACGATCGTACATGGTTTATCACACATACGCCTCAGAGATCTCATTTTAATTTTACTGCATTCAGTCTACTTTCATCGTTCCTCTGCCAGTTCTATGCCTCACTGCCATATATCAGGATAGGTACCAGCACTCCGTTATGAACGGCTAACTCCGCTTCTTTGGACAATTTTTTGTTGGCGCCAACGGCGTTCAGTCCTCCATTAATAGAGTTGCCTGCATTTACCCTTCTTTCGATATCTCTATCGGCCTTCCCATCTAAGTTCATAAATTGATAATTAATTGTAATATTTCATAGTACAAACTATATTTTTTCTAGTTTGATGTAGCTCCTATAATACATCTTTAACTTTCCAATCGGCGCGGACTTTAAAGTTTCTGGTAGTGTATTGTATAACTTCATCCCTTTGTACAGTAAAAATGTTCTGCGTATTCGCTTTGTCCTTTTTTTCAGCCTGATTTTTTTGCACGTCCTTGTGTTATGTCTGTCAATGACCTTGTTTTAAATAATTTTATTTGATGAGTATTTTGGTAACACGTTGTTTTCTATTTGATGGATAAATATCATAATTTACGAGGTCAGCATCTGTTTCTCGGTTAGCCAATTTAGTTCCTTTAACATTTTATTAACTTTTGAAAATCTGTTTCACCGAAGTATGATTCTCATTGCCCTGTTTTTCCAATCTTTTAATGACTTTTGTTTTAACCCTTATATTTATTGAACTAAATTTATCATTTTTATGACTTAAGTGACCAATTTTAGTAGTGATTAGAAAATAAAACGACATAAATAAATGTTAACTTGAAAGAAATCTAAACTATAAAGCAAAAAAAAATATTAACTTAAAACAAAAGTTTTCAAATAAATTATCTAGGGACATAATAATGCTGGGATAAAATGATTGAATTATTTCCTTTTTGGGTTTAGCACTACTAAAATGGTAATTCAAGGCCGATTTTTTAATCGATCATAGTGACTACTAACATGTCGCCATTTTATTTTACCGAAAATGTATTATTGGTTAAGTTTGTATACACATTACCATATCTTAAAAAAAACTATTGTAAACTGTTGGCTTTCAAAAAAACAATAGTAATACACATTTAATATATATATTTTTTTAAATCTTAGTAGGTATTACAGGTAGCTATTTTACGTTTTACTGAATTCTTGACACATCCGTTTCAATTTCGAAAATGGCAGTTACAATTATTTTCTGTTAATTAGTTAGTTTGGAGGTATTTAACAGCTTTCTAGATTCATTTAAGACCGTACACAATCATAATAATTTTTTTTTGCTCAAAACTCACATTTTAATAATTTCCGGCGAATTCATAACTATAATATTTTTTTATATCCATGCTGCACAAGGGATACGAGTTATTTATATTTTAGATTAATAAAAACAGTACCTTTCCATTCATATATTTTACGTACAACGATTTTAAAACTTTATAACCCGTTTTTCAACTATAAAGTTAGCGGTAAGCACCAGATTTTATTTTTCTAGACGATGAATTAATAACTTCGGGAGGACAACATGGAGACACATTTTAAATATTTGTAACACGTTCTTCAGAATTAATTAAAATGAACGCGGCGGAAAGGTCGAAACTCCCAGGCCTGCTAGGGTGGATTCGACCGTACGTTCGTCCAGTACGCCGTGCCGCGGCGTATATTGGTTTACACGCTTTCTTACGTCGTTAAGATTCCCATATTATTTTTCTTCTTCTTCTTTTCTTTGATACAGCAAATTTGACAGTAGTTCCGTCCAATACACGGGTCGGGAGTCGCAATTTGTTTACACGGCTTCTTTACTTACGTCGTTAAGATTCTGAATATATTTTATGATTTATTGTCGTCTTAAACTCAAAACAAATCTTAGTTCATTGAACTAGAGTTACAATCACTCACAGACAGAATCACAACCAAAACTAGGATATTTGATGATTGTGAGATGAAATGCTTGGTGCAGTAAAAATATTAGACGCATTATGACTTTTCCACCCTCAGTCTTCAGTGTGCGCATGAAAATGAGAGTTCAAGAAAGCATTTCGATGCTTGAATGTTAGATAAATTTCAGTAAAAGTAAGGAAAATTTCTTCTTAATGCGGACATACGAACCCACCCAAAGCACACTCCTATCGGAATATCCCTTCGGTGGCCTAGACTATTATTCTACGGTCGTTCAAATTGTCAACTAATAAAAAATGACCTCTTTTTCTTCACTAGATAAGGCTTTATACTCACAGGTCTCTCAAATGGCAATAAAAATGTTTTGTCCAAGATAAAAAAGTGTTTTATTTATTAAGGTTTTGGGAAAACAAAAAAGCCTTTTCTTCTCATTTTTTATTTGTGTCACGTGACTGGGAGCCTATTATAGTAGTCATTTATGTTAAAAAATCTACTCCTTTGTGGATAAAGTTTATATATTTGAAGTTCATTAGGTTTGATTGTTTTGTTCGCTTGTGAACGTGCCTTTATCATACATAATTTTAAATTTTAACATTAGCACCACACAGGAGGCCCTGAGGAAAACAATTCCCCTCAGTGTTTAGGACATCTTTTAAGATGCTCTATGGATTGTATTTTTAGAAAAAGAAGGCGAAGAAGTCCTGAGAACGAAAAGGTACGAGGGTTAGGTGAAAATCTGGGGGTCTGAATCCAACCCTCCCACTACAGCGCAGGGCGATGGCATGAGATAGTCCTGTTGGAGAGATCAAAGATTTCCCTCAATCAGTCTCTCCCGATCCGGCCTGCCATGCAACGTGGTGGGAAGACGCATCCACCGCCAAGACCCGGACAAACCTCACCCTATGAAGCCGGACGCCACTGCAAAATCACCAAACTTAGCCAACTTACTAGTCGTGAGCTATGGCACAGATTTCGTTAACAAATAAATTCATTAACAAATGTAAATAAAACTGTTTTCTACAGGCCGTGTTGCTTTCCAGCTGGTTTCCAAAGGTTTCCGTAAATCCACATTCACCACGATTCAACATTTCTGGTTACCTCTTGACGAATAACGCCATTTATTTAAACTTTTACAAAAATCTTTTTTAATAAGTAAAATTTTTAAAATTTTGAGTAACCCTCGTCACAAAAAAGAGCTGACGACCTTGTAAAGCCAGAACAGATTTTTATGAATTGTAGCTAAGAACCATCTCGATCACGGCAGCTTTCAAACAAAAAACCGCATCGCAATCGGTCCATTCGTTTAGGAGCTACGATGCCACAGACAGACACACAGAAAGTCAAACTTATAACACCGCTCCTTGCGTCGGGGGTTAAAAAAAGATTTTTTACGAAACTCTTAAGTAGGTACTTACTGAATATTTTGGCTGCAAATACAAAATTAAGCTACGTATGAAGAAAACATTTGTTAACCTAACTACTATAAGAGTTCACGGCAGTACTATTAGATTTTAATATTATATAATAATAATAATAATGATTTCTGAAAAAATAAGAAACTACACAGATTTAGGAAATGAGATTAAAATAATTTGGCATTCTCAGACTATAAAAATATTACCATTTGTTATTTCGGCTACTGGCATTATACCTAGCTCTCTCATTCAAAATTTAGGCATATTAGATTTGTCAAAGAATTAATATATAAAAATGCAAAAATCAGTCATTTTAAATACACGTAAGATTATAAAAGATTTTATAAATATTTATATTGAGGGATTAGTAGGATTTATAGGTCCAATTAGGAGTTCCACAGAGCCGAACCCTCTGATGTTGGAGTTGGTGAAATTTTTTCCCATTTGGTCTCTGGTAGGTTGACATGTTGTTCTTGTATTGTTTTGTATTTATTATACTTATTTAGTGCAATTGCATAGCGTGGATCGACTAGATGATCATTTGAGGAAGAGTGTGAAAGGGTTTAGTTTTTTTTCTGTGGGGAAAATTTAACCCGGACATTTAAATCTGGTGCGTTAATAATATGTAAATTATATTACATTATAATAAACTTTTACATTTACTATAGACTCCCTGTCTGTATGTCACTAGTTGACAAAGGCCTCCTTCAACTGTCGCCATTAGCTACTCTTGTCCATGTACCACCTGCTATGGCTTTGATGTCGTCAACAATATAGTAATACCAAATAGGGTTTGAAAAAACAGTTTTTGCAATTACAATATTGTTGAATAGTGTTATTTTTTTGGAAATAAGTTAATAAGAAATCGAATGACACAACTAAACTTATAAGATATGTAATCTAATCTGGATTATGGAAATTCGCCTTTTTCTCTTACAATTTAAATAATCCCGCAATCCGCAATCCAATCCGCTATAAATTCCAAACGCAGAAAGGCGTTAGCAGAAATGAGAGCCGATAGTCAGATGGATATTTAAAATACTCGAAAATAAATAAGATATCTCAGTTTTTGAACCGTAAATGATTGGAGTGATGGGTTCGTCGAATATCTTTTAGTGGATAAGCTTATATCGAGGGTGGCATATTCAGTGCTTTCCTGTTCATTGATTTCTACTTACACACATACAATATCTAAGACTATAAACGGCAATCAAGTTCTGTAAAAAAAGGAAAAATAAAATAAAAAAAACAATATTGTATGGTGAAGGACAAACAAGCCATCGATCTACAGTTGCACAGCAATCCAATTGGTCCCTCATCCACCAATAGGAATAAACCATTATCACAAGTCACTCCCTTGCGCCGCGTCGAAAATCATCCAGATTATTCTGCTTTAACCCTAGATCAATAACCTTATTTTACAACGCTTATTACTAACCTTCGTCGTTTCGGCTACGCCGTATAAAAGGGAGAGCTTCTAAGGGTTTATGGAATCAAATATTTATGTTGAACTTATTTATTACAATAATCATTTGTTAACATGTTTATAAGTTTTTTATTTACTAAAAATCACATTTTAATTACTTTGACAGTCTTTTAATTGAGACCAGCGTTTTTACTCATTTGAAAATTTTTGTTTTTTTAAATGCTTAAATCTTAAACACATAGTAAAAAATACAAAAAAACACATAGTACGCCACGCGAGCTGCAGGTCGTCTGAGATTAGCCGGAATCTAGAATGCGTACGACGACGCACTCAAAATTTATACCACTTTTTTCGAGTCCGCGTCGTCGTTTTGACGAAGGTTAGTGATCTAGGGTTGAACTGCCGGACTGCCTTGTAAATCGTTCCTTGTTCGCTCTCCACTTTCATACACAATTGTTCATGTTAAATATTAAATTATGGTTCATTATGCTCTATGTAATTCTAAGTAGGTACTGTATCTACAATCTGCTTAATTGATTAGCCACACACATTCCACACACCCAAACTTTTCATACGTGAGCAAAACTTTTAGATAGTCATAGAGAGATACGTTTATATTATTGACTTAGCGTAGAGATTGGCATTTCACGTGCATGTAAATTTATTTCTTACATTGCGGTTCCGGTTCAAGATGGTGGCCATATTGTTTCTCCATTTTTATCCCGCGAGTTCGCATGATCGTGGTTCCTACTGCGACCTGTCAAATCAGAATGATCAAATGAAAAATGAAATCAGAATGGTAAAATGAAATTGAAATGAATGACAATTGTTGTTCCTACCGGACGGAATAATCTTTGAATAAAGAATTGTCATTGAGATGATGACTTTTCTTTAAACAAATTGTATAATTCCTTATGATGTAAACATATTTATTGTTTACTAATAAAAAGTTGGTATAAATTACCTACTTACCAATGTTAAGATTCCAGTCAAAACTTTGGTTTTTTTATTGAATAGGTATGGGAAAATAATTAGAAAAATACTTGCATATTTAAGTTTACTTTAGTAAAACGACGTATATGTAGTATAAACAAACTCTTCGAATACAGAATTGTTTTTGATAGTGTTCAAACTCCTCATGATTCTAGAACCAAAAAATCTCTAACTTATCCCTTTTGCTAAAACAACTTTTAGTCTAAGACATTTTAGATACTTTACAACAAAGCCATACAGTGCACTTCCACTTTCCATTAGACAGAATTTAAACAATTTTAAATTTTAAACCGATACCAAGTCTTGGACCATCAGCCAAAACAGATCTAACATTAATGATTTTATTAAAACATATTTAAAAGTATTTATTACCAATGCTACTATGCTGATCGTTTTGTATTTTAAATGAATTATTGTTATCGTAATTTTTTATTTTTGCGGTAAACTGCTTTATGTTAACCAGCGCCTGCTCTCAATTAGGAGTTCCTAGTAAGACAGGCACAGTACATCATCAATGTAATCTAATTAATAAAGATTTACAATAATAAATAAATAATTTACCGTTAAGAGCGTTTAACCAGCCAGCGGCCAAAAATCCACATTTCGTCGAAAGTTGTTCTTACGATCGTGCAGGGCGGTTACAACGAGAAAGTTTAATTATTCTCCATACCAGTTTTTCAAAATTATAACTCAATTTCGATTTTATTTCTTTCCAAATTTGCTTTAATTTATACCAACATCCAAAAATGCTAAAAGGCCTGATGATAAAACTTTTAAAATAATGTACTTTTTTATTATTTTTTGATTCTTAGTATTTATCATTTTTCAATAATGTCTAAGTTAAATAAGAATGTATAAAAAAATCTTTTTTCGTCAAGAAACACATGTACGTATATATTTTTTAATGATTTTATTTAAATTAAAATTCTAAAACATGCGAGACCCAGATAATGTATTGAATTATTTTACTGCATGATTATAATATGATTTGAAATGTGTGTGGTATAATTAAAAATCTTTTTTGAAAATATAACAAATCTGCCAATGACCTATGGTATAACCTTATTATGCTAAAAATAAACATTTTTTCTGAAAATTTAAAACATGCGAATACTAGATAAAAGAACAATCGTACGAAATCCATTTATATTTTTTTGTGGAAAAGAGTCAATACGTCTAAAATCTGATTTAAAAATGACATATTTCTGTTTTCTCTGGTAATACCCTCTTAAATGATTGCTAAAAGGAAGTTAGTAAACTTGCACGCCGTAACTCATAACACCGCTTCGTGTTTTATTTGTAAATGGGTTTGTATTTACTGTCGAAACTGCGATGTGTAGACCTGAAACGTTATTAAAAAGTCATTAAAATCAAGTTTTCAAATCAAAGTTTTTAGTGGAAATGTTATTAATGAAAAACTAATAACGGGAAATAGTGCAACATAAACCACCCTCCACCGGAAGGGGAAAGTAAATATGGAGAGATACGTATTTGTTCTATTTCTGATAAAAATACAGTAATGTTTTGTATCAGTAATGAAAAAAATATTTCTGCGAAAAGCTCTTTATAATATTATGCCTACCATACAAAATTCTACAAATCGATTTAGATGTAACCAAACTTTATATTTTTGAATGTAGCTATAACTTTGTGGTTATCCATTATAGAAAAATGAAACAATTCAACTTTGTATGAACCACTTATATAATGCGTAAATCCGACCGGTTTCGGAGCAAACGTTCCTTCTTCAGGGAAAGCTTATACTAATTTGACAGTTTCGAACAATGTTTTATTATGGTAGGGGTGGAGCCGTTGCTAGTTAATAATGTAGATTGGGTAGGTAGGTATTAATGTAGAGTGGGTGGGTAGGGGAACAAATCCATGATAGGGCTATAAGACAATATTTTTTGTTTGTTGATAATAGATTCATTATTTTTAAGGGATTTTTTAATTTCCAAGGCTTCTAAGTTATTTAATCGTTTTCCTCTATGAATACGAAGAATATTTATCCCTGTATTTTTTTTTCAAAACTATGGTTATTTTCAATGATATGGTTAGCGAACTCAGAAAAATTATTATTATTAAGACACCTTAAATGTTCTTTGATAAAACTACAAACTTTATACTTTTTCATCCAAGTAAAGAACCCAGCTACCAACATATTATTTGAAACAGGTAACACATAAGAAAATAATTTCAATTATCGGTCCGAAACTTCCGCGAAAAAAAGCGAATCTCAAATAAACCAGTGGTTGTTCAATAATGATAATAATGACATTTGGCTGATTCATAAAGCGCCGTTTCTTTTGTGAAAAATCAATTAGTACCTAAATATATTTGTAAGTATCTTTACAAGCTTTCTTTTTAATGTAGTAGCAACCTTTGACACCCATAAAATAATAAGCTTATGTTTTTGAATGAAGCTATAACTTTGTGGTTATCCATTATAAATAAATGAAACAATTCAACTTTGTTTGAAACACTTATATAATGAGTAAATAAAAATAATGAATCTATCATCAACAAACAAAAAATATTGTCTTGTAGCCCAATCATGGATTTGTTCCCCTACCCACCCACTCTACAACTAGCAACGGCTCCACCCCTACCATAATAAAACATTGTTCCTATCCATATTTCGAAACTGTCAAATTAGTATACGCTTGCCCTGAAGAAGGAACGTTTGTTCTGAAATCGGTCGGATTTACTCTTTATATAAGTGGTTCAAACAAAGTTGAATTGTTTCATTTATCTAATAAGCTTATAATTTCGTTTAGGAGTAAATACGGTCTTTCACAATTGCAATCGATTGAGAAAACGCCACTCACGATTTTTTATCAAATCAGAGTAACACATTATGGTGATTTAGTCTGAACAAAGATCGTGCATAAATACTAAGATTTCCGACCATTAGTATTGCCAAGTCTAATCAAATTTATTAAGCCCTTATATCAGAATTCTCATTAATTTTCATGTAAAATATGATGTATGACAGTATACGTCAACCATTACGTCTTTATTGATCTTTTCGGTCCGGCAAGTGTGGTTGGATCGTAAAGGGAAGCATAAAAACATCCCAAACGACGGATCATTTCCTCGTTTTAGGGGAAAAAACTATTTTATGGGAAAGTCCTCCCGTCGCATTTACAGCCCAAGACATCAGCCTTGTTTGATCTCGATATTCTACAAAAAAATCGTTTTATAAAAGTACATACTTATTTTAGAGATAGAAGGAAGTTACGACGCATACATTGTACGCATCAGGTACTCTGAATATGTTTTTAATGAACGTCGTTCTGCGGAGTGAACGAACGCAAAAAGATTGTGGGAAGGTCTGATGTTCTGCAGAGGTTTTGCTTTTACAGCGCTGGTTTATACTTTAGTTTTTGCGTAAGAAAGAAAGTCTCATATTCCAGGATTATGAATATTCTCTGACAGACATTATTTGAACTTTTTCTCCTATAATAATTATAAGCGAAAAACGGCTTGTGCTATGTTGGAGGACTTAGTTAAAAAATAATTGAATACGTGACACTTCTACGGGAATCCAAGGCATCAGACCACGTAACGAATGCTTCCTTTGTATAAAATAAACATTATAATTTTTTGAAGTGAAAACTTCTTTAGCGCCGTTGTGATTTGAAACTCGATGAAACGGAAGCGAGCGACACTAAAGTGGGACAAACACATACAACTATAGGATTTAGCCTGCGAGAGAATGAGACAGCAATAAAATATTTATTTTTTATAACTTTTGAAGGTTATTCTCATCAATGTAATATGTCATTGAAGAAGCAGATATTAATAATAATCTAAACAAAAATATGAATGAGAACAAAACACATAAAAACAGAAAAAGATAATGATCGCAACTGTGAATCGAACCCAGAACCACTCGTCTATCCGGGATGTGCGTTTACCAATTCCGCGACCATTATCTTTTTCTGTTTTACTGTGTCTTGTTCTCTTTCATATTTTCATTTAGATTATTATTATTATCTTCTTCAATGATATAAAATATTTATTTATTTCACGGATACTCAGTTCCAATATAATACGAGAAATGTACAGTCCCGCGCAAGCGTCCTTTAGTCTAGTAGTATAAAGCGGCTGACAAAATACTTGGCCCACCTAATGGCTGGTCGCTAAGGTATAAATAAACCTTAGCGACCAGCCATTAGGTGGGGCAAGGAACGAATCTTACAAAATCAAAAAAAAAAAATATTTTTGTAAAATCAATATCCAATCTTCAAACCACTGCAACAAGCAAAGAAAACACAAAAGAGAGAAGATTCCGAAGCAGTCCTGGATTTGTCAATAGGCCTCATAGGCCGCGGCCTAGGGGCGGCAGAGGTCAGGGGGCGGCGCTCGCTCGCTTTGGTAAGCCGTTAATTTTGTGTACGATTATAAACAATAACAAAAAAGTCACTGTGGATAGATAGAGTTTTCTATCTATTAACCTTTAGACGCTCAGTGGATTTGTGTCGTTCAATTCCCAACGGTCCAATACGGGACCGGTGTTTGTGATGCGAATATTTCACAAAAAATGCTTTGGAAGTGGACTACCTTTATTGCACGAGCGTTTAAGGGGAGAAATAGTTATAGGACCTATTATTTTTAGTGATTTTCAGGAATTTTTTTAATACATAAGGAATACATAAATTTTTATTTATACATTGCGATCATTTTACACATATATATTCAAGAGTATATTCTAAAATTTTCAATTATTTTCCTCAAAAATAACGGAGATATCAACTGCCGCGCATTGTAAGTCGCCATCCGGCTGTACAACTGTACTCTTCGGATCTTCTATGCATAGAAGCAACTATGAAGCAATTATAAATGATTTTGTCAAATAAAAAATCCCGTAAAAAATTATAATTCTTGTTTCATGTTACACTTTTATTTTACTAATAATTCATTCTTTATTTCATTTTTGAATACCTACTTAACCTGTATTTGAATATTTATTTTTAAATTGTGTGTCACCTAATAAAAGCCTGCAAGTGTGTGATTATGAAAGGGGGCAAGGAGGAAGGGGCGGCGCAAATGAAGTGGCCTATACTAATGAAAAGTGTAAATACGGCCCTGCTCCGAAGAAGAAACCACAAATATTAATAAGATGACCTATACATTTGGTTAAGATACAATGGTAGAATACATTTCCTTGTACTTGGTGATTTTTCACAAAAAAACGGCGCTATACAAATCATTCAATAATTGAAAAATTACTCTGTTTATGCCACTATTATTACTCAAAATTATCAAAAAGTTTCACAACCATGGATTTCGCCATCAGGATACAAAGTAACTAATAAATTTATATATTTATTAATTTATTGCTTCTTCACAATTTAATGTAATTATTAACCCCACTAGGGTTCACCTGTATCGGGGTTAATAATTTCACAATTTAATAAAAGTAACACACATAAATCTCGGTCATTATTTGGTCATTACCAAACGGTTAAGCAAAAACAAAATAAAAAATTTTTTAAAATAAAATGATAAACGGGGGAAATTTGTAGAAAACATAATACTTCTGTGAATTAACAACAAAGTGTTGAGAGATCAAACAAAATATTATCATTCATTGTATAGTTCGTACCATTTTTAACAAAAGAGATAATTAAAAAAAATATGTATCCTTAAGGTTTTTTTTAAATATAAACAAAAATAACTTAATGAAAAAACAAAGATTTATGAGCGAAAACATATTAAAGCGAATCTTTCTTATACAATATTAAAGTGAGTATCAAATAATTATGAAATAAATATTAAAAAATCCTTTTTGATCACAACATTATTATTTTCATTCCATTTAAGTGGCCATGTTTGGTTCTGAAACAGTCTTTTAGAAAACTAAATCCATTTTCCTCAAGTCCTTCAGCAATCATGCATTCCTTTCTCTTCCTCCTTTCCTCAAAAGTCTCTACCAGGAGAAGAAGATGATCCTACCTACATGAGGAAATAATTGAACAATATTATCGCCCAAGTTTACCTTACCTACTTGGGCAGTTGAATTTTGATCGTGACATGGGTCACAGTGTTCTCGTGAAAAATATCGCAAATAATAGCAATACAATTTTTATTTGTATCAAACTGTCGTGTCGTAGAAGTCTGGTGTTGTGTCAGTGTTTGGAGCCAGGATCGATCCTGAATCGCAATAATACGCCATCAAAGGTAAGAGACTTCCTCTCATTTCCTACTTCCCACGATCAGATTTCAAAACACAATTATTGGTATTTACTCATCACAAAACAAAAAGGATTTACAGTCATCTTTTCGTGTCTCGGTATAGGCCGTGACGGTCCATTTTCATTGTATTTTATAGCCTAAGTCCTAAGTGATACTTTAGAAATGCCATCAGTGTGATCTTTTAGTTTTTTCACAAATTTATGGGATACGATAACCCCTATATGTTTTTTTATTTATTGTTTCTTTACCTTTTTTAATTTCGGTGTTATTGTTTAAATTGAAATTTTTAACCTCACCTGGACTTGACTCAATTAATTTACTGATATTATTAATAAATTCAGACTGCTGTCCAGAAATACCAAGGTATCCGTGTACAAAACACTTATCAGACCAGTACTCATATACGCAGCTGAGACTTGGGTACTAACTAAGAGGAATGAGCGAGCACTGGACTTTTTTGAAAAAAAAATTTTGAAGCGTATCTTTGGACCGGATTTAGACAATGTATTTTGGCGTAGACGTTACAACAATGAGCTATATATAGTCTGTCAAAATAGAGTAGAAAATATAAAAACTTGAACTACTAAATTTGTAGACTGGCAACACCAATTTAACTGTCAAATATTTTTTTGAAGTGCAATGACACTGAATGTGCAAAACACAGTAAACCACATTTTAAAAAACATTTTTTCTTCATGACATAAAATTGATTAAAAGGTGATTTATAAAGCGATTTGCTTTAATTTAATTTAACATAAATTAGAATTTAACGATAGATAGAAAGGAAGAATCACTAATGGTGAGTTTAGTAACACTACTTTTAGATCTGAACTAACTAACTAACTAACCATCACGCCGTTTCCCCGCAGGGGTAGGCAGAGAGGACGGACCGCCAAACATCCCGGTCTTGGCACACATTCCTTGCCTCGTTTACATTCATACAATGTCTCATACATTCTCTTCTATTATTCTGACTCTTGACATGGCCCGACTCAAGTATCTGATTCACTTGGTCGTGCCATAGATCTGAATGAGTTAATATACACAGATCTAAAATTAGAGACATGATCTAAAGCCCAGGCAACGCTAGGTACTTTATCTAGTATTAAATAAATGTGAGCAATTTCTAAACTGTGCTTTATATTTCATTACGTTATAGTTATTCTTCATTATATTAACACAAAATTGCAAAGGTATAATAATAATATACCTATACTCAATTCTAATTTTGAGATCGGCGGGTATCTATACTGCAATGAAAAAATATTTTTCCACTATTATGCCTTTTTAATTTTTTATAAAAATGTAGGTTACATAGCTTTACTTGAACACCATGAGTTATGTGTTTAGTATTGCCATTTGAACAACAGTGGCGCCCTCATATATTTTCTACTCTTTTTTGACAGACTATACTCTATGCTCTATACTGTTTAAGGATCTAAACGTCAGAAAATTTATTAAACTGGGAAGACTTCGGTAGCTGGGTCATGTACAGAGAATGACCGAGCATCAAGCATCGAAGTCCCAGCTGAACTCAAGACCGATAGGGCGAAGGAGCCTGGGAAGACCAAGATTTTAAGATGGAGCGACAACGTCCTCAAAGATATATCTACCTTGGAGTTTCTAAACTGGAGAGAGCTGGCACAAAACCGAGATAAGTGGAGGAAGACTCTTGAGGAAACCAAGGCCTATCTGGAGTCGCAGAGCCAAGAGTGATGATGATGATGATATTGTTTCAAGGAAAACCTTCAAATCTACAAGAGATTTGTTTTAAAGAAAGGAGGCAATACTGAAGCCGTCATGTGATAGCCGAACTGTTGAGCACACCAATTGGGTACGGAATCTTTATAAATAAAATTTAAGCGTGCTCTTGTTGCCCTATTTAGTAAAGTTCCCTAATGTTAAAGTTTTGCCCCTTTGTATGCACTAGTAATGAGAACGCCGGCAAAAATTTATTTTTCACATATTAAAAAAGAATAGGTTTGGAGGTACCTATGTTCTGAAGTGAAAACTTCTTTAGTACCGTTGTGATTTAAAACTCGATGAAACGGAAAATAGCGACACAAACACATACATCTATGGGATAGAGAATGAGATAGAATAATCGGCCTCCTCTTTGTACGGTACTTCGAAGCCTATCGGTCTCCTTTTTGTGTGGTGCTTCGTAGCGTCCCCATTCTTGTCTGCTTTAGTATTCTGAAGGTTTTACTCAACCGCGTGTGAATCGCACATTTTGTTTTTTTTTATGGAAAAAAAACATTAATGCGAATCTGTAGTACATGTTATGCCGTACAACTTCATTCATTTGAAATCCACTTGGCCAGAATTGTAATCTTGATAGAATACAGAATCTATGAATAAAAGTACTTCTATAGATCTCTTCGGTTTTAAGGGCGATTAACGAATGAATTCAAATTTCGTCGAAAGACGGTCTTGCAATTTTGCCCTAACGGTCCTTTTGGTCCCGGTACGGTGCCCTTTTGGTTCCGTTGAGAAAAATTAATTACTTAATAAAAAAAATGTTTGAAAATTTAACAAATGTGCCAGCCACCTGCGGTATAATCTTATTATACAAAAAATGAAGATTTTTTTTCAAAATTTATAACATACCTTTACCAGATACAAGAACAATCTTTCGAAATCGATTTATACTTTTTTGTGGAAAAAAGTAAATGCGTCTAAAATTTTATTTAAAAATGACATATTTCCTTGTCGTGTCTTGTTATTCACTCTTAAATCAAATTCAATTTGTAACCTAACTAAAAAATATGTTGAAATAAACTTAACCGCTTTCAAAAATATAAGTTCTTAAAAAGCACAGAAACCTTCCCTTAAGTAATGGTACTTGCTGTTCTTATCGTTGTAGATATTTGTACCTTAATAAATCATAACTGTGGGGGTGGCCACTTCTTCTCATTCTAACCTCCCCATTTGGAAACTACAAACTCCTCCTTTTCTTTCGAAACATTTATTGAAAAATTCTTTCAACTTTCTCTCGAGTGGAATCCGGCTGAATGATCTCTTTTAAAAGCCAGCAAATTTTAATGTTTCCACATTTTTTCTGAATATTAGATCAACGCGCAACTATTAGAATGGTCATTGCTACTTTTCATTCAATTATTACCCGTTGTAAGAGAATTATCCCATTACAATAATATTTAAAATTGTTTCTTCCATCTGCTGTCCTGGGCTTACTGTACATTAGTGTACCCACAGATAATTATTCGCCTGAAACACTCATCTACATTGAAAAAATCTCCCTAGAAAGTATACATGCCGCCGACGGGACTCGAACCCACGTCCTTCTGATTTCCGGTCAACTGCTCTTATCCACTGAGCTACGTCGGCTTATCTCTTTCCCGCCAAATAAATGAGTGTTTCCCTTATTACTCTTTGCGCTATGCATAAAAATCTTGTCTTAAACATTAGTTTATCAATTAAAAATGCCCACAGATACTTTTTTAAAACACAAGTGGCATCCAAGAAACCTTCACGCAAACAAAAATATAAGTACGTGCATCCAATACGCCGTGCCGCAAGCGCGCTTTCTTCACTTACATCGTTAAGATTCCCACATTATTTTTCTTCTTCTTCTTTTCTTTGATAGGGCAAATTCGACAGTAGGTCCGTCCAATACACGGGTCGCAAGTCGCAATTTGTATACACGGCTTCTTTACTTATTTATTTTATTTATTTTATTTATTTTATTTATTTTATTTATTTTATTTATTTTATTTATTTTATTTATTTTATTTATTTTATTTATTTTATTTATTTTATTTATTTTATTTATTTTATTTATTTTATTTATTTTATTTATTTTATTTATTTTATTTATTTTATTTATTTTATTTATTTTATTTATTTTATTATTTTATTTATTTTATTTATTTTATTTATTTTATTTATTTTATTTATTTTATTTATTTTATTTATTTTATTTATTTTATTTATTTTATTTATTTTATTTATTTTATTTATTTTATTTATTTTATTTATTTTATTTATTTTATTTATTTTATTTATTTTATTTATTTTATTTATTTTATTTATTTTATTTATTTTATTTATTTTATTTATTTTATTTATTTTATTTATTTTATTTATTTTATTTATTTTATTTATTTTATTTATTTTATTTATTTTATTTATTTTATTTATTTTATTTATTTTATTTATTTTATTTATTTTATTTATTTTATTTATTTTATTTATTTTATTTATTTTATTTATTTTATTTATTTTATTTATTTTATTTATTTTATTTATTTTATTTATTTTATTTATTTTATTTATTTTATTTATTTTATTTATTTTATTTATTTTATTTATTTTATTTATTTTATTTATTTTATTTATTTTATTTATTTTATTTATTTTATTTATTTTATTTATTTTATTTATTTTATTTATTTTATTTATTTTATTTATTTTATTTATTTTATTTATTTTATTTATTTTATTTATTTTATTTATTTTATTTATTTTATTTATTTTATTTATTTTATTTATTTTATTTATTTTATTTATTTTATTTATTTTATTCATTTTATTTATTTTATTTATTTTATTTATTTTATTCATTTTATTTATTTTTTTATTTTTTTTTATTTATTACATAAGATACATTTATACATTAAAATAACATAATAATAATATTTCAAAATAACTGTAAATATTAAAATGGGTACAAGTAGTGTTATTATGTCTTGTTTGTCTATATTAGTTCCTAGCTAGGCAGATTGCCCGTTCTAAGGAACCAAATGCTGGTGAAAAATGCAAAAAATGTATTCTGAACAAAAAAAAAAAACAAAATGTTTTTTTTTTGTTTGTAGATTAAATATATACTAAGTTCTTACATCATTAATATTCTGAATATAACTCTGTGCAAAAACCGTTGCGCGGTTTGGTAGATTCCCCATCTTCACAGATGGATATCAATCTTTATAGCACAACGCTGTCTTTTGCCACTGAAATTTCAACGGAAGACGCACCGAGGAACTAGCCTCATTGATACTTTCGGCAACGGTGCATAATAGTCGGAAAACACGCCAAACGAACACCCAACAATTGTACACGGTTGACACTTGTCGCATGAGGACGGGTTATTTATACCAATCGTTCTTGAGTTCAACACCTCTGCTGTAGAATGATTTGCTGGTCTCTGTTATTCCTCCATCCCACAGCGTAGGTCACTTCAAGACCCATGTTTAGTGATCACTCCTTCCTCTCCTCACAAAAACCCTTCAAGTAGTACCCTCAAAGTGGTGTGGAGTTAATGTTACTTACACATATTATGAGGAGTGTGTGAGTATACAGAGATTTGTAATGGTTCATGCTATCTCTCCTGTGAGAAGACGGTGCGATGAATAAGTCACATTAAATAACTAATATTAATTTAGCTGTGTTCTGCAAAACATCCAGTCGGGCGTAATAAATGTTGCTAATTATTCTTTACGACACACTATTCGTGTTAATGTTTATTATAATATCAACAAAGTTTCTACAAATTGCTCCGCAACTACTTTCATAGTACCTAAAGTACTTTTGTACTTAGGAATGTAGCTATAATTTTGTAGGTATCCATTCAAATATTTCTCATGTAGAATCACTTTTATATTATTTTATTGACGCCGACCGATTTCAGAACGGCCGTTCCTTCCTCAGGGCAAACATACGACTTGACCATTACAGAGCAGTGGCTAAGTACAATGTATTACTAATTGTTGTAATAGGGGTGGGGGCGTGGCAAGGGATTAATGAAGACTGGGAAGAGGAAACTAAGATAGGACAATAAGATATCGACGCTGGAAAGGATAAATGGCTAAAGCGTCATTATGCTAAATGTTCAGGAGAGCTGTTTGAAAGTTTAAAAAAATCATAACTCTGAAAAAGATAATCTGATTTTGTTGCCGCTTGAAAATTATAAATGCTTTTATAAAACCTAATCAATTGTAATACATATATTTTTAATAATATTAATAATTCCGAAGATAGTGGCGCTTTAGTCAAAAGTGCCTAAAAATTTAGGCAGGAAAAATGACTAATGTGCATGTTTATGTTATTTTCACACGAGGATGAATAACTAAACTCTTTGTACTACACATTAATACGAGAGGAAAAATACCTTACGGACAAATGTAGCAATAATGTAGTGAGGAATAAAAGCTAATCATTAGAAAGTAATAGATATTCCAAGCAATAATGGCTAATGATCCACCGTATGTGATTTCTTGACCGACATAAAGACTTACGGACATGATGAATACATATTTAAACTATGGTCATTGGGGTATTTTATTGGTTAAAAAAAAAAAAATAGTAAAAACACGGATTTTATTATATTTCGATCGCCAAAACATTTGTATAAAGTTGCTTTCTACAATTTTAACTTTTCAATAATTTTAATTTGAAATAAAGAATATAGTGTTATGTTATAATACGCTACGATGAGAAAATAACGATATATTAAATAATATTTAACCCTTGAAGGGTAAAGCCTGAAAAAATGGAAAAAAGGGTTTAATGACCTATAAATTATACTTTTCACTTAATATAAATTTGAAATTAAGAAGCCTTATTTAAAAAAAAAAAAACAATATACTACGATGAGCAAATAATGACGTAGTATATTATTCAACCCTTGAAGGGTGAATGCCATTAAAATATGAAAAAATAAAAATGAATGGCCTACACTCTGCAGGCCTACAATTTTAATATAAATTAAAACAAGCTTGAAAGGTTCAGCTATTAATTTCAAATAAACAAAAATAAATAAAGACACTTTGATCGACTGTTAATTATCATGATCTGGGTCTTCAGTGTCTGATTCCAAAAGCATATCTTTAAAGTTATTAATTTTGAATTGTTTATGTTCATTGGGATAACGAGATGGAATGGTGTCATTTGTGCACAATTTAATTAAATCTGAATATGTTTTTGAGGATATCGGTAACATAGCTGCGTAAATTGGCTTCGGCTTAAATGTTTTGTTTTTTAGTAAAATTTCAAATTCTTCCACTGGAGCGTCGTCGGCCATGGAATATTGTACGAAAATTTTGTTTTAAATTCTTTTTAAATGTGGCAATTCTTATTTTGTTAATTTTTCCAGCAATACTTTTGAAATACGTATCACTTATCTTGTCCCAGTCAATAAAATCTGAGTAGGATACCGCTTTCACCGAATAGGGCTTCGGGTTCTTTCGTGCGAGTTCAAAAACTGTCACCAATTGGGACGGTGCCCAAATATTGTTGTTTTTAACGCTATTTTCTATAACTGCGTGCATGCTATCCACGGGCTTGTAACTGTGTCCAGTAAGTAGATAGTTCATTTGAATGGTATTCAAATTATTACAGTTTGGTAATGTGGAATGTAGTGCAGCAAGAACTGTTTTATTTTTGTTTTGTCCCGGGCAAGAATCGCTGTACAAAACAAGTGTATTTGTATTGCTGCGTTTATCCACGTGTACAATGTATTTTGTAAGTATTGTAGTATTGTTGCTACTTCGTTTGCCCCGCGTTTGCTCTCGGCTTCTCCCCATGTAAAAAAAATCCATCTCGTGTTCCACTCTCATAAAAAATAAGGTTAAATACGGTATATTTCCGCGAATAATACAGAAGCATAGACTCGCCGTGAGGAATATTCAAAACCTTTTGTAAATCAAAAGAAGTACAAAGTATATTTTTATTCTTTTCGTAGATTTTTTGGTGATATTTAAATCTGTTGAGACTGAATCTGTCTTCTTTTTCCTTCAAGTGGTGTTTTTTTAATTCACCATCTGTATTGGTGTTATTTTTAAATCTGATGCATTTTAAGCACTTGTCCTTTTTAGGGATGTGAAAACCAATATTAAATTCGTTAGAAAATAATGTTTTGAATATTTTTCCCCAACAATATCTTTTCCTTTGGATGTGTTGTCTTCTTTGTACAACCTGTAGAGATTACATACTTACATTTTTAAATTCTTGCCCTAAGTATACTTTTGTAGAATCTCTTTTACAATAATGAGATGGCACTGCCGGTAAGTTTTTTATGTAATCTCTTGCGGACTGTAATAGATCGGCTTTTGTTTTATTAGCTGCTATTGTCTTGCCTCTCATATCCAACTTTGAAACTCCAAAGTAAGTATTGGACAGCGTATAGTGTAAGAATTTTTGGCTAATATCTAAAGTAGTTTATAAAATAAAAGTGCGAATGGTTACATCGGCTTAAAATGCAAAAAAAATATTTGGACAAAAAGTTCAAATATTTTTTTTGCTTTTTATTTCCGAGGCTTTTGAGTGCCATTTTTGGTTCAGTTTTTTAAGAAGAGCTCGTATTTGCTTTAGATCATTCCTTTGGGTTTTTAAGGGACACGATTCTTCTCCTTAATAGTTGATATCTTCAAAACCTTCCTAGTGTTGTTCATTAATATATGATGTGTCAACGGCAGTAGATTTTGCAATCGGTTCAAATTCGTCTGTGTTTTTTCGTGGGGATCGTTAATATTGGAGATTTTCGGTAATCTGGAAAATTCCACCTTTTTTTGAATTTATGGAACAAAACTGTTCTGAGAAATTCAAAAAAAAAATTGATTCAGAAAGATTTGGTAGTTCCAATTCTTCGTCTTGATGAAATGGCAGATATGTCACAGTTTCGTTCAGCTCTTCTTGAAATGCCGTTACGGTGTGTAGTATTTCAGGCTGGATATTCTGTAATCATATAAATAAGTGAACCTAATTAGAATTAAAGTTATGTGATAATTAGTGTAGGTATATAACTTAATTTAATATAACAAAAAACAATGCAGTATAATATTTTATGTATGTCTATTAATACCAAATATTTTAGTATGATTTTATAAATAACACTAACACATAATATTATAAATTGTACATCAGCACATGTGACGTAGGAAGAACTTAATAATACATTATTAAGCTTAATTTTGCTACTTACCACATTCATGACAAAGCTTGCACAACAGAATAAATATATCCGATGCACGAACTCATAACCTGTTAACAATGAACCACGCAGCAACGGACGTGCGTTCACCCGCACTGTTTTTGGACGACTAACGCGCCCGTAGAATCCGGAACTATATTTATAGGTGGGTGCTTCCGACTAAATCGATGGTAAAATGGTAGATCTAAGCGACATTAGCAAAATGACGATCAATTTATTTAAAATGATTTATTCGCCAAATCAACTGTAAAACGTGGCAAGCATAATTAACTAAAGTGACTTAATCTTTTTTTTTTTTTGGAAAGGAAAAACAGCTAAAGCGACATTGTTAGTGATTTTCTATATGACCTATTTGACTTAACAACAAATATATTATTAAAACGGGTAGGGAAGAAATACTAATGTGAATTATATACTTTATTATGGTAGGGAACGTGTGCTTAAGTAACTTCCATAGCCATTTCATGGTAAGGGAAAAAAGCTAATTCTACAGGTTATATTAAAACATGGAAGGTAAAAAAAGCTTACAAACAATTTGGATAAAATTCTGGAAAGGAAGAGTGATGTAACCTTCCACCACACGTAATCTAAGATGACTTAAGTCGCACTCATATTAAAAGACCATATTTGCTGTCGTTTAAGTCGGTGAAATTTTAAATAAGTAGCAATTTTGTGTTGACTAAAGCGCCATAAAAGTGCTCGGATCGCAATGAAACTAGGACCAATCGACGCAGAAAAAAAAACTAAGTCGGACTGCATATATAACTCATATTCACCCGATGTGGCGTTTTAGTCAGTCTTCCTTTCCAGCGTCGATATATTTATTATTATTGATTATAACGCTTCAGATTTTATGTCCGGGTTAAATCGTTCCCGCAGGAAAAACTTAACCCTTTCACACACTTTACCACAAATTAACACCTAGTCAATCCACGTTTTGCAATTGCACTATATAAGTATAATAAATACAAAATAATACAAGAACAACATGTGAAAGAAACCAAATAGGAAAATAATTCACTGACTCCAGATATTTTCATATCAGAAGGTTCGGCTCGGTGGAACTCCTGATTGGATCTATAAATCCAACTGATCCCTCAATATAAATATATATTATTAAGGGATTTTTTTTTATTTCTAAGTCATCTATTTATATTATTATATTATTAATAATAAATTAAAACCTTAGATACCTTGAAACGCTAAGAATCAGAAAATATAATAATGAGTCTATAATCGATAAACAAAAAATATTATCTTATTTTCCTATCTTAGATATGTTCCCTTTCAATGCCCTTTCTGTTTCCTCCCCCCACCCCTCATTAATTCCTAGCCACGCCTCTCACCCCTACCACAACACTTAAGACTGGTTGTTTAAAAAAAATTGATGGATTCATCAAATCTTTTAAGTTAATTTTCACGTTCTGTGTAAGTTCTATTCAAGTTCTGTGATTATTATAGTTTTATAAAGCATCTGGCCTATAAAGACATATTAACAAAACTTGAATAGAAATTACACAGAACGTGAAAATTAACTTCAAATATTTGATGAATCCATCAATTTGTTTTAAAAAAACTTATCCTTTGTAATACATTATACTCACCCACTGTTTTGTAATTGTCAAGTCATTATATGTTTGCCCCTAGGAAGGAACGGTCGTTCTGAAACCGGTAGGCGTTAATAAAATATAAAGAGGTTCTAACATGGAAATATTGTTTCTATTATTTACTTCTGTTTTACTCTTCTTATACTTACACTTATTGAACTCCTTCGTACTACTTTACATAGTAATTAAACTACACACCTACTTGTATTGTACCTACTTCTATCTTTTATATTCAGTTTATTACGTTATGTAATAGCGTTCTTATTAATAAACGTTCTCATTATGTAAACGTTCTTATTATTATTATACTCCTGAACAACTAACCTATAATGTTTACTAGTAAAAGCCTTCAAGGCATTAATAAATAAATAAAAACACTTTTATAATTATATTTATTTAATTAACAAGCCTTTGTTGAAAACGATTTCATTCTACCCCAATTCGCAATCGCCCAGCAATAAATATAACCTGATTAAAGATTTCTATTAGTGATATTGCTTTTGCCAACTATAAATAACTCTTTTCTTCCAAGACCCAAGTACATAACTGTCTTACCTCCCTTAGCGGAGTCTCCCCGTCTGAGGAAATATAGGGTAGGTTAGGCAGCACCGGATTATTAAAGGGAAGGTTATGTTGGATGGGTGGTTTTATCGTGAATAAGTGAGGTTAGGTTTATTTAAGCCTTGGAACGGACATTCGGTGGTATGGTTATTGTTACTACATCGTAATGGGATGATATCATGGATTTAGACAACACTAGAAATACTTATATTTCTAAGGAATCAATGGAAATCGGAAAAAATCCCATTAATGTTTTCTTGGGTTTCTACCTACATGAAAAATGTAGATGTGGTATTTGTGTTCGATTGTGTTAACGTTGATCATTGATAAGATCCTTGCTATTTTTATATCTGCTGGCGTTTCCTGAAATACTTTATTTTATTTGATTTATTTATTTAGTTTTATGTATTATTTACTCTTTAATACGTCTACAGGACTTTTATATACCGTACAAAATGTTAACATATTTTTACTAAGGGTTAGGAATAAATAATAGGTTGTAATTTGTTTACAATGCAGTGTTTTACACATGGATAAAAATAAAATAATTATATTAATAAACTGAAATTATCAAAAATAAATTATTTTCAAAAAAGTGCTACAAGTGTTTGAACATTACAAGTGTTTGAATAAAAAAAAAATCACACGCGGTAGATGTGAAACCTTCAGATACTAAGGTAGACAAGAGTGGGGAGGCTACCACGAACCACACAAAGAAGAGTCCGGTTATTTTATCTCGCAGGCAAACTCCTATAGATGTATGTGTTCGTCTCTTTTTAGTGTCAGGTTTCCGTTTCATCGAATTTCAAATCACAGCGGTGCTAAAGAAATTTTCACTTCAAAATTGTTCATATGTGTTAAACTCACTGGTAATGCTAATAATGTGATTCAAGAAGCGTAATTTGAGTCAAGGATAACGCCAAGGTCGTTGAATTCAAAGACTCTTTTTTGTGTAGTCGAATAATAAATGGATTTTAGATCTATGGAAACCGATCGTTTGGCATTTTTTTTATATGAATACCGCAAAAGAGTCCCAACTGCTCCCGTCCGAAGCCAGTGAGACTATTGCTACGGGCACACATGCTCATTTGAAGCCAAAGAGCATGCTACCTAGTAGTAATTGCTATCTTGTAGCATGTGTGTCAGTGACGTTGCTAGTAATGATCATGCTCATTTCAAGCCGAATGAGCTTGCTCACAAATCAACAGCAGTTTGATTAATGAGCATGCTCATTGGATTATCGGGTGGAAGGGGAAGCCTCTAAACATGTGTGTACAGGCTAGCTTATGAGCATGCTCATGTCAATCCGATTTCAGTTCGCATCTGCGCATCCTTTGCAAAAATGTCAAAATAGCCCGCTGGGGAGACGGAAAAACGTCGTTTTCCGTGATTTATTATGGGAATCACGCATTGACTTAGTAATCACGAATATATTTGGAACATAAGGTCACTAAAATACCCACAATAGATTTCCAAATTCCCCAAAAGCTCCTTTACCTCCAAAATGAAACCACATTCGTTTTTTATGTATTTTGACCACTGCACTTGTTGAAAGAATGCACAAAAGGAAAGGAAAAAAAATGACTTACTGCGGACCCTTGTGGCACTCTCTGCTATCTTGGCTGAGTTTATTCATGCATTTATTAGTCACGATTACGATTCGCGGATGCGGTTAGCGGTATATTAGAGATGTTCATGCGGCGAGGGTCTGAATGTGGGTAAAATTAAATGACAGGTATGTAGGGATGGGTAGGAAAGGAACATGTGAAAATACTAGCTACAAGCACAGGGTCTATGATGTATGTAGATGTTTGTAGGTAGATGTGTGTACGTAGCCATGTATTGTATAAATGCCCAACCAATACCCCTTTTAGCCGCTTTTCGATTTTTATAACAACATAAATCTCATGAAAATTATTTCAAAGGTTCCTAGACAAGGGAGGCTGTATAACATTCGCCATGAAGATGCTAATTTAATGTGACGTAATTCATTGGCTAATAAAAAAGCTTTAGAAACTAGCAGCTCGCTAAGCCTATTTCCTGGTTTATCTCAATGGCTACTTTTGGTATATTAACGCCATAATCTATCAATCTCAGAGGTTAAAGGTTATTGGCCCTAGGGCGATCTGATTTTCAATAAATAAGTATTATTTGAAAACTTTATGCATGGTGGAATTCCGTTTTAATATAACAACTTTTTAATGGATTTTTCTTTTACAGTAGCTCCACCAAAGATATTCAAATTTATATTTTAATATCTTTGTGCTCCACGCAGGGGGCCCTGAGGAAAATGCTTTCTCTTAGGGCCTGTTTCATATTAGGAGATGCTGTGTGGAGGGTCTTTTAAATAAAAGTTAAGAATATTTGGGAAGGAAAAGATATGGGGGGGAGAGTGGGAATCTGGCGGTTAGTGTGTCCAGGAGTGACGTAAGTATGAATCCAACCCTCCCAGTGCGTTGCTATAGAGCTGGAGAGGCCAAATGACTCCCTTAACTAGTCTCTTCCGATCCGGCTAAACATTTGGTGGGTAGATGCTTCCGCCGCTAAGATCCTGATAAACCTCACCCCATGAACCAGTATGATTGGGCCCGTTATGAGGTGAAACGAGTCCTATCAAAAATAAAAAAAATGGAAGAAAGTAATAAAGGTGTTTTAATCCATTAAAAGACGCTCGTAAAAAAATATAAAAGAAACGGCGTCGGTAGTTCAAGAATTAAAAAGTTTTAATCAAAAAATTTCCACTCTCGCTTGTTTAGAACAAACAACGAATAGAATGCCACGGAAGGAGCCAGAAAAATTATGTGACTCCTAATGATATAGTTAAACTGCTGGACATGTTAAAGTACACAGCAATAGTATTGCAGATCGTATTTTCAATTGATTTATTGTAAGTACAATGTTCTTAGGATCATTTTAAATGATTGTCGCAATCAAACGCGGCGAGAAATTTACGATTTTCCGGTCGGAAATCTTCGATTTGTGCTTGTTCCGAATAAATAAAATATGAAAGGAGAAGGAAAAACAAATTCGCAGCGGTAATATTTAAATAAGGGTCGGGACAATAGATTTCCTTTCTACCCTCTTAACGTCTAAACGATTGAATTACTGACATGTGGCTCAATCTTTTCACGGTTTGCGACTTTGCAAAATTAGTTTTTCCAAAAAAAATAAGACCTTTCATAAATTGTGGTTTTTAAAAAAAGGTTTTACTATTTTCCTTTTTTTATTCGACAAAGTTCAAGGGTTTCAATTGAAGCAGGGTAGAATCCAGAGAGATTTTTTCTTAGTTGTTTGAAACATTACACCACTTGATCGAAGCTACTGGTTTTATTATTATTTTTTTAATATTCTAGTTTCTTGGGAATCATTTAAATAACTTTATATAATTAGAATGGGGTGTTATGCGCCTCGCAATTTATAAATCATGGGGTATTCAAAATGTTACCTGGCTATTATAGACTTAGAGTTCTTATTGTATTTTTTCTCGGTACGGAAAAATTGTTACCTAAAAACCCTACTAAAATTGCATGTATCATAATCATCAGCAATCAATTATTAATTATTAATCTTACAATTTGGGAGGCGGGAATGGGTACTGCCGCCGCCTCGGGAATCTTTATTGGATAACCAACACCTCTGCCATAACTTTTATTTTTTTATTATAATATAATCAATAATAATATTATTAAATTAATAAAAACAGTTTTATTAATAAACAAGTTCTGATGTGTAATTATTACTAATAACGCCTAAGCGTGACAGCTGTTTCGCCTTCTGAAGGTATTATCAAAAAAAAAAACCTCTGCCATAGGTTCGCTACGTTTGGTGAATTAGCAGGGGTGTCCGGGTTCATGGGGTGAGGTTTGTCTAGGTCTTGGAGGCGGATGACCAGGACACACTGAACCCCAGATTCCTGCCCACCCCTTTTTTTTTTTTTTTATTTTTTTATTGTAATATAAAAAAAATATGAGTTACATAGTATACACATATATTTTACAAAATATTAAATTAGAGGTCGTTTCTGGTCATGTATACCTTATCAGAAAAGAGGGGCTCTTGTGCCTGATAAGGGAGCCACGATTCTTACTTGAGTTGTAAGTTATAATCTGTTTTGTATAAAATATTTACTTTTTATTGTAAGTTTTTTTTGAAAAATTGTTTTATTTTATTTATTTGTTCTGATTGGTTGATGATGCAGCGCAATTCAGAAGGGAGGTTATTATAGTTTTTTATGGCTTGGAAAATATAATGATTTTGCATTTGAGTTGTTTTAAAATTAGGTGTTATAAATTGGTTTCCGTTTCTCATTAGTTTGTAAAATTCTTGATATTCTGTGTTATTTTTTTCTTTACACATTTTTATAATGGAAGCTTGTTTGAAAATTTCATCAACATTAATTTGGTACTGGAAACAATTTAAAAAGTGATTCAGTTGAGAAGGTAGATTTTTTTTTTAATATTACTTTAATGATAATTCTTTGCGTGACTTTTACTGAGTTTAGGTTTTTTTTGTAAGATCCTCCCCAACCTATAATTCCGTAGATGATAAAGAATGAACAAGGGCATAGTACACATTTTTCATTATTTTTACATTTAAAATATTTCTTAACCTAACAAATATATATATATACATTTCCTCATTCTCTTCACTAGCTCTGAAATGTGATTATTCCATTTCAGGTTTTGATCAATGATCACACCGAGATATTTAATTTCGGAGGAAGAGTTAATTACAGTACAAATAGGATTATGTTGTTTACAGTTTACATGATCACATTTTTCGTCATGGATTACAATATTAACTTTAGGATCAGATATTTTCTGCAGGGAAAATAAGACATATGTTGTTTTTTTGGCATTAAGTGTGAGTAAGTTACCATCAAACCATGATTTTAAGATATTAATATCTTCATTTGCCATTTCGTTAACTAGTTCCCATGTTTGACCTTTTATTAACAGTACCGTGTCATCAGCATAAGAGATTAATTCACCTTTAATTTCCTGTCGGAAAATGTCATTCACGTATATTAGAAATAATAATGGTCCGAGGACGGTACCTTGAGGGATGCCAAATGTACTTGTGAGAGGTGTACTAAACGACCGATTTAATTTTACTATTTGAGGTCTCTCTGTTAAATAGCTTACTATCCATTTGAGGGCAATGTGGTCAATGCCGTTATCTTTTAATTTTAAAGCAAGTTTTTCATGGGAAATGCTGTCAAATGCTTTCTTTAAGTCGATGAAAATTCCTATACATTTATTTGATTTGTCCAGGGTACTTTGAATACTAGATGAAATTTTAGCGATGGCGTCTTGGGTACTTTTTCCCTCTGTGAATCCATATTGATCTTTATTGATGGTTGAATTTTTTTTTATGAATGCAGTTAGTCTTTTTTTAGCAATTTTTTCAAAAATTTTCGAAATATTAGATAAGAGTGAAATGGGTCGATAATTGGAAACGTCCTCCGGATTACCGGCTTTAAATATTGGCGTGATTATTGCTTTTTGTATATGTTCGGGAAAACTCCTGTCTTGAAGCTATTATTTATTATATGAGAGATTGGTGTAGAGATATAATTTTTAATGTTTTTTTAGTATTTTTACAGAAAGGCCATCAAATCCTGGAGCAGAACCGCCTCGCATTTTTGATATAGTTTGTACAATTTCAAAAGGATTGGTTGGTTCAAAAAGTTCTAGTTTATTTTCTGTATTCGGAATTTTTGCAAAAGGATTTTTTTTGTTTTTAACTGAAATTTTTTCCGCTAGATTCTTTCCAACATTTGCGAAGAAATCGTTGAATACATTTGCTCCTTTTTCAGCTTCCTCAAGGCAATTTATTATATTATTGTTTTGTATTATGCTCTTTATGGTATTGTTTTTAGTTTTCTGCTTATTTTCCAAGATTTCATTTATTATTGTCCAAACTCTCTTACTGTCGTTTCCTGAGTCATCAAGTTTATCTATATAATATTTCCCTTTAGTGTTTTTTATAAGGGAAGCTAATTTATTTTTGTATTCTTTAAAATGATTATTTAAATTTATGTCCAATGGTTTTTTTTTAGTTTCTTTGTAAAGCCATTCTTTATGTCTGATAGATACAACAAGTCCATGTGTTATCCACGGTTTGATTTTACGAAATTTTGCTGAGTTTCCTTTATGAATAATTTTTTTTGAATCATTTATATAATTGGTTAATTTATTTTCAAACATTTTACAGCATTCGTTAACGACATTATTTCGGAATATATCCAACCATAATTCAGAGGACAATTTACTTTTTAGAGTTTCGATATTAATGACAGTTATATCTTTATTATTATTAGCATTCTGTACGTTATGTTGTTCTGTCGTTAAATTATCATTCTGTTCCTTAAACCTATATATTTTCCAGAACTCTCCTCTCCTTCCTTTCCTTAAAGAAAACCCCTCCACACAGCATCCCCAAAGATGACATAAGCCCTGAAGGAAATTATTTTTCTCAGGGCCTCCCGTGTGGAGCTCATGTAAAAAAAATCAGAAAACAGGATAGCCTACTGCGGCTATACACACATAAGTGTCCGTTCGTGTTTTGTTGGGAGTGGGAGGAAGTTGGTCATGTCATTTTGATTGGAATTCTTCCGCGTTCTCTTAGGAAATAAGGAAACTTTTGAAAAGACCTTATCCTGGAAGAAGTGACCGTCTGTCAACTTGAAACAGCGTCATTGATCCCCTCGGCACCGCTGCATAGTCGGGAAATACGCCAAACACGCGCCCAACATATGTACGTTAACATTTGTCACATGAGAACAGATCGTTTCTATGACTCGTTCTTGAGTTCAACAGCTCGGCTGTGGAATGATTTGCTTGTCTCTAGGTTTCCTCCCTCCCACAACATGGGTCTCGTCAATACCCATGTTCGCTCCTTCCTCTACTCAAAAAGACTTATTGTAAAAAAAAAGTTGGCTTTCAGTAATATACGTTATATACTCGTTCCTCATTCGTCCGCTTCTGATTGTATGCCAGATATGATTGTGCTTCTGGTGTATTTTATTTATTTATTTATTTCATTATTTTCATATTACATTTGGTTATAATAGTGACGTATTGCCCATCTCACCAGGTGTGAAACGCCTGTGTTGAGATGGCAATTTAGAGTGGTTATCTATGATTTTGTTTAAGTAATATTTTGAAAAATATTATGAAAGTGACAGGTTGATATAAAATCTTTTTTTTTCTTGAGTATACAATTCAAGTATGTTACATATATATAGAAGATTACAGTAGCTACATGGTTACATATATATACACACAGTAGGTATAAAGGTAAGTATGTTATTAAATACTCGTGATGGAAATGTTTATTTGAGGTGATCAATGATTTTACTTTGAAATGCATTTTTGGATTGCGTGTTTCTAATTTCAGGAGGTAGAGAATTGAACAGCTTTGTTGCATTATATTTAAAACTTCTTTGCCCATAAGAGGTTTGACAAACTGGGATGTTAAAGGATTTTACATTTGACTCTCTTAAGGCTCTAGTGCTTATTCGTTCTTCAAACATGTGTGTATTTTTAAATTGATAAAGCAGGATATTTTTTGAATACAATTTTTGCAGGTTAGGAACATTTAGTGTCTTAAAAATAAAATCAGTGCTAGTTCTCAACGGAACTTTAAGAATGACTTTCAAAATTAGTTTTTGTATCTTTACTAAAGGCTCCAGGCAAGTATTTGCAGCACTTCCCCAGCTGATGATACCAGATGCCAGATATGGTTTGGGTTCATCAGTATGTTATTTGTGTACGTATCTGAAAGTAAAACCCTCGGTACATTATAGCTACGGCTTCAAATAGTTCAGGATTTCGGGAATTTTGTTTACGACGCACGTTACGGAGGAGCAACTATTCAGAATCGATACGTTGTTGGAATGGTATTAGAAGGGTTACAACTAGATCTGAATAGCCAGGTGCTTCTTAACTTCCCCCTTCGTCTTCCTAATCTAATTGCCCTCTCACTACTTTCAGCGTCACGTACGACAATAAATTTGGTTGCCAGAGTTCCACTGGCTTCTAGCACTAGACTCTGTGCGGTACCCACGAAGTATCCAAAAACAACTAGTTGCTCGGATTATGGAGGTTTGAGTTAGAATAAAGTAAAATACCTTAAGTAAACGTAATTAGTTAGTTAATAACGTTTTCATGAAAATGCAAAAGCGCGTACTCTCCAAAAATCATAAAATCTGACTTTACATACTTGTCAAAATGATTTATTGTTATTAAGTTTTTTTTTGTGGAACCTCAGTAAATAACATGTTTTATATATTAAACATTCTTATTTTTTAATTTATAAAAACAGTTTATTTATAAATAAGTTCTTTTGTGTAAATATTATTACGCGTGACAGCTGTTCAGCAGGCTTTAAAAAACTGGTAATGCCTTCGGAAGGCGAAACAATTGATGATAGTACACGGCAGAACTTTGACTTGTTTATAAAAAAACTGGCTTGTCAAGATTAACCCTAAAAAACTTTAAACAAAAGCAATACGCTTTTCAAATTTGAAATTATAATAATTTTCTTGTAAAAAAATATTATATTAGATGTAGGTCCTTTTCGCTGTTACCGTACAATTCAGAATCACACAACTTCAACACCTCCTTTGAAAAGTCATTAAAAGTGACGAAAGATTCTATAAATATGTTAGGTTAGGTTATAAGCGGCCAGCGTAGTACAGCGGTAAGGCTCTTGACTCGCACCCGCACCGAAGGTCGCGGGATCGAATTCCGGCGTCGCGAATAAATTTTATTTGATTAATTTGTGTTATTTCACATGTACTCATTAAAAATAATATATAGTAAATTTGCGGCACGTTCCAGAGTGGAAGATACTCTCAATATCGCCCTGGTGTAAGACCACCATTCAGAATTGAAACGTTGCTTGAAATGGCATTAGCCATGTTTGGTGACCAGATCTGAATAGCCAGGTACTTCCCCACTTTCCTCTTCCATAACTCCTTCCCCACCCCACTATCTTCAGCCTCACAACATACCCCAATTGGAGATGCCATAGTCTCACTGGCTTCAGACGGGAGCAGTTGGGACTCTTGTGCGGTATTAATATAAATATATATATATATATATATATATAAAAAATAAGCAAATTTTCTATTTTTTTTCTTAACTTTTAATGACTTTTCAAAGGGGTGTTGAAACACAACTTTGTTGAGTTGTCGTAGGACCCCCTTTCGGTTGTCTTAATCGTTATCACAATCAGATCAAATTATGAAAACGAAAATGAAAAGAAATAATTTTCTGCTAAAAATATTATACTACAGGTCGGTACCTATTTTAATGCTTACCTGAATTCTTCAAAAAATACTTCGAATTTTGAAAATGATGGTACTTAAATTCAAATCGTATCAAAATGTTTATTGAAACGGAATTATAGACAATTATCATAAGCTTCGATACGTTTTTAGATTTTCATTTTACCTCCTTCTTTAGCCAATCTTTCGGACAGCGTTGCAGTGTCCTTCATCATGTTGGACACTACAACGATGTCCGAAACGTTGGCTAAAGAAGGAGGGAGTGCAACACGGCATAACACCCCAAAAACAAATAACGAAAAAAACTTAAGTTACTGCTAATTATTATCATAAGTTACGCGTATTAAAATATACCCTTAATAAAACTTACAATATTGTTGTAGTTACATCATATTAGCTAACATAACTCAAGTCGATTCCATATATACGGATTTTATCAAGGCATTCGACAAAGTATGCCATAAAATTCTACTGGTTAAGCTACGTAATCTAGGTATTGATGGAAAACTTTTAGTCTGGTTTGCAAGCTATCTATCTGATAGAGTACTACTTGTAAAAAATATTTTTTTCCTTTCCAATCAATTTATAGCTGCCAGTGGTGTACCACAAGGGTCTCATTTAGGCCCAACTTTATTTTTAGTGTTTATAAATGATATTGTTGATATATTTGATAAAGATGTAAACGTGTTGCTTTTCGCAGATGATTTGAAAATTTTTAAAATAATAAAACGGCCGAAGATTGTATCTCTGTCTACAAAATAATTTAAACAAGTTAATTAATTGGTGTTCTCTTAACAAACTTTTTCTGAACATAAATAAGTATCATTCAATAAGATTTTGGGCGTTTACCAAAAATATTAACCACTCGAAAATGACGTGTCCTACGACTTTCAACAAGATATTCTATAGGTTAATAATTTTAGAACATGTTTCTTAAAATAAGTCCTATTAAATAATTTATAAAACTAATTATTTACATAGCAAAAACCATAAAATACATATAATTGACATAAATATTCGTCAAATAAGTAAGAAGAGAGGCGATTTTTTGAGTGTCCTACCCTACTTTTGCAAAATTCCGAACACATAATATTAATGTTTACCCAGTCCCTGTTTTACATTTTGTGTTAATTTAAATGGTCATATGTTCCAAATTCATTAACATATATTACTTTTTGCAGAGTATAGTTCAAAATAATAAAAAAAATCTGTTTTATTCTATGCCTAAAAATGATGTAGGTGGAAAATTCCGCAACGCTACAACAATAAATCGATTTTGAACGAAAAATTACCTTTAAAATCATTGTGTGTATCGGTTAAATTTGATAAATGGCAACATTTGCACTATAAACAATCGCCATCTTAGTTTTGAGCCGCAGTGTATGTCTCCTGTGACACGCTGAGTGGTTGGGCGTCACGTTGTTCTGTTTTTATTTTCCACTACGAACTTGGTTTTTGTTAGTAAGTAATAAAGATTGTATAATGAATAACAGATCGCTTTGTATTAACCACTATATTATAAACAATATCTACATGTTTCGATAACAATGTTATCTTCATCAGGAAATCATAATATGAAGAAAAATAAATGACATTTAGTTATGTGTTTTTTGAAGACTGTTTAATTTAAATGATAGTTTAATAAATAATTAATTAAAATTGCCACAGAATTTTACTTAAATCTTACCTAAAGTTTGTTACTAAAAAAAAATTTTTTTTTGGTGGAATTCCATTACGTAACGGACATTTTTTTTGGTAAATGCCCTTTTACAGAATAAGTCAACCAATAATTCATCCGTATGTACTTAACAACTCTACTCTTACCTCTGTCGAAAAAATTAATGACCTGGGCATAATTTTCGACTCAAAATTAAACTTTATATCCCATATGATCACAATCACCAATAAAGGAATAAAAATGCTTGGCTTCATTCTTCGAAATACCAGAGGTTTTAGGAATATTTCAACTGTAAAAATTTTGTATACATCCTTAGTACGTAGTCAAGTCGAATATAACTCCTCGATCTGGTCCCCCCATTTTAAATTACATTCAGATACAATCGAAAAAATCAACACAAATTTCTAAGACATAAATTTTAAACTCGGTATTCCCATTGAAAACATAAATTTTGTATAACTACTTGATGAAAGAATTAAATTTATTAAATCTCTCAGATCGAAGAATTATATCCGACTTAATATTTATGTTCAAAATTGTAAATGATAAAATAGACAGTCCTGATTTAACTAAGCTCATCGAATTTCATATATCCAGTAGAGCAACTCGCTCCAAAATCTTGTTTCAATGTAACAACAACAGAACTGAGTACACGAAACACTCGCTTTTACCTAGATTACATGAAGGTAGTAATAGATACGCAGATGTGGCGGATCTATTTAACTGCACGGAAGCTAGGTACAAGAAGGCAATTCTATCATATATCTTCAATCAATATTAATTTTATTTATACTATAGTATTGAATGTAATTGTAGCCCTTTGTTCTTAATCAAATGCCACAATTAACTAAACGCTTTTTTATAATTATTTCTTATGTACCTACAACTAATATTTTGTGACATGTAATATGTATTTATGGTATATTTATAACGTTAATAAATAAATAAATATAAAAATGAATCGCTAAATGTGTTGCTAAGCTCAAATCTCGAGAGCAGCTGAACCGATTTCGCTAATTCTTTTTTTAGAATATTCCTTGAAGTACGAGGATGGTTCTTATGGAGAGAAAAATTAAGAAAATTGCGCAGAAAATTGGATAATTTCAGAAAACCTAATGAATATCGCACGTTTGACAGTTCGCGTGTTTGAAAATGACATTTTGCAAAACAATGATTATTAAATCAGGATTCTATTTTTGAAAATCCTTAAGGTGATAAATTTATTTAAAGTAGGTACTCTTCAAATAGTTTGAATCGAATCAAGAATTTTAGATATTTTAAATAGGTACCTATGTTAGGTAACAAATTTAATATACATGAACAATATGTAACAATCAATCAAGTGTGACACACGTCATTTTTTGCTCCCTCAAAGTTGTTGCTTTCGTACAGTTAAAACATCAAATTATAAATTCAAACTCCGCAAAATTCTTTGGTGAATTCATACAAAATTAGTTTTCATATTTTCTCGAAAGTGTTGATGCTGATTCATTATTAAAACTAATATTATAAAGTGCATTTCTGCGTTGCCGAATATTAGAATTTAGGACTACCTACAAAGTGTATCCGCGCCGCGCCGTGGAGTGCCGCGCCCCGTTGCCATATTATACCTCTCTCTCTGGTTTCAATCCTGGGATTGGTTTGCAGCAATTTCATCTATTCGTTTCTTCCACTCTTCCCTGTCTTGTGCGGCTCTTTTGAAGTCTGCATATGATAAGCAGCGCACGTCCACCAGCAGGTCCTCCAGGTACTCTCGGCATAGGCGTCCCCTAGCGTTTGTCCCCTCGGTCATACCCTCCATTATGGCATGCAAGAGGCCTTCTTGTCTTATTGCATGGCCGATCCATCTTGCGCGCCTTTCGAACAAGATCCTGAGCAGGTGCCTTCCTCCTTCGATTCTTTGGAGAACCTCCTCATTTGTGATGCGGTCTCTCCAGGAAATTCCTAGTAGTCTTCTATAGGACCACATCTCAAAAGCCTCTAGTCTCCGTTTATCTCTTTCGGATAGGCACCATGTTTCGCAGCCGTACATCAAGATACTCCATACATAGGTCTTGATGAGGAGTATTCTCAGTTTCAGGTCTATATTATTCGATTCTATTATTTTCGACCTTTTATTGAATGCAACCCTAGCCTGGTGTATACGGCTGTCGACCTCGCTCTTAGACCGACCGTCCCATGTTATTTTGCTCCCGAGGTAGACAAACTCCTTGGTGTTTTTTAGTGGAACTCCTAACATCTCTACTCTCATCTGATGTACCTACTTACCATACCATACTACCTACCATAATACCTACTTACGTATATATCCACATCACCGTGCGCCTGACAACCCAGAGGCGACCAACCTTTTAACATGTTCTGTTTCAAGTGCCAACTAACTATGACCGATGGCATTACTTGTAACTCCTGCATGAAGCAGTTTCACTACGAATGCGGAGGGACATCTGAAACTACATTTCGAAAGGCTAACAATGGGAAAAAAAGAACCTGGCGTTGCATTACCTGCAAAACTTCACCCCAATCAACAGCTACGTCAACCAACCCTATAGAAGATGTGATGGTTGAATTTAAAAACATATTCTCGGAACTTGCCTCCCTCAAAACCCTTAATAATCAAGTAAAGGATGACATGTCTGAACTTAAAAAATTCGTCGACTTCAACAATTCAAAATTAGATGATTTTACTAAACGATTTCAAGCATTTGAACAATCTATGAGCAAAGTAGACAATCTGGAACGAGACGTTTCCTCTCTTCAATTGACAATCAAATTAATGCAAGAAGATTCAAACAAAAGGGAACAATGGATGAGGCTTCAGAATATCGAAATAAAAGGAATACCTCAAGAAAAAAACGAAAACATTCCAAATATCCTATCAGAAATAGCAAACAAAATTGGTATTCACAACTTTAAATCCAGTGAAATCGAGTTCGCCACCACAGTCTCGGCGAAAGACCCACTTCATTCTAAACCAATCAAACCAATAATCGTAAAATTCACCTCCCGCTCACGTAAAAATGAATTCATCTCGGAAATTCGACGAAGAAAAGGAATAAGCACGAAGGACTTAAATTACCCTGGTGACGAAAGAAACATCTATGTCAACGACCATCTGACCAGCTTTAACAAAAACCTCCTTTTTCGGGCCGAGGGGTTTGCGAAGGAGAAGGGGTACAAATTCACGTGGCTAAAAAACAGTAGGATATTTGTGAGGAAAAATCCTACTTCGCCCCCATACTAATTGCCAAGGAAGAGGACCTCAAGAAAATTTCCTAAGTCGATCTGGATCCTCTTCGCGTCGTAAAATAGATTTTTTTATTCAGTCATGTATCTCTCCACACATTCCCCTCCTCCCATCTTCCACTCCTATTACACCTACCCCCCCCCCCCCTCCTGTTTTGCCCTCTCCCTAAAAATTTCTAATTCATTCCTAACCCAATCAAGTAAACTTTTCAAGAACCAATTAGAAAACCATGTAACCGCCTGTTGGTGACCACTACCTGCTACACGCTTTACACTCAGACCTACTCGACGGACTATCACGGTCTCGTTTACACCTATTGCCTTTTCTGCTGCGGTGGTAAGCAAATTATTATACTCATTTGTCTACAATAATTTTACCAACATATCTACTTACCTATATCTAATTATATCAACATCAGAACAATAGTATCAATAGCCCGACCTGAGATGCGTATTACAATACATACCTATACATTATTATTATTTTAAACTCTATAATGCACCCACTTGCATTGTATTAGATGTAACTACTCTGTTAAATTGTATGCACTATAACCGAATTTACTTATCTTACGTAAGTACTCGTACATTATTGTACGTACGTAAGTACTTAATTTACGTATGTACATCTAGCACATGCATTCTTTTAGATCGTACCTATCGATAGTCCTGATCTTCTTCAACACATCATTGCAAGTTCCAAATCACGACAGCAGGCAGTCGCTTTGTAACCTTTAATCTCCCTCTTTGCAAGACCAACTCTAAACAGAACTCATTTATCTACACATCCATACACTCATTTAACTTAAATTATCACCACATTGACATTTTTAACTCGACTTTACGTGACATAAAAGCAAGTAACATGACTCAAACTAGAAAGTTCAATCCCTATATATTCCCGCCTTTGACTCTTAATCCTATTCCTATGTTCCTCCCCCCCCCCTTTTTTATATATTGTAACTAAAAAATAAATTAAATAAGAAAATACCCTTACAATGTCACACTTTATCATTATATATCATCAGTGGAAAGTTCATAATTGGCATAATTAACATCTTATTATTGTATTATTTTATAATCTCTGATTTGCTGTCAACTTTCTCTAAAATAAATAAAATATAATAAAAATGAAAAATGGAAATTTGAAAAAAAATTGTAAAAGGTGGCACGCGGGCTGTTTAAAAACTAAATGTACTGGGAATGAATGTATGGAACGCAGGAGGAGGGTTGGCGGGACGAGGGAGCGGTAAAGGGAAGAGAGAAGGCAGGGAAGGTGGAATGGGAACGCGGGAGGGGAAGGGGACGTGTGAGGGGGGAGTGGAGTGGGTAGAGGGAAGGTGGAGGTGACGGAGTGGGAACGCGAGAGGGGAAGAGGACGCAGGAGAAGAAGGGGAGGCGGAAGGGAAACGGGACGAATGGGAAAGGACACTCAGGGAGAAACAATTTATTTATTAAATGGCATAGCAACGCATGCCGGGACCAGCTAGTTTATTATAAGTCTCAATTATTATAATTAATATTAACGTGTGCATTTTGTTCCTCTTCAGGTGGAAGAGCCCGATCGCACCCTCCCAGTGGGCGGCGGCGGGGGCGGGGACCAGTCCGGTCCGGGCGGCTCCTCGGAGGACGCGGGCGGCACTGGCTCACAGGGACACTCGCTGGCCACTTCCAGAGACGATGACGACGACTCCAGCAACAACGCCAGCTCCGACGGCAAGAGTCCAGGACAGAGGTGAGACAGACACACTCATGCTTCACTCTCTTCACTGGATTCCCCTGGAATTTAGACCATTTCTTCACTTGATTTGATACCTGATTTTCAGAACCGCAGAAAAGAAAGCAATCTACTTAGATTATGCTGTGAATATCTCAAATCATTTCATGTTTTACTCCTTGTTCTATTCGGATCGAAGATCCATCGCAACTTCCGAAATTTCTTTACAAGGGGGTCAAGAACAGAAAAATCAATAAATTTACAATATCGGATCGATCAGCCGTGAAATCGGGTAACTTTAAATGATTTTGCATCGATATACCAAGCACGGTTTCAATGTTGAATGCCTAACCGATATTGACAAGGAATTCATAAGAAATCGATGTACACTGGCAACATTGAAGGTGTTTTCTATGAATTCACTTTTCGAATCGTCAAACGCCAAGCAATTACGTAAAAATATTAATAAATTGGCAATGCTGAATTGAAATGATAACCTAAATACGCTTTGGAAGTCTGTATTTATTTTTTGACATTAAACGGAAGTTAATTATTTAACGAGGCCTTTATTCATGTATCAATAATTTTCGTTTCTCAATGATCGAACGGAATAAATTGAATGGATCACGTATACGAATTGTTTCAATTCTAAGAGCTTCGTTAGTTCAATCCATTCATTAAATAAGTCAGTATTATTAAGAAAAATGAGTATATTGACAGTTAACCGAAACTTGTCTGATATCAATCGTCAGAATGTTTCTTACCAATTGTTAACCGTGATGTCAAATATTGATAATTGACCATAGGTGACGGATTTGGTCAATATAGTATTGACCAAATTCGTCACCTATGGGTTTTATCGATCGTTCATGCTAGACCTCCTGGGTGAGTTATGGCTACTACTGTGGCTCTCTCGTACCGCCTTATTTTTGGGTATGTTCGGAAAGAACCATCTACGGGTCAGAAGAGATTTGTTTTTTGCTACACATTTCTTCAAACTGATTCGTTGACGGTTTTAAAACCCGGCTATCATTAATATCATTAAATTCTATGGACCCGATGGTTGTCTCTTGTTGCTGGTGGTCATCCAGGCGTCGTCCCTCGGAAATTACCGTCAGTGTTTGGCGAGGGAGTCCTTATGGCATTCTGAACACATGACTTAGCCACCTCATCTGCACATTTCCTCTGCATCCATTAAATACCATTGTTTTTTTAATTTGTCTTTTGGAATATGGCTCTACTGTTAAGAACTTTATTGCAAAATTTTATCCGTCAATTAGAAAGAGAGCAAGGTTCCAACCGAATTAGGCGCAATATATTTTTGTTAAGCGTCCTCCTTCTAATATTAAAATATATGATCAAGACTGTCCAATATCTTGGTTTGTATGAGAAGAATCTAAAAATGGCTTACTACCCTAAAAGTAAGCGATTAGTGTTAATTAAATATGGAAATATTCAAAAGGTGTTTCCTTTTCCAAAGAGAATGTGATGTGTTACTTATGTATGGGAAAGTTCTTCCCGTGATGGATTTTTATTGTCTTTGCTAATATTATTTATTTTATTATATTTAGGTTTACATTATTTAAACAGGCATTATTGAAAATTGGCCGTTTTTATTAATTATTTAGTCATTCCTTCAACTTCTAGATAATATTTGGCTGTATATAATACATAGAAAAATACAACTACTTTGGTTCAATGGGGGAAAAACTGTGAAAGAAGACAACGATAATATGAAAAACTTAGGTTATCTGTTGGTAAAGAGTTTGAAAGCTTCAGAACTCTTTAAATTCTGAAGATAAAATATTGTTTAAAAGTTATTAAAAGTTTTGCAGGTCTCTCTTATTTCTTGAAACAAAAAAGACATTCATGTTGTCATATCATTAATAAATTCAGCAAATTCTAAAAATGGGTACGTGCCTATATAGATTTTAAAAGAAGATAGTACATACTAAAATGTTTTTTTCAGTAATGCACTACAACTAACAGTTAAAGACACCAAAAACAAAGATCACTAATTAACTGTCTTTCTTAAATATTATTATCAAACCATCATAGCACACAAAAGAGAGTTGTTCTTCAATGACCCACAATTTTAGGATTCGTCGAGGAAGCTCCAGAAGATCGTCCTCCACGATGGCCCCATGCTCTTCCAGAGTAACTTCTCCTCTGAAGGAGAAATTGCTGGAAGAAATTGCTGATGAAGAGAATCCGATAAAGAGTTATGGAACTGGAAATGTCCAGACGCCAAGAGCTGGGAGACGGCAATCGGGAAGCCAGAACTGGAGTAATGTCAGAGCGGTTATGGCGTATTATTGCTCGCTGAGGAAGATCAAAAGGTTCGAGACGCCAGCAGGAGGTTTCGAAATAATGGAATATGCCAAAATTTTGTTTAATCCGCACTAGTTTTTTTCAATTACAATTACCCATAATATAGTTTCAGAACTTCCGATTCAAACACCACATCTGAAAACTTGTACGTTGTTTAACTGCAGTTCTAAACCGTGTTGCGCTTCTTGAGCCAACGTTTTGTTCAGTCTTGCATCATCTGTTATCTCGTTGTAATGGCTTCTATTATTATTACGAATACTGCGAGGTTATTCGAAAGTTGGCTCAAGCATTAGCTTAACAAGGTTTTAACACCCGAATTGTAAAACAACGTGATATATGTATAGTCGTCACAATCTTAGATCAGATCATGCAATGTAGTAGTCAATCATTAAGACGACTTATAGAAGGCTTAAAAATCGATAACAATGTCGCACCCCGCAAGAAAAATGTCACAATTCAAAAGAGTAATTTTTAAGACAATAATTACTTTATAACCTAATCAGTTTTCTGATATTAATTACGAAGCAAATATAACAAAACTGCAATAAGAAAATAAATTTTAATTTAAATTAAAATAAATTTAAATCTTTAACATTAACCTTATGTGGTAATTAACTAATAATAAACTTTATTTAGTAACGTATTATTTATTTTATTACTCAACTAACAGTTTTTTACTCAACTTCAACACGATTTCTAATTATTTCTTTTAAATGTGTCTTATACTTTAAATGAGACATTTGTTTTATTTTATTCTGAAATCAGTTTTAATCAAAAACTTGCCACAATGCTTACAATTGAGTAGTTTTTTATTTACGTCCGGTAATAGTTTCACTGACAAAGATCGGAAAACACTACCGCAAACCAAAAGTTACACTATTCTATAAACCACAATTGCAATAGATTCATCTCCGTCACCCAGCTGTACTCACCTGCAGACAAAAATATTCCGAAATTTTTGAGAAATTTCGAACCATATTTAACTCAAAAATTCAATTTTTATGAATTGTGACACTTTTCTTGCGAATGTGCGATGTATTTTTTAATAAATTCCATTCCGACTTTCAGTGTTAGTTGAGAGTTAGAAAAACTTATAACAGAGTTATCAAAATGTCGTTCAAACAAGTAAACTTAAATCTGTTTGTGTACGTCGTTAGTCTGTGTACTTTAAACGGGAAAAAGTTTAACAGTTTAGCTGTTTTCAAACTCGAAACTTTTTTCTGTAGCCCACTAGAAGTGACAAGTAAAGTACAAAGGAACAAAGTGAGTGCTTCACAGAAATTCTATAAAGAAACTAGTATATCCTGGCATATTCCAGTAGAGAAACCTCCGGCTCTGTCGCATACTTCCTGCTATGCTCCGTGTGATGGTTGTCTGGAATAGGACCCCATATCGGGTCTGATATCTTGGCCTGCTGTGTGTTTCTAATGGCCTGGCCAACTCTACCTTACCTTACTCTCCTCATCTAGCTAGTGGACGGGAATGGCGCTTGGGTGTTTACGACTAGTGGATTTCTTGACTCTAGAACGGCTCAAAAAATCCTAATGACATTTTTTAAAATCCAAAAGCATCCAAAATGAATTTTGTTTTAAATATTTACAATATAAAGAGGGAACATGCAGATCATTTAATTGCAATCAAAATAATAATACTCGTACTGTGTGCTTTTGAAAAGTTTAGATGGTGACATTGAAAGTACGCATTTTTTCTAAAATTTTGAATTCAAAAAGTTGTTTCAAAAACCTTCGTTTGCAATTGACATTTCGATATCAAAATAAGTGATAGATGTTTGAATATTAAGTTGACCATTTTAGCTTTATTTTACAATTAAGATGTATGTATAATGTTTTTGCGGAACCTCTTTAAATTGTCTAATGAAATATTTTCGGTTAAGAATTTTGATAAATTATTATTATTTACAGGTTTTTCTGATCTAGTTACTGTTGGGATTTTTTGTGTCGTCTTTAATCTTTTTCATACTGAATTTTCGTCATTGGTGTTAACGTTTTCTGTATTGATTATTTATTTATACTGCGATGTGTGTTCTTATTTTTCTAGATCAGACATGGTTATTAGTATATTATAATTTTCTAACTCTCTTTCTTATAGCAACTGTTTTCATCTACCATGTGTTACCAATGTTTCTTCTCGTTCCCTTTATAGACTTTAACTAGATTTCTTGAAGCCATTAGTTATTAGATACATAACATGTAACAGACTTCACTCTTCGTATTTTTACTTTTTCATTTGGTTAAGCCTTTAAAATTAAACACAAAAATTTGTGAATACAATTTTTGTTCTTTCTTTTTAACAATAAGTTTTCTTGAGGCTTTATCAGTAGTAACTGAATAAAAATACTTATTATTATTAAAAATATTATTAGAAATTCGATAACATTTCAAGTAGCTCTGTAAAAGTTTTCTTCTTTCGAGACATTTTTAGAATTTATTTTGTCTCGAAGAAATAATAAAATAGTTCTTAATTTCTCTTTCTATGAACTTTCTTAAGCATGGAAAGTGTTTGTGCAAGGTTTATAAAGGGATGCACGATGTGTTTATGACTTGTTTTTGTCCATTTATAATATATGTTAGAAAACCATGACTAAATCTTAGATTTACGTGACGTTATGTGAATTCATCCATTGACCAAGAACTAGCTGTGATTTAGGAGATTCGACGCAAAACAAAGGGGATATCAAATAAATCAAAGGTTTCAAAAAGCTTTCGATAAAAATGAATAAATTTTGCATTTTAAATTAAGTAAGTACATTGTTTTTACATGCGGAGCCACACCAAGCTCCCTCGACCTGATAAGTAAATATTATATTTCAAAATTGTCAAATATCCATTAGCGGGTAGAATTTTATATATTAATATTGTCCTTAGTGATCTAATAGAGAAGATCTACCGCATCAATGCATTTATAAAACGTAATATTTTCGATATTTATTTTTAATAAACAATGCACAACAAGTAGACAATTTGTAACGGTGATGATCAGATCATCATTCATCGTAAAAATATGCTGGCAGAAAGATGAAATTATACTGCTTGCTTGGTAGAAAACTAAACATTTTAAAATTTATAACAATTTTTCGTATTTTTGCACTTTGTCCAACAAATAATGGGAATGCTGATTCGTAAAATTTAATATCAATCAAGCCCTCAAAAACCGTTCAGAGTCGAGCGCAAATTATGCAGAGGGAGTTCTTTGATAGTCAGAAGATAGATTTGACTTTAATGCTATCGCGTAGTGGGAACTGTCTTTGGTCCTTGGCTGATAGAGTGGAAGGCATGCCCACATTCAACTCTGTCAAAAGCATATTTAAACACTGCTGCTTTATATTTTATAATTTCTCACACAACACACTGTTATTAACGATTCGGTTTACCTTTCGGATTGAACCCTAACAACGTGTTTCCCAATCTAGTGCACATCAACTAAATGAATAACCTAAGTCTACCTGCGTAGAAAGGTCTTGCCACCAAGTTCACTCCGAATCACTCTTGCACCCTCTCGTGTCTGCTTTATTCAGCTATTTCAAGTGTGTTTTTGTGATTTGGCTAGGACCAAGTCAAACCAGCGTTGGATGAAGCTTCGCACCACGGTCCAACTGAGTTCTGCAATTTCAACCATACAGAAGAAACCGCCGCTGAAGAGGGAGGACTCCTTCCTCAAGAGATTTTCCACCAGGCAGATTCCAGAGACGCAAGAAACTGTAAGTTCATACAGGTTTTATTGCCGATTCATTTCATAGTAAATAATCCAACTATATTGTGCAGTAGTACAGTGAAACATCACTGGAATTTTTAACTAATATATTATATTACTAGCTGAACCCAACCACGCTTCGCTGTGGCTTTGTCTGATTTTAATTATTAGAGGAGTTAACGAAAATTGTCTAGCAACTGTGCATTTTCCAAGAAGACACATTGCTTAATTGAATATCTGCTGTGACTATGCTGTAGTGTAGAATATAATGGAAGAAAAAAAAACATTCGTAAAATTTTTTAAATGATTTATTTATTCAGAACATAAATGCTTTTACAATATCACTTTATTGTAGATTAGCACCAATTAGTGTTAGCAATTCTTGTAATTGATCATTTCTGCGTTGCAAAACGATATCGCGAGGATGAAATTCTTCTCCAACCATGACAATTCCCACCTCATTAATTGTTGGCCCATTATATCGTCTGACTTGCTCACTTGCTGGTGTTTGATCAGCACTAATGATAATTTTATGGCTGTCTGATAGCATGAGATCAATTGCATTTTTGAACATTCGAATTAAATTATTTTTATCATCTAACATTTTTTTCAACTACTCAACAATATTTCTTTTGACTTTATTAGAGATTTGGCAGCGTGTATTCAACTGATCATTTTGATCTCCCATGAAATATATTTGTAGAAATTTATGTTGATTGCTGTGAAAAGGGAGCAAAGAGCCAGCTTTATGGTAAATTTGTTCCTGAATTTTAAACGTCGGCATAAAATTTTCTGTTATGACGTTAGCGCATCTGAAAACATGAATTGCGTTTTCTAATATTTTTGAGGAAATGTTTTGAATCATCAGTAATTCCTTGCAACAAATTTATCAGCGGTGCTATTGGCTGATCAATTTCAGGTAGTTTCACTTTGCCGCTCGCACAACACATTCCTTGAGTTTCTCCTTTAAATTTAATCGCTTTGCAGTGTGGACAAACTTAATCCATTTTACCGATTTGAACAAATTTACATGAGGTATTGTATTAAATATCTGGTTCGTATGAAAAAGCAATTCGATGGTACGAAGCATGGTTATTCAAAAGTTGCACTTGCATTCGTCTTCGGCGTTGATCTATTACTGCTTGACGTTCTTGAGATGAATGTGCTGCTCGTCTTCTTCGCGCTTCTACTCGTAAGCTTTTAAGTCTTTCTTCCCAACAATTCGCCAGTTCTTCTGCTCGCCTCTGAATAATTCTAACTCGAACATGTTCATTATCGTCTAAACGTTATTGATCAGTGCGGTTTGATCTTCTCTGACGATCTGCGTTTGCGTGTCGAGTACGACAGCCTATCTTTGAACGTGAGCGAGGCATCCCACGAATGGTGATCAACTTTGAAAAAACTTACAAATCATTAATTAACTGGTCACAGTTACACTTTTTTGATCTTTTTTTTTTTTTATTGAAAGAACAGATATACATATTAAAATCAATAAACAAGTCCTGCTAAGCCAATTCAATTGGCTTGTCAACAGGTGCTTATATTTTAGTTACATATAGATTATTTACATTTAAAATTTACATCTTATATCTACAGATTCAACATACATATCAATATACATATCAATTATCAATACAAATATTTTTTTTCCGATAGCCAATTTTTCACCATATATTCAACCTTATTCATAGAATTACATTGCTTTATAGTGTCAGGTAATAAATTAAATATCTTCGGTATGATGTATTCAAACGTTCTCTGTCCGTACTTATTGTTAAATTTCGGAACTATTAACCCGTCGTTGCGCGTGAATCTAGTGATGTATTTATGTTCTAATTTCTCTTTATGCTGCGGGGTAAATATATGCTGAATTATAATTTTGTGCCATAGTATTGCTTTCACTGGTAAAATTTTGGCATTCTGAAACAGCAACGGTGTATCATGTCTCTGTTTGAAAATATTAGGGACGACTAATAATTTTACAATTGCGTATTGTACAACAAGAAAACTTTGGATAACACTAAAAGAAATCATAAAGGGTAAACAAAAAGAAATTGTTAAGTCAATTGATTTCCCAGATGGAACTGAAGAAGAAGTAGAAAAGATAGCGACTAAATTTAACAAGCATTTTATTTCGAGCATAGATCTTATAATCGAAAGTATTCCACAACATCCTGAGAACCAACTAGACGAGCCTACACGCACCCATGAAGAATTTAAATTTAAAAATATAGATTTACCGTACTTGAAGAGGGTGTTGAGTAATATGAAGTCGAAGGAATCCCCAGATGGTATCACAATAAATATAATCAAAGACTCTATACATATTATTGGCGAATCGATGGTCCAAATTATCAATGAATCTTTGAATAGTGGAGTATTCCCCAAAACTTGGAAGACATCTGTAATAACTCCTATCCCGAAAATTGATAACCCAAAAAAATTTGACGACTATAGGCCGATCAATTGTTTACCCAAATATGAACAAATACTGGAACACATTGTAAAGGAGCAATTAACTGAATTTATTGAGGCCAAGCAGATATTAGTTCCACAACAATCTGGTTTTAGAAATAAATGTTCGTGTGAAACCGCTATTAACTATGTAGTAGATGAGTGGAAAAATTTTAGAGATTAAAAAAAGTAAAATTATTGCAGTATTTCTAGACTTAAAGCGGGCATTTGAAACAATCGACAGAGATAGATTAATCAAAAAATTAAGTAACATTGGAATTAATGGTAAAGAAAGTAAGTGGTTTGCAGATTACCTATCAGAAAAAACACAAATAACAAAATATGGTGGTATAACATCTGAACCACATAGTACTAATAAAGGCGTTCCGCAGGGTTCTGTCTTAGGTCCATTGTTGTTCATTATATACATGAATGATATTATCAAAGTGTTAAAGCATTGTTCAATTAAACTATTTGCTGATGATACGTTGTTATACATAGCCAGTAAAAATTTACAGGACGCCATTGAAAAAATACAAATTGATTTAAATTATGTAGCGTTTTGGCTTCACCAAAACAAACTGAAACTGAATGTAGCGAAAACAAAGTTTTTAATTGTGGATAGCCTAGGTGGAAACGAGCAGGCAATACTAAAAATTGATAACGAAAGCATAGAAAGGGTTAACAGTATTAAATATCTGGGTGTAATATTGGATGATAAATTGAAATTCGACGAACATTTAGAATACATAACAAAGAAAATTGCTAAAAAAGTTGGATTCCTAAAAAGGATCAGAAATAACTTGGATCTGAAGACAGCGCGCCTTGTTTATAATTCTATTGTAACTCCGCATTTAAATTATTGTTCTAGTGTTTTATTCTTATGTAACGAAGCCCAAAATAATAAACTACAGGTTATACAAAATAGGGGGATGAGGATGATTTTAAAATGCAACATTTTTACTAGAGTTAAAATTATGTTACAAAATTTAAATATGATGACTACAAAACAACATATAATATATAATACATTAACAATGATTTACAAACTTAAAAATAATATGCTCCCAAATTATCTGCAGAATACTATTGTGTTTCAAGAAAATGTTCACAATTATCCTACGAGAAGACGCGGAGACTTTAGGCTTCCCAAAACTAAACTTTCGTGCACACAAAATAGCGCATTTTATAAAGGGCAAAAACTATATAACAGTCTGCCAAATGTTGTAAAGGAAGCCTCAAGTCTCAGCACTTTTCGAAGGATATGTGCATTATATGTAAAAAATAGTTTTTGATTATTTACCAATGTTATTCTCATATCTTATTCTTTTATAATGTATTTTTGTCTAGCTATCTTTTTTATTTAGTATTCTTTTTTAAAATGTATTTGTAAATGTTACTGTACATACTTGTTAATTGTATTTTTTTATATTTTCCCACTAGATGTATGAAAATATTTACGTACATCTAAATAAAAATTTCAAAAACAAAACAAAAAAAACAAAACTTGTACTTGTTTCAGATTGGTTATAGAAGTATTTCCCCATATTGTTAATCCATATCTTATAATAGATTCTGCCAGTGAAATATAAATTATTATTAATTGTTTTTGTGTTTAATTCGTAGAACTCCATTTTAATTTTTAGAAATTTAATTAAAATTAAATTCGATAATGTTATTATCGAGTTCTGCAAGTTTTTTGGTTAGTGTTTTAGTTACAGCTGTTTCGACTTGTAAGGTCATTTTCAAACTGTGGTGAAGCCACGTACGGACGACTTATTTATAAGATTTTAAATGTCAATTTTTAAAGGTGTCTAAGTTGATTTATTACCGGTTAAACCAATTTGTAGAGACACTAATTGAGAGAGTGCTAATGTGGGATTCGGAGTATTTCCCTTTGGTTTGCCTTGCACTAAGTGTTAGGGTTTTCTTAATTGAATTAGAATGACGTTATTGCTATGACTCATTTAAGTGCATTATATTTCTTAGGTTTGGTAAACATACTAAGTAGTGGGGAATAAATAATTTTCCTTACTTTATTAATTAGCGTTATGTTGGGGTCATTCGTTCGTTTATTGATTTCTAATTGTTCAAGCAAATTTAATCTAAGACCCTTTCCTTCAATATGTAATGGTTTTGGCTGGTTATTTTTAAGTGGAACGTGATTATTCACTAAGAGATGTTCGGCGAATTTTGAAGAGGTGTTTTTATTTTTATAACAATTTATATGTTCTTTGAATCTAGTTGAGAATGCCCTACCTGTTTGTCCGATGTACGTAGCGTTACAGTCGGCGTGGTCACATTTTAATTCATATATGCCACCATTATTGAGTTTAGGATTTCTACTTTTTGAGTTTTTAAGGCTTGTTCCCAAATTATTATTGGTTCTAAAAGCTATATTTAAACCACATTTTTTAATTTCTTTTGCAATTTTTAAAGATATTGGGCCGAGGAATTCGAGACATGCAATTTTTTCTATTTTTTTGTTATGTACCGGATATATTAAATTAATTTTATTTTTGTATTTCTTGTTTTTTATTATTTTCTCAATGTTTTTTGCCTCATAGCCGTTATTAATCGCGATTATTTTAATAGTTTCCTTTTCTTTTACGTATGCTTTATTATCTAAAGGAATGTTAATGAGTCGATGTACCATTGAATGGTAAGCTGATAATTTGTGGGACCAAGGATGAGTTGAATTTGCATTTATCGTAGTGTCTGTAAACGTTGGTTTTCTAAATATTTCGAAGGTATGTTTATTATTACTTCTACCAATTGTCAGATCTAAAAAATTTATTTTACCTTCGATCTCATGTTCAACTGTGAAGCAGATTTTATTATTAATGGTGTTGGCCCAGTTAGTAAAGATATCTAACTGTCGGTTGGTGCCGTTCCAACAAATAAAGATGTCGTCTACATATCTGACATAATATATTATGTGTTTTGCTAAGGGAGATTTAAGCATTATATTTTCAATATAATCCATAAATATCTCTGCGAGAAGTGGACTTAATGGTGACCCCATGGGGAGACCATCATTTTGTTCATAGAATGTATCATTAAAAAGGAAATAATTTGTTTTTACACAAATTTTTATGAGCTGGAATAACTCTTTTCTTATTACCGGGTTGATGTTACATTTTTCCAAGATATTTTCGATTATTTTAAGGTATTCTTCAGTGGGAATATTGCTAAATAAGGATTTTACGTCTAAAGAAAGGAATTGGCAGTTATGCGGAAGATCAAAATTTTTAATTTTATTAACAAGTTCTATCGAGTTTTTTACGCTGTATCGTGGTGAAAAATTAGTATATTTTTTGAAGATGAAGTTAAGTCTTTTCGCTAAGTTTGTTGTAGGAGCATTAATAAAGGATACAACGGGTCTTACAGGAATATTAACTTTGTGAATTTTAGGTTGGCCATACAAAGCTGGGGCTCTTGGGTTCATAACCCTGACATTTTTCTTGGACCATTCGGTGGGAAATATGGCGTTACAACTGTTTATAAGGATGTTGACATTATTGACAATTTTATTGGTTGGGTCTTTAGTTAGAATTTTAAAATCTTCTGGTAACAAGAAGTCTTCCACCTTACTGATATAATCTATTCTATCAAGAATTACTATAGAATTACCTTTATCGGCTTTGGTTATAGTTAGATTATTATCTTTAATTTTATTTTTAATTTCATTTAATGTTTGGTTTTCTTTACTGATAAAATATTTATTTTTATTTTTTATCGATTTTAACGTTTTTTCTAAAAATGTGACCGTTTTTTCTAAATGTGACCACGCCGACTGTAACGCTACGTACATCGGACAAACAGGTAGGGCATTCTCAACTAGATTCAAAGAACATATAAATTGTTATAAAAATAAAAACACTTCTTCAAAATTCGCCGAACATCTCTTAGTGAATAATCACGTTCCACTTAAAAATAACCAGCCAAAACCATTACATATTGAAGGAAAGGGTCTTAGATTAAATTTGCTTGAACAATTAGAAATCAATAAACGAACGAATGACCCCAACATAACGCTAATTAATAAAGTAAGGAAAATTATTTATTCCCCACTACTTAGTATGTTTACCAAACCTAAGAAATATAATGCACTTAAATGAGTCATAGCAATAACGTCATTCTAATTCAATTAAGAAAACCCTAACACTTAGTGCAAGGCAAACCAAAGGGAAATACTCCGAATCCCACATTAGCACTCTCTCAATTAGTGTCTCTACAAATTGGTTTAACCGGTAATAAATCAACTTAGACACCTTTAAAAATTGACATTTAAAATCTTATAAATAAGTCGTCCGTACGTGGCTTCACCACAGTTTGAAAATGACCTTACAAGTCGAAACAGCTGTAACTAAAACACTAACCAAAAAACTTGCAGAACTCGATAATAACATTATCGAATTTAATTTTAATTAAATTTCTAAAAAAAAAAAAAAAAAATATATATATATATAAATTATTTTAAGTGTTTCAATTGAAAGAAAAAATTTTAATTTTAACAAATCATCAATTAAAAAAAAATTTAATTGATGATTTGTCATATATAAATAGATTTGTTAATCTGATTTTTTGTAGGTTTTGCAAAGTTAAGAACTGACATTCAGTACAATTATGAGTAAATTTAAAACGCACAAAGAAAACAAATGAGTGAAAATAGTAATATAATTTGTTAGATATAATTCTACTTTTAAATCCGATTAAATTCTTTTAATTCCTAATTGTAGGTATCATAAATTTTTGTAACTTTTAATAAAATTAATAAAATGGCAACACTGTCTAGAACTGTCATTCCTTTTTTTAAGATGACAAATAATGAGTCAATTTAAAACGCATTAAATTATCCTTTTCCTTTGGAACTTCCAAATGAAAAGTATGTATAAACGCTCTTCTGATAAAATGCAATGTTCTGTAAAAATTTTGAGTCAATCCATCGATTACTTTCCGAGATTAGCGAACGCAAACATACGGAACCTAAATTTTTATATATATAGATGTTGGTACAATATCAAATATATTATATAGGTACAATATCAAATATTGAAAAATTACCAAAAAAATTTGCCACTGCCGAAAATCGAATTCGACGAACCCCGATCAACCTGATGCTTGTTAGGCAACTATGCTATGACCATTTCACCACCTTGGCATTTATTGCATATATAAAAATTAGTTTGATGTATTTTACTATTACAATTTTTGAAAATCATCTGATTCGTTGATTGTGACGTGATGGAGGACTTAGTCAGTCGAGGAATTGAATTCACGATGCCTGGGTAGGAACCAAGTGCGTTAGTCAATGTCAGGAAGTTATATATATTTACTTCACATCACAACCGAAATTATGTTGTTTATTACTAGCGAGAACCGTGAAATATCTCGAGATATTATTCTTCTTCTTCTTTCGCATGATTAGGGGGTCAGGGGGGATAGCCAGTCTAGAGCCTCATGCATCGCCCTGTGGACCTGGTTAATCCTGCCGGGGAATTAATGGAGCGGGCATTGGCCGCCTGTTCGTTGGTCTGCACCGCAACGTATTCACACCGAGCCGAATCTTTATCTATACACCATGTGCAATTTTTTTTTTCACAGGATAGTCTGAATTATTAATTCTTAAGGATCGGTTCTCTAAAATTTTCACACAACTGATTTTTATTTAGAAAATGTCGCTTTCAACACAAAAAAAAGTGAGTAGATTTTACCAAGGATTTACTAACATACAGCACAGACAACCGAAATTGGTAGGTATGTTTTTATGAATTGGATGAAAAGTTGAGCAAGTTATCAAATGTCTCAATTCTTGACAGATTTAGTTCTGTTGCTGTAAATGACAATTAGAATAATTTTCTTGCGGACAAAAAAATCCGAGTGCGAAATTCACACGCAGTAGAAGTGAAACTTGAAAGTTACTAGATGTCGCTTTCTTTTCTTTGCTTGTTTATTTTAAAGTGGTTTGAGGATTGGATATTGATTTAAAAAAAAAAAAAAAATTTTTTTGGATTTGGTAGGTTTCGAACATCCGTTCGCTGGATGTCTCTCTGAGCGCTGAAAGTTAGGAGCTTCATACCGCGGCGTTATTGGAGGCCCGCGCGTAATCGTGAATTTATTAGAATCTTTATATTAGAATCGAGGGCCGTCAAAATAATACATTTTTTTTGAGGCATTTCCGTTTATAGAAGAACTTCTTCAGACGCGTTCCGGGCCATAGAAGTTTCACTTCAAAAATATCTAAATTGTCTCCTGTCTGGAGTTAATATAGAAAAGGTTTTGTTTGCTTTTTTTCTGAGTATCGTCGTTTTACAAAACTCGGCAAATGGTTAGGAGTTATTTATATGAAACTCTTTTGAGATATGTACTCTAATTTATAGAATCAAAAAGCGGTACTGAGTATTTTATTGTAGATATTAAGAAGAAATTCCACATACAAACAATACATTATTCTGATTCGTGAATAACAAACCACTGTGAGTGGTTACGAGATATTTATATGAATACGCCTTGAGTTAATTCCTTGAATGCTGAAATTTAGAGCTTTATTGAATCAAAAAACCTTTTCTCAGAATTCAATTTCTAATGTAAAATAGAAAATTTGAATGTGTACGCCTCATTATTTGTTTTTTAAAACCGATGAAATATTTGATAACTTTTAATTATTTGTGTTGATTGGTTTAACCCTTAAGTAACATGGCCCGTTTCGGCACATTTCATACAAATCTTAATTTTGGATTTGAGATCGAAATAACCTAACAAGCTGAAAATTTTTTTTTGTTTAAAAAACGTAATAAAAAAAAAACAAATAAAATAACTCACATCCGTATTAGATGTTTGATAAACCTTTTGATTTAATTTATTTTTTTTATTTTTTGTTAAAATACATTTTTTTAATTTAATAAATTTTACAAAAATTTCATGTTTTTGTGTATAAATAAAGTTTTTTGAAGAAAAAAATATACATTATTTAATACGTCTTACACCTTTTTTTGGAGCAAAGCTCGTGTTAAAAAGGCGGAGACAACGAATGTAGATATTAATTTTTATATAAGTTTAAATAATATTTTTTTTTTATATACATATAATGGATACGTAAAATAATGAAAAGTATATAAAAAGCTTAATTAATAAATGTATGAATAAAAAAATTCCACAAAGGCAATGCCTGTACGTGGGTATAAAATTGATTTTTTTACTTTTATTTTTATTTCTATGGTTATAGTGAATATTTTAAGTATATATAAATTAGGGATTTAAAAAAAGGTACTGAATAAATGCAATTAAAAACTTCAACATAATAGCAGTCTGCACTCTTGTTATTGCATTTCTGAAAGTTTTGTAAGAATAGATGTTACAAGTGCAATTTAACCCGGCGGTACTCGCTAGGTATTTACGAACATGAACACTCGCTACCGGGTAATAAATACCACAGAGTTTAATTGCCGTTATTTTCAAAAAGACGTTTGGGTTTCAAAGTTTGACAATGTATTTGTGTTATTGGTACTATTATTCATAAATAAAACTACAAATGCAAGTTTTAATGTTTATTTATTTGTATTGAGAGTTTATCTTAAAATAATAAAAAATAAAAATTTATTTTCTTAGTAATCTTACGAAAATCAACAGTACGATTGTTTTTTCTTACAAATTTGGCAAAATTGAGATCGGTAACGAAAATGAACTAGGTACACTCCTAAAATACTAAAAAATAATGATTCCTTTATTCTGAGGGAACATTATTAGTCATAAACATATGGAGAAATAATGGAACAAGGATCGTCACTACCGGGTGTTTTTTACCCATACTCACTTTAAACGTCCGTCGTTAACAAGCGCCATACGCGAATTGACCGCCCCGCGGGGTGAGAGCGTGTGAACTATCGGTTTGAAGGTACTTAAAATCTTGGGTTGCCAGTACGCGTAGTAAAAAAAATACAACCAATTTTTTATAGTCTGTGGTATTTTTTACCCAGTAGCGAGTATCGCCGGGTTAAAGACATTAAAAAACAAACAAAAAAACATAGCAAACAATATAATTAATGTATCTTAAATAATATAAAAGCTGTATTACAAAATTACAAAAAAAATTTATTACAAAAATGTTTTTTCAGTTTGGTTGGGTATTTTGATCTCAAATCAAAATTAATATTTTTATAAAAAGGGTCAAAACGGGCCGCGCTAACGTTAATTATAAGTAATGTCGTGGGTCTGGGGGCTCCACGTGGAAACTCCGTCACTGCCTCTTTTGTCCTTTTCTCTACTGAGCCCCGCGCATCAAGAAGGACATCAATATACGGCAATAGACAGCATCCCCACATAAGTACAAAGTCTGTTTACGAGAGTTATGACGGTGCCAAGGACCCATTAGTTGAATAATTTTTATTTTTCATTTCATTTATTTATCCAGTAGTTAGAACACCCGCGACGTGACGCTAGAAACAGCCGAAGCAGGATTCAAACCAAGCGGGGCATTTTGGAGGGATATTATTTTATTCATTTTAAAATAACGATTTATTAAATCTACAAATTTAAAAAAAAACTTATGTATTCAGAATCGGTGTTTGTTCTCCTAACCTACACCATAGGTTCTCAACGTGAGCGATAACGCACTCCCTGTGGGAGTTTGAGACTTTCAGGGAGGCGATAGAAGACCCAGATAAAATTAGAGGGCGTTAAGATGGCATAGTGAGGGCGTTGAGATGGCACAGTGAGAGCAGGGAGGTGGTAGGTAAAGAAATAGGTCTAAAAGAGACAAAAAACGATTACCATGTACTAACAAACTAACGTGTATTATTAAGTTTTGAATATCCATTGATATCCTTGATTACTTTCCATGTTACATTTACCGGGACTTGATACATTGAAAGAAAGAAAAAATTGTTCTGATTTATTTTATTAAGTAATTAAAAATTGTTAACAACTTGTTGAACTCCCCTGAACTTCTTTCGTTAATATGTTTTCATGTACCGAGTAGATTAGTTCGTCACAAATTACCTTACCATTGTAACAATAAAGGATCTAATGCTGAATTATATTCCATAATAAATCTCCTGCATATGTGTACTAGGTTATAAATATGTTGTTAATGATGTCATAAATATTGAAAGATTATCAACATAGAAACATTATTTAATTATAATCCAACTTCTCAGTTCGAAATATCTTGTGCATACATGAATAGGAGGTTTTCTTTTTCTTCATATTTGTATTTATAATAGCTTACTATTTGCACTTCATGCTGTCACTTTAAAACGTACTTTTTAATATTTTTTTTATCTATGTATTATTCTGTATCCATTTCAAATTATTGTAATTCCTTTGTAAAAGCCATTCATCGGCGTTAATTTATGTATAATAAATAAGTAAATAAATTATTATTAAGAATTGACTATTGTTTGATGAATAAATATTATCATGAATACAAAAAGGAATAAGGTAGTAATAGGTAAATTCACATCGACGTTGGTCTTCCTAAGCGACAAGGAAAATCTGCTAGCAGCTAATAACTCAAAATAGTATATTTTAATCTGGCCTTAGATCCCGCTCAATCTACTCCGAATCTAAGCCATCACTTTAATCATCAAGTAGTAAAGTTGTTATTCATAGTTAACCTAAGTGCAGTCTAGTCAGTCTAGTACAGTAAAGATGCACCCGTTATGCGTTTCTTGTCGATGACGAAACTCGTAGCAAGTACTACCGGGTGCATGAGCTAATCATCTTAAGAGCTTATTCTCATTTTTCTTTTCTTCCATCTATTATTCAATCTTATTTCACACAGTCTCAACCTCCCTTACTAGGTAGGTACCAACGTTTCAGACAAACGAGGGGGAACAGCCAGCTTCATAAATAAAATACGTGCAATAATTGAAATGCGGTGCGAACATAGAAATATGAATATTAGTGGACCTACCCTAAGTGATAAAAGCGTATTATTTCCCTCTCACCATACCGGTTCCTTGGAACCGGCTGGGATTGAGGATGGCTTGGAACCGGCTGGGATTGAGGATGGCTTCGCGTGAATCTAAAAAAAGTGACGTCATCATTCTTCTGTGAGTCAGCGTCGAGCGCTCATCGGTGCGTGTTACGAAATAACACCGCAAAAAACATGGTTTGTGTTTTGAAAACGTGTAAATATATACTATCACTCGAGATACATGGCGTGTGCTCGTCGATGTTTACGGGGTAAGTAAATTATGAAACATTTGTAAAAGTGTCCTAACTAAATACGGCAACAAAATATTGGCGTCTGAAAATAAACGAACTTTACTTTGCCGTGTTTAGACTTTGCAAATTTGTTCAATACGCAGCGAGCAATTCGCGCTCCCATGTAAAAAGGTCTATTCATTCAAAAGCAGAGTTTACTTTTAAGAACTAAATGGTGATATTATAATGCGAGATGCCCATATACTGTCATATTGAGTTATCGACGAATCATGTATCTTCAAAGTCATCTTCCTGCTCTGCGCCCCGCTGTAGTTGTTGTCTACCCCCTCACCTTTATGTTCTGGTCTACTAATATTCATATGTCTATGGGTACGACCATTTTTATTACTAGCTTAACGCTGCCTATACACTAAAAATAGTCACCGTATGTAGCGAACCACTTGAGATGACCTGTGGCAGAGGTGTTAGTAATCCGTTCAATGATTTCCGGGGCGGCGGTACCCATACCCGCCTCCCAAATTAAAAGCAGTTTACTTTTTTGAAAAGCACCAGGTTTTTGAAAGCAGATTAAATATTCTTTCATATTTTCGTATTACAAATCGACAAATGCAAATACAACGCCCTCCGTGGTTGAGGGGTAGGGCCCTTGGCATACAATCCGAAGGTCCAAGTGTAGAATCCCGGCGTGTGCAAATAAATTATATTGGATTAATTTGTGCTAATTCACAATTAATTCATTTAAAATAATATGTGGTATGTTAGAGTGTACCACCAGCCAGTGTGCCACCAGCCAGAAATGAAACGTTACTTGAAATGGTTTTAGCCGTAATTGGTGACCAGATCTGAATCGCCAGACACTTCCACACCTTTCCCTTCCCACCTCCTTCCCCTCCCCCTTTCCTTCAGCCTCACAAAATATCCCAATTGGGGATGCCATAGTCTCACTGCTTTAGACGGGAGCAGCTGGGACTCTTGTGAGGTATTCTCATTTAAAAAAAATTGGACGCAAACGTAGATCAAGTTATTAAAGCCGCTAAAATAGATTCTCAACCTATTTTTGCCCACCGCCCACTTTGAGAATATTTTTTTTATTTCTAGCGCCCCCTAACTTGTGAATCCGAAACAGCAATTGACCACAACGGGATACCACGAAGGAGGGGGTTTAATGGAATACCACAGTGGGGTTACGATGGCCACAACGGAGGAGGCGTAATGGAATAGGGAAAATATTTTAAGGTGTGACGTAATTTATGGATGGCCCCTAATGGGATGGGATGATAAGATGGGGTGGGGTGGATTTCTCTGGGTCTCCTACCCCCCCCCCCCCCCCCGAATGTCTGAAACGCCGCCAAATTTTCTCTTGGTCTTCTACCGCCCTTCTGATGGTCTGAAACGCCCCCTAGGGGGCGTTATCGCCGACGTTGAGAACCTATGCGCTAAACGATGGCTTTTATAGTGTAAACTGTGATTAGTTGTCACTTTACATGTAACTAAAACATATTTAATTAGACAGAGGCGTTATAAAAAAGTTAATTTCATTTGATATTTTTTGTTTTATTTAAAAATATGTACAGGTTGTAATAGGACGTATCCGAGGGATTTAAACCAGTGATTCTTGACATTATTTGGAGTAAAAAATGCAAAAGAAATTTTGGTCTCCGGTGACATTTTTGATGTTTTTTTTGTTTATTTTTTCTACAAAAACATAAATGATAGGTGTTGGGCAGTTTTTTTTTACATGAGCTCCACACAGGAGGCCCTGAGGAAAATAATTTCCCTGAGGGCCTATGTCATCTTTGGGGATGCAATGTGGAGGGTTTTTTTAGGGAAAGGAAGGAGAGGAGGTTCTGGGAAGGAAAAGGGTTTAAGGGCTCGGTAGGAATCTGGGCTTCAATGTGTCCTGGTCATCAGACCTAGACAAACCTCATCTCATTAACCCGGGCACCCCAAATCACCAAACGTAGCAAACCACTTGGGGTGACCTATGGCAGAGGTGTTGGTTATCCAATAAAGGTTCCCGGGGCGGCGGTACCCATTCCCGCCTCCCAAATTGTGAAGGCAGGGTTGGAGTTGGTGGCGGAGCTGGAGGCGGGGTGAGGGGTTGGTCGGTTACTCGGCTGAGTGACCAATGACGACAAGCAGAAGTTTTTTTTTTGTTTGAATTTTATGAAAAAAAAAATTTTAAAAAAATGTCATCAAAAAAGTCACCGGAGACCAAAATTTCATTTACACTTTATACTCAAAATATTCTCAGGAATCGCTGGTTAAAATCCCTCGGGTACGTCCTGATACACCCTGTATATCTTTAAAAAAATCTTTGAAATGCTAAATGTTGTTTCAAATAATTATTTCAAAATTTTCAAAGCATCCATGGTCACTTTTGTGTGCAAACTGAAATTGCGGTATTCTCTTTTTGCAACACACTCTTTCAATCATATTTCTCGCCGTAATGCAAAATGAGATTGCATAAATTATATGAGACCGTATCAGGCAGGGAAAATCTGCGGCTGTTTGTTGTCTGAAGAATACCACTCAAAATTGTCCATAAAGACTCGATGACATTGAAAGAGTTTACAAGCAACTATCTGGGAAATTCACAATCTGTTAGTGTTTCATAACGCTGATGGGAATGAAAATTCGTATTTGTATTCCAATTGGCCATGCAGATCGGAGGAATCCAGATTTTGGACTTCCGCACATTAAGTGGACCTACCTACATGGTGGACATTAGTCAAATACCGCAATATCGCCAGTCTGTCAACAACAACAATCGTAACAAATCGTAACGTGAAGTTTCGCTCTACGTTGAAATGTTATTTATCAATCGGAAGTGTGTAATATGAAGCATTATATCACCACCTTTCATCGAATGCTTCATGTGAACCGCTTATTCGTCTCATGACTTAACTTTATCGTGGTTCTTATAACCGACCAGAACAATCTTATCGTACGCTTTTGGATACACCTGTGAATAGAGATCAAGCCACGAGACACAACAGTGAGTATTACTTAATTGATTACCGGATCTTGTTTGGTGATCGGGCATAATTCGTATCGAAGTCCATAAGCATTGTATTTAGCAAGAAGTGGCCGCAAGGTTATTCTAAACCCCCGTGCATAGTCACGAATCAGTTAGTAAACTCGCTCAGTGAGTGTGTGTAATCGTATTACTTGATAACTAGGAGATTATTGACTTTCTATGAAAAAAGTTAAAACGTCGTCAACCTTACTTGCTACTCGCTTACTCGTGATTGGTTTATTTATGTTTTCAATATGGCGGCCAATAAACAGTTGATTTCGACTGTCAAACATCTGAAATAACAAGTTCAAGCAGGCATCGTTAGGTAGTTATGCTACTGAGCGAGTGGACAGTTTTGTGAGTCATCATGACAATCTCACTCGCCGATTCACCCACTTTTAAACTTAGTAGATAGTAGCTTGTAAACTCGCTTAATATAATTGAGGCTTTAGATTGCATTGGATTATAAAAAGCACAGAAATTTTTTTTTATTATATTGAAGCTGTCTGTTGACTGCTATATTCCTAATAATGCAGCCTTTCAATAGGCTTAAGGGTGGATTTCCTTGGCAGTAGTTTTATAGTTTTGTCGTTATACTTCGCCGGCTTTACGCTGCATTTCCCGCAAGAATGGGGAATGATCCGGGAATGTGGGGCGCGCTCGTAAATCCAACTTCTTTATTTTATTGTCTTCTTGCATATAGATTGATAACGGGGTCATTTACTGGAATCTTACTGACATAGCTCTTTCCCCTTATTTTCTTCGTTTTGGTTAAGGCAATGAAGAAAATAATATATACGTATTCAAACTGTGTTTCACATAGTACAGGATCTTTTTTTACCCATCCAGAATTTTTCACTACACTAGCGAAGGTAAATCGTTCAACTTTTCATGATGCTTTTCACACACGATTCATCTGAGTCTCGGACTCGTTCATACAAAGCCTCTTTCATAGTTAACTTTTTGATTTAAAAAATTTTAATTGTTGAAATTTTCTGAAACCTCCTTTAGCTTTCGATTTTTATTTTTCGGAAAGTCAGAATCCAAATAATATTGAGAAAAAAACTGAACACCCCCCCCCCCCCGTTGGTTCCACCTGTTATCCGCTGGAACGACTAAGGTCAAAATATGGACCGCTTTTTATTTTTCTGCGATTGACAGTGGTACAGAATTGGACCACATTTTTTAAACAAAGTTTTTGGACCAAAGTTTACGATTTTATAGTATTTTTTAACGTTTACTAATGTTGGGCGTGCGTTTGGCGTGTTTTCCGACTATGCACCGGTGCCGAGGGGATCAACGACGCTAGTTAATCGGAGCATCTTCCATTGTTATACCGGTAAAACAAGGACAGCATTCCCACCTGACGCCTATGCTCTAAAGATTGCAATCCGTCTGTTGAAAAGGGAGAATCTATCAAACGGACCGCCCGTTTCTGCACAGAGTCAAGGTTTTTTTAAGTATTTCCAGAACAGAGGTGGCTGCCAAATTCAGCCGTGGAGCGCACTTGCAATTTGTACGGGGCTAGCAGTGGTGTACTATTAAAGTATCTGCGGGCCCTGTACACTACGCCCAGTTTCTGAGAGGCTAACTTAACTCTAGTTTCGATAAAGCCTCCGTACCTGAGCTGGTCACTTAGAGTTACACCAAGCATATTGATGGTGGTCCTGTTCGGAAGATTGCTTCCGTTGAAGGAGACTTGATTTTCATTTCGATCCCTTTTAGACGTTATCAAACATAATCTGTGTAATACCGTTTTTATGAAAACTCACCTCAGTATAGCATATATTCATTTATCGTAAGTCATTTGTTTGTGTTTCCGCCACAATTTGGCGGTGCAGTCATAAATTGAAAGCTTTGTGCGTATATAGTAATTAATGGACGCGCTTCACGTAACGTACTTAATCTGTAATTCTGTTAAATTTTATGAGTTTTGATATTAATATCAACAATTTTTTGGAATCACATTAAAGTTCACAAAATACACGAAATTACCATTTTTTCGGTATGATTTACGAGAAAGCCACGCAATTAAAACTTTAAAGCCCGTTCTAGTTAAATAATGGAATTACATAAATCTACGTAGGTACTTTACATAAAGGATGTCAAAATACAAAAAAAAAACAAAAGTTCATACGATCACAAACCCAAGTCGGTATAAATTTTAATATCGAAATATTATTTGAGGAAGGGTGTACGGAAAATATGAAAAATTAATTTCTTCGTCATTGCATATATACAATTTATACATAGCAAAGACCTCACTTTCAGAGTATTGGAACATTGCTAGTCAATCCAAGGGTGCCTGCTACGCCTCAATACAAAGGACTATCCCGTTTAAATTCCCCCATTTTTCCAAAAAAGAAATTTCCTCACTTACTCGAATGAGAGTTCCTTCTCAACTTTTTAAAATTCACGTCCTTGACTCCCCAGATTGTACATTCTGTGGTCTAGATGTGGGAACCTTACATCACATATTTTTCGGTTGTCCCTCTCTCCTTTCTTCTATCAAGCGTTATCTAAAATGGCCTCCCAACATTTCATGTCTTCTAATTCTGAACTCGACTCCAATCATACATATATTTCTGAAATTTGTTCATTTAAATAAAATTAATATTTCAATTCACCTTTCCTTTCTCTGTAATTTTAAATAATGGCCTAGAACACCCTTGAAGGGTGAAAGCCAGAAATAATTGAAAAAAAAAGACCTCACTAGGTGTATACCTTTTCTCAGCTCTATATACTTGCTTTTACCCGCGTGATATTAGAGGCAAATTAAGGCACAACAAAAATTTACCAAAGAATGAAATGTTTTTCTGGAATAAAAGCCTCTGTCACGTCCCAGTCTTCAGACTATTCCTATTCAAAAAATTACATAGATTTTTTGACACTTACTCCACACTATACACTGGAAGATCTTCGGAGATGTTGTACGGGTGTTCTTTTTGTGGAAAGGAAGGAGTAAACCTGCGTCTTGAAGAGAGCCATATTATAGGATGGAGGAAACACAGAGATTGGTCACTCGGTTGAAACGTGAAAGAAGGACAAACAAATAAAAAACACTTTTGCATTTGTAATATTTCTCAGGGGTATCGTTTCACATTGTTCTTCTATTATTATTTGATCCTCCAATCTAAAGTAAAAAAGTGAATGAAGAGTAGTTGAGTGTATTGCATTGCTTCTGTTAATTGTGTTGTGTTTGTGATTAGAGTATAAATTATTTTTGAAGTAAAACTTCTTTACGCACGCTCGACTTAGGGGGTATGCTGATGGTGAATGTGTTACGAAAAGTAGTTGTTACGAAAAGCGTGATGCGAACGTTAATTGATGCGAACGGTAATCGATGGCGAGGGTAACGGTCGGGCCTTTACGCATGCTTGACTTGGGGAGTGATAAGAATAAGGATAAGGATGGTGACTCCAACGTTGTAGGTCACCCCAAGGTCGTAGGTCACCCCAAGGTCGTAGGTCACCCCAAGGTCATAGGTCACCCCAAGGTCGTAGGTCACCCCATGGTCATAATTCACCCCAATGTCATATGTCACCTCTAAGTCATAAATCATTGTTCGCTACGTGTGTTAACTTAGCAGGGATACCTGGGTTCATGTCTTTTACTTCAGTCGTGTGGTCTAAAACACTTTTTTATTATTTTCCAGTATATTTTTTTTATGAAATATCTCTTCCCGTTGATCCTTTGTGCATTCTTTTGTGAAAGCTAGCTTGTTTATTTTAAGTTTAAATTATAATTTTAATAAAAAGTTTGCGCATTCAAACAAAAATAAAGTAGAATTATTGCGACACCTATCTCGTTACGGCAGAGTTTCCAAAGGGCGCTAATTGAAACATGCATTGCGAAAAACAGTGAATTTACCTTTGAAACGCAGCGCTGCTGTTTGTGTTGCCAACTGCAAGCATCGCGTGATCTGCCTTTGATCAGGGAATTACGTGTTACGTTTTTGTTCTGTGAGAAGCTTTTTCAAAGAGTTTTGTTAACAGCCGCTTCGTTTAAAAATTTCACCAAATATTCCATAAGTAATGGAATATTTGGTGAAATTTGGTGAAATTGTTGTTTGATAGAATATTTAACGTTGATTAAATGGGATATTTTTTTAATGAAATAATTAAAAACACTTTGTTTTTACCACGATAATCTTTATTTTAAAAGTCAACATGTTTCGAGAACGATGTTCTCTTCATCAGGACATTATATGTACTAATACTAAATGATCAAATAAAGAAAGACAGGCGTGGGTAGAAATGGAAGTAGTGGGGGAGGAGAGAGGTCGAAAGGGGAGGTGTTTAGAAGATCAACAAGGATGAGGGATTATTTTTTAGATCAAAAGATACGTGTAACTGTATTTATTTGTATCAAATTATAAAATATAGAATTAAATTTTTCAAATTTTTAACTTTGACAATTTTTTTGTGGGCAAATGATAATAATCTTGTCCGACCCACTACGCAAATATAATGAAATATAAAATAAATAAGTAATTTTTTCAAAATTTTAAACAACCCCCGACACAAAAAAGAGATGACCTTGAAAGGCCTGAACAGATTTTCACGAATTGTAGCTAAGAACCTTTTCGATCACGTCAGCTTTCAAACAAACAAAAAAACCGCATCAATTCGTTTAGGAGCTTTTAAACCACAGTGAGCACACACACAGAAAGTCAAACTTATAACACCGCTCCTGTCGGGGGTTAAAAAAGAATATTGCTAAAAAGTAGTTTTGTCGGTCAAAATTTGAAATTAATTTCAGAAAAATATGTGTTCTAAATTACGTAAATCATTTTTGTGGTACCTATACGTTTAAAGCGTGTTCACGCACAGCTATAATATGTGTGGAAGGGCGTATTTCAGCATCTAACGCTCGCCATATATTCCAATTGGGAATGTACGGCGAGCGATATACCGAAATACACCATCCCACGCATATTATAGCTGTGTGTGATCACGCTCTTAAGCCCATCAAAATGGTTATTTAGTAATTCATTTATTTATTTATTTTATGTTTCATTATATTTATACATAAGGTAGGGTAATAATATATAATATTAATATATATTTTTTTAGATGAATACCGCACAAAAGCCCCAACTGCTCCCGTCTGGAGCCAGTGAGACTATGGCGTCCCCAATTGGGGTATGTTGTGCGGCTGAAGGTAGTGGGGTGGGGAAGGAGATAGGGAAGAGGAAGGTGGGGAAGTACCTGGCTATTCAGATCTGGTCACCAAACATGGCTAAAGCCATTTCAAGCAACGTTTCTATTCTGAATGGTGGTCTTACACCAGGGTGATACTGAGAGTATCTTCCACTATGGAACGAGCCGCAAGTATACTATATATTATTTTAAATGAACAAATTGTGAAATAATAAAAATTATTAAAATAAAATTTATTTGCCACGCCGGGATTCGATCCCGTCATCTTCGGAGTGCTAGTGAAGAGTCTTACCGCTGGACTACGCCGGCCGTCAATTAATATAATCATTAATTCACAAATTATTTCCAAAGTTTCATCTAAAATTGTGAAAAATGAATGTCTTTATTGGCCTATAATTTATAATTTGATTCACTTAAAAATAAACTAGCGCATATCCTTAAGGCTCTGCAACCGGGCTCGAAAAGAAGAAGATGGAGAGATACGAAATTACGAATGTTAGAGGAGAGCGCTAACATTTACAGCGATAAAATCGATGCGAAAATTGCGAAAATGTTTAATAAAACACGTCTCGTTTAAAATAGAGCAAAAATCTCGCGGGCATTGTCTTAAACAGCATTTAAAGAAACACTTTGAATTTTTTCATACATATAACTTGTAAAATAACTGAAACAAACGTGTTAATAATAATTTTTGGAGTACACTTTGCGATTTTTTTCTATCGAGGGAATTTTATATAATTTGTGTTTCGGTGCGGGCAATGTCTAGATATTATCTTCCAGAATAACATATATATTTTTTAAGAGCTTTAAAACTTAACGTGTTTAAGGGAGATATGTAAGAAATCGGTAGAAATTCGGGTTGCGGGCCCTTAAGAGATATTTGCTATATTTTTTGATAAATTCAAATCCAAATTTAAGTTTCGAATGTAAAAGGCCGCGCAGCCCTTCCTCTTAAGAAACTTTCTATTTCTTGAAGATGGGCGGTGCCTGAGGCTACTTTATGTAAAACAATACTTTCTAAAAATTGATTTGGTTGATTAAACTTTGTTTATTTTGTATTTAATGTGATTAATTTGTGTTGCTTTTATTTTTAGAGATGAAATATTTTTTTGATACAATTTTTTTAGTAAAAGTGAAAAGAAATTAAATGGTGTAACTATTAAAACTATTAATAAATAAATAATGTGAAGTTAAAAATAATTTTAAATAAAATTTAGGACACTGATAAAATTTTCCGAACATTATATTATTTTCTAAGTACCTTTTAAAGTTTTTATGTTACAATGCAAAGGTCAATGGAGAGGTGAGTTGCCCAAAAACAGTCATACGGAGATCGGAACAAGACTGAGGGCAATTAGTCCGACAGCTGGAATGAAGCAGGACGGCAAACAAGCCGAATACTTCTTCAGACAGCAGTTTGATGTGATGTACCCCACCCGGGAGGAGTGGGACATGGTCCCAGGTCCAACCTCCAGACAGGAACTAATCTGGTTCACAGATGGGTCCAAAATGGAGGAAGGAACGGGGGCTGGGGTATGTTTACAGGGTTCCAAGAGGGAACTAAGTATACCTCTAGGAATACACTGCACTGTGTTTCAGGCTGAGTTGAAAGCCATCTTGGCCTGCGCACAGGAGAATATACGTATCGGGTACAGGAATAAGAACATAACTATTTGTTCTGATAGCCAGGCAGCCCTTATGGCACTGGAAAGTAACCGATGCGACTCCAGACTGGTGATGGAATGTAGAACCGTTCTTACAGAACTCGCTACCATCAATAAAATAACCCTGATATGGGTACCAGGACATAAGGGTATTGAGGGCAACGAGCGGGCTGACGAACTAGCAAGGAAAGGGGCGAAAGCACCACTTGCGGGATCTGAGCCGGCCGTAGGAGTAGCAGCTTGCCATACCAAATTACATATCGAGAGGTGGGTCAAATCCCAGCACTGGAAGGAATGGGAGAGGGCACCCGGAATGAAACAATCCAAAGTACTCATAAACGGACCCGACCCCAGACGGACCAGGAAACTACTCGATATGGACAGAAACTCGCTGAGGGAACTGGTAGGCCTACTAACGGGACACTGCCATCTCAGGAAACACATGCAGCTATTGGGAGTGGAAAGCACCAGTAGATGTAGAAAATGTGAAGAGGATGAAGAGACTCCAATTCACTTATGGTGCCAATGTCCTGCCCTGGTGGGAATTAGGCTCAGATACCTGGGGAGACATGTTGTAGAACCAGAAGACCTAGCCACATATCCGATAACAACTCTGGTGAACTTTATTAAAGGGACTGGGTTATTGTTAAAGGATTGAGGTAAAATGGGAGAAAGTACAATGGGCCCATGGCCTAAGTACTCACGGGAACCAATGGTAAACCGTCTCCGCTTTATTAAAAAAAAAAAAAGAGTTTTTATGTATGTATTATATTATGCCATTTTTATATCTGGTGAAATCGAGTACATGTACTGGAGATAGGACATTACCATGGATTGTGTAAAGCATTTAAAAAATATATATCAATGAACGACACGTCACATTAGTTATTTCACAAATCACTACCGTCCGTCCCACAGTGGAAAAAAAATGTATTTTTTCCAAAATTAAAGTTAACGACCTACAAAAGGCTTTACTCAGAATAGACGCACCATTAAACGAGGCATTACGTGAAGTTAGGTACCTACCCAGTAACAAGGGCGGCGAGTTCAGGGGACTTTAGGTATTAATAAATACGAGAAAAATAACGAGCATTTTGCACATCTTCACGTCTACTGAACGTTAATAAAGTTTTAATTGAAAAACTTATAATTCCTGGAAAAAAACGTTTCCATTTGATTAAACACATTAAGTTAAGACATTAGTATTCGAAATCTCATTCTAAAAAGCACGAAAAAATAATATAAGCAACCCATTGTGCGCTTTAATAACTACCGTGACGATTCACGGTTACGGTACCGTGACGGCAAAAAAAGCAATGAACATTCGTTAATTATCACTAAAATGCTGAAACTCTTTCAGAAGATAAGATATACAATGTACGTCGGCCTGTTTCCTCCAACAACAAAAAATTAGAGTGTGTAATTCACACGCGATAGAAGGGAAACTAGAAAATCGCTAGATGTCGCTTTCTTTTACCTGTTTATTTAAAAGTGGTTTGTTGATTGGATATTAATTTATAATTTTTATTTTTTTTATTTTTGGATTTCGTAGGATTCGAACCTCCGTCCGCTGGATTTCTCTGGCTGCTGAGATTTGCGACGCACTATACCGCTGCGCTATGGGACGCGCGTCGCGCATGGTGAGGCGCAAATTTACGCATTATATTCCGACGACCCGTAAAAAAGCAAAACAGCCAATGAGCGCAAACTTATCATCGTTTCCATTTTATATCGCAACTAATAGAAGCCTTGAGCGCAGTTTGGTGCTTCGTAGGTGCCGTAGTGCGTCATTTCCGTTTCATCCAAATTTCAAATTACTCTAACAGGGCTATGGAAGTTTCACTTCAAAAAGCCATTATTTTCTTGCATCTCGCTCACACACGGCACCGTGACGTCTCCGTAGTTCATTAGAATAAAATAATTTAGAAAGTATGGAATATTGTTACAAGGTTAATATTGAAGTGTGAGTGAATACCAAAAATTTGAAAAACGTCAGTGTCAATGCCCTGAAGGTTTTGACTTTTTGACATGTAATGCTGCAACTCTTTCTTACACACTAAATAACAACAGCCAAACCTGACAAACGGTGAACGTACGTCTGCGTCCCGCCAAAGGAAACACATAATCATTATCATTCATCTCCCTCACTCGTATAAAGAAAATGAAACGCAATTCCCGTTACCGTGGCCGAGTCGTAATAAGATATATCTCTTTTCTCCAAAGGAAAAAAGTAATACTCTAGAAGAAACAGACACACGTATTTTGTGTCATCCTTTGTCTCACCATTATTAAATGTGTAAGAGAGATCTGCAGCATCATAACGATAAGGAAAGTATTTTTTTGCTCTTTTTTAGCCGTTACGGTACCGCAACCGTGAATCGTCACGCTAATTATAAAAGAGTCCATTCAGTTACGAACTCAAATTCAGAAAATTGTTTGAGAATCGAAATTTACATAGTTCCTACATAAATTACTCAAGTTAAACCCGATTCATGCTCCCAAATACCTTCCACATTTTGGACATTGTATTTTGAAACGACCAAACATTAGTCATGTTTCTGCTAGCAAGGGATTTAGTTGTACTTGTTATGAATTATTGGGATTCGCCGTTGATATTTTTATTTTCACATCAATATATTTCACTTCTTTATAGCACCGTTGTGATATAAACCTCGATGAATCGAAAAATAGCGACACTAAAAAGCGACAAATGTATATCTATAGGATTTAGCTTGCGAGAGAATGATCGGTTTCCTCTTTGTGCGGTGCTTCGTAGCCTCCCCACTTTTGTCTACTTTAGTTTTGCACACTCTGTTGTGATTTGAAACTCGATGGAATGAAAAATAGCGACACTGAAAAGAGACAAACACATACATCTATAGGATTTAGCCTGCAAGAGAATAATCGGTTTCCTCTTTTTGCGGTGCTTCGTAGCCTCTCCACTCTTGTCTACTTTAGCTTTCTGAAGGTTTCACTTCTACCGCGTGTTAATTGAACACTCTGTTTTTTTTAAACTTGATTGGTAGAGTATGTGTAAACGGTTGTGAGCGCAACAAATTGTCATGAAATTCCATTGAACAATAATTAGTACAGCTGTGCAAATTTCATGACGCCGTTAACGATCGGTATCTATTTGTGAGACAAATAGGTGCTTTAAGATAAAACTAACTGTGGCTAAGGAAACACAAGGCCATCTACTGGATGGTTACCCAACCTTTTAACTCATACCGCCATCTGTTAATTTGTATACAATTCAAATCCACACCGCCCGCTTGCTAGCCGGCTCGTCCACCACATACAGACATTCTCCTTTAATTATATATTACAACCAATTTACACAAAACTTTGACTTATATACGTAAACCTTCCCCGTGAATCACTCTATCTATTGGTGAAAACCGCATGAAAATCCGTTCAGTAGTTTTTGAGTTTATCGCTAACAGACAGACAGACGCGGCGGAGGATTTTAATTTAAAATATGTGGAGATGTTTTTAAGTTTTCCCGTGACACCTTTCGAAGACTTTTAAAAAGGCACTCTCACTAAAATTTGGATTTGAACACAATTTACAAAATTTCTCGACAATTTTTATAATCCACTAGCTTTTACTTCGCGTGGTATTAAGGAAAAAATACTGTACAACGAATTTTCCCATGGGAACGATAAATCTTCGGCGATGAAGAGTTGCCTAGGTCACTTCCCAGTCCTCCAACTATCCGTGTGCAAAAATCATGTTGATCGGTCACTCTGTTGCGACGTGGTAGAATAACCAGCACGCTTTCGCATTTGTAATATTAGTTAGAATTTACATCTAAACATTACCTGAAATTCTCTGCTGATAATAGAATTTCTGACTTCAATTCCCAGGGCACCTTATTATATAAACTTTGACGCGAATTAGCACTTTCAAACAATTCGGAATTACTCCAATTGTTAACTGATACTTTTACTAAATTTTGATGAAAAAAAAAATACATGTCAATAACAAGGAAACAATACGTAAGTAATTTTCGTTATTTAAATCATTTAGCACAACGAGATAGATGATCTGATTCAACAATGATTCAATGAGCCTAAAATTCTTCTCGTTCCTGTCCTCTCCTTGGGGGGGGGGGGGGGGTTTAAAAATTGCAAAAAGTGCGTCACGTAGTATGGGTACGTTCCCTAGGCTGAAAACAAGCTACGTCTTGAGTTCTCCAATGAAAATTGCGATGGTTTGCGATAAATTACCACCAGGTAATCAGCCCTCTTGTCCTGGAGAAGTAAATAATCTCTAAAGGCGGAAGAATCTTCGAGGTCAACGGCATAGGATATGGAAGGAAATGGGAAACTACCACATTAAAGGTCCAAGTGGCATCCCAAGAACCAGAAAAACATGAATACCCAATCTCAAGTAAAATTCTCCGGAGGTAAAATAGTCCCCCGTTCGGATCTCCGGGTGGGGACTGCTCGAGATGCTAGAAACACAAAGTCAATAGCGAAACAAAAGTCAAATACAAAGAACCAAATAGCAAGATGGGCAACGTGGAATGTCCGCACATTACTGCAAAACAGCAAACTGGATAATCTGAAAGCTGAGATGCAAAAAGTAAATTTGAATGCCCTAGTTATAGCAGAGATGAGATGGTCCAATTGCGGAGACTTCTGGAGTGGCAACTACAGAATCATTCACACAGGATGCATAAAGGATAAACCTGGCCAAGGAGAAGTAGGTGTTGTACTGTGCAAGGAGTGGGGAAGACGGGTTAAGGGATACGTGCAATATAGCGGAAGAATTATTCTAGTCAAAATAGAAACTAAGCCTGTAGACACTGTAATTATTTAAGTATATAAGCCAACATCTAGTCATAGCGAAGAAGAAGTGGAGGAGGTATACAGTTCGCTAGATAAACTTATATTAGAGATAAAAGCAGATGAAAATCTGATTCTCCTAGGAGATTGGAATGCTGTTGTAGGAGAAGGACGTGAAGGAACTTGCATTGGGCCCTTTGGGTTGGGTGCAAGAAACGACAGAGGAAACAGATTGACAGAATTCTGCGAAAAACACAAATTAGTGATAGCAAACACTTGTTTCCAACACCACCCAAGACAGCGATACACCTGGAAATCCCCTGGAGACAGACAAAGACTGCAAATAGATTATATAATGGTTAGACATAGATTAAAAAACCAAATAAAAGACTGTAGAAGCTATTCCGGTCCAGATATAGATAGTGACCATAATATGGTAATGGCCAAAAGTCTTCTAAAACTGAAAAAATTAAAAAAGAGAAAAAATTTCAAATGGGATACAAAAGTATTAAACATAAAAGAGATCAGCGACAGTTTTAGGGAAAAGACAAAAGAGTGTAACCTAATGGAAGAGGAGAACGTGAATACGATCTGGAAAATGATAAAGACGAACATCATAACTACGGCAGAGGAAACTATAGGCAAGGAAAAACCCCAAGCACGGAAGGAATGGATAACCGATGAGATCTTAAATATGATAAAGGATAGAAGAGAGCTCAAAAATGATAAAAGAGCTGAATCACAAGAGAAATGCAAAGTGCTGAGAAACCAAATAAATAGAGAATCAAGAATAGCCAAAGAAACTTTCTACCAGAATAAATGCGATGAGATAAACGACGACCTCAAGAGAGGAAATGTAGAAAGAGCCCACGCTGCGGTGAAAGACTTCTTTGGGATGAGAGTTGGAAAGGGTAATGCGATAGAAGGAGAAGACGGCAAAATACTTTTCGAAAATGACTAAATAGGAGAGAGATGGAAAAGGTATCTCGAAATGCTGTACATTGGAAAGGGAAATAATGACAACGAAACATTGATAGAAAGAGAAAATGAGGTAGACGCAGATGATTTGGGAGATCCAATCGCTAGAGAAGAGTTTGACCTCGCACTGAAAAATCTCAAAAACGGGAAAGCACCCGGAATCGAAGACGTTCCGGCTGAACTAATTAAGCCAGCAGGAAAAGGAACTATAGATGCCCTGTTTAAAATGATACAGATAATGTATAAGACTGGAAAGATACCAGAGGATTCCGAGAAATGCCTAATTGTCGCATTACCAAAGAAGGCGGGCACGACGAAATGTGAACAACATAGAACTCTTAGCCTATATCCCATGCCTCAAAAATATTGACTAATATCATTCTAAAAAGATTCGAACCAAAAGTAGAGAACATCCTTTCCGGAGACCAGTTTGGCTTTAGAAGAGGTGTAGGAACCAGAGAAGCAATATTGTCGCTACGAATACTAATAGAAAAAAGAATAAAAAGAAACCAAAACACATTCATCGCATTCATAGACCTGGAGAAGGCTTTCGACAAAGTAGAATGGAAAAAACTCTTTGAGATTCTGAAGAGAATTGACATCAAATATAGAGATAGACGAATAATCCAGGCGCTATACAAGAATGAGGCCGCTATAATTAGATGTGACAATGATACAAAAGAAGCCAGTATAAGACAAGGGGTGAGACAGGGATGCTCTCTGTCACCTGTTCTTTTTAACGCTTATATACAAAGTGCGATTGACGACTTGAGAGAGAGAATGAGTCACAGAAAAGGTGTTAAGATACACGGGCAAAAGGTGGATATGCTAAGGTTTGCTGACGATATTGCCATGGTTGCTGAAAGCGTAGAAGAACTCAAGAGGCCTTAACAATCATGCAAAGCATTCTTCAAAACAATTACAACATGAAGATAAATAAAGACAAAACAAAGCTGCTGACTGTAGGCCGAACGCAACATCAGATGAGAGTAGAGATGTCAGGAGTTCCACTAAAGAACACCAAGGAGTTTGTCTACCTCGGGAGCAAAATAACATGGGACGGTCGGTCTAAGAGCGAGGTCAACAGCCGTATACACCAGGCTAGGCTTGCATTCAATAAAATGTCGAAAATAATAGAATCGAATAATATAGACCTGAAACTGAGAATACTCCTCATCAAGACCTATGTATGGAGTATCTTGATGTACGGCTGCGAAACATGGTGCCTATCCGAAAGAGATAAACGGAGACTAGAGGCTTTTGAGATGTGGTCCTATAGAAGACTATTAGGAATTTTCTGAAGAGACCACATTACTAATGAAGAGGTTCTCCAAAGAATCGAAGGAGGAAGGCACCTGCTCAGGACCTTGTCCGAAAGGCGCGCAAGATGGATCGGCCATGTAATAAGACAAGAAGGCCTCTTGCATGCCATAATGGAGGGTATGACCGAGGGGACAAACGCTAGGGGACGCCCACGCCGAGAGTACCTGGAGGACCTGCTGGTGGACGTGCGCTGCTCATCATATGCAGATTTCAAAAGAGCCGCACAAGACAGGGAAGAGTGGAAGAAACGAATAGATGACATTGCTGCAAACCAATCCTAGGATTGAAACCAGAGAGAGAGAATCAGCCTACCTTTTACCAGCAACTACGAATATATTTAACCCTAGAAAGATAATCTACATCTGAGAGACGTAAGCGATACACAAGAATTGCTGTCTTTTTTAATTCACAACGTAGCGCGCTGTCTATCTCAATTAGATCAGTTGCCGAGCAGAGCTTGCGCGGGGCTGGTCTGTCTAGTCTGTCACCACGGTAAGTAGAATAATTACGGAGAACTACGTACACCAAACGTCCATAAGACGTGGACGTTTACCTTTTGTGTAACTTTCATCCTTGTTCGTTATCATATATAAATGTGATTTAGCAAAATAATATTTTTTTTAAAATGTACAACGGATGATTAACATTTAAACTTTCATTACATCTAAATATAATACGATTTAGACATAAAATTAAACATTATTTTATTATTTTTTTGATAACGGTATATTTTTTATAATTACTTTCGTTTTTCGAAAAAAAGTGGTATAAATTTTGAGTGCGTCATCGTACGCATTCCAGATTCCGGCTAACCTCAGACGACCTGCAGCTCGCGCGGCGCACGTGTGTGTTTTTTGTGTAGGGGCCCTGTGTGCCCTGTATGCCCAAGTGCAACAAATCCTTGTGTGGCGAACAAAAACTTGAAATTTGTCACAAATGTATTAATTAATAGTTTTTCTAAAATGTTTCTTTCTTTTGTTGATTTTATTACTTACTTTTAATATTTTAAGTCTTTGTTTTTTTTTAGTTAATAAGATTTAAGCATTCAAAAAAACTAAAATTTTCAAATGAGTAAAAACTTTGGCCTCAATTAAAAGACTTTCAAAGTAATTAAAATGTGATTATAGTAAATAAAAAAACTTTTAAACGTGTTAACAAATGATTATTGTAATAAATAAGTAACACACATATAAATATTTGATTCCATAAACCCTTAGAAGCCTCCCTTTTATACGGCGTAGCCGAAACGACGAAGGTTAGTAATAAGCGTTGTAAAACAAGGTTAGTGATCAAGGGTTAAATTGTGTAAATATAATAATATGTCAAACATTCACTTTTAAACTTCAGTACGTCTCTAAGACGTATGATTTATCTTTAAGGTAGGTAAAAATATGATTATTTTTCTAGGGTTAAAATGTATGTAAACGAATAGTTAAATACATGAAAGTTGGGTAACACAAGTCGAAAATTGCAGCGCCGTGAAGTTAGTCTCTCCGCGGCCGGGAAATCTTTCAAACATCTCTCCAACCTACTTCCCTTATGTCTCCGTTCTCCCCTCTTGTGGTGGCATCTAAAAATAAACGTTTTGGCCCGGCCCCTACCGCAAAACGAATTTACAACACAAATCTGCCTTTCATTGCATAACGTCGAAGAGTTGTATGTTGACGTAACTCGAATGAATTGTTACTAAACCACCGAAGCTACGCAGCTTAAAGTGCTCGCTAAATTCAACGAGAATGCTGAAATAGTTCTTTATTAACTCCTTCGTACGTTTTGCAAATAGATCCGCACATATGTGTATCTATTACTAACTACACATAAGTTACAAGCGAGTATTTGAAATGCTCAGTCCTGCTACTGTCACATTTAAATTGAATTTTTGAACCAGTAGCTCTCGTGGGTAAATAGAATTCAACGAGATTAAGTAAATCAAGACAGCCTACAATATTATCATTTAAAATCTATATACTCGTATATAAAAATCAAAATAATGCTTTTTTATAAATATTTACATGTGTTTTCTATTGCTATATTAAGTGTACGAAATGTTTGAAACTATAAATATGCCCTTTTTCAACTCCGCGTAGGTTTCTGGATTATTACAACTACATGACAATATATCTGTTTTTTAATCATTTCAAAAAGTCTTGCGAAACTGTCGAAAATGTGACAATTTAAGAATGACATTTTGCAGTGATTGTTCAATCAAAATTCAGTTTTCTCTTAAAATTAATGAATTTATTTGAAGTACTCACCTAATACTTTGAATCGTATCAAAAGTTATTAATTTAAATACGTACCTATTTTAGGTACCAAATATGATTGATCGATTTTCGAATAAACTCTTTATCAAGTTACAAATCACAACGATGCTAAAGACGTTTTCAATTTAAAAACAATTTCTTTGTTTGAATGGCATTGCAACGCATGTCGGGTACCTACTCGCTAGTTTTAAACATAAATTATAATATATTTTGATATTTCACGGGCCTGTATTTTAATAAGGTTATTTAGATACTTACGATTTATTCCATTTGGACACGTGAAGTGGTGCATATTACATGACCAAATGATCTAATATCTGTAATATTGCAGGTAGAAGATACGGGCTCGGAGGGCGGCGGCAACGGGCCCAACGGCAGCGGGAGCGGTCACCCTCGTCGCCGCCGCCGCGCGCCCAGACCCCCGCGCAGTGTCGTCAACCCGGACGAGAACTTCTTCTTCTACTGGCTGTGGCTGCTCACTGGGTGTGTGCTCTACAACCTCTGGACTCTCATCGTGCGCCAGAGCTTCCCCGAGCTGCAGGTAACAAACATTAACTATTAGTAAATAATACACCCATGGCGACCGTTTTAAATGTATTTCATCCTACATTAGTATCCACGTAATCTTAATCAACGGTGTCTTTTAAAAGTCTATCGATGTAATATTTGGTGTTCCCCAAGGAACCCACCTAGGTCCGCTGATGTTAAACATTTTTTTAAATGACGTTAGCTCATGTTTTCAAAATTCCGAATACGAGCTTCGCGCTGATGAGATGAAAATATTCATAGTTTTTCATTCTCTCTACGACTGTGAAGCGTTACTAGACAGGCTATGTAAGTACTTCAAAATTTACTATTTATTTATACTGGAAAATAATTTACCTCCGGGCCGGTCATCTGGGAACGACACATGGAAATCCTTTTAAAGAAATGAAAGAGAAGAGAGCCTGGAAAGGAAAAACGTGTGACGGGTGGGTAGGAATCTGGAGATCAGTGTGTACAGGAGTGATGGATGAATGAATCCAACCCCTCCCACTGTAAGGAAGTGTATTGAGAGAGTCCTGCTGGAGAGGTTAAAATATTTCCCTAAACCAGCCTCTCCCGACCAACTTAGTTAGTGGACAGAAACATCTACGTCGAAATCTGGACAAACCTCACCCCATAAACCCGGGAACCATTTAGTTATAGAATAGTGCATGCTACTGCTAACTGTACATGTGGTCCTTCATTTACGTGGCACAAATATTGTATCTGTGTACTTGTTATTGGAACAACTGAGGGAAAACGCGAAATCGGACGTTGGTAGTTGCCAAGGGAACCTGCTGATGTGCTCTGAGAGAGACATCTCATATCTTCCGTGCGTGGGATACCATGATGCAACAATAACTGTTATCCAATTCTGGTTGCAATATTGCATTTTTAATTTACCAGTTTTTTTACTACATACAAGATGGAAAGCCAGTTTTGTGTAGTTTAAATCTAATAATCACAATAATCAAACCTCGGAGCTCCCTTTTATAAATTTAATGGAAAATATATATCCAAATATATAAGAAACTAGCGCAGACCTGTGAAAAATCATGGGATAATATTATAATCGTTAGATTTGTGAAGCCGGAAGTAAGTTAAAAAAAATATTTGCCTCAGATCAATACCAATATTGTTTATTATTCCATAACCTTTTAATTCCACAAAGAGCACTAGAACGTGGCTATAAAAACACCATCAAATTTATTACATTATCGCGATTATAAGTGGAAATTTAAACATTATTATTTGAAACTGTGAAAAACTTTCAATCACTTGTTTAGTGCCATTTACTTACTCCGTGATGCCATCTAACCAACTTTATTTCGCTATTATTATAGCAATTTCTTCTCCATTGCACAATCTAGTTTAAAGTTCAATCTAAAATCGCCTAATTTCGTTTCGATTCAACCCAATTGGGTTGCTTTTGGAGCACAATCCCGCTATTCGGTGGACTTTAAAAATATAATAAAAAGCTTACCTTTTTATAACTTCCAAAGCAATCTCTGAGATCGTAACCAATTCAATTTTATCAATAAAACCAATTCCAGTCAACAAATACTATGTCAGCCTAATACAAATTTAACCTTGCTAAAACATTGCAATATTAAACAGATTTTTTTTAATACTAGCTGTTTGGTTTTGGTTTTTCATGGTAGAAGGTCTTCAATAAAGACGCAATACTTCTAGACTGGCTAATCCAACTGATTTATTTAATTATAAGCACATTTTACAACAAAACTTTTTCCCGACCCGACAAAGTACTAAAAAAAAGGCCTTCAGACCATAACTTAGTTGATTCTAGGTGTTTTCAAGAGATAAGGAGCGTTTTATTCAACAGAATATAGTATTTATAACCAAAAAACTCATACCAACAAATAAACAATGACACACATATTATGTTAGACTATGATACACAGAAATCTGTTTTATCAACTATCACTACAACTAGCTTCGAAATTATACCGGCCGTTGCAGGTAGGAATCTGCACTAATAACTAGCTTCGAAATGTTACGCAAGAGGTCAGTAACTTTCACTTTTTAAACACTAGCTGAAGTCAAAGGTGTTCCCCGGGCTTTTCGAAGAGTTTTTTTTTAAATCAGATGCAGATATTAATTTTCCGTTTATTTTTAACGTCAAGAATGAAAAATTCTGCTTTAAGTGGTGGGAAAAGGGGTTGGGGTGGTTTTTCGAGAAAGGCTGATTGAGGGAAGCCTTATGACCCCTCCAGCTGGACTCTAGATCGATCGCTTTGCACCGCAGTTGGAGAGATGGATTCATACGTCCGTTACTCCTGGACACATACCCCACATTTTTACCACACCTCATACCTTTTTCCTTTCCACAATTCCCTCTCCTTCCTTTCCATTAGAAGACCCCCCATCAGCATCTCACAGATGACATAGGCCCTGAGGGAAATTATGTAAAAGACTAATGTAAAAAAAGTATTTAACAATACAAAATGTAAACAATAAGGGGAGAATTTGCCTGCATCCAAATTATGACTTTTTCTCACGGATTATCTTAAATAGCAGAAAAATAAACGCATAAGAATATTTTTTACATGTAAATATAGAAAAAAATATGAATGAGCACAATGCCTGTAAATAAAATTTGAGGCAAAGAATATATGACAAGAGGGAGTTTTTGGCGGTTTTTCCCCTGTGGAGAAACACCATGACGGTTAGTTATTTTAGTATATCATCACAAAAATGATTCAGAGGCAGGTCTACCTCACATGCTCATAAAACCAGAGCCAAACAAAACAGACATACAATATACCAAAGTGTAACTCTTCATTTGGACAAAGAATTTCTGAATTTTTAGCATTAAATTAATATAACAAACTCTCACTTAGTATCAAACAAATTGAAACAAAAAATAGCTTTATTTGGGAAATTAAATATTGGCTGAATGAGCTATTAGAAAATGAACTTACTAGTATACTTAAAACATCGTCATAGAAGATTCTGGAAAACTTTATCCAAACAATGAAGTTAAACCATAGAAGTCGCTGAAAACTTATCGAAAGCATAGTCCCCCTCAGCACAGGATCTCCAAGTGAGGAGGACTACGAATATATTTTCTATTTTATATATACATATACCTAACATGTCTTATATATAAAAATGAATCGCTAAATGTGTTGCTAAGCGCAAATCTCGAGAGCAGCTGAACCGATTTCGCTAACTCTTTTTTTAGAATATTCCTTGAAGTACGAGGATGGTTCTTACGGAGAGAAAAATTAAGAAAATTGGATAATTTCAGAAAACCTAACGACTATCGCACGTTTGACAGTTCGCGTGTTTGAGAATGACATTTTAAATCAGGATTCTATATTTGAAAATATTTAAGTTGATAAATTTATTTAAAGTAGGTACTCCCCCTATAGTTTGAATCGAATCAAGAATTTTAGATATTTTAAATAAGTACCTATGTTAGGTACAAAATTTAATATACATGAAAAATGGAAATTTGAATAAAAATTGTAAAAGGTGGCATGCGGGCTGTTTTAAAACTGAATGTACTGAGATTGGGGGGAGGGGGGAAATGGGAGGGGGAGGGGGGAGGGGGGAGGGGAGAGGGTGGCGGAGGAGGAGGGCGGGGGAGGGGGGAGGTGGGGAAGGGGAGGTGTGGGGGGGAAGGGGGAGGGGGTGGGAGGGCAGTGAGAGGGTGGGGAGGGGGGGAGGTGGAGGAGGCGGAGTGGGAACCCCCCCTTACACCATGCGAGCGAAGCCGCGGGAAAAAGCTAGTTTCTTATAAAAATGTAAAAAATAATAAATATATAGTTACTAAATAAAAAAAATAAAAAAGTTACTATTTTAAAAAAATTGTAGTGTGTATTGCAAGATCAAACCTAATAAGCATGTGCCAAAAATAACGAAGAAATCTTATAACACGTCATTTATCGTTACAACCAATACAAATCAAAAATCTGTGTTATACCAATGATACTATGGCGAACATCAAATTACATACGGCTAGAAGGATTTAACCATATTTATGTTAGCAGAATGAAACAATCCAATCGTGCATCAGTTCTTTATATTGGCCTGATTCCTTTATTCACAAAAACCACGTTTATTTGAAATCAATTTTGACTGGAAAGCGATTTTCACAGATAATTTAGTTCGCCCGAAGCCTTTTTTATCCGCAATTTTCGGTGAATTCAAGTAATATTTTCCAGTTTACGGCTTCCCAAGAATATGACTGTAGCCAAGGCAAAGGCGGTTCTGAATTTAATATCAAGAATATTCGGAGCGTAATCCGCAATGTAAATTATTTAAGGGAATTTGAACATTTTTGTGAATATTTGCGCTGTTAAATTGTAATTTGAATTTGAAATTGGAACCAGGGCGAAAGTAGGCCGTATAATGTTTGGTGTCTATTAAATTAATGGCAGCAATTTTTTTTTGTATACATAAACCGATAAGTATTTTATGTTCTGTGTGATTAGACATAGGTACTAATAATAGTTATAAAATTATTCCAGGATGTGGGGAGGACAGTGCAATCCCACACGTCCCTTAAAGTTGTACATATTTACACAACAGATAAAAGTAAATAGAAAAGAAAAAATAAATAAAAATACATGAACGATAATAGTAATGAAAGAATTAATCAATTATAATGTAGGACGTGGTCTGGAGTGAGCTCGGGCACAGCGCTCGCTCAGGAGTGGCGCTTGGTGCTGGAAGGCTGCGATCACCATTGTGTTATCGGAAGCCATTAACCGCATCCTGGCTCCAGTGACCCGGTGTCTCATCAGACCGGCGAATCCGTGTAGTCCTAGCTCCGTAAACATTGAAAATGCGCTGCTGTATCTTCTGTATCCAAATATAATTCTGCAAGCATCATTATATTGAATCTGGAGTCGTTCTATTGAGCTGGTTCGGTAGTAACACCATGTTTCAAATGTAGGTATATAGGCTAGTGCAAAATGCATTGAACAATGTTTTTTTAACATTGTTACTGCATTTGAAAAATCTTCGGGCAATCATATTAGACAGTATACTGATACTTCTCCGCTGTCATTCAATATCACTGTCATCCGAGAGGTCTTCAGTAATAATGTGTCCCAAGTATTTTACATTCTTAGATGCGTTTATGTTTTCCTCATTAAGTTTTACAGGGAGCATTTTCGTCATGGTTTGATTTTTTTCCATGGTGGAATGCGATTAGTTTCGTCTTGTAGTGGTCATTTGCACATTATTCACAGATTTTTAATAATGTTCTCAACCCCTTAATCGACGGAATAAAATAACTAAAGTCCCAAAAAATCACAACTATTTCATTTCTATTAAAGAAGACAATATTAACGAAACTCGTATAAAAAATCTGAGAACAGAAAAATATACGGTCACATCTGGGACTCGAACCCAGGACCTTCGATTTGCCGAGACGCAACTCTATCAACTTGTTAATGTTAATGGGGTAAGGTTTGTCCGAGTCTTGGCCGCAAATGCGTTTGCTTCCAAATGCGTGGCCAGATCGGGAGAGACTGGTTGAGGGAGACATTTGGACTTCTCCAGCAGGGTTCTCTCGGAACATCACCTGGCACCGCAGTGGGAGGGATGGAATCATTAATCTGTCACTCCTGGACAAACTGACCCCTAGATTCCTACACTCCCCTCGTACTTTTCCTTTCCAGAATTCCATCCTTCATTTCCTAAAAACACCCTCCACACAGCTTTCCCAAAGAAGAGTCGAATTATTTTCTTCAGGAACACCCGTGAGGAGTTATTGTAAAAAAAGTTAATTTTTGAGGTGTGTGTGGAAGAGTTGATTTGAGCGTATGTTTCGTGCTTTACAGTGAAAAAGAATGTTTTCTAGTAGGTAGTCATTGTCAACTGCGATGTTAAAGATTTTAAATAGAAAATTTTGGTCGCATATCTTTTTTTTCTATCTTCTAATGATGATAATATTGAATGATAGTGAGTGATTAATGTTCGGGTGTTTGGTAGGACTTAGTTGTAGGCTTTTGTGCTTCAATAATTTTATCAACGTATATTATTCCTAGTCCTACGTATACATTTTGTATAAATGAGAACAGAAACAATAAAATAAAATGAACAATTAAAACCTGATTATTACTGTTGTTTGCCTGGCATATTAAAACAATAATAAAATAATAGGTACATATGTACTTTTAACTGGTATATTACCAGGCATGGTAAATCTAAATGTGTAGATTCGATTTATTTCGCAAGCTTTAAGTTGCAACGTGCTCGTGACAATGCAACCGTGCGACCTCCTTGCCAAGTGCTACGACCTACAACTCTACGACTCTACGATCTACGAGGTATAATTCGTAGCGACGCTCAACGGCCGTGGAGCGCGACGCAGCCAACCGTGCCGTAGTCAAACCAACGGCCGACCGCACAAAGGTCTGAATTGCAAATTTACCACGACAAGAGAATTTATTTTTAAAAAATCTTCTTTTTTTATCGTGTTAATTAGTTTCAACGACGTAAAGCCAACGATCTATAATGCTTTCTACCATAATTTGACCAGCGTGTTTTAAGTTTTCAAGAAAATTATTAATGAATGCAATTCGTTGTTCAGATTGCGCTTCAGTTTGTACTGTAACTGTACATGCAACATAATACATGTATCTGGTGATATAAAAATATTTTTGACTCCTTTTTTCCAAAACATTTTTCAGGTGTTTTTCCAACCCATGACATCTGAAAGATAATTTATCATTATGGAATGCCGCATTATTTTAATTCCGAAAAAACCCATTAGGTATTAAATCAAATCCTAACGTTCGTTTTTAGATTTTTACGGCCAAAAGTATTTCGTTATTGGTTTTTGGGGTGTTATGCTGTGTTGCGCTACCTCCTTCTTTTCGGACAGCGTTGCAGTGTTCATCATCAGGGCCGATCCGGCAGATGTCAGATCCGGCATCGTGTGTGTCACACCATGAGTGACACACATCTGCCGGATCGGCCCTGATGATGGACACTGCAACACTGTCCGAAAAGACAGAAGTAGCGCAACATGGCATAACACCCCCAAAACTAATAACGAAAATCTTAATATTTTACTTAATTTTACATTTAACTTAAAACTCGATAGACAAAGTATGGTAGAGAACATTAAAGATCTTTGGTTCTATTTGAGTAGTGTATACTAAGTATTATAATATTCTGTGCAATTAGAATGCACTCCTTAAATCATATACTATGGTAATAATGTTATGGTGTCCTTGTTGATATCTATCTGTTTTTCTTTTATTTGTCACAAAAATGCCTATTTAAAAAAACATTAAATCTAACTTTAATTTCTAGAAAAAAAGTCACCCCAAAATTGGTAAAAATCAATCGATGTCGAAGCGATTCCATGTGACAAAATCTGAATGGTCGGTCACTTCCCAACCTTCTTTTTTCTGTTTATATTTTCCTATCAACTCCCTTAAGCCTTACAGAAAACCCATTGTCTGTTTCCAATGCACAAATGAATGTAATAAGTGGCAGGTTAGCGGGGACATAGTTAAAGTTCTGTAATTTCTGGAAATTCCCCCTGAGTCCCTTTACTCTCCCGCAGTCAACTGGGGCCGAAGGTAGACCCCAAAATAACTATCCTTCTTATATCTACTTAAATACATGAAATATATTTTTAGTATTTTAGGTATTCCTGCGCAAAGGATTAATACATAATATGCCATTTAAAAAAAATGTGAAAAAATATTTTGTCAAATATAGGTAGGTAATATTCCCTGCAAAAACAAAAATACCAAAAAAAAAAAGATAAAAAAAAAGAAAAAGTGTTTTCTTTGGTTTAAAAGTTTAGAAAAAAAGCGGTCATCAGCCGACCCCCATGGTTACGGACGTCATGTTTGGCATCTTAGCCTGTCGAGAGTTAACAAACTAACTACATACCTAATACCTATATGTAATAGTGTATTTGGTATGTAGTTAGTATGTTAAATATGCCCTAGGCATGCTGTAAGGCTTAGGGGAGTTGAGAGGATAATATTATGTAAACATAGAAGACAGAAAAAGAGGTGGTTGGGAGGTACCCGACTATTCAGATTGGGTTACATCTCTAATAACTAATAACATTTCAAGCTACGCTTTGAACTTTACTTTAAATATTCGACCCTCCAATTATCAAAATATAGCGATTATCGCTTTTGACTATTGTCAAAATCGTATGATTGTCCAGCTTAAGTATCCATTCAGACCTGTGTGCAGTGCAGTCAACCAACGGTCGTTTGACCGCTGAAGCTACGACTCTATAAGCACAGAGTTGTGACTCCTTTAAAGTCACGAACGTTCACTCCCAGCCTTTTCACACAATTCCATTTTAATATGCAGATCACACAGATATACTGGAGCCTGTAGCTAGTGGCTAGTGTCGCTTGCACATTGTAGCGAGAAGCGACTTTACTGAATATTAACGACATTGTTAATGTTTATTCATGTTATGGTAAATCGATGGGAAATTTATGCAAGAACAAATCGATAAGTTTATGCATAACTTAAGACGTTTAGTTCGTGGTGGTTCGATTGCAACTTTAAATTTGCTTTTAATCCTTAAAGCTTCGGAAGAACAGTACTGGCTGGAAACAAATGAGCTTCATTCTGGCATCACAAAATCATTCAATATACCCTTTACACTTTAATTACTGTGTATGGAATAAGTAATAACATATCAAATTTGCATTTGTCATTTGGAATCCTCAATACCAAACTTATATTAACCGAATTGAAAATATTCAAACTAAATTTTTTACCAACTGACGTATCATTTTGAAATCGTCGGTGTAGAAAAATAATGACATAGTTACTGTTTCAGTATGAGATTGTCAACTCCCTTATTGACTCACCAGCCCCATTAAGGGAATGCATTTTGTTGCCGTGAACGCAATACCAGATCGAATACCTGATTTTATACAGGGTGTTAAGGAACGTACTTGACTTACTATAACCAGTGATTCCTGACATTATTTGGAGTAAAAAACGTAAATGAAATTTTGGTCTCCGGTGACATTTTTGATGTTTTTTTTTCTACAAAAACATAAAAAATGGTAGTTGTTGAACAGTTGGAGGCGGGGTAAGGGGTTCGTCGTACACTCGGCTGAGTGACCAGAGACGACATGCGGAAGATTTTTTTTTGTTTGATTTTGAAGAAAAAAATTTTGAAAAAAAAAAAACGTCAAAAAAGTCACCGGAAACCAAAATTTCATTTACATTTTTTACTCCAAATAATGTCAGGAATCACTGGTTAAAGTAAGTCAAGTACGTCCCTTAAAACCCTGTATACAACTAGCTTTTTCCCGCTGCTTCGTTCGCATGGTGTAAGGGGGGTTCCGCCTCCTCCACCTCCCCCCCTCTCCCCCCTCTCCCTCCTTCCCCCCTCCTCCCTACCCCCACCCCCTCCTCCTCCCCTCCCCCTCCCCCACCCCCCTTCCCCCACAGCTCTCCCCCCTCCCCTTCCTCCCCCATCTCTCCCTCCCTCCCGCTTTCCATATATTCAATCCCAGTACATTCAGTTTTTAAACAGCCGCGTGCCACCTTTTACAATTTTTATTCAAATTTCCATTTTTCATGTATATTAAATTTGGTACCTAACATAGGTACCTATTTAAAATATCTAAAATTCTTGATTCGATTCAAACTATTAGGGGAGTACCTACTTTAAATAAATTTATCAACTTAAAGATTTTCAAAAATAGAATTGTTTTGCAAAATGTCATTCTCAAACACGCGAACTGTCAAACTTGCTATAATTGTTATGTTTTCTGAAATTATCCAATTTTCTGCGCAATTTCCCTAATTTTTCTCTCCGTAAGAACCACCTTCAAGGAATATTATAAAAAAAGAATTAGCGAAATCGGTTCAGCTGCTCTCGAGATTTGCGCTTAGCAACACATTTAGCGATTCATTTTTATATATAATAAGATATTTCAAATCAGAATGCGCACAAAACTCTTGGCACGGACGTGTCTGCAAATCTTACAATTCCCTAAGATATATTGAAATTTTCTACTGTACTCTTGAAACTTTTAAAATCAACCGCTTAGTGGCTGAGTTGGCATCGCGTTTGGGTCCTACCCAGGCGTCGCGTGTTAGATTCCTCGACTGCAAATACGCTAATTGTGGTTGTAGTAAGAGATTTTCAAATATTGTCAGGTTATTCGTAACTTGTAAATTTTTCTTTCTATAAAAATGAAAATAAAAACAAAAAAAATTAAACTTAACACCCCCTTAAAGCAGTGGTTCCCGACCTTTTTTTGACCAGGGACCACAATGACATTTATTTGTTCTCACGTGGACCACAAGCCACAAGGTACAATAATGATAAACTGTTAATCGCGTAATTAAACGCGCCCTTCAATTACTATCATTTTGCATTCTATGTGCTCTTCTCGAACTTCTTCAGCTACCTCTCCATCATTAATACCAAAAGGGTTACGAATCAGCTTTTGGATACCTTTCGATTCGATTTAGTAGTAAATTAATAAATTTTTCGTGGATCACATTTTAGATCTCGCGGACCACCAATTGGAAACCACTGCTTTAGAGTTTGTTCGAAGATAATAACTGTAAAATAATGACCTTTTCATGTGCTACCCAACCCTTCTACAAGATGATTCTTAAAATTATTACATTTCACGAAAAAGTTCAAATTGTAAAAAAAATCAACCATTGACCATAGTTGTTCGTGCGAAATGCCTTCATTAAAAATTTTCAGCATTTGCATATCTATCCCGAGGTGCGGTCTCTTATTGAACACCGGATAGAAAACTTATACACTGTACTGTACAGCTTGTACAAGAGCATAGGGTGCCTAGAAACAGCCATTTCAGTAAATTACTGCAGCCAATTTCATTTTGCTTTCATTGAGAGTAACCTCAGAGGTACCAAATCACCTCCTGCTGTAGTGGTGGGAGTACTTAGTGGTTTCATACTACCATACGCTGTCGTAGGGGTTGTTCGTACTTTACGTATAAGGAATACTTTTAATCTGTTCAACGAGAAGAAATCAATTTAGAAAACAAACAACCGTCGAAAATGATATCCGTTATTACCTTTAATGCGCATGATAATTCAGACAATATTTTTATGATGACCTCAGTGACAGTTTGGTAAACTTCTTGGCTTTAGATATAGAGGACCCATAGGAGGCCTCTGTGGTTTAGTATTTACGATCTTTGACTACTAATCTAGAGGTCGCCGGTTCCATTCCCGACACAAGGAATTAAAATTGATTAATTTGTGTTATTTCACAATTTATTCATTCAAAATGATATGCAGTATATTTGTCGCATATTCCAAAGTGGTGGATACTTTCAGTATCACCCTGGTGAAAAACCACCATTCAGAATAGAAACGTTGCTTGTAATAGATTTAGGCGCATTTGATGACCAGAAATGAATAGCCAGATATTTTCCCACCTTTCACTTCCTCATCTCCTTACCCCACCCCACTACCTTCATCCTCATAATATATCCTAATTGGGATTGGGATTGGGACCGGGTGTGAGCGATTGGTTCTCTTGAGGGGCACTAAAATTAAATAAAAAAATTAAAAACAGTATGTACCTAGCACCTTGGTACGTAATGACATTGACTACGTTTTGTGAACAGATTTGAATGGATCTTTGTGACCAGATTTGAATGAACCGTTGTGACCAGTTTTGAAAATATCTTTGTGACCAGATTTGAATGGACCTTTGTGACCAGATTTGAATGGACCATTGTGACCGGATTTGAATAGACCTTTGTGACCTGATTTGAATGGACCGTTGGGACCAGATTTGAATGGACCTTTGTGACCAAATTTGAATGGATCTTTGTGACCAGATTTGAATGGACCGTTGTGACCAGATTTGAATGTATCTTTGTGACCAGATTTGAATGGACCTTTGTGACCAGATTTGGATGGATCTTTGTGACCAGATTTGAATGGACCGTTGTGACCAGATTTGAATGGATGGACACTTTTACCCTTTAATTTATTTTTCCACCCCCGCACTCTTTTCTGCAAGTTCTTGCATTAATCTTCCTTAGGGCAGAGATGCCCATTTATATGTATGTATTGCGTTATCAACTTCACGATAAGACCATATATTCAATATTAAAGTCGGATATGGGTACCGCCGTTCCACGAATCGTTTATTGGATAACCAACCTGCCTTAGGTCGTCCCAAGCGGTTCGCTATGTCTGCTGACTTAGCAGGGATCCCCGGGTTAGTGGGATGAAATTTATTCAGGTCTTTTCGAAAGACGCGTCTGACCACCAACTGCGTAGCAGCCCGGATCAGAAAAGGCTGGTTGAGAGAGAAATTTTGACCTCTCCTGCCGGACTCTCTCGACAGATTGCCTAGTACTGTATTGGGAGGCTGAGATTCATACGTCCGTCACTTCTGGACACATTGACCCCCAGATTAATATCCACCCTTCATATGTTTTTCATTCCCAGAACTTCATATCCTTCCTTTCCCTAAAAAAACCCTCCACACGGCATCCCCAGGGATGACATAGGACCTGCGATTTTTTGTGTGGATTTATATAGGTTTTTTTTCCTCGGGGTCTCCTACTTGTAGTTAATATAAAAAAAATAATTAAAATTGTCAACAACAATATACAAAATTCACACATCGGTGGGTTCGGAAACTGCAAGTTTTCGCTTCAGCACTGAATGCGTACACCATCACGCATCACAAAGATCATCAAATAATCATCCTAACATTATTTTTGACAAGAATGTATTACGAGTATATTCGAGGAACCACTTATCGATAAATAAAACCTTGAAACCTTTTCAGCTGATTTCAGAGAAACTCCGAGTGAACACTGAACGTGTCGTGAACTACTTTATTGACAGCCAAATTTTGAAAATGAAACAAAACAAGGGATGACAGCGCCGGGGCCCTATTGGTTCACGACACTGAAGAGACCAGCTAATAGAAATGTCTTAAGGCCGGTATCAAGTTTTTTTGAAAAAGTAATTCCAAGAATTGGTTTGTACCCTGGATAGCGTCTCAGGATAAAAAGGGTAGTTGCCCGTAATACGGAAAAATAATTAGTTGAAGATATATAATATTGTTAATTCTAAAATTTGAAATATGAGATTGACTATTATGACGGCTTGACAGAAGGTAGCAATAGCGAAATTGGTTAACATGCACGTCCCGGTTAGACGAGAGGTCTGGGTTGTCCCAGTCCCAGTTGCGACTATTGTCTTTTTTTTTGTTCTGTATCTGGTTCTCTTTCATATTTTCGATTTGATTATTATTATTATCTTCTTCTTCAACGATATATTACGTTGATGGAAATAACCTTCAAAAGTTATAAAAGATAGTTTTTCTTATAAAAAATTGAATCAATATGAACCCGCTTTTTGCGTCGCTAGGTCCACTGTAAATTGGCGACTACCATTTTCCATGAAATCAGTTTAGATCACGCTTCTAGAAATAGTCTGTTCAGTTGTTGACAATATCCCCCATAATCAAATCAGGAAAGGGAGAAAAATAGTGAAATCGCTAGGCTGCTCGATGTGTGACAGGATTTAACAGTAAAAGGTAGTTCTGACATATTTATTGATGGTTATTCTATGGAATCCCCGTATTTTATCCTAAAAATAATAGTATTTTTTCATAAAATATTCCTTGCAATGATGTTATGATTTAAGATCAGTGCAAATGTGGCAGGACATCTTGTAATGCTTGTTTTGACTCCTAATCTCAGATACATAATGATTAAGATCACATAAAATATAAATGAAAGTGTCATTCAAGTTTTTTTTTTTTTTTTGAAAATTTATATTTATGGTTTTGACTCTTGGAAAAACCAATCTTAAACCGCAGGGCATATTTAATCTCAATTAAATATTAGAGAACTAAATTATAAGAAAGTCACCAAAATTAATTTACAAAATTACATCTATACTAAGTTGGTAGGAAACATAATATATGTAGATTGAATTGAATGTTCTTATTTAATCTTTGATATGCTTAGTGACCAGCTCAGGTATGGAGGCTCCATCGAAGTCAGGGTAAAGTTAGCCTCCCAAAAACTTTGGCGTACTGTACAGGGCCCGCAGATACTTTAATAGTACACAACTGGTAACCCTGTACAAATCACAAGTGCGCCTCACGGTTGAATTTGGCAGCCACATCTGGTCTGGAGCTCCAAAATACCTGAAAAATACCCTCGACTCTGTGCAGAAACGGGCGGTCCGCTTAATAGATTCTCCCATCTTAACAGACGGATTGCAATCTTTAGAGCACAGGCGTCGGGTGGGAATGCTATCCTTGTTCTACTGGTATCACAATGGAAGATGCTCCGAAGAACTAGCGTCATTTATCCCTTCGACACCGGTGCATAGTCGGGAAACAAGCCAAACGCGTGCCCAACATTTGTACACGGTTGACATTTGTCACATGAGAACCTGTCGTTTCTTCGACTCGTTCTTGTGTTCAACAGCTCGGCTGTGGAATGATTTGCCGGCCTCTGTGTTTCCTCCTTCCTACAACATGGATCTCTTCATTTCTCAAATCTCTTCATTCCTTCCTCTCCTCAAAAAGACCCTACACACAGCATCCCAGATGACATAGGCCCTGACGGAAATTATTTTCCTCAGGGCCTCCTATGTGGAATTAATGTAACAACAAAAAAAGTTGTTCTAAACATAAAAGTAAAAACGAATTAAAAATAAGGTAAACCAAAAGTAAAACCTGATTATTGTAAAAACATGTTGATGGTTGAATGGATCCTACAAGTTCATCTTCCGTTCGCCATCTTCTTCTTTGGAAAGTTATTTATTTTTAGAGCTTAGTATAAAATCATGAATCTAAAATTATTAACAAGGACGACCCATAAATTCAATCGGTTTCATCAAATTTTCGTAATACGGCGGTTTTCCAAGTAGGATGAAATTAGATTGAATGCGATTGATTCTGTTTCACACAGTGAGGCAGGCATTGTCTATGGAGCTTCATCGACAGTCATCCAAAGGAAGACCGAAGAACTCCTGGACGACTCAATGTTCCAAAATTCTTCGGAGAAACGGCCTGGATGAAGGCGATACTTAGTACAGAAGATTTTACAACCTGAGAACGAGAAGAGCCGACCCCAACAGCCTACCTAGGCAATGAGTTGGGACAGCGCAAAGGAAGAAGAGCGATTGGTTCTGTTACCTATGAATAGAAAGCTAACTAAAGCTCGCTAGAACGTAACATGAGCATTTTATTTTTAATGAACCACCTCACCAGTGGCGTCCGCTGACCTGAAAAAGTGGTGGTTCACTGATTTTTTTTTTTTTTTTACATGAATACCGCACAAGAGTCCCAACAGCTCACGTCTGGAGCCAGTGGGACTATGGCATCCCCAATTGGGGTATGTTGTGAGGCTGACAGTAGTGGGGAGGGGAAGGAGATAGGGAAGAGGAAGGTGAAGAAGTACCTGGCTATTCAGATCTGGTCACCAAACACGGCTAATTTCAAGCAACGTTTCAATTCTGAATGGTGGTCTCACACCAGGGTGATACTGAGAGTATCTTCCACTCTGGAACGTGCAGCAAATATACTATATTATTTTTTTAAATGAATAATTGTGAAATAACACAAATTAATCAAATAAAATTTATTTTCCACGCCGGGATTCGATCCCGCGACCTTCGGAGTGCCAGTCAAGAACTTTACCACTGGACTACGCCGGCCGTCAATATGATTATCCGTAACCATGAGATAACGATTACCTACTAAGCAACATTAGGTAAAAATGATTCCACTTATCTTATTTGGAGAGAAGGTCTATTTTAAGCTGATTTCGAAGTGCGAAAACTTCTACATATCGCTTTTTAATTAAAATTTTAATTTTTTTGAACACATCTTTTTTCTGTACTAAGAAAATAAAAACACAATACAATTTTTTCGTAAATAAATCTTAAATTTCAACCCAAAATACTCTTGTTTTGTTTAATTTATTTTATTTTGTATTTCATAAAATAAAATAAATTTGAAAGTAGTGTAAGAAGAATATATGACGCAAATGTGAATGGTAGAAGAAGTCGGGGACGCCCGTACGGGCAAGTGAATCAGATACTTGAGTCCAGCTATGTCGAAAGTCGGAATAATAGAAGAGAATGTATGAGACAATGTATGAATGTGAGTGAGGCAAAGAGTGTGTGCCAAGACCGAGTTATTTGGTGGTACGTCCTCTCTGCCTACCCCTGCGGGGAAACGGCGTGATGGTTGGTTAGCTAGTTTTATATTTCATTATAAACAGGATACAAACAGTATTTATAAACAATGTATAAACAGCACGAGGGCAAAATTGTCAAAGTTATAAATAAAAAAAATTGATCTGCGTTTTATAATTTAAAACACCAATCAATAAAAAAAGCAAAAATATATAAAATTTATGTATTTGCTGTACCTTTTGATTAAAAAAATAATTATTCAGTTTGGTTAAGTATTTTAGCCTTAAATCCAAATTTAAGTTTGTGTGATAAAGGCCGCCGGGTGACACACCAATATAGCTTAATTTTTCATACATGTGGCCGGGGCGTTGCGCGATGGCGATGTTTGGGATATTCGATACAAAAACATAATTCGTTCCGCTTGCAATCGGCCTGCACACCGGAACAGGGTAACTTCGCGCGGAACTTTGAGAATTTGCTCTCCCTGATTCATATTATATTAGGCATTATATTGGTAGGTGATATTTTTAATGAGATTCATAGATTTTATATTTTTCGGTAAGATATTATAAAGTAATTTTAGACGATATAATTTACCAGTGCTGCACACGAACACACTGTGCAACCAGCCGCCCTTGCACCTTACTGGGCTGAGCATATTCTAAGGTGGCAGAAATGTAATCCGAAATTATTTTCTTAAAGGAAATGAGAATAAAATATTAAATGAAAAAAAAATTAATAGATTAATACTCGTAGAAATTAAAGAAATAAACAGATAACAAATGGGAGAAATAGAAAAGAAATGAAATATGTAAACAAACAAAAGAAACGAATAGAGAAAAACACAGGCGGGGAGTGAGCCATAATATTGTAGAAGTCTTCTGTCCGCAGTAAACAATGCCTTTTTTCACTAATCATGTGTGAAATTTGCGTTTTAGATGAACATTTTTGTCAAGTTTTTTTTTGTTTTTAATGTATTTTTCAATTAAATTTAAAATTTTGGACCTTTCTCGTATTTGTCTTCAGAGTCAAGTGTTGATGTTTTTGTCTTGTTTCGTAATTGTGCAGTGCAGTATGATGGTTTAGTTTGTCTTTTTGATAATTTATAAATATGATTTTTATGTATAGTTGTTCAATATGTATAGTTGTTCATTATGTATTATGTATAGTTTGTTCAGTACAACGAAGTCTTTAATTAAGGCTTTTTGCGCTTTGCCGAGAGGGTCCATATTAAAGCAAAACACCTATACAATATTTATATTTATATTTATATGTTAAATCTCTGGTTTCACAATAAATGGTCTACCATTAGGTTAATTATGTGACACGTCTAGTTTTGGACTGAAGTTTTATCTTCCTTTTCTTCTTCTCCTTGTGTTGAATTTTCCCAATGGAAGTTGGCTATCATCACTTACGCATACTACAGCCTGAAAAACTTCTCTCGCATTAGTCGTAGAAGTTAATATATATATTTTGAAGCACCGTACGTCAAGACTTCCACTTAATTAACCTTTTACAATGTTAAATAGTTAATTGCATATACCAAAATAATGTTTAATTAGATCCAGAACAATTCCCAATGTCACAAGCATTTTTTTCTTTTAAATAAGTTACACTTTCAGTTCACCACATTTGAGTCATACCTATTTTTTACGTGTCAGTATTTTGTTTAGTGTCACACAGAATAATGGATAAAAGGCAAAAAAACCATTTATATTGTTCCGCAATTTATTTTAAAAGCTTTATAATAAAACTATCAATCAAACAGCGTATTTAGAATTCCACTTCAAATCAGAAACATTCATGAGATTCGATTCAAATATCCATCACGTGTTTGACGTCACAAACTTCGAGAAACAACCTCCTGAAAGCTGTACGAACAACAACAAAGTCTTTGAAAGAATTCTCCAGTCACGCCTCTAGTCTTATATATCTATAACAATATCTAGTTTTGGGGGAAGCGCGTCTGTTCAGTACGCGTAAAATAGTAGTAAGGGGTAAATTGAAAACTATTTCTTCAGCGCTATTAATCTTCGAGGGTGTGAAGTAAAGATAGGGAGAGTCGAGTCAGTGGGTTTTCCTGGTAGTACATTTCAGGTTCTATTAGTAGAGTAATGAGTCGATTGTACCTAAAGACTTGTGAAATTTTTATTTAATTTTATATTATAGAAACAAAACAGCACATTGGTTAAAATGATGAAACAATATGCAGATATAAAATGTTTGAAAGTGGGTATCTATGACGTCATGTTTCCTTATTATATCTTATAACCCCTAATGCCGTGGGAATGTTTTGTAAGGTCGTGATATATTCCAGCATCGCACTAAATTCCAAATAAATATAATAATTCAAAATGATAATACATTTTTAAAAATGGTTTACCCTAAGTTTTTGTAATTAAAATTAATAACAACTAAAAAATATGTATAGATACAAACATATTTTATTAGACAAATGAATCATAAACGTTGAAGTTACCTCACTTTTTGTTGTTTCATGCAAAAATAATTAATGTAAAATTCTTAAAGTTTCATCAATTTATTTCAAATTGCGATTGGAAAGTTTGGTTTCATGAAAGTTTACTTTATTTTAAAATAAAGCGTAGTGCTTTCTCTTTCTAAAACCGTTAAGGTCATATTTCTAACCATAATTGTAATGGAGGCACAAAGATTTCCATGAGACCTATATGAGTTGTTTTCAAAAGCGGGTGTTAAAATAATTACCGGGCGGCGAGTGTAGTGTACATGTGCGAATTAATGTGTAAGTGCGTGTGCACGCTTTCTTTACATTAGCTTTACACAGGAGGCCCTGAGGAAAATAATTTCCCTCAGGGCCTATGTCATCTTACTGGATGCAACTTGGAGGTTTTTGAAAGGAAAGAAAGGTGAGGAAGTTCTGGGATGGAAATAGGTATGAGGGGTGGGTAGGAATCTGGGGGTCAGTGTCAGTGTCAGTCAGTCCAGGACGTATGAAGCCATTCATCCAACTGCGATGCAGGGCGGAGGGTCGAGAATTTTAGCTGGAGAGGATAAAAGACCTCCCTCAACCAGTCTCTTTCGATCCTGCCCGCCACGCACCAGGTGGGCAAATACATCGGCCAAGGCCTGGACAAACCTCACCCCCAACCCGGGCACCCCTGCTAAATCACCACACGTAGCGAATCACTTGGGGTGACCTATGCAGAGGTGTTGGTTACCCAATAAATGGTTCCATGCCCGCCTTCCAAAATAAGGAATAAATGCATACGCATTAAAAATTTATATATCACTAGCTGGTCCCGGCATGCGTTGCTATGCCATTTAATAAAGAAATTGTTTCTCCCTGAGTGTCCTTTCCCATTCGTCCCGCTTTCCTTCCGCCTCCCCTTCTTCTCCTGCGTCCTCTTCCCCTCTCGCGTTCCCACTCCGTCACCTCCACCTTCCCTCTCCCCACTCCATCCCCCCCCCCTTCCCCCGTCACGCGAACCCTTCCATCTTCCCCGTCTTCCCTCTTCCCTTTCCCGCTCCCTCTTCCCGCCTACCCTCCTCACGCGTTCCATATGTTCAATCCCAGTACATTCAGTTTTTAAATAGCTCGCGTGCCACCTTTTACAATTTTTATTCAATATTAAATATGGTACCTAACATTATATAAAATATCTAAAATTCTTGATTCGATTCAAACTATTAGGGGAGCACCTACTTTAAATAAATTTATCAACTTAAAGATTTTCAAAAATAGAATCCTGATTTAACAATCATTGTTTTGCAAAATGTCATTCTCAAACACGCGAACTGTCGTGCGATAGTCGTTAGGTTTTCTGAAATTATCCAATTTTTTGCGCAATTTTCTTAATTTTTCTCTCCGTAAGAACCATCCTCGTACTTCAAGGAACATTCTAAAAAAAGAATTAGCGAAATCGGTTCAGCTGCTCTCGAGATTTGCGCTTAGCAACACATTCAGCGATTCATTTTTTATATATAAAAGATTGACATGATGATCGTTTTAAATTTGGACTCCGAATCTGAATTCACTCATACTCGGCCGGTATTGCTGAGTAACCACTAGTTTATCTAGAAACTTCTGTTAGTAATATTCTTGGAATAGATGTTTTCGGCATCAATCGTACGGCAATATCTAGTTGTTTTGCTCCAAGATACCATTCACACTGCAGATGGCATATAATGCACATTGCAGATGCCCCCAGCCCGTATATATATTATGTAATCATCTGCAGCTGCATTTCCTTACAATTCTGGCGAGACAATGCAATTCGTGACATTGATGGAAAGTCTCTGAATGCAGTGCTTTCTGTGATTAAGGTACCTTCGCGAAATTAAGGCCATATATGTACCTACCTAACAGATCTTTTATTTTAAGATTCATATTTTCAGATATTTTTGACATTCTGGACGACTGTTAGTGACAATTGGTGTAAGTCAGTGAGGCAAGGAACTGGCATGAAAGTCGACTGAATGCTGAAGAAATGAGATCTCTGAGGCTTGTGTGTGCTAAAAAACTGGATATTCGCAAAGAATGCGAGGCTGCCTCGGGAACCATTTATTGGAAAATCAACACCCCTGCGATAGGTCACCTCAAGTGGTTCGTTACGTTTAGCGACTTAGCAGGAGTGCCCGGGTTCATGTGGTGAGGTTTGTCCAGGTCTTGGCGGCCAATACGTTTGTTCACCTACCAGATCGGGAAAGATTGGGAGAAAGAAAGGGAGACCTAACCTGGGCCTCTCCAGCCGGACTCTCTTGACCCATTGCCTTAAATTAAACTGAGAAGACTCTCAACAGCCGAATGGGGATTGCGCTCTCCGGCGATTCGCCTGCTGTACAGAGGGGTATATGTGTCGCAAGTATCATATGCTGCCTCTGTGTGGGAGCATCGCTTGGATAACGTCTTGATAAACTCTGCTCTTAAACGGGGTCAGCGGACTCCCCTGTTGGCGCTCTTGGGCGCTTATAGGACTGTGGCCTCAGATGCACTACCGGTTCTGGCCGGCATTCTGCCGATTGACCTTGAAATTAGGGAAATATTGACCAAAAAGGAACTTATTAGAGGCAGGGCTGCTGTCCACCTGGGAGTCGAGCTGACACCGGGAGGAGTCGTGGCCCTCCCTGACTTTCTCCTTCTTCCCTTCAGTTAAATTCAGAATGGAAGGGGCATACATTAAACTAGACCACTATGTGACGCAGATGCTTTCTGGGCATGGGGAATTCAGGGGTCGGCTTCATAGCTTGACCCTCTCTCCTCACCCAAACTGCGCATGTGGTGATACTAATCAGGACGCCAGGCACATTCTGTGGCACTGCGAGTTGATGAAGGAAGCACGAGAGGAAATGTTGGATGGCTTGCGCGGAATAACAAGACCAGCGTGGAATGCTGACCTTGTGTCGAACAAAGAGAATTTTGAATGCTTGAAAAAGTTTGTCAAGTCCTGGGTAGAGAGATGGCCTGTACTTAGAGTCGCCGACCTAGATTAAATTCATCTTTGTTTCAGGTGCCACACGTATTGCTCCCGTCTTCTTCTTCGGTCCTCCTCTATTACTCTTTATTTAGTGAATATGCTTTGAACTATCTATAATATAACTTATGTGACCTATAAAATACTGATAACATCTGTCTATTTTTTTTTCTTCTGATCTCTGCTAACAATGATTTATGTTTTTACCTCGACAGGTCATGTTGGTGTTGGTGATCGATATTAGTGATGACACTAATGCTCGATATATTATCACTCTGAACTGATTCTGTAATTATGTTTCACATGTATAAATGCTCTTATTATTTTCTATTTTTCTGTATTAGTTTTGGTTTCCATTCTTTGGTGGCGCAACTGAACTGAACATGTTATGTATCGTCATTCCCCCATAGAAAGGGGGTGGGATAGACCCTGTCCATGCACATTGCCAGACGAACACACACCAGAGTGGTCTTCCCGCGATCCGCCCGCGCCTCCCCCATCGTCATGCGTAGGCCTGAGGCGTAACCGTGCGGTCTCGATGTCCTTCCGTCCCCCCTCCGGTAACCCGACGCTCATCTTTTCCTCAAGGTCTTCAAAATCTTCCCCTTCTCTCCCAAGTGCATTTCTTCGAGGCAAAATCGGGGAACCGGCTAAAGGGCGCGGACTTCGAGCATCGTCTGCGGTTGGGCCGATAGCTATACGTATTCTCATTGGGACTGCCCGGTGGTCAATGGGATACTTTCTCTGGCTCTTCTTTTTATATATTTTATTTTCTTTCCGCTATTATAGTAATTACTTACATTATAACATAATCATATAACTGTTTTTTCCTCATTACTTATTTTATTTACAGAAGGTTTCTTCGACTGGTCTAGCCGCTATTTTTATTTTTCTTTTACTAACACTGTTTTCTCTTATTGATGTTACCTTTTTCAGAAGAATTATTCCACGGGTTGCTACTTCTATTTATCTTTTGTATAATTTTAATGTAAGTACTTGCATACTGCTTACTAACCCCGTATGCATGGACATTGGAGGGTCTAGAGTCGTTCAAATAAATGTAGCTTCGTTCAAAAAAAAGTAGAGTCTTGAGGTGTGCGGTGAAGGAGGAAACCATATGTTTCCTTATAACGCCGTTGGGAAAGTGGTGGGTCCCCTCCAATGACCCATTGCCTTGCACCACAGTACGAGGGGTAAATTCATACGTCCGTCACTCCTAGATGCACTGACCCCCAGATTCCTACCTACCCCTCATACCTTTATCCTTCCCAGAACTTCCTCTCATTCCTTTCCCAAAAAAGACTCTCCTCACAGCATCCCCAAGGATGACATAGGCCCTGAGGGAAGTTTTTTTTCCTCAGGGCCTCCTGCGTTGGGCTAATGTAAAAAAAGCGAGAAGACGAAGATGAAGAAAGGGACGCTTAGATAGTTTGGGCAAGTGGAGTGAATAAAAAAAAATAGTTTAGAGGGATTATATTAAGACGCGAATGTGAATGGTAGAAGAAGTCGGGGGGACGCTCGAGACAGACATGATGTCACGATCAGGCGAACCAACTACTGAAAGGGTGCTGTCAAGAGTCAAAATAGCAGAAGGGTATGAAACGATGTATGAATGTAAATAAAGCAGGGAGTAAGACCGAGTTTTTTGGCGGTCCATACTCTCTGCCAACCCCAGCGGGGAAACTGTGTGGTGGTTAGTTATAGTACGCATGCATTTAATTTTTTTTTACATGAGTACCGCACAAGAGTCCCAACTGCTCCACTCAGTATCTTCCACTCTGGAACGTGCCGCAAATATAGATACTATATATTATTTTAAATTAATAAATTGTGAATAACACAAATTAACCAAATTAAATTTATTTGCCACGCCGGGATTCGATCCCGCGACCTTCGGAGTGCTAGTCAAGAGCCTTCCCGCTGGACTACTGGTAAGTTAGTTATTTAAAGAATTGACATAGATTAAAGATGCTGACATCGCACATCCCTAGAAAAGCGTTGTAAGTAAAAAAAAGTTAATTTTACAAGAGAGAAAAACAAATGAATGAATTATGAACAAGCGGTCCCCTTTGAAAAGAGACATCTTGCAGAGATGAGGTGATCTCTATAACTTAAATATGTGTTTTGTGGGGCATAGATTATCACAATCACTTTACTTTTCAGGAGTATAACGTAAAATAGATATTTTTTTTCAACTTATTACTTAACTTTTCTACGAGATGTGCAATATACTTTTTATCATAATAGGTGAAAGGTCTCTCTTATGTCAGAATGTGACCTTTGCAAATTCCCGGATGCCTTTTTGCTTATGACGGCAGTATTAATATCTTGGGGTAGAACACTCGAATGAAGGAGCTCGGAGATAGCTAATAAAGGATGATGACTCAACATTATTAGAACATGATTGATGAAAACTGGAAGATGTTTTGTTGTCATAAATTTAATTAAGATTGATCTAATGGCAGTCAAAAGAAACATTACAAATTTTAGTGGCTGAAAAGCCCAAGGGGCTATTTTGTCAAAAATCAATCGCTGATGACATGTTTGGACGTGGTTGCTTTCCCAAATTAATTAAATACGTTCTAAATTAAAATTATTTCGTAAATTATATCCCAACTTCTCAACGGTCTTTACCTCTAAGGCATAGACATTAAAAATGGACCATTGGCAGACTGCCCGGAATTTTTATAAACAACTACAGTAAATATATATGTCTTCAGGTTTGCATAATCTACAAAAAAAAATCATTAACAGAAGGATCGTTTCCTCTCAAATGGAAATCAGTAGTTATTACGCCAATCTTTAAGACTGGTGATAAACATAACGTTAAAAACTACCGTCCGATTTCCCAACTTCCTACTCTAAGCAACGAAAACGGAGGTCCGGTTTTAAATCCCGGCATGGGCAAATCAATTTTATTTGATTAATTTGTTTTATTTCACAATTAATCTTTTTTTAAATTAACTCCACACAGGAGGCCCCGATGAAAATAATTTCCCTCAGGGCCTATGTCATCTGAGATGCTGTGTGGAGGGTCTTTTTGAGTAGAGGAAGGAATGAACATTGGTCTTGAAGAGACCCATGTTATAGGAAGGAGGAAACACAGAGTCCGGCAAATCGTTCCACAGCCGAGCTATTGAATAAAAGAACGAGTCGAAGAAGCGACCCATTCTCAAGTGACAAATGTCAATCGTGTAGGTACATATGTTGGGCATGCGTCTGGCGTGTATCCCGACTATGAACCGGTACCGAAGGGATCAATGACGCTAGTCCCTCGGAGCATCTTCCATTGAAATACCGGTAGAACATGGATAGCATTCCCACCCGACGCCTGAGCTCTTAATATTGCAATCCGTTTGTTAAACTAGGAGAATCTGTCAGATGGACCGCACGTTTCTGCACAGAGTCGAGGGTTTTTTTTTCAGGTATTTTGGGGGATCCAGACCAGAGGTGGCTGCCAAATTCCGTGGGACGCACTTGTGATTTGTACAGAGTTAGCAGTTGTGTACTATTAATTAAAAATACATAATATTAATTAAATTATTACTGCTATTTTAAAAATAATAAACAGTAGGTATATTTACACCACGTTCCAGAATTGTAGAGATACAAGGTGGGGCAAAAGTAATCATCCGATTTTTTTTGCTGTAATTTTTTTATTAAATGAAAAACTTTGGTTCTGGTTGTGAAATTTGTTAATTTAATCCATTAAAATTTATTCCATCGTGTCGAGAAAATGATATCGGCCAAGTGACTGCCGCCAGAGTTGATGACCATACGGGCCCGTTTTATGGCATTTTCCATCACTCTTGCCAGAACTTTGGGCGACAGGTTCTCGAATTCTTGGCGAATATTCTCTTTAAGGGCTTCGAGAGTCTGAGACTTGATGACGTAAACCCGCGACTTAAAAAAAAACATAAAAAGAAGTCTGGAACGGTTAAATAGGGTGATCTGGCCGGCCAGTGCAAATCACCAAAACGAGAGATTAGGCGACCCGGAAATTCTTCCTTCAGAATATCGGTTGTGGCTCGTGCAGTGTACGCCGTTGCACCGTCCTGTTGTAACCACATATTCTCCAGTCCCAATCCATCCAATTGAGGAAGAAAAAAAATCGGTAATCATGGCTCTGTAGCGCGCGCCGTCCACAGTCGTCGTTTGGCCCGCGGCGTTCTAAAAAAAAATGGCCCGATGACTCCTCCAGCGTAAACAGCACACCACGCAGTAACTTTGAGTGGGTGTAATGGCTCTTCGTGGGTGATACTCGAATTTTTGGTGCCTTGGAAATGATTATTTTGTTTATTCACGTAACCGCTATTATGGAAATGGGCTTCATCGTTCATGACAATTTTCGATGAAAAATCGTCCACCTTTTCGTTGAGATTCAGGATGACTTGAGGGTAGGATATCCGCGTTTGGCGGTCAACAGCTAACAGCTGATGCACTGTCTGCGCTTTGTAAGGGAACATCTTCAATTCTTTCACCAAAATTCTGCGTAGGGACCACCGGCTAATGTCCAATTGCGTGGCACGTCGTCTGGTCGATGTTCCGGGCTCATGTTACAACAGCAGCGATATTCTCAGCAGAACGGCTACTCCGGGGCAGGCCAGCCTTGGGAACATCTCGTGTTGTCCCAGTCTCTTCAAGGCGAGTGGCCAAACGCCGCAGTGTTTGTCCAGTTGGTGTCGGACGGCCAGGAAATCTGCGACGAAATTCACGCTGCGCCAACACAAACGACGAATTGTTGCGCAAAATATGGGACCAATTATTCCGCTTTCTTGCGGAGTAAAGCGATTCATGACTTGCCGATTTGTATTTTGCGTTTGTTTACTTCACAAATGTCAAAACCGAATTGACATTTGTCCCAATTTGCAAAAGTTATAGCGTTTTCCAATAGGATGATTACTTTTGCCCCACCTCGTACTTTCAATATCGCCCGGTTGAAAGACCACCATTCAGAAATGAAATGTTGCTTTAAATGGCCTTAGCCGTGGTTGTGACTAGATATTTAAAGTCTAGTACTTTACCGCATTCCTCTTTCCCATTTCCTTCTGCTCCCCACTACCTTCAGCTTCACAGTATGCACGAATTGGGGCTACCATAGTCTAACTGGATCTACACGGTTGAGAGCATATAGGACTCTGTGCAATAAGATAGTTGGCACGACAATAATTGTGCTTCAACAAGAACCATATATTTTATATGCATCGCCAGTAAATTGAATATACCTAAATGAGGCTCTGTTAGTGCCATTGACTGAGGGGGTAGTTGTGTGGGAGACGAGAGGGGTACGTAGCGCTCTAGCTGTAGGCTCTACGCTCCACGTGGAGGGGAGAGAGGATTAGGTTCCGATAGCTTCATTAAAAAGCATTGCATGTAGGCATAGGGGTGGAGAGGAACTGCCATGTAAACTAAATAGGTCGGGGTTATCGCGGAACGGCGCAAATGAAATAGGTCAGATGTCGCGGAACGGTGGGAATGAAATAGGTCGGGTATTGTGGAACAAGCGGAATTTAAGGGGTCAGGTTTTGCTAAACAGTTTAATTTTGCAATGTGTTGTGTAACAATTTATTTATCTATAAAAAGTATATTTAGATTGGGTTTATTTGATACCTGTCTCACTAGGATATACCCGAGTCGAGACAGGCGTAGAAGTATAGAAATGAATGTGGTTATGAGAATATTTAAGGTAAAATACATATTACTTTGAACAGAAAAGTGATTGGAAGAGTGGGTAATTTTTTTAAAGAGAGTTATCTTATAATTGTTGGAGGAGATGAAGTAAAGAAGTAAATTCTACCTAATTTATTTATGGAGTTAAATTTGACAGGATTCTATTATTTTCATTTATTTTATTTGGGTTAGGTCGTATATGAATAGTTATTTCTGTGTATGTATGATATATTTAGAGATGTTTGTAATAGTGTGGCGTCCAATACTTACGATCCATTTCTTTATATCTTGTTTGAATTTCGTCAAGGAGTCAGTTTGTCTGATCGTAGCAAGTAGTGTATTGTATGGTTTGCAAGTGTCTTTGTCCAAAGGCAGTTTTGTAAAAAGGAGTTTGGAGAAGTTCATTGTTTTTGACTCGGGTATTGTGTGTTGTTTGTGTAGCTTTGTATAGTGTTTTATTGTTTTTATGTAAATTAACTAAGATGGATCTTGAGTAGAGCTGCTTTATTTCTATAACTTTGAAGGTATTGAAGATCGTATCAGTGCTGGTAGTAAGCGGCAGTTTGAGAATTATATTTTGACTTTTAATGAATCAGATGTCGCACAACATTTGAAACTCAATAAATCAACCACATGAATCTCAACCGCACGACCACCGAGATTGAAGATGCTTAAATTGAAGCGAGAATTATTATGCATCAAAAAATATATTATTTCTTGATATTATAATGGAAGGTAAATTTTTCCTAATATATTATAATAAAACTAATATAAAACTTTTGGAATAAAGTTTTATTATAACGTATTATAATGGAATTCCACCATGAATTATCACTCTCAAAAATAGAAATATTAAAAAAAAAATCCAACCTTGAAAAACTTTATTCGTGAATAATTCAACCACTCGGGTTACTGTCACCAAAAGATTTCACCTCATAAAACTCATTCTATCTCTTGGTTAGTTTTACATTTTAAATTGATTTGGTAACACAAAACACCAAGCCTTGATTTGCTTTTAAAAATCTACGATAGACGCTCCCGTATAATTTGATAAATTCTATAAAGAAAAAAACATTCAAACAGTTCCCCGGATAATGTTGGTCAATTTCTGTATAAAATTACTTTTGTATACTTAAAACGAAAAAAAAGAGTGACAATAATCTTTATTATATTAATTGTGTTTTTCTAATAATTACTTGTGTTTTATAGCACATAAAGTGGTAAATTATATTTATAAGAAAAAATCGGGGACTTAACTATATATGGTTGCGTTCCAAATGTTTATATTTTTAATTGCAAATGTCCGTTTGTTAAATAAAAAAATGCGAAATCTACTTTTTAAATTCTAAACAGTATTTCATATTGGGATACGTTCAAAATCAGTGGATGATTTTGTACAGACATGAAGGGCTCTTTCATTGTATTAATAATTTTATATATAAATAAATAAATCTAGTGACGTCACTACATGAAAATGTCCCGTCTCCAAAAATGTTCCTATTAATTTTGTAAAATTCCACACTGATTTATTTTTTTTATATGGCATCACTTTGATTTCAGGCCAATTTTTGAATTCGTTCACTAGATTTATTGTTTGTTCTCTGAGAACTTATCATTTGGTTTGACTTTTTGACAGATGTTCTGAAGAGATCCCCGTACATTTTAGAAGTCGGTACGTGTTTTAGAGGTATAATGGTTATGGTGCCGATTTTAACAAAATAAATTTTATAATATTCTTATTATTATTATAATTTACAAGTACAAGTATATTACATTGGATTTAGTGATATAAACGTTGTACATTATAATGATTTATGATCAATAAGATGGATCAAGGAAAAAAATATTTATGAGATGTAATATTTTTGGTATGCCTCGTTATTCTCCTGTGCCATTCGTGTGGAAAACGTTTTTTTTTTTTTAAATGATTTTCGACTATGTAATTATCGTTTTTTTCGCACCTATAAAATTAAGTCCCGTCTTTCCGGTTTATAAAAAATGGTCTGATTTTTCGGATTGAAATTTTCAAAAAATCCCCAGGGTTTCAAAAATACGATTAAAAAAAAATACAGAATGTCTTAGAATATTTGTCTACACCGGAATTTTTTTTTTTAAATGTGATGCAAGTGGCCTATTGGGGTGTGTTGTAAGGCAATACTGAGAGTATCTTGCACTCTGAAACATGCCGCCAATATACATTATATTATTATTTTTAATTAATCAATTGCGAAAAAACACTAATAAAGTAAGATTTGAACCTGCATACCTCCGGATACATAGTAGAGAGCCTTAACCCCCGATCACGGAGACCATCAGAATGTATGATTATCTAATGTAAATATACTCACGGAGGGCCAACATTTCTCCCTAACTAGAATACCTCGACGACTTTGACGACCTCCGTAGTCCAGTGGCTAAGACTCTCGACTCACATTCCGGAGGTCGCGGGTTCGAACCCGGCATGCGCAAATAAATTTTATTTGATTAATTTGTGTTATTTCACAATTAATTCATTTAAAATAATATATAGTATATTTGCGGCATGTTCCAGAGTGGAAGATACTATTAGTATCGCCCTGGTGTAAGACCACCATTCAGAATTGAAACGTTGCTTGAAAATGGCTTTAGCCGTGTTTAGTGACCAGATCTGAATAGCCAGGTACTTCCCAACCTTCCTCTTCCCCACCTCCTTCCCCTCCCCATTACCTTCAGCCTCACAACATACCCCAATTGGGGATGCCATAGTCTCACTGGCTCCAGACGGGAGCAGTTGAGATTCTTGTGCGGTATACACTGTAAAAAAAAAAAAAAAAAAAAAAAATACCATTCTGTGAATACACACAATCACAACTGCATATCAATGCACACTATCTCATGCATAAACTCGTCAAGCCGAAGGCTAACATTGTTCTCTGCTAATTTGTGCTCTTCCCGCTTCCATTATGTACCAAATAATCAGTCGCTCCCGGTTTCAGACTAAATGTCACTATTGAAGTTCCATAGATATTCTAATATCAATGTAATTTCAGAGCCGGCAACGCGGGCGTTGATTTTATTTTCATTTATGTAAATAGTTTTCATTTTTGTTTTGAAAAGTTTTATTTTTCGAAGTACATTTGTTACTTTTAATTTAAAATTTTTTTGCGACCGGTTTCGACACGTCCGTATCATTAACGAGCAAACTTAAAACTACGTTAATGATACGGACGTGTCGAAACCGGTAGCAAAAAAATTTAAAATTAAAAGTAACAAATGTACATCGAAAAATAAAACTTTTCAAAACAAAAATGTCTAGAAATTGTTACATAGTCAGTGCCCAAGAAATAGAAAAAATAAATAGTTTTCTTTTACCCACCTCACTAGACAGGGTCTCTTCTGAGGCGGGTAAATAACATATTATATTTATTAAAAAGATAAGTATCAACAAAGATATTTATGTATGTAAAAAAATAAAAATATTTATATATATAAAAAGATACACATACATGCACTAAGTATTTCCATAAAAAGGTTACATGCGTAATAAAAGATTACACATGGAGATAAGAAAATGTAAATACAGTAATACATGATTATGCGTATAATTAATGTTATTTGCATATTTTATTATATTTGAATGTTATAATATATAATTTAGTGAGAAATTATATGAAAAAATATTTATTGATAATAAACGCTAAAATAATAAATGTTCTAGTTTAGGGTCACTTTGAATGATAACGCATTTTATTAGAATCTGCATTTTTATTTTTTTACCTTAACTCCACACAGGAGGCCCTGAGGAAAATAATTTCCCTCAGGGCCTATGTCATCTGGGATGCTGTGTGGAGGGTCTTTTTGAGGAGAGGAAGGAATGAACATTGGTCTCGAAGAGACCCATGTTGTAGGAAGGAGGAAACACAGAGGCCGGCAAATCATTCCACAGCCGAGCTGTTGAATACAAGAACGAGTCGAAGAAACGACCTGTTCTCATGTGACAAATGTCAACTGTGTACAAATGTTTGGCACGCGTTTGGCGTGTTTCCCGACTATGCACCGGTGCCGAAGGGATCAATATTGCTAGTTCCTCGGAACATCTTCCATTGTAATACCGGTAGAACAAGGACAGCATTCCCACCCGACGCCTGGGCTGTAAAGATTGCAATTCGTCTGTTAAGATGGGAGAATCCATCAAACGGACCGCCCGTTTCTGCACAGAGTCGAGGGTATTTTTCAGGTATTTTGGAGCTCCGGACCAGAGGTGGCTGCCAAATTCAACCGTGGAGCGCACTTGTGATTTGTACAGGGTTAGCAGTTGTGTACTATTAAAGTATCTGCGGGCCCTGTGCAGTACGCCCAGTTTTTGGGAGGCTAACTTTACACTGGCTTCGATGGAGCCCTCACACTTGAACTGGTCACTTAGGGTTACACCAAGCATATCAATGGAGGGCCTGTTCGGAAGATTGCTTCCGTTGAAAGAGACTAGATTTTCATTTCCATCCCTTTTAGACGTAATCAGAGATGATTGGGACTTTGAAACATTAAATTCAACGAGATTATTTTTACCCCAAGAGAAAACACTCTCGAGGTAACCGTCCATTCTTTGCTTCAAAGCCCTACGAGCTGTTGGAGTTTGTGAGCCCTTTGGGAGCTTGTCAAACAAAAAGCTATCATGAACTGTACTGTCATCCGCGTAACAATGAATTGGTGCACATGACAAAAGGTCGTTGAGGTGCAACAAAAACAAAGTCGGAGACAGAACCGATCCCTGTGGGACGCCAGCATTTATCGAGTGTGAGGAAGAGGTGAAACCATCGACTACCGTCTGAATCGACCTCTCCCTCAAGAAGTCGGCAATCCACGTACACAAGGATGCGGGAAGTCTGTAAGAAGGCAGTTTGTTGACAAGTCCTCGGCGCCAAACCCGGTCAAAGGCCTTGGAAATGTCCAGTGCAACCGTTTGGATCTCACTGAAACGTTCCAGGCATCGCCCCCAAACATGCGTCACATACGCGAAAAGATCACCGCACGAGCGGTTACGCCGGAATCCGTATTGACGATCGTTAATAATTTTGTTGCAGTTAGTGTATGTGAGCTCTTTGTCGTTGATCACACGTTCCATCACCTTAGATAGAACTGATGTGATCGCTATGGGGCGGTAGTTGGTCGGGTTGAGCGGTCACCCTCAGGGCCGTAGCTAGGGGGGGGGCATTAGGGGGCAATGCCCTACCTTAAAATACCTGTGCCCTACCTTAAGAAATACCATCGACTATGATAAATATACTAGTAAACTGTTTGACATGATTGAAAAAAATACTTCCTATTAGGGTAGCGTAGCGACATCTAACTAAACAGCTTCAAATTAACCAAAGAATCATATTATATCAATTCTTTATTCTGCCCATAGATGGAATTGAAGTAAGTTGTGAGTGGCTGTGCGCGTATTGCAATCACTGCTTAGGGGGAATTCTCAAACAATTTGGGGATGTTATTCAACGGTTGAGTCATGAATAAACCAATCCCTAGATCGATATCTTCGGGCCTTCTCCATACTAAACGGTTTGTCATCAGATCAAGCACTTGCATACTGCTCGCTAACAACGTATGCAGGGACAATAGGGGTCTAGTTTTAGTTAATTATAATTGGAGAGTCGTTCTATAAAAAAATAAGAGTCCTTGTTTAATAGTAACCTTCTCTTACTTACACCGGGCGGGTATGTGGTGGATAACCTCTTTTTCACTTCGAATAAGAGTACGTTTTCCTTCAAAATATGTCAGCAGATGAATCCAAAACTGGAAATTTACAGTCTTATCACAAAACTGGTTTTAAATTAAGGGTGAATCTGCTTGCGTGTCCACAGATTTCATTAGAATTACTCTCATATAATGCGTAGTATGGTTTTCCTACAAATTACGAATTTTGTGGAATGGTTTGAAATCAAAATTTTAACTCCACTCGAAATATTAGAACGGTTTTCTTCGAAATGTGTTAGCAGATTAATCCGCTACTGGAATTTTGACAGATCATTCGGAACATGAAACTGGTTTTAACCCAGGATTTAATCTGCTAAGTCCTCAGCTTAAGCTCAGATATTACACCCAGAACAAGAAAATGGTTTTCCTCTTACTTTTGTTCTTGGAACACATGGATGGTTTGATGATCCATTGGATTTGACGATCCATGAAACTTTCTTAGAATTGTCGCGCATCGCCCACGGACCTCTCTCAATCATTCTCACCGAATATTAGTCATAAAAATCCAAGCGCAAAACAAAATTCGACCCGGACGGTGTTGCCAGTCGCTGCAGCAGTTATCAAGATGACATTATTATACATTCATTTGAAGAAAGGGGATTTACCAGGTTTGTCACAGAATAAGTAATGAAAAATTCCGTGCCCTTTTCAATAGAATCATATATGCAACAAAAATATGAAAGAAATGATTAAAATTTTAACAAGGTATTATGATTATTTATTGTGAAATTTTGCCGCCCCTTAAAAGTGCCGCCCGGAGCGCACCCCCCCCCCCCGACCCAGATCAGATTATTTTACCTGCGCCCTACCTGTAATTACCGCTGCCCTATCTTAAATTCAACTCTAGCTACGGCCCTGGTCACCCTTCTCTTCTTTGGAATAGGATGGATAACCGCTTTTTCCAACCAGAGGGCACAGAGCCAGTCTTCAGGGACATTTTAAAAAGCTTCGTCAAAATTGGAGCTATTTCTGCAGCGCATCTCTGCAGTACCAGGGCAGGTATTCCGTCAGGCCCACTAGCTTTATTAACAGCAAGCCCTCGTAAAACATGGAGTACTTCCCGATGCCGGATCCTCAGCTTTTTCATACGAAAACCGCAATGAGGAACTGACGTCGGGACAGCACCTTGGTCATCGAGGGTTGAGTTATCCGCAAACATTTTACCTAATAAGTTAGCCTTTTCGGTGGCGGTGTTTGCTAGTGAGCCGTCAGGTCTGGTAAGACGTGGCAGACTGGATTTGCAGAAATTGCGACCTATTGAGCCCGCAAGCGACCAGAATTGCCTGCTGCCATGCGGGCATGCAGCCAGCTTTCTGTTGGTTTTCTCCGTTAATTCCCATTAATTTTAATAATAGGCATTATACAACGTTCTTCCACAAACCAAACTTTAAAATGCTGCCACAGGCCGAAAATTTTTTCTTTACCATCGTCCCTATATTAAAAGATGCATATTAAAATGTCCAAGATTATTCCATCAATAATTAACATAGATAGTTGTGTTGGATACAACATTATTCCGGGCAAGAGCTAAAATATGCACTAAAGTTATCTCAAGTTAGAAACGTAGTTTTTCAATAAATTCTCAAAAGAAATCAGACGATGTATTATAAAATACTTTTTAATTTAAATAAATAATTTCTCCAATTACTAAATAATACGTGCGTATTTAAATGAGAACATATATTTTTTTCACATTAGTGCCGCACATGTGGCCCCGAAGAAAATTATTTCTTTCAGGGCCTATGTCATCCTAGGGGATGGTGTGTGTAGGGTTTTTCAAAGAAAGGAAGGGGAGGGGAAGTTCTGGGAAGGAAATAGATATGAGGGGTGGGTAGGAATCTGGAGGTCAGGAGCGGCGGTCGTACGAATCCATTCCTCCAATTGCGGTGCAAGGCGATGGATCGAGGGATTCTGGCTGAAAAGGTCAAAAGACTTCCCTCAACCAGACACTCTCGATCCGGCCCGCCACGCAGCAGCCAAACTTTAGCCCATGAACCCGGGCACCCCTTCTAGACACCAAACATAGCGAACTACTTGAGGTGACCCATGGCAGAGGTGTTGGTTGTCCCATAAATTCGAACCCGGATCGGTGGTACCCATACCCGCCTCCGAAAATGTAATCTTGAGTTTTCTTGATGATTAATCTTTTAATAGAAGATTTGTATGAATCATAAAATGTTTTAAAAAGTTTTGTTATAAAACGTATTATAATAGAGGGCTGTTGTTAGATCGGAAAGTACCATTCAACTAAATAATATTACTTTAGTTTTTTCTAAACACAAAGCAGGTAAGTACCTATTCTCAAAAAATGTTGAACTTTTTCAAGTTGCCACAAAAATAATTACGTTTATCGGGTCCTGAACTGAGCCGAGTGCGCCAGCCAGCGAGTTAAATTCCAAACAGCTGCCGTGTCTAAACACGCGGATAAATTCGCCTCGTCTGAACGTAGCCGTAGTTTGAATTAACGTCAACATTTGCTCTCCACAAATAAATTATGTCTGTGGAAAAGTTCAAAGTCAGCAGAACACGGTTTGTTATTATAACGAAACTTTTGCGTGCATGCAACTTTTGCAACAATGACAATGGTGTGAATGCAGCAAATTAAATGAATAATGTTTTAACTAGTAGTTAAAAACCCGCTCCGTAGGTTTTTGCTGCTAGGCTCTTCGAGCGACTTTTGGTTTGTCTTCGCCCAGTTTGAGTGTTGGTGACCATTTTATAAATCCGATAGGAACTGGTTCCAAAAATAGCCGGTTCCTCGGATCCATTGGGATCCAGTGACAGCTAGTCTATTACACCGGGACAAAGTAACCGCGACAGGCAATGAGGTCATGTATAAAAACTCTGCTATCATGGAGATCATTCATTTATACATTCCCGATGGTTATCTCCATCACAGAAAACACGGACCTGCAGGACTAACTTTTGCCAATGGTAATATGTATACCGGGGCAGCGGAGAGAGATATTTCGTTGAGAATTGCTTCGGATATTGACATTTTAGCATGAAACACTTCCGTTATTGACATATTTAGCATTAATGAACACTTCCGTTATTGACATATTTAGCATTAATGAACACTTCCATTGTTGACATACTTAGCATTAATGAACTCTTCCATTGTTGACATATTTAGCATTAATGAACACTTCCATTGTTGACATAATTAGTATTAATGAACACTTCCATTGTTGACATATTTAGCATTAATGAACACTTCCATTGTTGACATATTTAGCATTAATGAACACTTCCATTGTTGACATATTTAGCATCAATGAACACTTCCATTGTTGACATATTTAGCATTAATGAACACTTCCATTGTTGACATACTTAGCATCAATGCACCACTTCTGTTATTGAAATTTTTAGCATCTACTTATGAATTAATTACTCAGGATATTGTCATTTTTAACATCAATTAATCATTTGACATAATTAGCACCAATGAATCACTTCAGTTATTGACATATTTAGCATCAATGAATCCCTTCGAATATTAACATATTTTGAATCATTGAATTACTTCAGTTATTGACATATTTATCAGTAATGAATCATTTTGGATTTTGACACATTTAGCATCAACTAGCTGAAGTCCCCGGCGATGCCCGGGCTTTACACAGAATTTCGAAATCAAATGTAGACAGTGACCTTCCTCTTGTTTTAAAGGTCACATTTGCAAAATTTCATCAACCTCGGCGTAAAACTGTAAATTTGCATACAAATCAAATCCACACCGCCCGCTTGCCAGCCCGCTCATCCACTACATACAGACATTCTCCTTTATGTAATATATTTCAACCAATTCACACAAAACCTTGACAAATTGTATACCTAAACCATCTTCATGAATCACTTTATCTATTGGTGAAAACCACATGAAAATCCGGTCAGTGATTTTTGAATTTATCGCGAACAGACTAACAGACGCGGCGGAGGACTTTAATTTATAATACTCGTATGTAGAGATAAGGTCAGTTAAAATGGCAAGTTGTTGCTTGTATGAAATTTTTAGAAATCCGTTTGTTTTTTTAAAATATTTTTGTAGTCTAATAGCCTGTGGCGGGAGGGTGTACAGTCATTGATGCACGGTATAGTTAGTATATACTTTGTTTACCTTTAAAAATACCTTAAAAAACGCAATAAAATTTTAATAATAATAATAATAATAATATATTTATTCCAGAATGTATGCAGGGGAGGTGCAATGCAATACATTCCATAATGTAAAATAACAAAAAAGGATAAATAATAAGTTAAGGTAAAAAGTAAATAACACATAAATTAAATTAATAAGCATGAAAAATGAAGCTGAGAAAAAAAAATTATGTATGTAAACACTAAAATGAATGTAAATAGCCGTTTACGGAGGGTATTTCATCGTCTCCCGTCTCCAGAGGGTCATCAGGGGAGATTCCATCCAGGCAGTCATGGCGGTGATGATCGCATTCTTCGAATGGCGCAGTCTGCGCCATAAACTTCCCATGCGGTGGCGGAGAAGTGCACGGAAAGTATGAACTCGTCCCTCCAGGAACATTTCCGTAGCACTGCAGTATCTCGGTAGGCGAAAAAGTTGGCAATAAGCGTTATTGTAAGCAACCTTTAACTTATGCCATTGGGTTGCAGTGTAGTCAACCCACAGTTCTGAAGTGTACAACGAGGTACAGAAAGCGTTGAACAGTATTCTTTTTACCTTGGGGTTGCAGGAGTAAAAACGTCTTGACAGCATACCAGCTCTAACTGATATTGCTCTTCTCTGCCTTTCCATGTCCTCGATATCCTAAAGGTCGTCTGTGATGACATGTCCCAGGTATTTAACGCTGTGATTAACATTCATTTTCCTTTCATCTAGCCATACTGAGGGTGTTTGGACGATTTCGTTTTTCGGTTTAAAAACCATAACTACTGACTTGGTGGTATTATACAAAAGGTTATGGTTTTTTGCAAAGTCTTCACAAATTTTTAGTAGTTTCTCTAATGCGCTTAGTGACGGTGCAAGAAGAACCATGTCATCTGCGTAATTAATGTTATTTACACACACTCCATTTAAATGGCAGCCTATTTTCGTGGCATTAAGTCTTTGAATAAGCTCATCGGTGTATAGATTGAACAGAACCGGAGACATGCTTCCTCCTTGCCTTACGCCACTTTTCAAAAAGAATGGGTTGGAAAATTCCCCAGACCATTTCACAATATTTTCATGTTGCGTGTGCCAAATTGAAAGAATAGCTATTACATCTTCTGAAACTGCTCTTTTCCTTAGTTTTTCCCACAGTTTATTATGACATACATGGTCAAATGCTTTGCTTAAATCTAGAAAGCAAGTATAGATTGGCGTTTTCCTTAGTTTATAATAACTGATGGTTTCTTTTAGGGAATATATTGCTATAGATGTTGACAGTGCAGGTTTGAATCCGAACTGGTTATCCTCTGTTTTTAGCTGATCTATTACGACAACAGATAAAAATTTTTCAAATAATCTTGCCACTGTGGTTGAGAGTGAAATTGGTCGGTAGTTATTGATCACGGATGGATCAAGATTTGTTGATTTAATTATGGGAATAATTACCGTTTTCGTCATTTCATTCGGGATGTGCCTGTAACGTACAATATTTGAAAATAGTTTTGCTAGAATAATATAAATCGCTGGTCCAGCATACTTAATGTGCTCGAGAGCTATTGAGTCATGTCCTGTGGCTTTTCCTGTTGCCATTTCTCTGACAGCTCTTTCTACCATATGCGAAGTAATGCTGAGAGCGTTAGTATTACCTACGTTTTTCAAACTAAAATTTATATTCTGAGATTTTTCTGCTGCTTCTTCGCCCGCCATAGAGAGGAAGTTACGAAACTCATTGGCGATATTTTCCTTGCCTCTAACTCCATTGACACAGAGAGGAGTTTTCATATTAGTTTTCAATTCTGAGGAGGTTTTTTGCCAGAATTTATGGAAATCTTTATTTATCAGTGATGCGGCGATACTGTCCATTCGTTGCTGAATTTCTGACTGTTGACATTTTTTCAGAGCTACTTTGAAGATCGTTCGGTATTTCTTCCTGTCTTCGGCAACCGGCCCTGAAAGTGGTTTTCCGGCTTGAAGCCATGAGAGAAAGGCGCTTCTTGATTCTGCGTATTTGGCTGCAGCCATGTGATTCCATCCCGGAATGTTTCTATTTTTTCGATTCTTGTTATTAAATGTGGTGGAGGCAGCACTTCGCAGTGCTTCCACAACATTTTTGTACAGGGAATTTATTTGGCTTTCGTTTGAATTTGCAGATTTTTTGTCAGGTTCTAATAGGGAGAAATCTTGAATTATCTTTAGAAGTTTGTTGTTGATAGTTTCAGCGTATTTCATTATTTCAATATTTGATTTCGGATTCCATCTAGAAGAATCAAATATGTTGTCATCACATGATTCCACAAGGGCTGGCAAAAATTTAAGGTTGAGATTTACAATCATTGGCAAGTGATCAGACCATACTGCGTCATATTGAATATCTACGCTGGTAATAGCATTTTCCAGTGCTTTTGTGACGACACAATGATCTAACCAACTTGTGGTACTATGGGCATCACTTACGTATGTAAATGTATCGCAATTCATTAACTTCGTATCTGCGCAAACATAGCTAAACTCACTGCAAAATTTTTCTAGTTCTCGGCCAAAAAGGCTTTTAGGATCTGCATTGAAATCACCTAGAATAATCGCACTCGACGAGTTCCTTTCATTGATTATTGCGCTTACCTTACTCATGCAGTTCGTGAATTCCTCAAGATTCTCCGGTTTATTTGTCGGCATATAAAGTGAGAAAATTAATATTTTGCCACTGTTGACAGTCAATTGTATTGCCGCAAGTCTTGGTTCAGAGCATTCCACTATGTCGACAGAAAGTGAATCCCGCCATAGGATAGCAACTCCACCATAAGGTCGTCCAATTAGAGGGCCATCATTTAGATTGACCGCTGAAGTTCCATATCCTGAAAATTGGGGGTGAATTTTTGAAAATATATTTGTTTCAGTTGGTAGAACCCATGTTTCCTGGAGTAGGATAATGTCGTTAGTTTCACATAAATCTTTTATGAAATGCTTGGTTCGTCGAATCGATCTACAGTTCTGGGATAAAATCCGTAGATGATTTTCATTTTTATTTTTATGAGGATCAATTGTTAGAGGTTTTGTCTTCTCTATTTAGCGTGGAGAAAGGTTTTTTGAAAATGAAATTTCTGACGATGATGCCCGGAGGCCATATTTCCTCTTTAATTATTTCTGAAAAATTTTCACTGTTTATTCCGATTTTAAAAGTGGCAAACTCACCAGATTTTGCCATAAATTTATCTATTTTGCAGTATAAATTGTGGGAGATTAATAACCCATTTATCTCTTCAGGAGTTGTTTCTGGATCGAATCGTGAGGCAATTATGTACCTCTGTTTTGGATGAACTTTTAAACCAGATGTCTCGTTTTTACCTTTTATTAAAATACGAGAGTTTTTTTTCTTTTTTTATATGTAATTTCTTTCCAATCACCGGTAGGTTTTGTTTGGTTAATAGGATTTGACTTCAGATAATTATTTTTTTCTGTTGAGAGCGCCTTAGCTGCAGTCGGGTCGGTTTTATCCGGTCTATTTGCACTTCTATGGGATTTAAACCACACATTGTTATTATCGGTGGACTCGGTTGAATTAAAATTGTTTGCGATGTCATCGATAGATGGCATCGTTTGTTTGTTGATCATCTGCTGATTTGATTTACCGCAGGCAGCAGTAAACTTTGGCGCATTGTTACTAGATGTCGTTGAATCTCCTTTGTTTACATCGGAAATATTAGAATTAATATTCAATGAATATAATGTTTTAAATTCTTGTAGTTCGTTCCGAATTTTTGTAACATCTTCACATGTTGCGAAGTTATCGTTAAGTGCGTTTAGTTTCATATTACGCATATCGTTTTTTAATATGGTTATTTCTTTCAAAAGAGTGGTTACATTTACGTGGTCGAATGTAACCGGTGGAAGTTTATTGATGTCTAGCACAACAAATTTCGGTAGGAGTTTACCGTCGGTTTCTCGAATATATTTAATTAAATAAGTGATGGATCTTTTCTTTTTACCTTCGCCAATTCTCTTCGTCGAGGGGCCTGAAGGTTGACCCAGGATACTCGTGAGTAGATTTCTCGCATTGTCGATATCTTGTTCAGAGAACATATCACAAACTTGGGTTAAACTAATGTCATCCATCACTTCAACTTTTTGTTGTATAAAAGCCAAAGCTTCGTTTATGACAAAACCACACGCACATGAGTTCGCCATGATCACTTAAGTGCCTCGCCGTTTTATTATTATTTCGATTTTATCAATTGTATTTATAAATAAACGATTTGAAAAATTGCGGTTAGTAAAGAACCTGCGCGCCGCACCGACGCGCGCATCGATCTCGATTTAAAATTTTATCATATTTCGCAAACAAATTATATCTTGTAGCGGCCACTTTTGCTAAATCCATCGCGCCGCCACTGACCTCCACGGAACACGCTGGAAACTACGGCATATCTACCTTCAGCGTAGTACCGACGACCGCCTAGGAATAATAATTCTGCCACCTACGCGAAAGGCCTAAACCACACCCGGCTGTACCGTACAAATGCCCGTAGAAAGTTCGAGCGATATCTCACCTTTGCGTGAATTCACAGCATTACCTACCGTAAGACTAACTACTCGCCGCGAGTATATAAGCAAGCGCTCGCTCGCTCAGTCTCAGTCAGTACTTTACCATTCATCGATCAAGGAACTCAGTCCGAGCAGTGCCGCGACTGTAGTACTAAGACTAAGTACGTGCCTGCGCCGGGCACGGGCCCGCGCAGTCAGCAGCGAACAACATTTATCCAGTGTGACTTCAGGAACATCTTCATAACACCTTCGAGGACTCCATCTCTAACTACCATCTCGACATGAGATGTCAAGCAACCAGCATCCTGCAACGAGCAGCAACCAGCAACCGGCAACAAGCCAGCAACCAGCATCCTGCAACGAGCCGCAACCAGCAACCGGCAACAAACCAGCAACCAGCATCCTGCAACGAGCAGCAACCAGCAAGCGGCAACGCGCCAGCAACCAGCATCCTCACCGCCTCTCAAGGTTCCTTCCTGCGTCACGTGTGTGTGTCGACTCAAAGGCACACACAGCCGCCATACCTCGTCAACACGACGACGGTCGACCGCCTGGACCAAGGTCACTTCTACACCGCCATGGTGTAGAGCAACACGCCGGCTCCCTGAAGACCAGTGATCCTCACCGCCGTAGTCTCCTGACCTTCTTCACTCATCATCACGCAGCAGCATCACTAACGGCACCACTGTCACTCCGCTCCGCTTCGACCTCCGCTACGTAGCCCCAATAAAGACTGACTCACTACACCGACTGACGCCTTTCATTTCTCTCTACCGATCCGGCCCGCTCCCTCAATCTTAATATCAACAAATGCCAAACGATCAGTTTTGATAGATCTAAAACCCCTTTACTATTCGACTATACAATTAACAATGCCACTCTAAAAAGAGTCTTTGAATTCAAATACCTTGGCGTTATCTTTGACTCCAAATTACGCTTCTTTAATCACATTATTAGCATTACCAGTAAGGGATTACAAATGCTTGGATTTATCCTCAGAATCGCTAAAGACTTTAATAACATAAAAACCATAAAATTACTATACACGTCTTTGGTTAGAAGTCAGGTTGAATACAATTCAAGCATTTGGTGTCCTCATTTCAACTCTCATTGTTTACAAATTGAAAAAATTCAAAATAAATTTTTACGTTTTATTAATTTCAAAATTGGTGTTCCCATTATTGAAATCAATTATGTCAATTTACGCAGTAAACTTAACTTATCGAAATTATCTGAAAGGCGAAAAATATTTGATCTCCTTTTATTATATAAAATTGTTCATTCAAGGTTGGACTGCCCTGACACTATAAACTTGTTATCCTTACATATACCTCCAAAATATACTAGACGAAATATTTTATTTTACAACAATAACTTCGCTACGAATTCTGTGATGGAAAGAATACACAGGTTGGGCAATGAACTAACTGATGTCGCTGACATTTTTAATTTAAATTTCGATTCATTTAAACAAATTAGTCCACCACTTTTTAGATGTAAATAATGAATGAGAAATCATTTTATTTTATTTCAATTTTCTTTCTTTAATGTTTTTCATTGTTCTTATTTCAAAAGCATACATCTAGTAATTAAGTAAAAATTAATGTGTTTGATTATTTTTAATGTTTTTGTTGCTCGTAGGTATATGTACATACGAGTTCTCTAAAGTCATCCATGTGGAATTAGCATTAGATGTATTCCTATTATTTTACATTGAGTTTATGCTTTATTTGTATATTTTGTAATATTTTTTTTATTTTGTGTTATACTGTTGTTGTAAATGAAATTTGTATTTTATATGTAAAAGCCCAATAGGGCGTCAATAAATAAATAAATAAAATAAATAAATATTTTCAAAAAATAAATAATTAAATTGAATTGAATCAGGTATTTATCAGTTGCTAGGCAAGTAGAGTGAGATAATTATGTATTTAACATAATCTATAATAAAGTACAGACCGGTATTCAATTTTAATGATAGCTATTCCGAAAGGCTCGCTGTCCCAATGAAACTCCCTCATATTGGAATTCAACCGCTCTTTCATTAAGCTTATTCAATTTGCATGGATTAGTCGGCTCGGGTGTCTGTTATTTTACCGCTGCGCACCATTCACGTGATGCCGCCGCGAACAATCTGTCTCTATATATATATCTATATATCTATATCAACTGCAGCAATTGCGTGACGTAGTGAGAGGAGAATGCTCACCGTCATGCACATATTGCACAAATGAACACAGCCAATTCCAGCCATATCTGGGAGGTATAAACGATCCTTTTTGTGGTTCTGGAAGTTTAATGAATATTTTAGATGGCGTATGTAGTAATCAGTGGTCGAGGGGTAAGGTTCTCGACTAGCAATCCAGTGGTAAAATAGCGACATTAAAAAGAGACAAAATGAGATAGTATAATCGGTCTCTTCTTTGTACGGTGCTTCGTAGTCTATCGGTCTTCTCTTTGCGCGGTGCTTCTTAGCCTCCCCACTCTTGTCTACTTTAGTTTTCTGAAGGTTTCACTTCTACAGCCTGTTAATTGGACACACAGTTTTTTTTTTTTATTACTTGCTTAAACGCAATAAAAGGTTTTTTTTTAATATTACAGTGATTCTGATTTATTTATTTTTTTTTGTCTATGGATGTCAGCTGACAGTGGTGTTTAATAGTGTTTACGGCAGTGTTTTTGAAATTTACAATCAAAATACCAATCAGCACAAGTTATAAAGTGTCAGAGAAGGATAAAGTGACTACCGCGTACCGCATGAGCGTATTTTTATACTCATCATCGACATCTGTGTCAGTTTTTTGTGCAATCTAAAAAATAACTCTGAACTCCAAAGTGATTATCGTTATTCTACCTAAATATCTTCTTACAGTAAATCATATTAAAAGATAACATTGTATAATAACAATACAAAAGTGCTTATGCGACAGTCATCAAAAACCGTGCCCAAATCTATGTTTTTAACAGCGATTCCACCATTTAAAAACTTGAAGCGGTGATTCGTTTGTGGGTAAATAACATTTTTACCTCTCAGTGCCTATCAGATTGCCTGCCAACAGGCGTTTGTACCAGTTAGCGAAAGTGTTGTGAAATTTGCCAACCAACAGGCGCAAAAAAAAAAAAAAAATTAAACATCCCACATCAACTATATAAATATGTCTTGTAAACACTGTCAGAGTGAAATACTCTCCGGTGATGGCATTAAATGCTCAACATGCCTGCAAAATTTCCACTTTTTCTGTGTGAATATGAAAGAAACTAACTTTCGGAAGATGGGAGCCAAGCGTGATATCTGGACCTGTTCTGCCTGCAAAGATGATCTAAGGGGGAACCAACAGAGCGCCAACCAAGCAAGCGCCAACAGTGCTTCGACTTCCTCCCCTGCCTGCGGTACGAAGTCACTACAGAATCTGGATGTCGAGCAAATTATGCAAGTAGTTCGACGGTGTATCGCATCGGAGTTCGAGGCCTTCCACGCAAAACTCAACATTCTGCCGGAGCTAAAAGAATCCGTAAACTACATCTCGGCTGAGTACGAGGACCTGAAGAAAATGTTCTCGGAATCGCTGACTACTATCAAAAGTTTGCAAGCCGATAACACCAAACTTCACACACAAATACACGATCTTAACACACGCGTGTCCCACATGGAACAGATGGCCAGAGAGACTAACGTAGAGATTCAATGTGTACCTGAGCATAGATCCGAGAACTTGGTAGCTATCGTCCAACGGCTTGGAACCTTAATTACGCGCCCCATTGCTGAGTCAGAAATACTAAACATACACCGTGTTGCCAAGTTCAAACCAGAGTCCAACCGACCCAAGGCAATCATAGTAAAGCTCCCAAGCGTGAGGGTAAAGGATGAAGTCCTGGCTGCAGTGGCTAAATTCAATAAGAAAAATAGGACAAACAAGCTAAACTCTGCGCACCTAGGCATTGACGGCACGAAATCACCAATATACGTAAGCGAACACCTCTCTCCCGCACACAAGGCCCTGCACGCAGCTACAAGGATCAGAGCCAAAGAAACTAATCATAAATTTGTGTGGATCAGAAATGGGCGTATCTTCGTTCGAAAGGATGAAAACTCCGCGCGCGTGGTATTAATCCGTAATCATGACTCCTTGGCTTCTCTTACCTAATTTTTCTATTGTTATATAACTATATAATGTATAAGATGTATGTCAAATTCACAACAAAATGGATATTAAAATTTTCTATCAAAATGTAAGGGGAGTTAGAACAAAAACAAATGACATAAAAAATGAAATTATCATCAACAATTACGATGTTATCTGCTTCACTGAAACTTGGTTAAATTCATCAATATTTAGCAATGAATTGTTTGACGAGCGTTATCTAGTTTTTCGAAGAGATCGCGAATCCACTAATTCTACATCCAAAGAAGGCGGTGGAGTTTTAGCAGCAGTTGATAAAAAACTAATAACAACAAACAAATCATCTTGGGAAAGTGATGGTGAGGATCTATGGTTATCGATAAAACTGCATGAATATTCTAACTCATTTATTTACATATGTATACTTTATATTCCCCCCAATTTGTCTGTTGATGAATACTCTAAAAGAATCAAGAATATTCAGGATGTTTATTTACAACATAGTAATCCCAAATCTAAATTTATAATTATTGGTGATTTTAACTTACCTGAGATTAAATGGACACCTGACATAGCATTTAACAACAAAATTCTTGCTCCGTCAAACTACATTAGCCATAAAGCTCACTGTGTTGTCAATTTGGCCTCGGTGTGTAACCTTCACCAATTTAATTATGTTCTTAATGGAAATTCTAATATTCTTGACCTGATTTTTTGCGATCATTGTAATATTAATCTGTCCAGAACAACAGGGTTATCTAATGTCGACATTCATCATCCCCCTTTTGAAATCATTTTAAAACATGAAAAATTAAAATACTTAAAAGATAATCACTGCCCTTTTAAATACAATTTTAAGAAAGGAAATTATGAAAGATGTCGTCTGGACCTGTCAAATGTTAATTGGATCTCACTTTTCAGTAACTCAAATGTCAACAATAAGGTACAATTATTCTACGATACTTTATGGGATATTATTGATAAACATATTCCAAAAAAAAAGACACAAATTGTAAATCACTACCCCAGATGGTTTAGTCAGTCTCTTATCAAGCTCCTCAAAGAGAAAAATAAGGTAAGACTGCGGGCTAATAAATATAAAAACCCACTAGACTATGCTGAGTTTGCTATTCTAAGAAAAAGGTCGAAAAAAATGCAAAAAGAATGCTATTCATCATACATTAACTCTGTTGAACAAGGCATACAGGAAAATGTAAAAGCTTTCTGGGCATACTCAAAATCAATGCGCACTACTAATTGCATTCCCAAATTAATGCACCTGGACTCTATATCTGCAGATAATGGACAACAGATTGCCAATCTGTTCTCTAATTATTTTGCATCCGTTTATACCCAATCTAATCCCTTATTATATACTGCCACGCCGAAAGTTATACAAAACAACCAATTTAATCTTGGCAAAATCAACGTTAGCATGGAAACCATCAAATCTTGTTTAGAAAAAATTGATACATCCAAAGGCCCAGGACCGGACAAAATACCTCCCTTGTTTGTAAGATGTTGTTCCAGCGCGCTGATTAAGCCACTTTTTATAATTTATAATGAATCATTAACTACAGGAACTTTCCCAGATTTATGGAAAAATGCAAATATTGTTCCAATACACAAATCTGGTGATCAATCTTTTGTGAAAAATTATCGACCTATCAGCATTTTATCGTGTTTTGCAAAAGCCTTTGAATCTATAATTTATATTTCTGTATTTTCACACTTTAAACCCCAATTATGCATCAATCAACATGGATTTGTTCCCAACAAATCCACAAACTCAAATCTTCTCGACTTTTGTGATTACGTTTGTAATGCTTTTAACGAAAGAACTCAAGTAGATGCCATTTACGCAGATTTTCAAAAGGCGTTTGATAAAGTTAACCATTCTATTTTACTACAGAAACTTGATCGAATTGGTATTCACGGTGATCTATTTAGATGGTTTAAGTCTTACTTGGAACATTTTTTTATTTTTGACCGGAAACTTGCATTTGATCGTCACTGTGAAACAATTTCCAATAAGGCCATGCAAATTCTAGGTTTTGTAATACGTAACACAAGGACTTTTCAAAACATTGAGTCAATTAAGCTACTTTACTGCTCTCTTGTAAGATCGCAGCTGGAATATGCATCTCCTGTATGGTCTCCGATTTATACCTATAACTTACACCGTTTGGAGAGAGTTCAAAGAAAATTTCTTCGATACGTTCAATTCAAATTGAGACAGCCTGTAATTGAAATCCGCTACAATGCATTAATGTCTGATCTAAACCTACCACTACTTTCTACCCGGCGTACTATTAATGACATTCTTATACTTTTTAAATTACTGAACAATCTCATAGACTGCCCTCAAATGTTAAGTGTTATAAATATTCGTGTCCCTGTTAAACCAACTCGACTCCACCACCTTTTCCACAGTGACAATCATAGCACTAACTATTCCTATCATTCACCGCTAGTGCGTTTTCACCGAACTGCCAATACGTATACAGACCTTTTCGATATTTTCAAAACCTCACCGTCTTGCATCAAAGCAAAAATAACTAGTTATTTATGTAACTGATATGTTTGTAAAATGATAAATATTTGTTGTACTAATATGCATCGTATGTATGTACTGTATGTTATTCTATATATATATGTATAATGTTTGTAAATGTTCAATACACCTGTATTATGTATGTAATAGCCCTATGTACGGGCGTTTAAATAATAAATAAATAAATAAATAAATAAATAAATAGAACACAATTAGTACTTATTAATGGGTATGAATCACCTCCCGTAATTGTAACATCAGGCGTACCCCAGGGGTCTAACCTTGGCCCTCTGCTATTTTTAATCTTTATTAATGACCTTGGCCCCATGTTACGCTGTGATTTTGTTCTATTTGCCGATGATCTCAAGATTTACCGTAAAATTTCCACTGATTCTGATCATGTTAAGCTTCAAGAAGACCTTTACACACTAAATAACTGGTGCATTCAAAACGATATGTTTTTAAATATTGAAAAATGTTACACTATTACTTTTACTCGTAACAGAAGACGAAAGGATTATGCATATTCCATTAATAATGTTCTATTAAATGCAGTCACCACTATAAGAGATCTAGGAATCACTCTTGATTCAAAGTTTATGTTTGATGTACACATCAGTAAAATTATAAGTAAATCATTGAAAATGATTGGATTCATCCATAGAATATCAAAACCATTTAAATACCCCCAATCCATTATAACCTTGTACAACTCGTTGGTCAGAAGTAATTTGGAATATGGGAGTGTTATCTGGAATCCACATTATTTAAAATATTCTAAAACAATTGAATCTGTGCAAAAAAAATTCCTAAGACTGCTATCATTTAAACTTGGATTTAATGCCATACTCCAATCCTATGAGGAACGATTACAACACTTTAATTTTACAACATTGGAAAAAAGAAGACAATTTGCTGACTTAATATGTTTATATAAAATTATTCATGATAAACTTTTAACCACCCATTGTCTGAGCAACATACATATTAAAGTTCCTAATAGACGTAACTTAAGAAGTCAAAATATATTCCATATTGAAATATTTAATAACAATATTGCATACTTCAATCCACTGTCTCGAATGTGTCGTTTGTATAACACAATTGAATGTGACCTTATTGATATCTTCGCAAACAGTCTCGAATATTTTAAAAAACAAATTAAAAATCTTCTACCATGATATGTCATGGAAGAAGATTTTTAATTATTGTTAATTGATGATATGTCAGGATTAATGATATGTCACGATTGTTAATTGCTTTATTATTATGTCTTTTCTTTATTTTAACTTTATTATCCTTTCCAGAAACGTTTCTTTCTCTGTACACTTACCATGTTTTAAATTTCATGTCTTATATTTCTTTTTTATTATTATTATTATTTCTGTTTTCTTTTCACTACTAGCATCTCCGTCTAGCAACAACTAAACCTTAATTACGCATGCTGTGAACATTTCTAATTGGAGTGTTAATATCAGTTCATATTCCAACGTAATAATATTAATGCAATAATTTGTTAACACTCTGTAAATGTTTCAAACAATAAATAAATAAATAAATAAAAAAACAAATTGCTTTTACTTATTACAAAGTAATAAATATACAAGTAATGTTTCTAATATTTGTTCTACATGAGGGCAAATAAAATACATCGGATTGTCAGGTTGATCCTGACCGAATATGAAAATTTATTAAATTCGCTAAGCTTTGTTGGAATTCCAGGCCATTATTTGGAATTTTAAACAATAGGATTTGATCTAAAATTAAACGTCGTGTTTGGATGGAGTTGAAATTGTGAAATTTAATGGATTCGGTATAATTTGAGAAGTGTAAGTTAAGTTTAAAATATATGTTTAAAAAAAAAAAGAAAAAATCTTTCTATTCTTTCAATATGGACTTGGTAAAAAGGAGCCCAGATCGGTGTACAGTTTTCCAAATGCGGGCGAATATATGAGGTGTAAAGGGAATATAGAGTGTTTATATTGCGGAAGGGTTTTGCTATACGCTTTATAAACCTCAGCATTTTATTGGCTTTTTTAATTACTTCATCAGTGTATTCTAAAAAGTTTAATTTAACATCCAGTGTTACCCCAAGGTCCCAGATATATTCTACTTCGTTGAAATGTGTACCGTTCAATGTGTATACAAAGGAAATTTTATTTTTATTACGTGTTAATGTTAATTTATTGCTATTTGAGATGTTAATAATAAGTTTGTTCGATTTACAATTGACAAAAAGACTGATTGATTTAATAACTAAGTATATTTTGTATCATCTGCATATGCTAGGTAATTTAGAATGTAGAAAACATTTATGAATATCGTGTGTATACACATTAAATAATAATGGGCCTAAATGAGAACCTTGATATCATCCAAGTACGGTGAAACAACCGATCCATTATTAAAATAATTTACACTACTTCATTTGAACTTTCATAGAACTAGAATTTTAACTTCGAAATTCGATGAATTGTTTAAATTCCGTAAGAAAACTCGTCTTTAATCCTATATATTCCGCTACATTAGATTTTCATTCTTTTTACACTATAGGCCACTTGCATCACATTTAAAAAAAAACTGGTTTAGGCAAATATTCTAAGTCATTCTGTATTTTATTTTAAATCGTATTTTTGAAACCCTGGCGATGTTTTGAAAATTTCAATACGAAAATCAGACCATTTTTTATAAACCGGAAAGACGGGACATAATTTTTGGGTGCGAAATAACGATAATTACGTAGCCGAAAAACATTAAAAAAAAAAACTTTTTCCACAAAAACATAACGTCTCATAAATATTTTTTCCTTGATCCATCTTATTGATCATAATTCATTATAATGTTCAACGTCTGTATTACTAAATCCAATGCAATGTATCTTCTTGTAAATTATAATAATAATAAGAATATTATAAAATTTGATTTCGTTAAAATTGGCAACATTACCATAAAACACAACATTACCTCTAAAACATAACATCTGTCAAAAAGTCAAACCAAATGACAAGTTCGCAGAGAACAAACAATAAATCTAGTGAACGTTAAATGTCAAATTCAAAAATTGACCTGAAATCAAAGTGTTGCCATATCTTTACATAGTATAAAATGAAGTCGCTCAGACTGTATGTGCGCTTAGATCTTTTAAACTACGCAACGGATTTTCATGCGGTTTTCATCAATAGATAGAATGATTCATGAGGAAGTTTTTTACATTTATAATTGGTCAAGGTTTTGAATAAATTGGTTGAAATACATAATATATCTGGCCAAGCGGCAGCGGGCAGCAGGCAATTAACACACGGGCTGACAAACGGGCGGTGTGGATTTGATTTAACCGATGGCGTTGGTTATAAAGGTTTTGTTAGCCACAGCAACGTGTGGCCTGCTCTGCTAGTAAAAAAATAAATCAGTGTGGAATTTTATTACATTAGTGACGTCACGAGCCCAAATAATTGATTTATTTATTAAAAAAAAAACTGTACATTCTAAAAAAATTTACTAACATTTTCGTAATCTTAGTAAAAAAAATCTATCCACACGATTTTTTCCAAGTCGTTTTGAAATCTATGCAAGTGGCCTATTCTAATCCATTTCAATCGTATTCCAATCAAACATGGTGATCTAATTTCCACTGCATTTAATCTACTCTCAGTCTAATTCCACCAAGTCTGTGCTGGCTTGCAGCATGTTAAGGGTTCCAGGGCGCCAACACAATATATAGACCAGCGGTCGGCAATTAGTTTGGGTGACGGATCGTATGAATATGTAAATTTTTTGGCGGGTCATGCGAACATCAGACCATCACTGCGCTTTTGACTGCCCGTCTGATCACCCGTCGTTATCGTGCTTCGTCTCGTGCAGATAGCAGCATCGTGTAGCGTAAAGGTTACCAACCTTAGGGAACGTACCCATACTACGTGACCAACTTTTTGCAATTTTTAACCCCCCCCCCCCCCCCCCGGTGACCAAAATCCTAAGCAACCCGCCGCTCATTTGTATGGAGCGTGACATTTTGAAGACCCCCCCCCCCCCTAAACGTGTCACGTAGTATGGGTACGTTCCCTTATCTTATTAAGTATATTTTTCGTCAACCCCCCCCCCCCTCCCCCCACCACATAATAAATTAGGCAAAAAAAGTGAAAATTAATGTTTCGGAATATCACGACCGATCGGTCGGTAGCGTGGTAGTTCCCATTTGGGCGTTGCTGGTTCGATCCTAGTTAGTCATAGTTGCAGATGCCCAGATGCCTCATTTTCCACTTATAGTCCCTAATGGAAGTGAATGGATTTTCGACATTATGAGATTCTTTGTACGTGTAAGTATGATAGCAAATAAGGAAAAAGCGCCATAGGCGAAATCTTGAAGTAAGGGTCGACCGAGACATGTTTTTCGTTCTCGGCCGAGACCGAGACCGAGACCGAGAATAAATTAAAATCTCGGCTGAGACCGAGAGCCGAGACCGAGAATAGATAAATTGAGAAAAAAAATGAAAATGCGCTGTTTTGGCATAATATAGTATATTTAAGAATGTAATAATAATTTGTTTTAAGGCGCCGCATCCGCGCTCAAAAAGAAGAAGATGGAGAAATATGTAATTAGGAATGTTAGAGGAGCGCGCTAATATTTAAAGCGATAAAATCGAAAATATTTAATAAAACACGACATCATTTAAAGAAACATTGTGAATTTTTTTCACAATTATAACTTGTAAAATAACTGAAGCAAACGTTTTTAAAATAATTTTTGGAGCATACTTTGCGATTTTTTTTCTATCGAGGGAATTGCAAATAATTTGCGTTTCGGCGTGGAAGGCGTCTAGATATTATCATTATGGTTATAAGTAAAACCCGCCTCGCTGCCAGCCGACCAATCACAATCGACAGCTCTCTCACGCACTGACACCAAGTGACAAATGTGAACGCGTGCGGTAGATTTGAATCCCATTATCCTATACCGTACCTACTTACAATGGTCTCGGTTATGGCCGAGAATCTCGGCGATTTTTCGCCGAGAACCGAGACAGAGTTCTCGGTAGAATTTGTAGCCGAGAATGCCGAGACCGAGATCTCGGTCGACCCTTATCTTGAAGTAATTGTTTTGAAATATCACGACCAACCAGTTAGTAGCGTTGTATGTAGTTTTTGAATTTCACTCAGGCGTTACTCATTCTTAAAAAACTTACATTTATATTATTTTATTCATAAGAACTAGATATGAATAAAATACATGATTGTGACCGATGATGCGCTAAGTATAGTGGGAAGGAATAATCGTCCGTTCAGAGACTCTCCCAGTGACCACTTTTGGCCCATATTTGGCCCGCGGACCGCCAATTGCCGATGGCTGGTATACATAGACTAAATTTGCAATAATACTGGATGATTGAAGCAATGCGGGACGGCTGAAGAATGGAGTAATACGGGACCGCTTGGAGACTGAGGAAATACGGGAATGGAAGTAGACACGGGAATAATCCAGAATTGACATGATGGATGATGATTAACTGATTTGGAAAGTTAATGTCGATGCAAGATTGAACATATTGAGATAGTTGATCCGTTTTTTTGTGAAATGTCTCTGTTGATGTTATTATATACATACAGGGTATAACAGGATGTACCCGGGGGATTTTAACCAAAGATTCCTGAGCATATTTGGAGTAAAAAAATGTTGAAGTCATTTTGTTAGCCGACGACATTTTTTCTATTAAAAACATTAAAAAATATTTTTCCATCACACGCCGTAACTAACATTTAAGACTCTCTACATATCCTATTTTAGAAGCCACCTGGAGTGTGTTTCTACAACATGGAACCCTCTTTGTTCTACATATAAAGCAAATATAGAAAGAGTTCATAAAAAGCTTATGAAATATGTCTCTTATCGTGTGCAAAATGATGAAAACTATGTCCCTATAAACCTTAAATCTCTTAATCATCGCCGAGATATCAGAGACCTATTAATGCTCTAAGAGATTATTCATAACTTAATTGATGGCCCATACTTACTAGAAAATATTCATTTCAGATGTCCATTAAGAGTTACTTGGTCTCCGGACACCTTTTATATCCCTAAAAGCAACACAAATTATCTTGAAAATGTGTTTATAAGAACATTAGCAGACCCGGCCACACGTTGCTGTGGCTAACGAAACATAACGCCATTACCCAACCTTTATAAAATCCACACAGCTGCCCGCTGCCCGCTGCCTCAATTGAATATTTGAATTTCTCGGCTTTTCTCTACTATAATAAGCATGTATTATACATATAAACCTTTCTCTTGAATCACTCTATCTATTGGTGAAAACCACATGAAAATCCGTTGCGTAAGATCTATGCGCACGTACATTTTGAGCGACTTCATTTTATACTACGTAATGATGATGAAGCTGTGGCACATTTAACAGGTTATGTCCAAATATCGATGTGTTTAATATGAACCTTGCTGAATTCACAGCATTCATAAAAAATAACACTATTGAATGCCACATGTTTAACTAATAACTTAGTATTTCATTGATTTCTGTGTTTCTCTTTTTTTTCTTTTTTTAGTTCACCACATTTTTTCTCCCACTTTTAGCAGTTCAAATTTAAATGAAATCACTTCCTGAAAGATATTATTGTTATCAATTGAAATTTGAATGTTAACTCCCGAAAAATTTCATTTATCACTTTTTGTAGATTTAAGTAAGAAGATGCACTTTATCAGAATTGTTTATATCAGGTATAGGTATTGTTGTGTATTTTTGTTTTATGGTTCTAAATTTCAATTTGTCGTTATTTTATTGGTCAACGACATACATATTATTATCACTGTCATTTATGAATTTATAAAACCTATTTATAACGCTAATAAATAAAATAAAAATAAAAATTAACTGACTAGTTAGAATAGTAGCTCGTTTATAGCCTAGCGGACACTTGAAAAGCGTTGCGTCTCGTTCTAACAGTGTGATAACACAAAACAACGCGTATGGCTCAAACACGTCACGACTGGATATATCCTATGGCGATGGGAACAGGCGTATAATTAAAAAAAACATATTTATATCATCGGACACCAAAATGACAAGATCATTTTTTACTCCAAATATGCCGAGGAATCGCTGGTTAAAATCCCTCGGGTGCGTCCTGCTACAACCTGTATATTATATTTTACGTGTACAATTATTACCTGTATGTTAAATTAAAACATTTTTTTTACATGAGCTCCACACGGGAGGCCCTAAGGAAAATAATTTCCCCCAGGGCCAGGAAGGAGAGGAGAGTTCTGGGAAGGAAAAGGGTTTAAAGGGTGGGTTCAGTGTGTCCTAGTCATCCGCCTCCAAGACCTAGACAAACCTCACCCCATGAACCCGGGAACCCCTGTTAAATCACCAAACGTAGCGAACCACTTGGGGGTGACCTGTGGCAGAGGTGTTGGTTATCCAATTAAGGTTCCCGGGGCGGCGGTACCCATTCCCGCCTCCCAAAAAACATAATGGTTCATCTAGGTTATTTAGCAATTGTAATATTTATACTTTCCTAAATTTGTTCTCCGAAAATAGTTAAATTTCTATGTCATAGTTTACTATAGAAACAGCACTGCAATTTGGTTTCTTTTACGATTCGATAACTATTTAGTTATTTATACGTGATGAGATGATATAGTGACCAATTTACGCTAATTAATTTGCAAGATGTTTCAAGCAATCGATTCATCACTTTCTCTTCATTTTAAGAAAAAGATTTTATATGACTGCGGTTTGATAATAAAATAAAGTAGACGTAATTATAAGACGTTTATTAAGTGACGCGACCGGACTACCAGTACCAAGATAATACTCGTAGTTACATAACAAGATTGAGTGAGTAATAGTTTTATTAGAAGAATTTATATGGTCCAGAAAATAAATTATCGCGACAAACATGCACGTCATTTCTCTATTTCCTTTCTCTGCTCCAAAAGACCGTGATTTAATCACAATAATTGTGAATATTATAATAACAATGTTCTGGAAACGTAAAAATGGAAGTAACGTTGTAAAAAACGGTTGAATCCATTCTTTTACCAGAGGCCAAAGAAAAAACATTGGCTTATGTAATTCTCGCCTCGGTTTGCAAAAATAATGATTCATTATTTTCTGTTTACTAAAGCGAAGAATCTGCTTCGGGTCTGACCGCAATGCTTGTTTTAAAAATAATGGTTTAAATGTGTTGTTTATTGGTTTTACACGCGACTATTCAAGGTTTTTCGTATTCTACTGACCGATGTTCCACTCTCCTGATTTTCAGAAATTAAACATCCACAAATAAAAGGTTGGTGGACAGCTACACTGACTGGAATGCTTAAAAATTGGGATGCGGATATGGGTACCGCCGTCCAGAAACCATTATTGGATGACCAGCCCCTCTGCCAAGTGGTTCGCCACGTTTGTGTGTCTTACCAAGGGTGCCCGGGTTAATGGGGTGAGGTTTGTCCGGGTCTTGGCGGTTGTTGCATCTGCCTAGCAGCTGCGTAGCAGGCCGGATCGAGAGAGACTAGTTGAGACATTTTGACCTCTCCAGTAGGACTCTCTCGGAACATCTCCTTGAACTGCTGTGGGAGGGATGGATTCAGACGTCCTTCATACCCACCCTCATACATTTTTCCTTCCCAGAACTTCTTTTCCTTCTTACGTCAAAAAAACTCCCACACAGTAACCTAAAGATTACATGGAGGGATTTTTTCCTCAGGGCCTCCTGTGTAGATCTAACGTAAAAAAGCGGTATTCAATGAAAGGTTTTTTTTTTTAAATTTATTTATAAAAAAGTTCTGCTGAAGTGAGTCTACTACTTCATGTCTACTTCAGCAGGCTCTATAATATAGCTGACACAATTGGGTTAGAAGGCGAAAATAGGTGAAATTATATTTTAATGTGTTCAACTGAAATGTGCCATGGCATCGGAATAGGAACTGAGAACATTAATTTATATAAATACTGCTAAGATATAATGTACTCGTAGTATCGAGTTGACTGTTAATTATTTCATACTAGCCTTTTCCTGCGGCTTTGCTCGCATAGTATTAGGGGATTCTCAATCGGCCTCCTCCACCTTCCCTCTCCCCACTCCACTCCCCCATCCCCCTTCCCCTCTCCCCCTCTCCCTCTCCTCCACCCACCCCTTCCCTCCATCCTCTACCCCTCGATCCTCCACCTCCCCCCACCCTCCTCCACCCCTTCCCCTCCCCCTTCCTTCCCACCCCCTTCCCCTCCCCTAACCCCTTTACTTTAATAATCACAGAACTTTAATAGAACTTTCACGCGACGTGAAAATTAACACCAAATATTTGTTCAATTGTTCAAATTTTTTGAAGCAAGCCACCCTTTTTGGTGCCATGAAAAAATCGTGTCTCTGGGCGTGCCTAGTTTTTCACAGAGGAACCTGAAGTACAAAAATGTCCTTAGAATATGATATAGAATCATTTACTAGAAATTTGAATTATTACCTATCGCTAACTTCTGAACACCATTTGATGATGATGTGAAAATATTCACTTGGGTCACAATGTTTTTTTTTTGTTTAATTTACAAAAACAATCCTTTGAACCTTGATGATATCTTTTAACTCCATTTAAACGGTGGCAGCTCCCTAGACATACTACAGTCCACAATTTCTTTATAAACTATACAGTCAGTATACACCACATGACCAAGATCGATGGAATACAAATACATAAAATAGATAAGAAACCAGAGAGAGATTATTTATAAGGAACATTGAGAATCTGAAAAGTCCCTTTAAAAATAATAATATTTGTGTTATTTCACTTCAGCCGTATGCCCAATAAATAGATACTATCGAAGTGATGCTGTTAATATAATGCACATTTCACAATTCTTTTAAAAAAAATTACTTTATGGGATAATATTTTTTACGTTATATTCTAGCCATGTTATTTTAGACAATTTAGACCATTTTAAAATGGAATAATAACTTTAGTATGTGTACTAAGGTGGTCCAAAAAATTTTTTTTATTATTTTTCATTTGGCCACCCCGTGAATTTGTTACATGTATTCATAGAAATAACATACTAAAATTTCAGCGAAATAGCTCAAGTAGAAAGGGGTGCTCAACCGAGTGCTGTTTTTGACTTTTTTGTGTAAAATGCTTAATTTTTACTTTTTGCTACAGGCCAATTTCGTGTGTTAAATTATTAAATAAATATTAAAATAAACTACTGAAGAGTTTTATGGACAAATTTAAACAGTATTAGATACTTATTTAGTAGACTGTGAAATGAATCAGTGTAGTAAAATGTGTTTATCTACTCGAAAAAAATACGAAATTTTTCTACTTGGGGTTCGAGATATTGAGCCATTGATGAGGCTTAACCAACATCCTACTCTTCGGCAAGTTTTACTCCGTTATTACTACATATTAAATGATTCCAAAAATTTGAAAGATTCCGCGCATGTACTTATTCAAGAACTTATAAATGAATGGAGTAAATCTAGTATTCCGACCGGACAACAAAATCACTGCATTGAAAAACTGATTAAGTTTCTTAAGAACTGGCTGCTATTGAATAAAAATAGAGGAAGAAATTCTGAAGCACAAAAAAAGGAGTGTATTTGTTTAAAAAAGAACTAGACAAACTTTTTGATATTGCCCATGCAAGCGCTTTGAATTTGATAAAAATTGCGGAAGACAGAGCGTTTCTCATCGATCAAAGATGAGAACATAAGATGATTATGACCTCAATCGACAAGAAACTAGAAAAGGTCAAAGAAAGTTCTCTAAAACGGAAACAAGGATCTGAAGAATTGAAAGAAATGGCTGCTGAAAGTAATGCTTCATCTTCGGTGGTGTCGAGACAAGAGTTAGAACTTGAGTGCAGCTTCAGTAGCACTTCTAGTAATGCTAGCATATTAGAGGATAAGTCCAAAGATGAGTTTGTAGTGCGTTGAGCTGTCTACAAGTGACATATTTACACAATACGTTACCAGTGCGCTTGATCGTAATAAGATTTAAACTAATCAAGAGAGAAGAAAAACAAATTGTTGGATTTGTTAGTTATCATCTACACCAAAGTTTGAATCGAAGCGTCTTTGGCGTCAGATGCGCTAGTAAATCATTTAATACTTTGGAATAGCTTAAAATTGTACAAAGCCATTGATTTCGAAATCAGTATAGCAGCTAGGGGTGTCTTAGAGCGTCACTTATGGTATTTGTCAGATGAACTAGTCTCATTTACCTTGTTTTCTGAGAAGCTGTCGGATGCTGAGAAACAGGCCATTGTTCAAAAAAATAAATTCTGATGGCGGTAATCCTTCAGTACGAGGTGATTCTACTAAGCTTGCCTCAGAGGTTACATTAGAAGCTTTTGCAACACAAAGAACGTTGAAAACGCTGTTAGTTCTTGATATCACGGACTCTTTCTTGTAATTACCTCCTAAGACTTGGAATAACAGTATTGATTTCCTTCAAGTTAAAAGCTGAGTCAAAAATTTGCGTATTGTTAATGATACAGCGGAGAGAGGTGTTAAACTATTTGAAGATTACAACACTATAGTCACTAAGAATGAGGAAGAAAACAATTTTTACTTCACATCGTTGAACAAAACAGAAAAATCGTTTCTACTGAAGCATTCAAAATGGAGTTAACAAACATACTTTTGAAAGATTGCGACTAATATTATGTTAATTATTGCTTTGTTACCAAAATTTGTTCAAATTTAAATACTTTTTAAACTTATTTGACTAAAATACTTGTAATTTTAATAAACCTTAAATTACGTGTTTTACTTAAAATCCAGAACTTTTGTCAGAAACTTCTAATTCGATGAGCACCCCCTTGTACATAAGATAGGGGGCTGAAATTTTTTACACATAATAGGAATGATAGGTGTAACAAATAAAATGGGTGGCTACATCTATATTTGAAAAAAACTAAATTTACTATACAGGCCTGGACCACCTTAATGTGTACATTGGCATTTCGCATGTACTTTTTGACTCAAAACGGGAGTTAATTAATTCTTTCTTTAGGTCATCAGGTCTTTAGTCAAATTTGAAACACTTTCGTTTATCAAAGATCGATCGGAATAAATTGATCGCGTCTTCGATGAATTAATTTAGCCTATGGATCACATATTTAATTTCTTTCAATTCTAAGAGCTTCATTTGTTCAGCTTCATTTGTTCAGCTTCATTCATTAGTAAGATAGTTATTATGCATTACGAACGACATTATTCAAAAAGTTGTGTATATTGACAGCTTTCTGATACCCAAGAGTCGGCGCTTAAATTGGCGGCTTTGGCAACGACTATCGGAATATGTTGACCGTGCCATCAAATAACGCCAACTGACAGTAGATGACGAATTCAGTCAATACCGTGTTGACATAGGGTTTTATGGATCGACCGTACTTGAAATTCTGATTGCTGTATAATTCACTTTACCCGTTGATTCCTATTGTTACAATTTCGTATTTTGTTTCAGGCTCTCGCTTCCACCTTCTGGTTCGCCTGCGATTGCTTCACCGACATAGTGTTCGCAGCGGACCTGGCAGTTCAACTAAGAACCGGCTACCTGGAGCAGGGTCTGATGGTGTACGACTCGCGCAAGCTGGCGGGACACTACCTCAACTCGAGGGCCTTCCTGTTGGACCTCGTATCGCTGACACCACTAGATCTGCTGCAGCTTAGGTTTGGGCCCAATCCGATGTTGCGCTTTCCGAGGTTTTTTAAGGTTCGTTAAATTATTTGTCATTTCATTTTATTGTAATATCTATTACCATCATGGTGACACACCCGGAGTGTTATTTGTTTCTTGATTGTTTATCTGTTTATTGTAATATCTTTTATTGTAATATGATTGATCCCTTCGGCACCGGTGCATAGTCGGGAAACACGCCAAACGCGTGCCCAACATTTGTATACGGTTGACATTTGTCACATGAGAACGGGTCGTTTCTTCGACTCGTTCTTGTGTTCAACAGCTCGGCTGTGGAATGATTTGCCGGCCTCTGTGTTTCCTCCTTCCTACAACATGGGTCTCTTCAAGACCAATGTTCATTCCTTCCTCTCCTCAAAAAGACCCTCCACACAGCATCCCAGATGACATAGGCCCTGAGGGAAATTATTTTCCTCAGGGCCTCCTGTGTGGAGTTAATGTAAAAAAAAAAAAAAAATATCTATTACCATCAAGGTCACACACCCGGAGTGTTATTTTGTCTCTTCCTCAAAAGTTTATATGGTTCTTTGACAGTCGATCTGCCAACAGTTGGCCCCCAGGCATACTTATATTCAATACGCAGTTAGGGAAAATACGGTTTACCTAATTATACAAAATATAACAAAGTGTCCCCGAATTGATGCGCTGAGAGGATGTACCGCCAAATAACAAAATATAAAAAACATATTTTCATTCAAATTCATCAAGGAAAAATCTACTTGTCTATATACCGTGTATACCAACGAGTGGGTACAAAAAATCGACATTGTATAGTTAAAATTCGTTTTATATTCATACCAACTTATTAGAGTATTTTTGAAGTCGATTTTACGTTTGAAATTGGTAAATAATGTAATAATTGGTAATATTAATCTTATCCTGATGAAGAAAACATAGTTTTCCAAACATATTTAATAATATTGATTATATAGTGGTTTTTATAAAGTTATTTGTTTTTATTTAATGGTAAATAATGCACAAAAAAATATATTTGTTCAATCGCTACGTTTAGTGCCTTAGCAGGGTTCATTGGGTGAGGTTTTTCCGGGTCTTGGCGGCGAATGCGTCCGCCCACCAGCTGCATGGCAGGACGAATCGGGAGAGAGTTGTTGAGGGAGTCCCATTGACTTCTCCAACCGTACTCTCTAGGAAAATCGCATTCATACGTCCGTCACTCCTGGACACACTGTCCCCCAGATTCCTACCCACCCCTAATACCCCTTTTCCTCCTAGAACTTCCCCTCTTTCTTTTCCTGAAAAGACCCTTTACACAGCATCCCCAAAGATGATATGGGCCCTGAGGGGAATTATTTTCCTCAGGGCCTTCTGTGTGGAACTAATGTATAAAAAATATAACTATCATTTCGGGGGGCCAATTGTCAGCGGAACGGTCACCGTATAGAGCGTCTGGAGTAGAACTTTCACATAACTCGAAAATTAAATTTGAAACTTAACGAATTGTTTAAATTTTGCGCAACTCCTGGCTCTTAGTGTTCCCTAACAGTGTCAAAGTTCGTTAATATTTTTGGGTGATGCAGTACGGAGAGTCTTTTTGAGAACAGGATGTAGTAAAGTTGGGCCTTTAAGGGGCCTATGTTTTTGGAAGAAGGTAATAAAGAAGCCGGCTAATCATTCCATATACAATATTCTCGTTTGTAAATACAGGTGTACCGGGCGGTGAACTGTTATTACATCGTGGAGTCCAGGACGGTCTACCCCAACTTCTGGAGGGTCATCAACCTCATCCACATCCTGCTGATCTTGGCACACTGGTTCGGCTGCTTTTACTTCCTGCTCTCCGAGGCGGAAGGCTTTCAGGTTGGTTCATATTTCTATTCATCCCGTTACATAATGGCACGGTTTCGACCCGCGTCAGTACAAATCATAAAGAGACACATTTGATCAACGTATGTATACTCACATATTTCCACAGCTAGCTCGATCGGGAGATCTCGTGTTAGCAGTCCGATGATGGTCGATTCGAGAAGTTTACCACCCAAATAAAAGGAGGTTTACAAATTATTAAAAAAGATCTCTTTTGCTATTTTTTTATTTATTTTTTTTTTTTTATTTCATAAATTTTTTTATTAGTTACAGTTAGATATTTGTTTTTTTTTGGCTACCACACTGGGCTCATGTCCGTGTTATGGTAGTCGTATATTTAATATTTATTTAAATTAATACAAATACTATTTTATTAAAACAGATGATTAAATATACTAAATAAAAATTATGAAATATTTAAAAGTACCTAAGTGAAAAATAAAGAGAAAAAAAGATCATATTTTAAAGAAAAGTAGAAATAAAATTAAAAATTCAAATTTTGAAGTACAAAAATTAATAATAAAGATTAAATGTTAAGAACTCAAGTGTTCTATACAAATATATAAATTAAAACATATAAGTAAATACATTAAAATTAAAAAATAAATAAAATTCAGTGAAAAAATTAAGAGAAAAAAAATAACAACATTTTAAAGAAAAATAGAAATAAAAATTAAAATTTTGAAATGCAAAAATTAATAATTAAAATGTAGTGTTAAGAACTCAGGAATTCTTTAAAGTACGCTCGTCCACTTTCGAAAATCCAATGTTATAAAAAGAGAATTAGAATTACTTGACTTTATGTCAGTACTCAAAGCATTATATATTTTAGGAGCGATGAACCGGAATTGTCGTTGAGCGAATGAGGTTTTAGTTTTTGGGATCACGCAACCCAGAAATGTGGATGTGGAAATGTGGTTACTAGTAGATAATTTCAAAATTTTAACTTATGTATCGGATTTAATATGTAAAATAAATATGCAAATAATATTTGATTTATGGTAAGCATTCGAATATTGCTTTCCTCATTATCTCAAAACTTAGAATTTGGAGATGTCTACCACAAAAAATACAAAATGAATTCGTTAGATAAATACTGCTATTATGCATGTTTGCGGTCTAACCACACTGATCATTCAATCTGTTTAAACAGATTTCCCGTGTATGTGTGCGGAATTTCATGAATAATCTGCAAGTGCAGCCATCTGCGGCTGGTGATTGGATATTGTTTATCTAAAGCATTCGAGTCAACGAATTCACTAAATAATTTTATTGGGAATACTGATAACACCAGCAGTTTTCATCCTATTTATACAATGACTTTATCATAATTATAAAATTCCAGTTACAGTTTTTTAAGATAACAATTAAAAACTTTATATATATATATATATATATATATATAGGTTTATGTTACGGCATTTAGTGGCTCAAAGCGTCCTTTAATTACCGGAACTTCTTGATCATTTCGACTTACTGGCTCATTTGGGCACTTAGTGGCTCATCGTTTTTTTTTTTTTAAGTCCATCATATCAAACTCGATGAGACGAGTCGAACGGTGTAAAAAAAATTTTTGAGTGAATAAATGACATTTTTACGTGGACCGTTAATGCTCCGGAATGCGTTTTTTATCAGTAAATATTCATCCATACTTAGAACATCAATTGGGTACACTTTTTATCGCATCTATAACATCACGGCATGCGACGTTGCCGGATGTTCTCGTCATACAATATCATTCAAACTCCAAGTCGTTTATCAATGCTTTGCGATATTGAACTCAATGGTTAAATTCCTCAAAATCTATTATCGCATGACATTGCTAAGTCAGATTGAATCTTTTTGCGATATGTTATATGTTTGCCGGAATGTTATAATATGTTGTATTCCTACATAGGTAGCCAGACTGTCGAGCGCTCGCGGTGGACTGTTAGAAGAACAGACATTATATTATAATATTTACCGGCTATTCGCGCCCTTTTTTAAAATTGAAGATTGATTTACGAATTGCTTTTATAATATCGTTATTAATTTTGTGTTAATGGTTTTTGTTTTTATTACAAGTTTTATATTATTTCGTATTTTAATACACATTTATGTAGTTTTTCTTTAATAAATAAAATATTTGCTTCGTAATTATGTATTTGTCTTTTGCGTTCCGAAAGCATAGTCAGTTGTAATGTGATGATATCTATACAGGGTTTTCTAAAAATTTCAGAAATATATTAGGTACTCATTTAATATGTTTTTTCATACAGTTATATTAATTTGTTTAGAGTTTTTCATTTAAAAAAATGATCTGTACCTAGGTAATTACTTTACGCGTGACTATTTTTCAAAGGCATTGTCTCTAGTTGTATTGTAGTAGATAATAAAAAGGTGTTTTATTGTTGTTTGGGTGTATTTTATAAAAAATATTATGAACAAAAATAAACAATAATTTAAAAATAAATTACAATATACGGCCTACATAGTCCAGGAGTAAGACCATTGACTCACAATCCGCAGGTCTCAAATTTTATTTGATTAATTTGTGTTATTTCACAATTAATTCATTTAAAATAATATATAGTATATTTGCGGCACGTTCCAGAGTGGAAGATACTCTCAGTATTACCCTGGTGTAAGACCACCATTCAGAATTGAAACGTTGCTTGAAAATGGCTTTGGCCGTGTTTAGTGACCAGATCCGAATAGCCAGGTACTTCCCAACCTTCATCTTCCCCACCTCCTTCCCCTATCCATTACCTTCAGCCTCATAACATACCGGGAATGCCATAGTCTCACTGGCTCCAGACGGGAACAGTTGGGACTCTTGTGCGGTAGTCACTGTAAAAAAATAATATTTAGGTATTAACTTACTGGCATAATACGGTGGTTTGAGGGATAGCCAAATTTAGTTGTTTTCTGATGGGTTACGGTAGTGAATTGGTCAAAATAAAGTTGGCAACACTGTCTCGGTGATTTAGTTGATATTTGCGCTAGATTGGTATTTGGTATATTTATGGCGCCGCCGATTCGTGTGTGGATGTGGATCAATGTGGATCATATGAATCCTTTCCTTTCGCATTTTATAAAATGTCGCGCTGGCGAAGGTACCATTATTGCAATATCAATGGATTCTTCAATTAACGGTAAGATTTTATCATATAACCTTAAATATTGTGTTGCATAATGAATTATTACAATCAATGACATACCAAAAATGTTTGGTGATTATCGGTTCGGACTGGCCACGCTTATTACGAATAATTTTTATTATATAATAAAAAGTTTCCTTTTTAAGTAATTAAGGCGAATCTAAAGTGTTTTTCTAAAAATTATTCGTAATAATCGTGGCCAGTCCGAACCGATATTTACCAAATGTTTTTTTAGGTAAAATTACATTTTAGGTTATGATTTCTATAAAAACGCTTTTCACTGATATTTTAATAATAATTCTTGTTGATTTTCACATAAGTATGATAATTATGCTTATTGTTTTATTATGTTTATGATTTTTAATGTGTTTTGTTATTTTATAGATAAAAATATATGTAGTACAAGTGAAAGTTCGCCAATTTCAGAGGATAAAAGAGCCGTAATTAATGAAATGGAGGAAAAACTGGATGATCTATTTGCAAACTCTTCAGATTCAGGTAGCTATGTACATAATAATTACTGATAATATACAATAATCTTAGGTATTTTTCATTACATACCAACATTACGTTACTTATTATTGTGAAATGTTTTAGCAATTAACGATAGTGATGCGGAATATTACGTTACGTAATATGAATTGTTTTATTTCGAATATTACATTATTATGCTTTATTTTAGAAGCAAGTGTGACGTCCGGCAGTGATGACTTATTCAAGTTACCCTCGAGAATTTCGTCTGATTCTGGTAGGTAAAACAAACCCCTTTATCTGACAAACGTTAACCAATGATTCCTGATCATATATGTGATAAGCGCATGGTAAGCGCTCGTTTCAAATTTCCAACTTGGTAATGTAAACGCTATGCTGTAGCGCAGGGGTTCCCAACCTTTTTGTACTCTAGAGCACATTCTAAAATATCGGTAGGGTGGCGGGCACCACATATTTTTAATCGACAAACTCCTCCCATAACTTCTCATTTTCCCATAATTTATTAATAAATAATAAACAAAAATGTTTCAAAATAATAAAATTATTATTCAAATTGCATACACACAGAGAAATGTATTTAATGTATTATTACGTCTCGCAATCGCAATGAAAATCTCGTCTCCTTCAACGGAAGCAACCTTCCGAACAGGCCCTCCATTGATATGCTCGATGTAACTCTAAGTGACCAGCTCAGATTTGGGGGCTCTATCGAAGCCAGAGTAAAGCTAGCCTCTCAAAAACTGGGCGTACTGTACAAGGCCCGCAGATACTTTAATAGTACACAACTGCTAGCCTTGTACAAATCGCAAGTCCGCCCCACAGTTGAATTTGGCAGCCACCTCTGGTCTGGAGCTCCAAAATATCTGAAAAATAACCTCGATTCTGTGCAGAAGCGGGCGATCCGATTGATTGATAAATTCTCCCATTTTAACAGATGGATTGCAATCTTTAGGGCACAGGCGTCAGGTAGGAATGCTATCCTTGTTCTACCGGTATTTCAATGGAAGATGCTCCAAGAAACTAGCATCATTGATCCCTTCGGCACCGGTGCATAGTCGGGAAACACGCCAAACCCGTGCCCAACATATGTACACGGTTGACATTTGTCACATGAGAACTGGTCGCTTCTTCGACTCGTTCTTGTGCTCAACAGCTCGGCTATGGAACGATTTGCCGACCTCTGTTTCCCCTTCCTACAACATGGGTCTCTTCAAGACCAATGTTAACTCCCTCTTCTCCTCAAAAAGACCCTCCACACAGCATCTTAGATGACATAGGCCTTGAGGGAAATCGTTTTCTTAAGGGCCTCCTGTGTGGAGTTTTTTTTTACCGGGTATACCGCACAAAAATCTCAACTGCTCCCGTCTGGAGCCAGTGACACCATGGAATCCCCAATCGGGGTATGTTGTGAGGCTGAAGGTAGTGGGGAGGGGAAGGAGGTGGCGAATAGGAAGGTTGGGAAGTACCTGGCGATTCAGATCTGGTCACCAAACACGGATAAAGCCATTTTCAAGCATACCCGGCGATTCAGATCTTGTCACCAAACACGGATAAAGCCATTTTCAAGCAACGTTTCAATTATAAAAAAAATATAATATCAATATGTCAATGTGATCTGAGGCAATGCATATCATTGGCCACTGCCTCATAATTAGGAGGGTATGACGATAATCCTGTTAGCAAACAATCATAAGGATGCTCATCGGTGAGTCGAGATCTATATCTTGATTTTATTAAGTTCATGTTTGAAAACAAGGATTCGCATAAATATGTCGAACTGAAAAATGATTCAATTTTTTATGCGGCTTTTTTCAAAAATGGGAACTTTTCTCTGTCCACTGTATTCCAAAAGTCCTCTGATATTAAGGATTTTAGCTAAATATCATTCTTAAGGTCCAAAATTTCTAACTCTAGTTCTTCTATCTTACCTTGAACAAAATCTGCAGTACAATGCGTGATGTGCAATAGTGAATAGCACTTCCCGTTCCAGGCTAGCGTGAAGAGTACAGTCTGGCACGCCGCGGCCGCTAGACAAGTTGCGAAGTACTGTCAGCAAAGGAACCACTCATACAAACAATATCGCAAACATACAAACGTATTTAATAAACCTACGCACTTAAAAACTTAAAACTCTAACAAATAAATAAAAATAATTCACATTTTTAATTAATGTTTATGAAAGAATTCTGTCTCTGTCGAATAGTGGTGGGAACATACGAACCGTTCACGGGGTCGGGAAACCCTGCTGTAGCGGGACAGCTTGCGTGAATACAGTTTAAGTTTATCGAACAAAGAAGTCATCCCATAATAAAATGACTGACACACCACATATGCTCAGGAATCGCTGGTTTAAGTTTGTGTGGTAACTTTGTATAATTCACTCTGTATAATTTTCCACACAAATTTAATTTATTAAATATGTTATAAAATGTTATTGCATTTTTAAATTTTAGATTCATATACCAGCGATCATCCAGGGAAGCAGGAGAAAACGGACTGCTATGTGTCATCAACTTCAAAACAATGTACATCTGATTTAGCTAGTAAAAAACCAAGAGTTTATGACCGTAAAAACTTCTGTCCATACTGCTTCAAGCTGATAACCAACTTTGTACGCCACATCACAATCCAACATCCCTTAGAGGCAGAAGTGATTGAATATAATAAAATTTTAGATCCCGATCTGCGCGAACGAAAAAAAAAGTGTGAATTAATTTCGAAGAAAATAAGAAATAGAGGCAATTATCTATATAAGCAGGACGCGATAAATAGAGTTAATGGAATAATACTACCGAATCGCCGCCCAAGAACGACTGCGACAGCTAAAGATTATGCGGTTTGTATAGAATGCTGTGGCACATTCAAAAGAAGTTTACTCTATAGACACCTGAAAAAATGTTCAAATAGAAAACAATCACATGAAGGAAATCCACTAAAACGCTGCAGAGTGTTAAAATCATCCGCTATTTTATTATCCCCAGACAATTCTGAGATCACTGAATCTTTAAGATCTCAGATATTTCCTGTGTTCAAAAATGATCCTATTGCAAAAATTGCAAAGTCTGAGCCATTAATTTGTGCATATGGTTCCCTACTATTAAGCAATCATAAAGAACATCATTTGAAAACACACATTACATCCAAGATGAGAGATCTCGCTAGACTGTTCATGGTCATCAAAGAAAAAAATCCTGCAATATCCTCATTTGACCTTGCATTTGACCCTATACATTTTAATGTTTTTATGGACGCTGTCAAAATAAATAGTGGTTACGATGAAAGTACAGGTTCTGTAAAAATTCCTAGCATCCCTCAACGACTTTGTACAGCTATAAAAGATTGTGCTGATATTTTGATGCGTAAAACAATACAGAATCCTGTGCTGACCACTTCATCCAAAGATGTTATAAAAAACAAGTTGTCTGAATTTAAAATAATCTTTGGTCACGCTTGGAAATTTGAAATTTCTACTAACGCTGAAAAATCAAGGAAAACTCAAAAAATGCTGAAAACTGATGTCATGCCTTTAACTACTGATATAAAAAAAATATGCACGGAAGTTATGAAACTAGAAGTGAATATAGCTCAACGATTTGAATGTGAAAAGTCTTATATCGCCTATGAGGAGCTATGTAAAATAACAATTGCTCATATTATAATTTTTAATAGGAGGAGGGCAGGAGAAGTTGCAAGAGCTCCATTAGAAAATTATATAGCCAGCCAAAGTGAAAAACAAGACATTCCTGAAGAAATATTGGAAATCATGAGTTCTGAGGAGCAAAATGCTATACATACATTATATTGCTTCCATATCCCAGGAAAAAGGGGGAGAACAGTTCCAATACTTCTTCGAAATCAGATGAAAAAAAATGTAGACACTATATTTGCGTACAGAAATTTAGTTGGAATTCCAAATGAAAACAAATTTTTATTCCCAAAACTAGGAGGTGAACCTTATTTTTGTGGCACGCAAATTTTAAGGGAACTAAGACACAAGTTTTCCTTTGTGAATTCAGATCATATAACTTCAACTGGGCTGCGACACCATGTTGCAACCATGAGCCAAGTAGCTGGAAAGAATAATGCTTATGTAAACGCTTTGTCTCATTTCTTAGGGCATACACCAGGTACACATAAAGGGAATTACATGATACCACAACTAGCTCTTGAGAAAGGTAAAGTTGGCTTGAATTTACTGCAATTAGCTGAGGGAAAAATATCTTGCCGATCACAGTCTGATAATGGAACGAACATTACAACAACTTTACAAAATGAAATAGATTCCGTCCCTCAACCTGAAGAATCACATAAAGAAAATGTGGATCATGTTACGTTGGATAATAGCTTAGAAAATGACCAAGAGTCTTTACCAAGTAATTTACTTGATGGGAATATGGCAAAAAAAATTATAGTTAGAAGGAGGTGGCTTAATCAAGAAAAAGATGAACTTTATAAAAACTTTGCAAATTATTTCATCGAAGGGATTGATCCTGGCGCTACGAAAATAAACGAAATAAAAAAACAAACAGGAATATTGTCAATGAGGTCATGGAAGCAAATTAATACATTTATTAATAATCACCGTGTCAAGAAATTGCCCTTACCTAAGGATTTGCAGAGAAAAAGAGAATTCTACCTCCAGGATGCTTAACTTGAATTCAAATGAATTGTATTGATTAAGAGACCGCTATACCGGCTTCAACGATTGAACGATCCAAAGGTATCGACTCCGATTCCACTACAGCTGATATAAAGCGTGAAGCAATCGTAAAGTAGCTGTTGGCTTGTTCCATAGTTTGATCATTGGCAGTCGTTATAGCAGTTCCATATATTTTATCTTTTGTAATACTGGCATACAGAGTACCGGGCGAATAAGGCCCCTTTATCTTTCATCATGATATTGGTTGTGGAGGGTTATAATTTATTTTAGTTTTTGTTAAATTTATGTGCAAGGTATAATTTGATATCCCTTGTTAAATAAAAAAAAAACGAAGGATTCTTCTGTAATGTACAACGCTAAATGTTTCGTGAACGATGTATAATAAAAAGTTATTTGGTTTTAATTATGATTTAATTTTTTATTATATTATGCTGTTTTTATAATGATTGTGAATATAAAGTTATTAGGCTATAATTATTTTTTTATTGTGTTATGTTATTTTTCAAATGATTACACACTTTTTTTAGTATGTATAGTAATATTTTTTGTTTTTAAAAATTCAAATTAAATAGTTTTTTTTCAAAATGATCGTTTTTATTTTATCACCCTTGAAATGTTGAAAGTTACGTTTGAGACCCGTATTGTAGGAGGGAGGACACACAGAGGCAGGCAAAAATGAGTCGTAGAAATGACCCGTTCTCATGTGACAAATGTTGGGCACACGTTTGACGTGTTACCCGACTAAAGGGACCGGTGCCAAAGGGATCAATGACGCTAGTTCCTCGGAGCATCTTCCATTGAAATACCAGTAGAACAATGACAGCTTTCAAACCAGACGCCTGTGCTCTAATACACACACACACCGACACTAATCTTGGGATTAGTGTGTCGGTAACGGGCATATGGGTCTATCCCTTCTACTGCGGTGCAAGGTGATGAGTCGAGAGAGCCAGGCTGAAGAGGTTAAAAGGTCTCCCTCAACCACCCTCTCCCAGATGCGACACCTAGTCAAACCATTTGGGGCGGCCTATTGTAGAGACGTTGGTTGTACAATGTATACTATAGAAAATAATAAAATTAGAATACGTGTATAAAATTGGTGGAAGGTAGGTACCTACCTATGTGTCATACAACTGGAGACAATGCTTACACGTGTAAAAATAATTATAGGGTAAGATAAGATAAGATAAGTAGGTATAACATGATAATATAAAACATTATATAAAAATTACATTTTACACACATTTTAATAAAACTGTATGTAAACATGAAATTAATAAACATATTAAAAATTATAATTTGCAAACCAACCTACAACTTAAAGAAGCGTACGAATCAATGAACAAAGTAAATTTTGTAATATATTTCTAATAAGTTTATTCATAATTTTTCGAAAACACTAATAAAACTAAGATAAAATAATTATGTAGCAAATAAAAGAAACTACACCAATATGTATTTAAATACCTAATTTTATTTGTGATAATATTAAAATAAACCTTAACACAAAACAACCGTAAACACCAAATAAATAACAATATTAATTAGCAAATCATACTCCAATTTTAAAAAAACGCGCCAATAATCAAAAACGGCCGCTTGAAATAATAAATGTGTGAATAAGCAACATCCGACCTGTTCTGTCAACCTACCTTCATATGAACTATATTGGTATGTATATGTAGCATTAAACTTGGCAACGTAGCGTGATGCGGTAAGTGTGTTCTTAAAATAGATCAAGGAATGCACGTTATTTTAAGATATTTTTTTTTAATAAATAAACATAATTTTTGATTACATATTATAGCTGACCATATTTTAAACAAAATTTAAAAGACAGCATGTTGGTACTTCATCTACGTAAGTATATATTACATGCGAAAGAATGAGCAACTTAAGTGGCTTCTTCTAAGATGAGCCACAAAATGTGGTATGACATAAATATATATATATATATATATATATATATATATATATATATATATATATATATATATATATATATATATATATATATATATATATATATATTGTACTAAACCGCACCAGAAAACATGTCGTAAGTATCTTGACTTCTTAAATAATTACTTCTTCAAACTTTGCAAAATAACTTTGTGGTATCATTTTTCATATAATGAATAAAAAATCACTTTGTTTAAACCACTATTTTTAAACAATATCAACATGTTTCGACAACAATGTTGTCTTTATCAGGATATGTTACTATAATTTAATAAACATGTTATATTATGATATGTTACTATAATTTTTATAGTAACATATCCTGATGAAGACAACATTGTTGTCGAAACATGTTGATATTGTTTAAAAATAGTGGTTTAAACAAAGTGATTTTTTATTCATTATATCTTAAATAATTATTTAAATAGCATACTAGTATTTCATTAATTTATTCAGATGCATTTTCAAGAACACATAAATTTAATTTTCAATAAATCTCTCAAAGTACTTGGCTTCATCACTAGAATTACGTCTGAGTTCAAAAACATAAATTAATACCCTTTACTCTCTTTACTGCTCCTTGGTTCGCCCTCATCTTGAATATGCTTGTGTTGTTTGGTCTCCTTTTTGTACTGTCATACTGAATCCGTTCAAAATCTGTTCTTAACAGGGATTGCTAGAAGGATAGGATTAGAAGGAGGCAATTACTTATATGATAAAATAGAACTATCTCTACACCTTTCTCCTTTAGAAGACAGCCGGAAAAAAATGAATCCCATTTCTTTCTTAAAAATTATCAGTTGTATTATTAATTTACTTACATTACTACAACTCATCCCTTAAATATGCTTTCCCGTAGACTCAGAAATAATGAAATGCTTTCCCTCAATCAACACTTTACTAATTAAGGATATTTTTCACCTCTGTCCAGAATGTGCAGACTAGTCAACTCAAGTCAAGACCTTGACTTATTCTTTGGTATAAGTCTAAATGATTTAAGACGGCCGCTAAATAATGGACGAAATTTTAAAATAACTTGTTTGTGTTTGATTTCTAGATAAGACTTCACTTGTCACTTCTATTTTCTTATGTTTATCTCTTATTTTGTCTATGGTTTCAATTATCATCCTTATAATGTTTAACACTTTTATTTAAATTCTTGTTATTTTATTGTGAATTGGACGTAAATACGGAATATATAAACAACTTAGTATGTAAATGATTATTATCTTTATTCATTTTTTTATTGGAAAAACTTTATAATAATTTTGCAGGTTAAATCCATTAATATAATACATAATTGAAGAGTAAACGAAACATGAAACAACAAGATTAAGAAATAAAATATCGTAACTGGGACTCGAACCCAGGATCTCTCGTCTTACACAGCACCTTAACCAACTGGGCCATTGGGGGTTATATTTTGGTCGATCTCATATTTCAAATTTAGAATTAACAATATTATCCTCAACTAATTTTCCCCATATTTTGAAAGCTATCTTTTTAATTATTATTTCACAGTTCTTTAACTAATTTATTTTAATAATAAATAACCTAGATAGATGTATGCATGGGCGCAGGCAAAGGGGGCAAGGGGAGTCGCGTTTTTAAATTTATAGCACTTCATAGAATGGTTTTTCCTTCTTTCGTTAACATTATTTGCATTCATAGAGCATAACGCATGAATATATTGTAGAAGCCTACTTTTTTCGGTACCCATTCTGGATTTTTATTTTTTGTCCCATCCTAAATCAAAACCTGGCTACGCCCATGGATGTATATATGAATGATAAAGGAGTGTTAAAACTTAAAACATCAATGTTTAACGTTACATAAAAAAATCAATAATGCAGTGACGGGCTAAGCAAACATTGGAAAATCATCAAATATACAACATTAAAAAAAATGTACCTTTCAAATAAAATTTTAATTAACAGTAACATTTCCAACATCCAGGTATTTCGAACTACAACCACCTTTATGAGAGTAAAACACGCGTATATAATTGAGAATCGTCAATTTCACCCCCGCTTTATAAAAATACTAAAACCAACCTCATTTCCATGCAAAGGCTTGATTCATTTTTGTTTATCGTTACACGTCAATAACCTGGATCATATTTCATATTTTTATTAATATATTTTACCAAGAGATGCCTGCATTGCAGTCCCATCTGCTGCCAAATCAAACAGTGTTAATCATGGTTATGCTATAGGGTGGGTCATTTTGAGATAACCATGAAAAAAATACAGATTGTATTCAAATAAACGATTATATTGATAAGAACAAAAATATGCTGGTAGATCGGTAAAAATAGTTTCGTCAAAATGGCAACCATCTCGCCGCTGGCATTCCTTAAATCTAACCATTAGATTTTCGAAAAATTTTCGTCACACAGCTCTGGATATGTTGACCATTTCTTGATGGATTTTCTCTTTTAATGGAGTATCGTCACTGGTTTATTTACGTAGACTCGTCTTGTAAGATAACACATAAAAATAAATTATCTGAAGTTAGATCCGGGTTGCGAGGAGATTCATGGAATATATCATCAGCGCGAGATCGGCTTGTTAGGGAAAATTTATTTAACCACAGTTATACTCTCTTTGGAAGTACGGCAGGTTGCGCCATCTTATTGCATCCAAGTCCTATTATTGCAATTAATGAACTGCTGCAACTGTGGTCGAAAAAATTCTGTCCCCAAAGCATCTGAACGCTTGCGCGTCAACGTATTCCGATCGTCTCGTACAGACTTGTTTACATGCGCCACGTTCTCTTCGTTCCTCCTGCTCTTTGGCCGCATTGTTTGTTTTCGATTGAGAGTCATGCCCGTTTCTTTTAAATTAACAATTGGGCACTGATTAATACTTTGTAATTGGTGATGCGAACGAAATATGCGGTGAGCTTCATTGTTTTTGTAAAATAGAACAGAATCATGGTTTTATAAAAATGTTTTACCCAGAAAGTGCGTTGCTCTCCCGTAAAGCGATCCATTGGGACTAAAATTCTAGAAGCAAGGAGACGAGCATAAGTGACTTGCCTCTCTTCCCCCGTTAGGTATCCCCACTAGCACAACTTAAAAAGTGCAAAAATGTGTGGCCGACCCTGTACAATAAAAATTATCCCTATTGTGCTACCTACTTATAGTGCCGAGAGATCTTGGAGCTCGTTAACCCTTTTTATTTTAATATTCATGTTTTTATAAACAGACAAAGAGAAATTTCTAAGGGGATTAAAAATAGATTTATGAAATACATTATTTTTAGACTTAATAGCATACTTGTGCTAATTCCCACTCCAACTAAACTAAACAACCATCATGGCCTTTACTCGCAGGGTTATGCAGAGTGGATATACCGCCAAGAAACTCGGTCAAAGTACACACTCCTTGCGCACTTCGCATTCATACATCGTCTCATACATAGCCTTCTGTTATTTTAACGCTTAACCAGAGAAAAGCAGAAATATGTCATTTTTAAATCAGATTTTAGACTTTTTGACTCTTTTCCACAGAAAATTATAAATGGATTTCGAAAAATTGTTCTTTTATCTAGCATTTGCATGTTTTAAATTTTGAGAAAAAATGTTTATTTTTAGTATAATAAGGTTATACCATAGGTCGTTGGCAGATTTGTTAAATTTTCAAAAAAGATTTTGTATTATACCACACCTATTTCAAATCATATTATCATGCAGTAAAATAAATCAATACATTATCTGGGTATCGCATGATTTAGAATTTCAATTTTAGTTTAAATAAAATCATTAAAAAATATATACGTACATGTCTAAATATCGACAAGTCTATATCTCTTCACAAGTTAAACGGTTTAGTTTGTGTTAAGGATCTTTTTTTAAAAAATAATTCTTAAGTTATTAACAAGTTGTCCTCTCCTAAACACAAGCATTTGCTTTCTTTGAGAGTGTATAAAATATGTAAGCTATATTATGTTTATTTCATTATTTTCATATTAAATTTGGTTATAATAGTGACGTATTGCCCATCTCACTAGGTGTGAAACGCCTGTGTTGAGATGGCAATTTACAGAGTGGTTATCTATGATTTTGTTTAAGTAATATTTTGAAAAATATTATGAAAGTGACAGGTTGATATAAAATCTTTTTTTTCTTTAAATATACAATTCAAGTATGTTACATATATATATATATACACACAGTAGGTATAAAGGTAAGTATGTTATTAAATACTCGTGATGGTAATGTTTATTTGAGGTGATCAATGATTTTACTTTTAAATGCATTTTTGGATTGCGTGTTTCTAATTTCAGGAGGTAGAGAATTGAACAGCTTTGTTGCATTATATTTAAAACTTCTTTGCCCATAAGAGGTTTGACAAACTGGGATGTTAAAGGATTTTACATTTGACTCTCTTAAGGCTCTAGTGCTTATTCGTTCTTCAAACATGTGTGTATTTTTAAATTGATAAAGCAGGATATTTTTTTAATACAATTTTTGCAGGTTAGGAACATTTAGTGTCTTAAAAATAAAATCAGTGCTAGTTCTTGTTTCTGTTTTATATTATGAAAATGTAAATGAAACAAATAAATAAATAAAAAAAATAAAAAATGTGTTTCTTGACGAAAATTGGTCCGTTTGTGTATTTATTTACGCACTTACAAACTAATATATTTCAGATTTTTTTTAACAAGCTTATTTAATTTAGTAATTATTGAAAAATGAAAAATACTTATAGTCAAAAAATTATTACAAAAAGTACATTATTTTAATAGTTTTATCATCACGCCTTTCAGCATTTTTGGATTTTTATCTATAAATTAAAGCAAATTTGGAATGATATAAAATCGGTATTGAGTTATAATTTTAAAAAGCTTGTACAGAGAATATTTAATTTTTCTCATTGTAACAACTTTCAACGAAATGTGGATTTTCGTCCGCTGGCTGGCTGGCTGGCTCTTAACCCCTCAGGCCTCGATCATATTTTGTCAGAGGGTCAATATATTTCCGCTTTGCAATAAAACCCATATACATGTAATATTTCTGATTCCTGTCCTAGAAAGATGATAAAATACGCCTTCAAATTTTATATATCGAAATAAACACATAATTTTTTATCTATAAAATTTTTGCAAGCAAACATAAAAATGTTTTAAAAATGACTCAACTTATGTTTTCTGAACTAAAATTATTGATAACGATAAAAATAAAATCACATAAGTACATATTTTATTAAACAAATGTATTGTCACCTCACTTTTTTGTCGTTCCATGTAAAAATAATAAATAAAAAATTTCATAATTTTTTTTCAAATTTCATGCGAAATTTCATAAAGGTTTACATTTAACTTATTTTGCGGTTAACTTTTTGATTTCAATATAAAGCGTGATCTTTTCTCTTTCTAATAACCGTTATATCAAGAACACAGCAAAATTTCAAAAACACAGCAAATCTCAGGCAAAAATACATGTTACCAATTCCGATTTGTAAAAAAAACTTTGGATCAACATAACTACAAATACTTAGGAACAAATTTCTTCATTAAATGGCCAGAAAATATAAGATCCCTTAATGATAGATTAAAAGAATTCAAAACACACTTAAAAAATATATACTGAAAACCTTAACTAAAAAAATAAATAAACAAAAAATAAAAAATAATGTTATTTCAAAAAATCTCTTATCATTTATATAAAATAAATTTAAAAAAAAAACTACAAAATAACAACAACAATAAAAACAAAACAAATAAATAAATAACTAAAGAAATAATACCTCCTCCCATACCCACAAGGATTTGCTTATTATGGTAGAACATTAAAAAAAAGTAATTAATAATAATATAAAAAAAATAAAAAAAAATTGTAAATAGACTCACTTCCCTAGTTAGACTCGAGAAAAATTCTCCACTAACCGGGAATGAAATTAGTTAATTAAGATTGCTACGTATTATTTTGATATATTGTATATTTTATTATACAAATAATAAAAAAATCATATTTCTCACTATGATGGTAAGAGAGACACAATGATTTCTCTGAGACCTAATGAGTTTTTCCAAAAAGCGAACAAATTAGCCTGAGGGGTTAATATGGCCCGACTCATTAATTTTGTTCTCTTGATCATGCCATGTCTTCTTCGGACATCCCCGACTACTTCTACCATTAAAATTCGCATCATATATTCTCCTTACACACCTTTCTTCATTCATTCTCTTATGAATTTGGGAGGCGGGAATGGGTACCGCCGCCCCGGGAACCTTTATTGGATAACCAACACCTCTGCCATAGGTCACCACAAGTGGTTCGCTATGTTTGATGATTTAGCAGGGGTGCCCGGGTTCATGGGGTGAGGTTTGTCTAGGTCTTGGAGGCGGATTATTACCAGGACACACTGAACCCCAGATTCCTACCCACCCGGTAAACCCCTTTCCTTCCCAGAACTCTCCTCTCCCTCATTTCCTAAAAAAAAACCTCCACACAGCATCCCCAAAGATGACATAGGTCCTGAGGGAAAATTATTTTTCTCAGGGCCTCCTGTGTGGAGCTCATGTAAAAAAAAAAAAATGACGCCCAAACCAACTGAGGCCCAGTTGGTTTGTACGTGTGTGCCCAAATTGTGTGGAAAAATTTCTTAACATTTTTTTTTTTTTTTTTTTTTTTACAGTGAATACCGCACAAGAATCTCAACTGCTCCCGTCTGGAGCCAGTGAGACTATGGCATCCCCAATTGGGGTATGTTGTGAGGCTGAAGGTAGTGGGGAGGGGAAGGAGGTGGGGAAGAGGAAGGTTGGGAAGTACCTGGCTATTCAGATCTGGTCACTAAACACGGCTAAAGCCATTTTCAAGCAACGTTTCAATTCTGAATGGTGGTCTTACACCAGGGCGATACTAATAGTATCTTCCACTCTGGAACATGCCGCAAATATACTATATATTATTTTTAATGAATTAATTGTGAAATAACACAAATTAATCAAATAAAATTTAATTGCGCATGCCGGGTTCGAACCCGCGACCTCCGGAATGTGAGTCAAGAGTCTTAGCCACTGGACTACGGAGGTCGTCAATTAATTAATAACAAAAAAATTATTATTTCAGGGAGACTGGGTATATCCGCACAGACCCGGAGATTACGCCACCCTGACCCGGAAGTACCTGGGCTCTCTCTACTGGTCCACCCTAACACTGACCACCATAGGAGACCTCCCCACTCCAGAGACCAACGCGGAGTAAGTTATTCTTTGCCTTACATTGTGTGATTCTTAAATTTGTTTAATTCTAAAAGTTCTGAACAAAACGTTTTTGTTAAAAAAAGGTATGGAAATTGATATCTAGATCTTACTCACTAAAGTAATGCAACCGATTGTCAATAGATGTCTATATTCTCACTTTGATTTATCTATAGAGTTCTAGTAATTCTTTGTTTTACCATTGGAGCCTTTTCCCATTGTTTCAGTGCAGAATCTATTTATTTCTTCTAATTTCGAAATCTCATCGAACAACAGTTTGAGACAAAGACATCGGTCTGTATTGTGTATACCTATATTTAAATTGATTTAAATATTAAAAGCGATTGACCTGTTATAACAGTGACTTTAATTAAGAAATTTTATCTGTAAACTTTAAACTAAGATTTTTGCAGGAAGATTTAATGAATAAGGAATATCAAACTCATTAAATTAAATCTGCCTTCGGTTTTTTACCCGGTCCTTTCAATAATAAAACGTAGTTCCTGTGTGCACTTAGGCCATGGGTCCATTGTGCCATTTCACATTTACTTAAGTACTTTGAAAGACAGACTCCTTGATAAAGTTCACCAGGGTTGTCATTGGACTGTGTCTCCTTGCGCTCCACAATGTGTCTTCCTAGATAGCTGTCTCCATTATTGCGTGATATTGGCACCATAAGTGAATATTAGCATGTTAATCCTCTCCACATTTCCTGCATCTATACGTTTTTTCTACTCCCAACAGTTGCTTGTTTCTCCTGAGGTGGTAGTGTCCCATTAGTGGTCTTATCAGTTCCCTCAGTGCGTTTCTATACATGTTGAGTAATTGCCTGTTTCTTCTAGGGTCTAGTCCGTTTATGAGTTCTTGAATTGTCTCATTCAGGTTGCCCTCTCCCATTTCTTCCAACACTGGGATTTCACCTACCTACCTCTTAATAACATTATGTTTTACAGGACTCATTTAAAAATTTCCAGTTTCATTCTATGCCGTTTTCAATATTACCGCGTAAAAAACTACGCGACATTGCTTTGACAGCTTAACGCTTAGCGCAGGTTAATCGATAAAGATAAATGGCTTAACTTTATGTATTCCGCTGATCGAAAATAGCGCTCCACTGCGTCGGCGACACTGAGATTGTTCAATGTTGCCAAATAATAGGTGGTTTATAAAAGTGTGGCTGGATTTTGAAAGATTTATTTTATGTACTCATTGTATAACAATAAAATACATTTTTGTAGGCGTCACATAGTCTACGATGGTCTACGTGACATCGAATTACACGTAGCTGTGTATTGAATCATTGCAAAAAATATTCTTTGGTATTTTCAAAGTTATCCATTTCCTCAATGGCAGTTTACTAAACTCTGGAGAAAAACTTGCTGAATTATCACAATTTATAAAATATATCTATAGGTCTATAGGTACATAATGAAATTAGTTATTATTACATCGTTTGGGATATTTTCACTTTAATTTAGGACAATTTAATTTAACAAGAAAAAACGAGAGATGGGAAGGGTGATAGAGATATTGAAAGAAGTGTAGTATGCAGGTAACTACATTAATGGTGGGCTGAACGGCGCCGTTGCGTTGGCATCAACAAAAAATTATCCAAAGAAGCCAAGCTAGCCGTCCAAAATAGAGTACTGGTACCTACCCTGATGTATAGCAGTGAGGCATGGAAATGCCAGAGGAAGGATGAAAGTAGATTGAATGCTGTAGAAATGAAATCCCTGTGGCGAATGTGTGGTAAAACCATGTACGATCGTGTGAGAAAGGGACACTCCGAGGGTTTGGGCATGTAAAGCGAATGAACGAGGATAGGAGTGTAAGTAGAACATTTGACGCACATGTGAATGGTAGAAGAAGTTGAGGACGTCCAAGAAAGGCATAGTACGACCAAGTGAATCAGACACTTGAGTCGGGCCATGTCAAGAGTCAGAATAATAGAAGAGCATGTAATGAGACGACGTATATGAGTATAAGACGTAGACGAGGCAAGAAGTGTGTGCCACGAACGAGTTGTTTGGCGGTCCGTCCTCTCTGCCTACCCCTGCGGGAAACGGTGTGATGGTTAGTTAGTTAGTCAATTTAATTTAAGAGTTATTGCTAACTTATTTATTTTTATTAATATACACCTACACAATAAAATGTGAAACAGTAATCATGAAGTAAAACATGCTATTTAAATTATATAGAACCTACGCAGAAGAAAAGTATTATGCTAACATTAATTATTATGGTTGTTTTATGTCATTATGGCCTTTTTATAACTATATTCCGTGCAGTTAAACACATCTATTACTTCCGAGAAAGTATTTGCCAACTGTAAGTAATCTATGTACATTTAACACATTATAGGTACTTAGGTTTCTAGATTGTGTTAATTTACAGTGCGATTTTTATAAAATCTTTCCTCAGTGGCTGTTTATAAAGTTACATAAACCCAACATTTAGTGTACAACTCTTCTCATTCTCATATTTATCTTCCATTTTAAGAGGGAATAATCAGAAAAATTGAAATACGTCTTTTTTAAATCAAATTTTAGATGTATTAACTCTTTTCCACAAAAAATTATAAATTGATTTCGAAAGACTGTTCTTTTATCTAGTAAACATGTGTTTTAAATTTTGAAAAAATATCTTTATTTTTAGTACAATAAAGTTTTACCGTAGATCGTTGGCAGATTTGTTAAATTTTCAAACAAAATTTTGTGTGATACAACATATATTTCAAATCATGTAATCATGCAGTATTATAAATAAATATATTAACTAGTACACATATGTTTAAATTTTAATTTTAGTTTCAATAAAATCATTATAAAAACGCGAGTACGTATTTATGACGAAAAGTTCTCTGTTTTGTCAATCTATTAACGGTCTTACAAATTAATATATTTCAGATTTTTTTGCACATGTATTTTGCTTAGACATTATTGAAAAATTATAAATACTTACGATCAAAAACTAATTATAAAAAGTATATAATATTAATATTTTTTACATCACGTGTTTGAGCATATTTGTTACAAACTCGAAGGACCAATATTCGAAGCCATTACTAGGGATGCAAGGTTTTTAAAAATATCGATATATCGATATATATCGAATTAATATATCGACAATTATTCTTATTTTTTAAAAAGCTTATAGAAATCCAATGCAGTTTTGGTTATATCAAACGTTTATCGATTATGTATGTACATAATTTTTTATACTTACCTATGTGAATAATAGGTATATAAAATGTGTTTCAAAAATTTATTTAAAACAAATAATTCCAGTTTTTTGTACCAGCTATCGAACTTAAAAATAGTAATTTTGACACTGCTTCCTTGTAACCGATTTCTGCTTTGAGTTATAGTGAAGTTATAGTACAAGAAACAATTGTTGCCACAATTGGTAGATGACTCATTGCCACTTTAAAATTTTTGGGATATACACCCTTGCATTTCTTGCCATGTTTCAAGAGTATGTACAGGATGAGAAAGATATAATGTAAGCTTGTCGTCACGGTCAGTTTTATTTTATTTTTTTTATTTGTATGTGAGCCAAAGATTTATGGTGACCTCACCAACCACAGATTAGAGTAGAGAACAGAATCAATTTTTTTAGACAGTCAGTGTTGCCAGTAATAGCATTTTACCCGATTTTGTGGGTATTTTAATTTGGGCGGTTTCGATATTTCGATATGATATATTGAGTTTTTCGATATCGATAAATATCGATATTTTTAGGGGTCGATATATCGATATTTATCGGCTTTCCGATATATCGTTGCATCCCTAGCCATTATCCGTTTGAACGCGGGAGCGATAAGGCGTGTCTGCGGCGCTCTCCTAAGCAATATTAGCCGAAATCGTAAGGAGACTAACAGGAAAGCAGAGCGCTGCGTTCGACGAAATCGGAATTTTCGTTTGCTGATCAATCGCTCTTAAAACTACTTCAAAGTTCCGTTCATATAAATTATACAAACCTCGTGTGCCTATTCTATTTTATGGAAACATTTACATATTATGTGTCTACTTATTTTTAAAAGGCATTTTCTCAAACGTTAAACAAATATCTAATTAAAAAACAATTATAGTTATTCACGAAAATATAATTTTATCATTACTGGCAAAATAATGATTATTACCCCAGAGGAAAGACAGGCACGTGATCGCCTCAGAGCAGTGGGAGAGTAAACCTTTCCTGGTTTACATAATATCACGTGAATTATGAATCGTAAATTACACAAACATCTAGTAACAGAAATATATTTGAAGGTATGGGTATAATTTTACATAGATTCACGAATGGAGAGTAAATTTTTATCTGTGGTATTAAATTTTTTACCGCCGCATTATACTTTTAACTGAGGTAACTCAAATTAATTATATTACTGGGCCTCACAACCTTATGTAACAACCTTGACATTATTTTCATTCTCTTCCTTACCTCAAAAGTCAAAGTCACAATTAATTAAATTCTGCTGTATTATATATACCTACTAAGCTGTCAATGGAGGTTGGAGACAAAAATCTTAACTTACCTATTCGTATTTACAAATAATATCGCTCATGTTATCAAAAGAACCAAGTTGGCGAAAATTGTGATTTTTTTATTTAAAAGTATAGAAAATCCGTGAATTCAAGAACTTTGTTGTGAAAAAAAAACCATGTCTGCTACATATATTATTAGTTCATGCCATTATTGTTAATTTTTTTTATAACGTCTTCAAGGTTTTTACATAGGGTGGGTTACGACTGTATGGAAAAAATCTTATTTTGATTTGTATAATAGTGATAAAAGGGTGTTAAATGGAGATATAAAATCATGTAATTTTTTTAATAATTTTTGGATATCATCTTCTCCCTCCGGATTGACTTTGAAATTTCACATAAATAGAGAAAAACCCATCCTTGTTAAATCTTAAAAAATGTTAGATAAACCATTAAAAATGAACTATTTTTAATAAAACTCGAAACAGAGGGAATATTATCATTTATTTATTATAAAAATATATTAATATAATTAAAATTATCTCAAGGCAGTGTAATCAAATACCAGCAAAATCCTTCTTATTCTCAAATTTCGGCATTATTTTGCGAGACTCAATCTTGGGACTTTTTGTAAATGATTTCGTAAAAATATTCTATGTTTGCTATGGAAGATTACAAAAATATGGTTTAAAGGATTCAAATTAACTTTTATATTCTCTAGAAATAAACCCTTATAATGAAAATTTTCATAACTTTGAAGTGAATCCGGAGGAAAAAGATCGTATCAAAAATTTTTAAACTCCTGTATAACCCATTTGGCACCGTTTTATCGCTCTTAGAATTAAAAAAAATATATTTTTTTAAATGACCCACCTTAAGGTATACATTGTTAAATGTAAGTTGTTCAGAAGTATATTGTTTTACCTATTACATAACAAAATAAACTGAATAAGAAAGATATAAGTACAATACAGATACAATACAAGTACAATACAAATATGTAGGTATGTAGTTTCATTATTATGTAAAGTTGTACGAAGGAGTTTAACAAAAGTGTAAGTATTATTAGAGTAAAAAAGAAGTATTTTAGGTACTATGAAAGTAGTTACAGAGCAATTTTGTTGATATGATTATAAACGTAAACACGAAAAGTTTGTTGTAAAGCAAGTTTGTAATTAGCTAACATTTATCATACTCGATATATGCAAACATGATTTTTTTTTCAAGAGGAAAAATGAATTGTTTTAACTTTCAAATATTTTTAATTGAAAATGTTTTTTGTTTTTATGCACAATCTGTTCAAGATATGGAACGTATTCGTAACATTTGATATTAATTTGTATTTTCACAATTCATTACAAGGGTCTCTAACAGTATGAATATGACCAGGGCCTCACAGTCGGCTGACGGGCCCAAATCTCTGCCGAGGAGGGGCCTCAAGTCCCGGCTTCTGCAGTTCAGGTCCAACAAAGGGTACGTGCTGTGCTAATCCGGAACCGGGGACAACAAACAGAAGAATATATTCAAGGGTTTTACGCGAATACACCGTGTTTTGTACTCATAATACCAAGCTTCAGGGAGTAGCCATACTTACTATATTGACTATATCTATAATAATATTAAAAAACCCGAATTTCCTAACGCAAAACAGAGGCTCGCAATAAAAAAACACAAAAGGTCAAAGGATCGGACGCAAATAAAACAGGATCAAATTAACCTTTTTTATTTTGCTTAGAGTTTTATGAATAATCACTTCCTGAAGTTTTGGTGTGAGATTAAGACAATTGTTTATATTAAATAAGCGGATTCGTGAAAAAAGAGAGTCAGGACAGTAACAACTTTGCATTAAAAATTATTTTTGTTCATCAAATTATCTCTAAAAAACTCATTAAAATGGGCAACTAGGAAGATATGTAGATGTTAATATTTATTTTTCTTAAAATTAAATTGAATTATATTTTGCATAAGTCGGTAGGTACCTGCTATTATTACAAAATAACGACATTTTTCACCAACTGATATAATTTATTTTAACATAAGCAAATATATAAGAGAACATAACTAAAGTGAAAAAGAAGTAAAGAAAATAAAATTGTTTCGGAAAACAACTCAATTAAAATGAAAGGTATCTAATTTAGGACGTAAAATTGTCATTAGTAAAAAATACGAATTTTTAAAATAATATTTTGACATTAGGAGTAAAGTTATAAGTCAACCAGTTAAAGATCACTAATATTTTTTTGATTTGCTTATTTCACAAGTCCCAACTGCACCCGTCTGGAGCCATTGATGGCATCCCCGATTAAAGGCAAATTAATCAAATATGCACGACGGGATTTGAATATACGTCCTCCGGATTGCTACTCGATTGTTGCTCTTTCCTATGAACCGCGGAGGTCATCATGTCTATAACTTCCTTACTCAAACTACTTGGAGATGTTTAAAATAAATTAATGATCATTTACGACATACCTATTGCAAAAGTTGTGTCTTGCAACCCTTTTACATCTACGTTTCAAAGTTTTTATTACCGACCTACAAAAAAAACATCCGAAAAGGGGTCGCTAGTCACTAAAGAACTCGAAACTGGCTCTGAACTCTTTTATTCGTGGATTTTTATTACGATGTTTTTACGGTAAACAGTTTTTTGTAAGTGAGTCTATATTGTAGAATTGTGTTTACCATTCCAACCCAGTTTGATTTACCGTCCTGACTCGCCTTGTCCCGACTTTTTATCTGAGCGCCCTCTTCTTCATATTCTTCTGTTTAACATTCCGGTCCATGGAGATATGTAAATAGTACTCTGTCTGCGTTTTGTTCTTTCGAATGTAAATACACTCGGGCTACTTGCGGCGGCAGAAATGTGGAGGCTGTTGGCTGACTGTCGAGGATTTATGTAAACTCTTTCGCCGAATAAAAACATACATTTCGCGCTTAAAAAACGATAAAATCTGATGAATACATGATGCAAAAACTTAATTATTTCATTTTCCTTGCTGAAAAGCGATAATTTTGTAAGCGCGCATTCGTAAAAACGTAAATCAAATGTATTTTATCAGTATAACAAGGATCTCACACAAAGTTTTCGAACAGCCTTCATTATTTTAACCGCCTTCAGTAGAAAGCATTCACGGGTGAAGCAACGCTTGTAGTTTTATTTTATTTTCTTCGTTTCGTTATGTTTCGATTTGTAAGAGTCGATGACCGCCTCGATTTCATCTTTCCGAGAACTCCTCTGTTCGAAAACTTTGTTCAGTTCCTTTTTATCTGTTTGACATGTAGAAATAATACTGCAACGATCTCTCCCTATTCTGGAGATATCCAAATGACGATCGAAAGAAACCAAAACTACCGCATATCAATGTTCAATGTTCAGGGTTCGCATTCGAAGCGCACGGACAATTTTCTCGAAACGATTTCCAAGGAAAGTTATATAACCGTTGGTACTTGTCGAACCGAGTTCATTGATTTATTTATTACATTCTGATTTTTCGAACAATTCTACGTATTAAATATTTAATACAAGGAATACCTGCTTTTGTTTTTTGGGGTCTCAGATTATCAACGTTCATCTGTATAGATGACATAATAAACCCATTTTCATTTCCGTTGGTTGAAAATGACATTTGATCACCTTCCAAAACAACTTGGAAATGATTGTTATTATTAATTCCTACATTCCAGTAACCAAGCAACTGTCGTTACCTAGTTCTGTCATTTGTCAATAAATAGTTTTCAATTTGTCCAAATGAAATATTTTAATGTAAACTACCCTTCAATACTACAAATCTATGATATATATTATATTTTAGAATAATGTTATCAAAATAAAATATATAATTAAATTTACATACAAAATATATTTCAACGTAATCTCAAAATATTGTTGTTTACCTTGGTTACTGAAGTCCTCACAAAAGGAAAAAAATTATATCGTATTTATTTATCTAAATATCCTTCGGTTCACTGGCAGTTTATTTATTACGTTATCTATTTAAGAAAAACATTTCTAGCACACTGAATTCGCACACATAACACACATTTATCCACACACATCCACACACACGCGCATACACACACATACAAACACTCACACACACCCCTCTCCTTCAATAATTTACTAACTTAATTTAGGTAAAATGTATAATTTATCACATAAAAACTTAATTATATAACAGCGTATGTCATTGGTACCAATTATTGTGTTAATTTCCATAACTTCGAACAATTTTCTACTAGGTAATTATGAACTGTTTGTTTCTGCAAAAATAAAATAAATAAATTAATTAAACGATGGTAAGAATAGATAACGAAAAAAAGCAATTGGAAGATTTTTCTATAATATTTAGAAATGAACTGTGAAACTGCAAAATTTTCTAAATGGGTGATTAAATGTGCTTTTTTACATTAACTCCACACAGGAGGCGCTGTGAAAAATAATTTTCCTCGAGCCCCATCTTTGGGGATTTTGTGTGAAGGTACTTTTTAAGGAAAAGTTCTTGGAAATAAAAGTGTATAAGGGGTGGGTACGAATCTGGGGGTCAATGTGTCTAAGAGTGACGGACGTACGAATTCATCCCTTACAATGCCGAGTAAGGTGACGCGATGGGTCGAGAAAGTCCGGTTGTGCTATTGCAGCAACTTTTTCATCATCGATAAATTGTAAATATATTATATCATTTGAATATTACATTCATTTTTTGCAAACGAACAAGTTAATCGATTGATTGCAGCTAAATTGTAGATACCTGTAAATTGAATGACATTAGCAAGTATAAGATTTTAATAAAAATAAAATTTAAATAATAAAATAAAAGTAATTCCTCTTAGTTGTTTCCAGTAGGTATTGAACAGGTAGTGTAAAGAGTGCCCTAAAGTTAGCTATCTTCCAAGAGGAGATGACACCTGAAGGCACCAGAAGAAAAAATATCAATTCCAATAATAAATACGGATCACATAATTAGTTATTTCAATTAACATTAAGCTAGTCGCCACATTGCCAGAAATCTTAGGGTCCTTTAATATAAATAAGTTTGTGTTTTTGGAGAGATACACATGCAAGTAAGAATAAAACACAGAAAAAAGTCATTAATACCTTCGAATGATAATCTCAAGGCGCCCATATCAAAACCATCGCAAGCTTCATCTCTAATTATGAAGCTAACTTAATGACTTGTAACTACTGTTCTCTCTCTCTCCGTTAAATGAAAGCCTTGCACCTCTACGGAAGGAGGTTGAGCCGCGCCATGAAGTATTTGCATGACAGGAAACCTATTCAGTATTTGTCACGGGGTTGTTTCTCTTTGAGGGGATATTTATCGCCGTTGGCCTTCGAGGCTTCGATATCTGCTGGCAACACCGGGAGATTTATGTTACCCCTCCACAACCTACATAACCCACCCCTACAGCCAGGCAAATGGATGGGAATACAAATGACGTATGCGCCATCACAGATTGGAGAATATACGTTTTCATTTCCGTGTAGTTTCGCGAATGTTTCATATGAAACTGATTCTGTTTGCCAAGTTCTGTTATGAACTGACATGAGAATCCAGTGTTATTGTGTAAAATTCAAACACGAAGATCCTTCAATGGTAAATGAACGGTCCGGGTGCATATTTTTGACTAAACGGCTTTCAGAAAATAAAAAAACCTGCTTTCGGAAATAAAAAGATTCCACCTCATATTCTTAAAAAAAATATTATTATTTTTTTTATTATTATTTGACACTTTGCAATGAAGATAATTACTTAGAAAGACGAATTTTCTATTAATGAAGTTATGTGTTAAGTTATATATAAGTTAAGTTATATAAATTATGTATGTGTTAAGTTATATGAGCGTTATTAAGTGTTAAATAAAAATTAAAAGAAATCTAATTCAAATGTAAAAATTTAAAATTAAAAAAACAGTAGTTATGGTTATGTTGTTTTTCCCTGTTTGTTTAAAGCGAAATGTCGAACTTGAATGTGAAGAACAAATTTCAAAGACAACTTTAGTAACTTGTTATTGTCGTAGTGATGAAATTTTTAATTTGATAAATCATTTTTTTTTTCGTTTTATTACCAAACTGTATATATTGTACAAGCTGGAAAAATATTTAATTCGTAAATATCACAATAAATACTAACTAGCCGTTAAATACCTACTCCGCAATTTTTTGATTCGGCTGCACCTAGTTTGAGTGTTGGTGACCATTTTCTAATCCGATAGAAACTGGTTCCAAAAATAGCCGGTTCCTCGGATCCACTGGGATCCAGTGACAGCTGCTCACCGGGACACAGTAACCACGACAGGCAATGACGTCTATATAATATATAGACGCATGGCATTATTATTCACAACTGTTACCAGTTACAATAATAATGGTATTATCGTCAATCTCTCCATATCCGGAGAGATTCACGAAATTACAGATCGAGTAGTACTTACTCCTGTCAGGGGGTGTTCTTCATGACAAATGTTAAGACGACAATATACCCTAAAATATATTCAGAATCTTAACGCCGTAAGTAAAGAAGCCAAATTGCGACTCGCGACCAGTGTATTGGATGGACCTACTGTCGAATTTGCCGTATCCAAAGAAAAGAAGTAGAAGAAAAATTATGTGGGAATCTTAATGACGTAAGTGAAGAAAGCGTGTAAACAAATATACGCCGCGGCTCAGCGTACGATCGAATTACGAACATACGGTCGAATTCAACCTAGCAGGCCTGGAGATTCGACCTTTCTGCCGCGTTCATTTTAATTAATTCTGAAGAACGTGTTACAAATATTTAAAATGTGACTCCATGTTATCCTCCCGAAGTTATTAATTCAACGTCTAGAAAAAAAAGCTGGTGCTTACCGCTAACTTTATAGTTATAAGGTTTTAAAATCGTTTGATTTTTAGGCTTTAAGTCTGTTTTCTATTGATTTTTACGCTTTAAGTAACATAACCAATATTCGTAAAAATGCAACTGAATAAATACAGCGGAACGATAATTTTAAATGGTTTAATCTTAATCTAAACCTTAGTTAGTGTAATATAAAACAAATAGAATATTGCAAACAAAAACATGGAAAAAAATAAAACGATAGAATCTGTTAGTAGTCATCGGCAACAATTTAATTTTAACTAAAAACTTTTAAAATACATAAGACATGAAAAAATATTATAAGCTGCACAACAGTTTAATAACATTAAAAAATATAGTTAAATCACAAAAAACTACTTAAGTAATTATTTCTGTAAAAATTAAATAGTTACACTTTATTTTAGCAGTAGATTTTCTGAGCATTAAATATAGGAATACTGTAGGTATCCCCCGGGCCACTAACAATGTAGAAAACGGTATATTTCATTTCACCGTCGAAGGCAAACAACGCGGGTCTGTTAATTAAAATTCGCGTGCCGGAAGGAAGGAGCGAGTTCCAACCATTTGACGAGATGAAATCGAGGCGATGTTGACGAGAATTTGTGTATTGTTATATCTTAACAAAGTATAACAGATTTTAGAGCACCATTTCCGCTACAATTCTGTTTATAGAAGAAACATTAATATTGATTTTGTTTTATTAAAAACTCATAGCACTCCATGCTGATATTTTGAAAGGGTTGTTTCATAGAAACTGAATAATCTGTCAAATTTCCAAGATAATATTTGTATTTCTGTAAAGGTCCTATTCAAGTTTTGTTATTATCCTAGTACTTTTTGAAACAACCGGACCACGATGAAATATTAGAAAAAACTTGAATACAACCTTCATGGTAATAGAATGTTTTTAATCACTCATTATAGGATTTTCTTATTTTTATTTAAATTTAGTCTTGAATACCTTGAATACAAATTCTGTGAAACAACCAGTCCATGGTATCGGAAGCATATTAACAAATATAAAATCATATGTTGTAATCGGATGCTCCCGCCAACCAGTAGTTTATACCATTGTAAAGTTAGAATTATTGTTGTTTCCGAAGTAAGATAAATTTTCCTTAACTTCGAGTAATCACATTTTATTACGCAACCAAAAGAAAGATCTTGAATAGATCATCAATTGAAGCATTGGGTGGCAAAAAGCATCATTGACCTAACACCGTTAAGGTAAAGCCACACTAAGCCCACGCAACGCCACGCCACGTGGGTAGACGTCACCATTTCCATATCTGGACTGCTTACCATCCACACATTTTCTATGGAAACGGATGCTTTAGAATCAAACTAGCTCCACGCAACGCAAACCGACGCCCCCTACGCGACGTTGATCTGCCACAGCCAGATCGGCGTGGGCCATGTGGAAGGTGGAGGGGGTATGGTCACGCCTACTACGAGATGATTTTACATCTTTTTGGTGTTATCTGAGCATCTAACGTTATGTTTCGCAATATCTGTGGTTGTTTTTTTGACAGATATTATTAAAAAATGGATGACGAACAGTTCATTGAAACTGGACGGCACGAAGTTATTTATAAAATCAAATTAGAGGATTATAGAGATTCTGCATACGCAGTGCAACTTAGGAAGAAATTTCAGCTATTCATGGCATGATTTTCAATATTATACCCCTATAATGAATGTCAATCAAACTTTAGACACACTGCCAGTCTTTCTCTGGTCCCAATTGACTTTCGAAGATGTGTGTTTTCTTTTTTTTATGTCATATTCAATTATGCTGTGAAGCTCTTCAAATACCACTTTACTCATACGGAAGTACATGAAGAATCGTCCGTCATCAGATTCTAGTTCCTTTACTAAAGTATGGAACTCTCCAAACATTTGTCTTTGTTTGTTAATGTTGTGGACCCAAATACTTCTCACTTTCTTCTTTTTACGAGAATATTGATTTAATAATAATAATCGTAGCAAATCATCTTCAAATTCACTTTCAAGACATGGCAAAGCTGTCATCTGCTGAGAAGAAAATCACATAAACATAACCTAAAAAATAAATGTCAAATGTGTCAAATTAAACGCGCCTGCGCACAACCAGAGACCCCTTGTCACGTGGTCACAGCGACGCGTACGTACGTCGGCCAGTGTGAACGGGACAGGAACGTTGCGTCGCGTTGCGTGGCGTTGCGTCTGCTCAGTATGACCCTTCCTTTAATTATGTTATTAACTCAAACGACAGTCTGTTCCAAATTTTAACGCCTCACAGAAACTGATTTGAATCCAATATACATAGATGTCTCTGTGCATTTTTAAACTGACCAGTGTCGTACGCCGCTTTATGTTCCATCAAAAAAATGTAGAACCCATGTGCAATAAAATGCTCTCTGTGGATATTTAGGACAGATGTTTATATTTTTTAACATATCGAAAATCGATAGTTTTAGCCCTTGTTTTGTCATAATTTTCAATCGTCAATATCATAAAGATTCAACTGCTAAAAGCTTTGAATAATTACATATGTTAGAGTGCAATTTGGTGATAACGCCCCTTTTCTACCCAATGCTTCAATTTCATTGGCCAATCTGGAATCTAGAAGTTGAAAATCGATATGAATCACACACGTATTTGATGGGAGTATTTTACTAAAGCATACGATTTTATGGTCCTCTATATTTCGTTTTGTCATCGTTGTAAACCAACATTAATATTGTTCAATATCTTTGCACGAGTGTCGTGGGTTTTAAAGCAATTCTGTTGCCACCGCACTACATAACGTCCATGCATTAACTTGCATTGCTAATGTTCAAGGTACGTGTTCACCATAGTCAGTTATCTGATTGGAGTTTTCATCTTCGCCACCATCGTGGGTCAAGTGGGGAACGTCATCACCAACAGGAATGCCAACAGGCTGGAGTTTGAGAGGCTGCTGGATGGGGCAAAGACCTATATGAGGCACCATAAGGTAAGAAAACATTACAGCGAAGATTATACATTACTAATTTAATCCCAACAACATGCGTAGGACTGAGGCGTAACCACGCGGTCTCGATGCCCTTCCGTCTCCCCTCCGGTAACCCGACGCTCATCTTTTCCTCAAGGTCTTCAAAAACTTCCCCTTCTCTCCCAAGTACATTTCTTCGAGTTAAAATCGGGGAGCCGACTAAAGGGCGCGGACTTCAAGCATTGGGGCGGTTGAGCCGATAGCTATACGCATTCTCATTGGGACTGCCCTGTGGTCTATGTAATACTTTCTCTGGCTTTTCTTTTCTTTTTATATATTTTGTTTTATTTCTGCTGTTATAGTAATTACTTACATCATAACATAATCTTATAACTGTTTTTTCCTCATTACTTATTTTATTTTCAGAAGGTTTCTTCGACTGATTAGGGCCGTTATTTTTCTTTTTCTTGTACTAACACTTTTATCTCTTTTTTTATGTTACCTATTTCAGAAGAATTATTCCACGGGCTGCTACTTCTATTTATCTTTTGTATAATGTTAATGTAAGTACTTGCATACTTCTAACTAAACCCGTGTGCATGGACATTGAAGGGTCTAGAGTCGTTCAAATGTAGCATCGTTCATAAAAAAAGGAGAGTATTGACGTTTGCGGTGAAGTAGGAAACCATAATATGTTTCCTTATAACGCCGTTGGGAAAGTGGTGGGGTCCCCTCCAATTACTAATTTATTACAACCTACTTTATATTATATTTTCTTTTGCTTCAATCCATCTTAAATGTACCAATTGATGAAGACTTTATAATTTCCGGCAACGCACTATTATTATTATTTTACCCCTTTTAGAGTAAACTGTTTTGCGTATTTGCTTTGTACTTTTTTGGTATTCTGATTTCATTTCGCGTTCTTAAGTTACGTCTATGAATGATCTTGTTGTATATAACTTCATTTGAAAAGATTTTTGATACCAGGTTGTTTACTTTTATGTATAAATATCATTGCGTTTAAGGTCAGTATCTATTTCACTGTTAGCCGATTTAGTTCCTTTAACATTTTAGTTAAATACTTTTGAAAATCTGTTTCGCCCTACTTCGGAGAATTTGCAACTTGTTTTATTCTCTACCGTTACTCAAGAAAATAATCGTTGTGCAGTCAAAATGTGGAGCAATAATAGAGCTGCATATTATAGTGATTGTAGTTCAAAAATTTTTTAAGCATAAGTTCAACATAGAGAGATACCTGATCGGGTATTTTCCTTCACCATTATTACTAATAATCATTATTTATTTCAGAAGTTATGCAGGGGTAGTGCAATGTAAAACATTCTGGGTCACACACGTTTTTAGATTTTCACGGCCAAAAGAATTTGTTTTAATTCTCCTTCTTTAGCCAACGTTTTGGCCAGCGTTACAGTGTCCATCATCACGGCAGATCCGGTATATACTCAGTGTACACCGGTGTACACATGTGTACACACATCACCGTAGATGTATACCGTATGGTGTATCTACCGGATCTGCCAAATCTGCCGGATCTACCCTGATGATGGACACTGCAACGCTGTCCGAAACGTTGGCTAAAGAAGGAGGAAGCGCAGCACGGCATAACACCCCAAAAACAAATAACGAAAAAATTCATGGTCACTTTTTTTTCTTAAAATGTTTTTGTAAATGTAACTGTATCTCGTAAATTGTATTTTTTAATATTTTCCTTCTACATGTATGAAAAAAAAATTGTTTACATCTAAATAAAGATTCAAAACAAAACTTACAGAAAGTATAGCAAGTATTTTTTGACACATGTCATGTCACAAAATAGTAAAACTACCACCATTATCTTTTTATACCTTCCTTGTACCTTCGTGTGTTATACATTTGTAAACTTCTCTGTGATTTATTGAAGAACATCCATTTTAAGAAGACCATGGAAAATAAATGTCACGGAATGGAATGTAAATAATTCAAAGTAAAATAAAAAATAAGAGAAGTGAAAAAAATTGTATGGCAAAATTATGCAACTTGCAGTTCGTGGAGGATATTTGACCTTCTCCAGTCTTCAGATGGCCATTAGATTAGTCTAGATGTTAGATTAGATGTTAATGTATCGTGTGTTACTGTTAGGTGCCAGGAGGCATGAAACGCCGCGTGCTTCGGTGGTACGACTATTCCTGGTCTCGAGGCAGGATCCAGGGCGGAGGGGACATCAACACGGCGCTAGGCCTCCTGCCGGACAAGCTCAAGACGGAACTGGCCCTGCACGTTAACCTGAGCGTTTTAAAGAAGGTATATTTTGTACAGCAAACGTTGATCTTTCTCTTCACTCATAATATTTCACCCTTGAAAATAATAATTATTCACACTTTTCCTCAAGCACAAATATAGATTCTGGGTGTTCTTCATTTTGTTTTACCATTTTAACCATTAATTGGTTAACCAACATCTCTGCTACAGGTCATCCCAACTGGTTCGTTGTGTTTGGAGATTTAATCATAGGGCGAGGTTTGTCCAAGTCTTTGTGGAGGATGCGTCTACCCACCAACTGCTTGGCAGGCCGGATTGTAAGTTGTCGGTTGGGAGTCTGTTTCACCTCTCCAGCCGGCCTTTCTTGACCCATCGCCTTGCACTGTAGTGGGAGGGATGGATTCATACGTCTATGTTTCCTGGACACAATGACTCCGCGATTCCTACCATCCTTCCATTTTTATTTCCAAGAACCTTCTCTCCTTCACTCTTCCACACAGCGTCTCCAAAGATGACAGATCCTAATGTCTTGAGGAAATTAATTATTTTGTGGAGCTAACATAAACAAATGAACTAGGGGTGCCAACTTTAGATATCCAGACATCTCTTTTTTTAAAGTAACAGATAATTTTCGATATTACTTACAAAATTTTGTATTTCGTTTAGGTTACAATCTTCCAAGAATGCCAGCCAGAATTTCTGCATGACTTAGTTCTCAAGATGAAGGCGTATATTTTTACTCCTGGGGACTCTATTTGCAGGAAAGGTAAGAAAATTTAACACTTGTCGAAATATTTCCACCAATTTTATAGATCAAAATATTGTCTTCTTTCATTCTTTCCTTTTATGGTGCAATGATCTCAATGCAACATTTTTATAATTTTTTAAACAATATACTTAATTAATTATGTGAAGATACAAAATATGGTGCGGATCATCATAAAAATTGCAGTGTAAATATACTTGCTGACCCGACAAACGTTGTTCTGCCACATAAATTATTTCTAGTGAATATTTTGGTTGTTAAATAAAAAATAACGAATGTATTGGGACTGGGGATGGGACCGCCGATAAAAACTAAAAAAAACACCAACTAAAGTAGGAAAATTAAATAAAAAAAATTAATATGAATTTCGAAGAGCAATTGAGTGTACGATATTTTTTGTCAGTCCGTCTTTCTTTAGCCAACACAAATTAGCTTGATGGTTTGCCCACGCGAGAACATGATGCCGAATGAAATATCAAAATGACGCGACGCTCCTTGTGAATGTCTTGAGTATGTTTGAGTGAAAGTTTGATGAGGTGGACGTAGCGCCATCTGTCATTCAACAACATAAATATTTTCGTTCTGTTTGAAATACGAAAGACGGTTGAATTTTTTCATACAAAAATACTGAAATCGCGATTAAAAAATGGGAGGGTTGGTGTAGGAGGATTAAAATTTGTGGTTTTATGTATTTTTTGATGTCAAATAAAAAAAATTGAGAAAAAAATAGTTTTTTTTCTGGATAGGCACACCCTAATCACCTAGCGGTACAGAATAAACCTTAAAACCTGTTCTCATACCTACCAAATATACATACAAATCGGTCAAGCCGGTTCAGAGGAGTGCGACCACAAACACCGTGACACGAGATTTATATATATATATAAGATATATATATAGTTTCAAGATCCTTCAGCAGATGTCGTTGGTTTACATAGTTTTATGTAGTTTAGTGCAGCTTTTTTGTTTTGTTTTTCGTGTCTAACGCACGAACAGTTACGGAAATAGCCGATGATACACGATCGACAGCTGGGCTCCCTCAGTGTCGGACTCTCTGACTTCAGAATTACTTACAGCATCGAATAGGACGGACGACTAGTCCTATAAAATATTTATTGTAAACCTCACGATAACGTAAATAAAGTAACTTGTAATCTCAATGAACCTCGATCTTTATTGGAAATTTCCGAACACTTTTCAAGTAATCTCAATCACTGGGATTGTAGGACATTAAAAAATTGGTACAGTTTAAAATACAATGGGCATATTAAAAAGTTATTATTTTTTTTAGTGATCCTTACTTGAGGGTTCAGCCCTGTGAAGGATTCTGTCTTTTTGTCACTTTTAGACCTGTTTTATGGTTATTTCTTTGACTTGTTTCAGCCAGACTTTAATTCTTAAATTGTACTCAATAAACTTTTCTATTCGTTTTACAGTGTTGTAGTTTATTGCAAAATAACATAAAGTTTCTTTATCTAAAATTGGTTTTACGACTTGAAATATTTTTTATTTAATTCTGGTTTAATATTATTTGATAGAATCTAAGCACGAAGCGCAAAGTAGAATAGAGGAAATGGGAAAGGATTTAAAATGATTTAAAAAACATTCATGTTAAAAAACAAGGATTGAGATATATTTTCAGGGCGGAATAATTTTTACATTATTCGTAAAAAATACTTTTCGAGACTAAAAATACAAACGTACGTGTATCTTTTTTGTAAAATTCAAATATAAAAAATATATATCTATATTTTTAACACAGTTGCTCATATCTGTTTTACCCCGGTAAATGGGTAATTTATTCAACAATTGAAAATAAGATGATTAAATCAAAATACCTTTTTGCCAAACAAAGGCTTTTTTCAAAAAATTTTTGATAGCAAGATTCCACAATATCTGTTAAAATCAATTTTAGAGCAATTCATGTATTACTAATTTGGGAGTCGGGTATTGATGCCGTCGCCCCCTGGAACCATTTATTGTGTAACCAACACCTCTGCCATTGGTCACCCCAAATGGTTGGCTACGTTTCACGACTTAGCAGGGGTGCCTAAGCCCGGGTGCTTGGAATTGTTTAGGTTTTGGCAACGGATGAGTCTGCCCACCTACTGCGTGGCAGACAGGATATCGAGAGACTGGCTGAGGGAGACATTTTTACCTCTCCATCAGGCCTCTCTTGATCCGTTGCCTTGCACTGTAGTGAAAGCGATGGATTCACACGTCCGTCACTACTGGACACCTTGATCTCCAGATTCCTACCCACCCTTCACGTCTTTTAGCTTCCCAGATGTCCTCTCCGTCTTTTCCTATAAAAACCCTCCACACAGCATCCTCAGTAATGGCATGGGCCCCTAGGATTTTTTTTTCCGCAGAGCCTTCTGTATCTTAACTCGCAATTCAAGAGTCGCGGGATCGAATCCCGGCGTGCGAAAATAAAATTTATATGATTAATTTGTGTTATTTCACAATTGTTAATTTAAAATAATGTACAGTTTATTTGCGGCACGTTCCAGAGTGGAATATACTCTCAGTATCGCCCTGGTGTAAGACCACCATTCAGAATTTGAACGTTGCTTGAAATAACTTTAGCCGTGTTTGGTGACCAGATCTGAATAGCCAGGTACTTCCCCACTTTCCTTTTCCCCATCTCTTTGCCCTCTCCACTACATTCAGCCCACAACAACCCCAATTGGGGATGCCATAGTCTCATTGGCTCCAGACGGGAGCAGCTGGGACTCTTGCGAGATATTAAAAAAAAAAATTGAAAAATGGAGCTAATCCTAAAATATGATTTTTACTGAAACCTAATGGAGTTACGAGACGAGTACTACATTCATAACATGTTTTGATGTTGTATTTCAGGCGAGGTGGCCCGAGAGATGTTTATAATCGCCGATGGCATCCTGGAGGTGATCTCGGAGACGGGGCGCGTGCTGACCACCATGAAGGCTGGAGACTTCTTCGGGGAAATCGGCATCCTCAACCTAGATGGACTCAACAAGTAAGCTGTGCTATTATTATTAATTGTTTGTGTGTTCAATTCGTAAAACTCCATTTAATTTAAAAAATAATAATTGAACAATTAAAAATCAATAAACGAACGAATGACCATAATATATTTATTTTTAATAAAGTAAGGAAAATTATTTATACCCCACTTCTTAGTACTATGTTTACAAAACTAAACAATATAACCCATTTGAATAAGACAATACCATCACATTATTATTAAACAATTAAGAATACATTAACATTTAATGTGGCGAAAACAGATTTCAAAGTACCCCTCAAAATAGGGAATCTATTGTCACAATTATTTCGGGACCTTCAAAATTTAAATTTACAATCGTATAAATAAGTCATCTCAAAGGGGTCTAACCACAGATTGAAAATGTCCTTGTAAGCCGAAATAACTGTCACAATAATAAAAATGCTAAAATATTTGCAGCACTTTATAATAACATCATTAAATTATATTTGAATTAAGTAAAAAAAGTGCTATTATTATTGACCACTTTTAATAGTGCTATGTAATTTGCCTATATGTAGGAGCACAGATACGTCAATACTAAACTTGGCAAGGGCGACTTCGCAGAGTATAGAGTAGAGTCCAGGGTATCTAGCACGGTAGATCGATAAAGGATTTATCGATAACTCGTCATAGCTCCCGAGCATGACTGCAGATCGTTAATTTGGGAGGCGGCTATGGGTACCACCGCTCCGGGAACCATTTATTGGATAACCAACACCTCTGACATAGGTCACCCCAAGTGGTTCGCTACGTTTAGTGACCTAGCAGGGGTTCCCGGGTTCATGGGTTGAGGTTTGTCCGGGTCTTGGTAGCGGATGCGTCTGCCCAACAGCTGCATGGCAGGCCAGATCGGGAGAGAATGGTTGAATGAGTCCCTTTGACTACCCATTCCTAATACCATTTTTCTTCCCAAAACTTCCGATTTGGGAATTTATTTTTTAAAAATAATATCGTCCAAAAATAAACCCTCCCGTTCGCGGAATTCATTAATTTCGTAATAAAATTTCGTATGACGGCTCGGCAGGGAGGCTTCGTGATGGCTGCCATTTCGTGGCGGATATTTTCTTTTAATTGCATCAGGGAAGTCGGATTTTTTGCGTACACTTTAGATTTGAGATAACCCCACAGGAAAAAGTCCATAGCAGCAGTGGCGTAGCTAGCATGGGTGGCACCCGGGGCGGATGTCACTCCCCCGGGGCCTAGTGTCACCACCCCCCCCCCCCTATGAAAGTTGACTTGAGAAATTCAAAACGCTAATTTCGACTTCATAAAATTGGTTCATCCTGGGGAGGGGGGGGGGGTGGCTTGAGAATTTCAGAATATAGGCTATTTCACCTTACGAAAATATATAAATAACAGACCGTGTTCATGTATATGCAATATCTTGGTTACGTTTATGTAATATCTTGGTCGAGTGGCACCCCCCTTCGGGTGGCACCCGGGGCGGTCCGCCCCCCCCTCGCTACGCTACTGCATAGCAGTTAAGTCAGGACTACAAGGAGGACAACTTATGTCACCTCTCCTGGAGATCAATTTGCCAGAGAAAATTTCACGAACTCGTGGCAGAGACGTATTGGACGTATGTCATGTTGCTCCGTCTTGCTGGAACCATGTTCTTTGGTTATAGCCATTAAGTTTGTAGGGGTGCAGCATTAGGTATTTGAGCAAAATGCTGTGTAACGATGAACTATGCACATTTAAAGCACTTGCGCGTCCGAATAGAAAAGTTTGAGTCGTCACGAAAAGACTGATAAACACTCTCTACATTTTCTACCGTTCTCGATGACCTTGGTCGCCCGGATTTTGGTTTTGCCAGCGTTGTACCGATCTCTTCAAACTTTTTGATCCATTTTCGAATGAGAGGAATGCTTGGCGCATCATTGAATTGACGAAAACCTCGAATCTTCTACGCGCTACAGTCGCCGAATCACCATTTTTGTAAAACTCACGCACGCACAACGCGCGGTCGCTCCCGAGAAATGCTCCACAGCGACTGAATTCCCAAGAGCCACACAACTGATCGACAAACCCCCCGCGCCCCTCGGAAAATTTGCGTTCACACAGAAAGCAAAAAAAATGTAAACTTTCTTCTGGGACACCCAGTACTTCTTTGGTATAAGTCTAAATGATTTTAGGCAGTCGTTAAACAATAAATTGACGATATTTTAAAACAAAGTTTTTTGACTTCTAGATAAGACTTGACTTCACTTGTCACTTCTATTTTTTTTATGTTTATCTCTAATTTTGTCTTTAGTTTCACTTATAATTCTTTATTCGTATAATGTGCACTTTTTTAAAATTCATTTTATGTTTTCGTTACTTGTTTTTGAGGTGTTGCCGTGTTGCCGTGTTGCACTACCTCCTTCTTTAGCCAACGTTTCGGACAGCGTTGCAGTATTCATCATCCGGCAGATCCGGCAGATCCGACAGATGTGTGACACATCTGCCCTGGTGATGGACACTGCAACGCTGTCCGAAACGTTGGCTAAAGAAGGAGGTAGCGCATCACGGCATAACACCCCAAGAAAATACTTTTGGCCGTAAAATCTAAAAACATATTATCTCATCTTATGTTATTGTAAATTGGACATAAGTCCGTTAATAAATAAATGTATGGAATATGATTCCAGGCGAACAGCTGATGTCCGGTCCGTGGGCTACTCGGAGCTTTTCTCCCTCTCCAGGGAGGATGTCCTGGCGGCTATGAAGGACTACCCAGAGGCACAGGAGATCCTGCAGACGCTGGGGAGGAAGCGGCTTCAGGAGGCGAGGAACTGCTCGAGGAAGGCTAAGGGTGAGTGTTCACCGTCCATCAAGGAAGGTCACTTAAATAAACACAAATAGTAAATTCTACAAGTCTTGAACGGGAAATTGCAAAATCCATTCAGAATTAGAGCAATAATAGAATTTTTGTGTAATTTAATATAAATAAACTAATTTAATTTAAATGAAACTTTTTTTATTCAATTTGGGAGGCGGGAATGAGTACCGCCGCCCCAGGAACCTTTATTAGATAACCAACACCTCTGCCATAGGTCACCCCAAGTCATTCGTTACGTTTGGTGATTTAGCAGGGGTGCCCGGGTTCATGGGGTGAGGTTTGTCTAGGTCTTGAAGGTGGATGACCAGGATACACTGAACCCCAGATTCTTACCCGCCCCTTAGACCGTCTTCCCTCAACTCTCCTCTCCTTCCTTTCATTAAAAAACCCTCACATGTAAAAAAAGTTACTTTAATTAAATTTAAACTTTTTCATTACATATTATTTTTTTAAATTATATTTAAATTTTATTTAATTAAATGTCAATTAGTCGTATTTAATTTAATTTTTTTTATGAAATTATTTTATTAAATAAAATTTTAATTTCGATATTATTTTATTAATTTTATTTAATTAAATAAAATTTATTAGATATTGGCTCCTTTAAGACTCGAACCCAGGACCTTCTGCTTACATGGCAACAGCTCTACCAACTGAGCTAAGGTGTCTATACCCAATTCGGTCACTTTTAACTTTATCGTACATCGGCTAAGAACTACTAACATTATCTTCATTTTGTTAACGCACATATTATTGGCTGCTATCTTTATATATGATTGCAAGATTCAAACCTGAACTAAATGCTATCTAGATAATGTCCGGATAATTTATTATCCATTTTATTTTTAAGCGACATCTTACATATGACTTTTCTGCGTCTAGGATGAATATTTATTTTTATTTTTTAACTTCATGAGTAAAACAAAAAAAAATTGTTAAGTCCAGATTTTCGATTGAGTTCGCTAATATTTAATATAAATAAAATTTAGTTTAGTAAAATCAAATTTAATTTATTTACTTGATTAAGTAAAATTTATTCACTTAATTCAATTTTAATTTTAATTTTTAATTTATTTAATGAAATATTAATTTTATTTATAATTTTACCAATTTATACGGTATTTCTTATTTTTTGTTTTAATTATTTCCCATTACTTTAAAAAAAATCTCACATACTGGGATTGCATTACCCTTCCAGTCTCGCTGGATTCAAAACTTAAATAAAAAATAATGATAAATAAATATGACTCTTTTCCTGTTCCAGGTGAGAAAGTGGACGACAAACTGGACGGAGACGATCCCAGCGGACCTAAAAGAATAGTCCACAAGCTGAGAAGTGATGTCAAGGTACGCAACTGTATTAGCTTGTGTCGCTCTCCATAGTGAGAAAAAAATGGCATTATATTTAAACACCCGGGGTCTCAAAAGTTTCGTATGATCTATAGCTATTCGAAAACGTAAAAATAAATGAAATTATTGTTCACTATTAGCCCGCTAAAATGGCCGGAAGATTTTGAAAAAAAAATAGATTTCGTGATTAGGAAAAAAAAATAAAAAAGGTTTCATATTTTATATTTTGTACCAAACTTATTTATCATTCCATAACTGCAGTACAAAGAACCTAAAAATATATATTTTTAAACATATGTGATGTGTTGGTTAAATATATAAAAGGGGAAAATAACACTTTTTCTGGATAAAATCAGAATTCTTGGTGACTTACTTGTATTCATAAACTTGAACTTTTTTTTTCATTTTTGTCAGTTATACGCATTTTTTAATAATAAACAAACGTTAAAAGGTTAAATTACTGAAAGAAAAAAAATTATTTAAAATTTATAAAAAAATGGTTTTAGGTTTGTTTTCTGATTTTCAATGCATTTTAGTGGGCTAATAACCATTTTTTAAATAAATTTAAATGCAGTTCTCATTTTCTTTGTAAGATGCAACTTTTGAGACCCCGGGCGTTTCTGAATTCAAAAGTTGAAATAATTGACACACCCTACTGTTTATTTCTATTATCTCTAAATTTCCGATGGAAGCAAAGTTTCACCTCGAAAGCAATGTTTTATATCTGAACACGTTTATATACTCGTATTTCCAATAGTGACATTGTTTAATAATATGTATATAATATATTCAAGGGCCTCCGCAACGCCTTGAGAAGCCGCTCGCGTCCCTCCCGGCGCTCCGGGATGGGCGCGGAGTCCCTGGAGATGCGCACGCTCAGCGCGGGTGGCGCGGGCCACGGACACAACGGAGCGGGGGGAAAGGGCATGCTCCGGAGAATGAACCGCGTCGAGAGTGACGAGAACCACCAAGGGGAGGTCATGAAGGTACATTAATGTTATGAAATAATATATGATGTTAATATGTTGATGTTAACAAATAATATAAATGTTAACAAATAATATAAATGTTAACAAATAATATGTAAAACACCTCTAGCCACCTTTTTTATTATTAGTATTTCTTATTCAGTTATAATTTTTTTACACCTTATGTCTAGTATATTATCCTTAACATTTAGAGAGAGTTCATTGAACATTTTATAACCTTTATAAAAAATATTTTTTTGCGTTCCCGATAAATTTGTTTTAAGAGGTCTAAAATCGTTGCAGTTTCTTATATGATAGCAATGAACTGCACTACGTATTAAAATTAACATTATTCAACAATAATAACACGTAGTCTGGTAGCATTTTTCATTGCCACACACCTATATAAGATAATAAATTGGCGTTTTATTAATGTTATTTGATTAAATAATTTTTTATTTTTTTTTTAACTTTATGAGTAAAACCTCAAATTGGAATATTTAAATTAAATGAGGACAATATTAGCGAAACTCAATCGCAAATTTGGCTTTTATCCTAGTTTATTTGCTACAGCACAATATAGATCTCATGCCTCTGTTGTGAATTATTTCTATTCTTTTGACTTGTGTTTTTATTGCTCAGAAAGATATGTAACACTTGAGCGGTAATTCAAGTGGCATGCTACAGTGCTAATGTAGACAAATTTACTTGTTTTAAAATTGAATATTTAAAGGATTCATTTGTTTGTCACTTTTTGTCAAATTGACCCCAGATCCTACCCACCTCTCATGCCTTTTTCCTTCCCAGAACTTTAACTCCTCCCTTTCCTTAAAAAGACCCTCCACACATCATCCCCAAAGATGATATTGACCTTAGGATTTTTTTTTCACAGGGCCTCCTGAATGGAGCCGTGTAAAAAAAAATTATAAGTTCAGCTCCGATTTAAAATATATGTTTAACGCTAATAATTAACGACACACATCCGACCAGTCATAATCCCAGAATATTAAAACTGGTGCACACATAATCGCGCTTTCATTCTTGCAACTTTATCTCACTCTCTCAAACTCACATAAACTACAAAAAGTAATGATGATCATAATTGATATTTTAGGATGAAGCTAGCGGAGGTGCTGAACCAGGAACTTCCCACAAAGAAGAGAAAGTCATTTCTCCCCTCGGAGCTGGGCTACCTCTCCTGGCGAGATTGAAACTACTAAAGGAAAGACAGGTATCTTGACAGACATTGGCATTCGAAGCAAATCTCTCTTTGTCTCCCGCGACAAAAATGTCAATACAGAGACATACAAAGCACTTGTTTGCAGTATCCGGGAATGTGGCTTCATTATTTGGACCCCTTTTGAACAAAACTGTATCCTAGAAATAGAGAGAGTACAAAAGAGGTTTATGCGTTACCTATATATAATGGAATATACATACTCTCCATTCCTGTATGCATCCTTGTTCTTAACAGGGATGGTTGATTTCAACATTTTTTAAGTTCATCTCTGGAACTATACTTAATACACCTATCTTGAAAGGGTTAACTTATATGTTAGTATATTCGTAGGAGATCCCGTACACTTTTTTATGCCACGATAGCGAGAATTTCTGCCTATCAGAATGCGCCAATTAACAGAGGTACTCAACTGCATTGACCATCGACATATTCAACGTCGATGTTTGGCAACTATCTTTTAACGCATGCCAGAAAATAGTAAAACTGTCCGCATTTCCTTTTTATTCTTATTTGTACCTACCTTAAATTTACAATCTTCTCCGTAATATATTGGTATATAACTGTTTTATGGAGGCCATGAAAAAATAGGTACCTTCCTACTAACAGAGAGTCAAATCTTCCTAGATATTCTGTTTGAGGTACAAAAAATAATTTTCTGGTTCTTTCAGGAAAGGGAAGAAAAAGAAGCCAACAGACAACGAGGAGGTCTCAGCATACCGCAGCTGAGTTCTGCTCCTCATTCAACTCCCACCACCTCCACTCCCAGTGAACCAGAAGTCATAGGAGCTGGTCTCCCATTGCTGCAGAGGCTCCTGCTTCTCAAGGCCAAGGAAGACAGGGAGAGGATCGCTTCAGCTTCCTCCACAGGACCAGACAAGGCCACCCTCAACAGCAATCCTCCTTCTAGTTCAGATACCATTAGTCCTTGTTCATTAAAAAGTCCGCTTAGTCCAACAGTTAAAACTCTCAGTCCAATGAGAAAAGGATCTGGATCAACTTCCCCAGGAAAATCACTCAGTCCGACCACGAAACCTTCAAGAAAGAACTCTTCAGGTTCAAGTGACTCTTCTTCCAAACCAAAAGTTAGTTTTAAAGATAAAATTATGAAACTCCAGGAAGATGGCACTTCCGTTTCGCAACTTCTTCCGGCGGAGAAAGACAAAAGTGAAAAGAAAATTCCCGTTCCCATTGTTATAACTAGTGATAAACTTAGTGTAGTACAGACTGGTGCTAACCGAGTGCCACACACGCAGACTATTTCAATTCCTACGAGTGTCGTCAATAAAATTAAATCTCCGGCAAAAGCCATGGGATCCACTTTCCGAGACAAGCTGAAACTATTGCAAGGGGCACCACCCAGCCCTAGAGAACCTCCCACACTAGAAGCAGTGCCAAATAAAGTAGAATCAGTCAGTGCCAAAAGTATTAACTTAGATATTATCAAACCAATCCAGACAACAGAACCAACAAAAACTCTAGAGAAAACAGAAGAAAAAGCGAGTGGAAGTAAAAAGCCCTGGTCCAAACTCAAAAAGGCTTCAATTCTAGGTGAATCGAGAGAATATATATCAGTTCAACAGCCGGGTGTTTCGGTAGATAGTTTGCAGGGCACGAGTACTGCTAAAACTGAAGGCGGTGCCAAATTTTCAGCTTTATCCAAGTTAGGTTTAGGAAAATGTATGCATTTGCCTGTTGCGTCCCCGAGTACTGGAATTCCATCCTCTAGCTTAGTAACAAGTGATAATAATAATATAGATCTAGACAATAGAAACTTAGAGTTAACGAACGCGATGAATAGTGATATAACTTCATCGGAACTTCCTTCGAAAGATGTTAGAATTACTGAGTCAATTAGTCGGGTGAAGGAAGCCAGTCCCTGCTCCTCATCAGATGCAGCCAAGAATGTATCGAAAGCAAAACCAAAACAAAGTATGTACATGGTAACGAGAAAAAATAAAAGCTACGTATCAGTAGAAGATTTATCTCCAGAGTACGGATCATTGCCATTCGTTAAAAAGCTGAAAATCCTAAATGAAAGACAAAAATTAGAAGAACTGGAAAAAGTTATTAAACGTAGTTCTAGTCTCGAATATCCAGATTCCTCTAGTGACGTGGACACATTAACGAGAAGCAATTCAGAAGGCAGTAAAATGGACACGCGCAGAAGCAGAAATGTGATGCAAGTAGGAGGACCATATGCAACAAAACTGAATGGTTCACAATCATTGTTAAGTCCAGAATCAAACGAGACGTTAGAACGAAGAAACTTGAAATCTATACTTAAGAAGTTATCCGAAGATACGCAGATTCAAGATTCACCGGTTTTTTGTGCCAAGGAGTTTAAGAAATTGATCAGAGCTCCGACGATCGAAGGCTATGCGGCCAGACATTCCAAGTTCACGAAGAGCGTAACATTTAATCGCGATACCCTAACCTCTCCCCCTAATAGTGCCAACGAACAAAGGACTCTCTTCCCTTTATCGAACCCTTACCAACGGCTGACGAGTGTTCCATCGAATGAGTCAGAACGAGTAGACGACGTGGACGACTGGGCTTGCGATGACGAAGCCAGTCCCCCGATGAGTGGTAGTTTACTAAGTGTTAACAGAGACAGTAATGATTCATTACCGATAGTGCCTGATACGTCAATGTTGATCGGAGAAATTCTAGCCGAGAAGCAAGCGAGAGAAATAGAAGAGATTAGCTCATCCCTGGACCCTAAATACAGATACAGCACACCCGGTCTGGAAGGATTGCGCCCTGAGGAAATCAGAGTGCCCGGTGAAAAACCTAAACCTAAACTTAGATTGATAGCTGCCGTAGCCAACCAAAGAAAATTATTTAGAGGTATGTGTGAATTCCTTTCCTGTAATTACTAAAACCTGGCGAATAGACTTCTAGCTCAAAAGTCCTCTTAAAATGTCATTATATAATATAATATTCACTTCTCTATTTTGCAACTTTAGGTATGTAGTGACATTCTCTTTATTTCATACTTTGATGGGTTTAATAATTTTTATTCTTCCAGGTTCCCTAGAAGAGCAGGAGTACTTCAGTGAAGTTCTACTGGGAATCAAACATGTGATACAAGGTCACCTCCACGAGGTGCAAGGAAAATTCCAAGAGAGGTATTACACTTTTCAATCCTGTTTTCTATTGTGTATAAAAAATAATTTGCACAACCTTATTAAATACCGTATGACGGGGATAAATTACTCCACTCTTTCAGTTGTTTTGAACTTTTTGTTTTCAAGGAGAATTAGTTATTTTGTTTGTTATGTTTAATGTTAAAAAAAAAAAAAAAAAAAACAGGAATGAAACTATATCATTGCAATATTTTTTGTACCCAGTAACATTATTTTTTTAATTTTTAAAAGTAACGTAAAGTAGTTCCTAGGAGGGGGTTAGTATATAACACCCACTTCGGTGGAGAATTTTATGTACTTTGTGCTCTGTGTAAAGTTTAAATCAACAAACAAAAAATATTACGCCATTACACAATAACTCAAAAAAATAAAATATTGAAAAAATATCATTATGTAGTAAGGTCGCAAATTGCAAGATGTTGCAAATAGTGGGATTGAATAACTTTTTACAACAAAACTAAGTAGTACTGTTGAAGGAACTCTTTCCTATAAACTATATATTTTTGAGTGAGGACATAAATCAAAAAACTATAACATTTTTTGACAACAGTTTTTTTTAATGAAAAATTTCCATTACTCGGTGTGATGAGTGTCAATGGTCTGTACGAATTAGACTCTTGCGTACCTACCGAATGATCACACGTCATAAAACAAACAAGTTTAACCGCCCTTGAGATGCCTTTTAATAATAAGAGGTAACACTAGGATTTCTTCACCTTGGAAAAAGTATCCCTGAATGTCTCGGCAATATATCTCGCTGAAGGCATTGGAACTTTCAATCAGAAGATATTTAATTTGTGTCGGAATGTTGGATTTGTATATTTATGTAAATAGCATAATGCAACATGAAGGGTAAATGTCAAGTCCACAGTTCTTTCAACAGGTTCAACAGTCTGGAAATGGAAGTGCGTAAGAGGGACGAGATAATTTCCCAGCTCCAGTCCAGGATCTTGGAGCTGGAGCGCGTGGGGGGGATGGAGTCCAGACCGGGGGGGCTGGAGATGCGGGGGGACCTGCACCAGACCGGTGGCTCCACACAAGAAGAGGGAGGGATGGATGACCCCCCTTCTGTGCACGCTGATGTCATCTCGGCTCTGACGGCTAGTTCGGGGAGTGATGATTTCTCTCAAGAACATGGTTTTATGGTAAGTTAACCAATTAAGAATGCAATCTAATAAGAGGAATGATATGTCTGTCTCAACACAGGTATACCCTAGTGAGACAGGCATAGAATAATGTAATGTAAACATACCTTATATAGATAAATAAATAAAATATGCATGGATTGGGTATTATTCAGGAAGACTGTACCTACATTGCGTCAAATCGTCAACCATTCCATGAGAATTCAATGAGAGAAGCTATCACCACACATTCCAAAAAAATTATTTACATATTTAGAATTATTAAGTTGTAGTACAAATAATAGGTATAAAGAACAGAAAGAAAGAAAAATTATGAGATTTATTATACATTGTTAACAAAATTAACGGAAAAAAGAATAAACAGAGTACATACCATAGAATTAAAAAAAAAACTCTAAGCTGCCCATACAAATATGAATGAAACAAATTATTTTTTCAGCCCAATAGCCAAGCGCTCTATCACACTTACACTCGCCTGACATCATAGATCTCCATCCTTTTGAAATTCGTAAACACAGTTTTGTATTGGAAATTAAAGCCTCGATTAGGCAAATATTTGGATGACAAAACACCCCCATAAAGCACTCTTTGTGTTATTCTTTATTCTATGAAGTAAATGAAGAAGAAACAAAACCTTTTATGCTAAAGTCTTTAGGAGGTGGGTACAGGTACCGCCGCTCCGGGAATCATTTACTGAGTAACCAACTTCTCCGCCAGTTGACAGGTCACCCCAAGTGGTTCTCTACATTTGGTGACTTTGGTGACAGGGGGAAAGTTTTTCCGATTTTTGGCGGTGGATGAGTCTGACAACCAGCTGCTTGGAAGGCCGGATCAGGAGTGACCTATTGAGGGGGACCTTTGACCTCTCCAGAGGGAGTCTGTCGAAACATCGGCTTGCACCGCAGTGGGAGGGATGGATTCATACGTCTGTACTCATGGAAACACCGATTCCCAAATTCCTACACATCCCTCAAACCGTTTTCCTTCTCAGAACTCTCCTCTCATTCCTTTCCTTAAAAAAAAACGTCCACACAGCATCCCCAAAGATGACATAGGCCCTGAGGGAAATTATTTTACTCAGGGCCTCCTGTGTGGAACTCATGTAAAAAAAAAATTTAAGGTAAATTGCAAAAAGTTGGTCACGCAGTATGGGTACGTTCCCTAATAGGTTATTCCCTATTGCCAAAAAAAGCACTGGCTTCCCAATCCTCCACTGGAGCTCAGCCCATTTTTTGCAACCCACTGTGAAAGCATAATATATTTATAACACTTGTTACTTTTAGTTTTTAGTAGAGTATTGAACTGCCCTGAAGAATTTATGGTAGTAACGAAACCCGGTCGGCATTAAGTATAAAAATAAAAGTACTGTTTACTAAGTTATTGTTTTATTTTTAAAATAATGTCACATCACAAAGTATCTGCTTCATATAAAAAAAAACTACAATTTCTAAAAGTTGTTCTTGAATTTCTGGAGGCATTAACTGACTGATATTTCCAGAGAGGAGATTCCCTGGACACACTTTTCACCACATCACCACCCAATGTGGCTGCTTTAGAAGATGATTCCAACTCAGCTGAGCAAGCCTATTGCTTGAGGTAAGATTGTTGAATATTATTCTTAACACCAATTAAAAATACTTGTTTCTGCACTCTTCCGAAAAGGGAGTAGTCAATCACAATTAATGTGCTTGATAATATATAATGAAGTGCTTGCATGTATTAGGGTAAACAGTGGTTTTATGGGGTGGTTTGACATCACAAAAGATGTTAAGCAAGGCTGGGAAATGACACCGTGGTTATTCAATCTATCATGCTTGCAATGCAAGAATTGAAAGGATTAGGTGCGAAATTGAATAATGTGAAAGTATGTTGCCTGTTGTGTGCTGATGATGCGGGGCTGATTTCGGAAGTATGGAAGATCTACAAATTTACAGTCTCTCGTGTTTATGATGATCAAAGTATGTATGAAGAATGAGTAATGAAAGTAAGTAAGTCTAAAGTCACAGTGTTTGGAAGAGAAAGTACGAAAACAGTATGCAATATAGTTGTGAATGATGAATACTTGGAGCAGGTGGATGAGTTTATGTATTTGGGAAGTATGTTTACGAGAGATGGGAAGGCAGATAGAGATATTGAATGAAGGGTAAATGCAGGTAACTCCATTAAAGGAGGACTGAATGCCGTTGGCGCTAACACAAAACTGTTGAAAGAAGCGAAGCTAGCAGTCCACCATGGACTGCTTTAGAATTACTAGACTGAATGCTCTAGAAATAAGATCTCTGAGTCGTATGCGTGGTAAAACCATGTATGATCGTGTGAGAGTTTTGGAGACACAAAAAGAATGCAAGGTGTAAGCGTAATAAGTAAGATTAAGAAAGGGATACTCAGATGGTTTGGGCATGTAGAGCGAATGAATGAAGAAAGGAGTTAAAAAGAATATATGACGCAAATAAGAATAATAGAAGAAGGCGAGGACGTTCGAAGAAGACATGGCACGGCAAGATTAAGTGAATCAGTCGGGCCACGTCGAGAGTCAGAATAATAGAAGATTGTGTATCAGATGATGTATGAATTTAGATGAGGCAAGAGTGTGTGCCAAGACTGAGTTGTTTGGCGGTCCGTCCTCTCTGCCTACCCCTCTGGTTAAATGGCATGATAGTTAGTTAGTTAGTAAACAGATTAAATGAATATTTTGTCTTTTGACAGTGAACACAATCCTCAGCATGCCGACACCCTATCCTCGTTGGCAGCAGAACTAAGTGGCGGGAGACAGGACGATGCAGAGACCCTGAAGAGACTAACAGATGAGCTGGAGAGGCTGGCCGCTTCAGGGCTGGACCCGGATCAGCTGGAGATGTTGGTGGCGGGCACCAGGAGACCATCACAACCCAGCAGATCTGATCTGAGGTGAGGAAATCAAATGTCTTCTTATTTACCACAAGATAGGAGGCCTATCATCTTAAAGAAGGGGCTGATGTTTTCTTGAAACTGGAGGTGGTAGTACAGTGTTATTTAGACCCAAGAGATTTTTTTTTATAATTCAGCTTCTTAACTTTTTCCATGCGATCGTGACAACAGTTGATACGGCAAAAGCCATGCCTCACACGCGCCCGTATCAGCCCTTGTTACGCTAACTTCGACTGCCGATATCACAGCGCTACTATGTCACAGTATTTTTTCCCGCTCGCTAGGATATTCGTGTAACTATCACAATGCTGACATCTTCAGGCATATTTCGAAAGTAAAATTGTATTTCGTAAAAAACATCTATAGTCAAGTGAATGTGTCCTCGTGCCTTTGAATGCTAAATAGTTCTCAATTTACTCCACAGATGGCGCTAGTAGTTTGCGCAGGCGCGTTTCCGACTGACCAAATTGGACAAGCATCGATAACATTTATTATCGAGATCGCGCGTATTCGCACACGTTTGTTTATGTTGTGAAACTGTGATTTTGAATTTACATAAAAATTTTATTAATTTTAGTGTCATCAGAAGTTTTAGAACTTGTTTATACGAATTGATAATAATAAATGATTGAGGTACCACTTGTGTCTATCAACGCAGTATCCTGAGTACAAGCACACGGATAAATGGCGCCGTCTTTAAGATAATACGGGTACGTTTTTTGTTTTTTATAAACATCTAGGAGTGTTTACAGACGACGATTTGGTTTCAAATTGTAGATAATAATCTCATCTGTTTATATGTATAGTATGATAAATCATGCCATAATATGCTTAATTTGACATAAAATTGGATGGATAGGTATTTGAAATATGACATACATGTACCGCGTGTGGATATTGAAAAAACGGAGTAGTTCAACGCAGGGAAAAGGTTAAATTTTTTTTTATTTCACACAATTTTTGAAAATACACTTTTATGTTTTTTTCTTGATTACCATACTAGGCTAATGCCCGTGTTAATTAATCGTCACGTTGGATGGACAGGGTTTTAACTTCACTTTAAGTTGTTCTGATATATAAGATGTCAAAGTTTGCAAAGATAACTTCTTATAATCTAATTATCTATTTCTGATTTTGATATTGAATTTTGCGTTAAGTATTTAAGTTTGACATATTTTAAAGTAAAATGTTTAAATATGATGTATTCTTACCATTTTAGAACATATCGATAAAACCGTATGCAGACAGAACAATATGCAACCAGCTAGGGCATAATATTCATTACTTATATAAGGTTCCAACAACATTTCCCTGATGCCATTCCGAGCTAGGACTGCATCCTAATTAAACATCTTTCGTTAAAATATTTTATAGTACCTACAATACTTTCAAAAGATTGAACCTCAAAATCAGAAATTGTTAAACAGATTATGAGAATTTGTATTTGAGTTGACACGATCAACTGTCAGATACAAACAAAATGGAAAATTCAAAAGGTTCAAAATAATAATAATAATAACGTAGTATTTATATAGCGCAGTTTTGTGATATTTCACTTCAAGTGCGCTTAATTATAATAAACTTAAAATTAACCTACAGTGTTCCTTACGAGTCCTTAAAAAATTAATTAAATAATGTGAAATAACGAATATACAAAAATATACAAAGCAATTCCTAAAGAACAATATTAACAACAATAGTGAGTGCTGTTTTGGCACAGGACAATATATAATGATAAACCATCACGGTGCCATTCAACAAGAATCATTTAAACTAAATTATATAGAACAGGAGGCAGTTAACATTTAGAAATAATACAAATTCAGAGTGCACATAAAACTATAGCAAGGAGGTAATCGAAACCAAACAATTACCAGAAACTTGAGGAACATGGCTTATTATAGTAGATTGAAAAGGAGTTAAAATTCATAAAAGGTATGATTTTTTAAATAAGTTTGTTTTTAAAGCTCTTTTGAATTCAGCCAAGTTCTGGATATTAGTAAGAGCTGAGGGAAGTTTGTTCCAAATGAGCGGGCCAGTTACACGAAAAGACCGATCATAGTAAACGGCTCGATTTGACCTAGAAAGTTCGATTAAACGATTAGTAACATCTCGATCTGCTGACCTTAGAGTAAGCTGCCTATCGCTTAAGTTTTGTCAGACACATAGTTCCGATATATAGGCTGGCGCCATTCCTTGCAATGCTTTGAAGGTCATTAAGCAGATCTTGAACTCTATTCTTTCAGGGCATCGAAGCCAATGATGTTAGAACCTTATACAATAAATGGAAGCCTTAGAAACTTAATGATAAAACTTTGTCATACAAATATCTACGGAAATACAACACAGATGGCTCCGAAAAATATTTTGGTTGTAGACATAAGCAAAAGAAATAGTTTCAAAGGTCATTTTTGCAAAAAATGTTAGTTAAAACCATGTCCAAATGAGGTGACGTAATATACCGACAGTGTGTACTACAACAAGTGTACATTTAACATTTATCAAGCCCACAGAAAAGAGTACAATCTATTCGAGCAGTTTTTATTATGAAATTTTCTTGAACTACTCAAACATCATCTCCATTTAGAGAACTTGTTTGAAGTTGTATCATTATTTGAATATCTAACATAAGATTAATGTGAAAATGGCTAATTTATATAAAAATTGAAAATAGGTGAAAGCGATTTTTGTTTTTTTACATTAGCACCACACAGGAGGCCCTGAGGAAAATAATTTTTCTTAGGTCTTTCATCAGCTTTGGAGATTCCGTGTGGAGGGTTATTTGGATAGAAATGAGACGAAATTCTGGGAAAGAAAAGAGAATGAGTGGTGGGTAGGAATCTGAGGATCAGTGTGTCCACGAGTGACAGATGCATGAATCCATCTCTCTCACTGTGGTGCAAGGCAATGGGTCCAGATAGGACTTTATTGTTCCATTTTGACGGCCTTTGTGGTCGAGGGGTAAGGCTTTCGACTAGCAATCCAAAGGTCGCGGGTTCAAATCTCAGTGAGCGCCAATAAATTTTAGTTGATTAATTGGGTTATTTCACAATTAATTAATTAAAATTATTGTGTAGTATAGAATGGAAGATACTCCCGGTATCGCCCTGGTGTGAGACCACCATTCATAATTGAAACGTTGCTTGAAATGGCTTTAGCCGTGTCTAGGACCACATCTGAATAGTCAGTTATTTTCCCAACTGCTTCCCCTCCCCACTTCCTTCACTCCCCACTTCAGCCTCACAACATATCCCAATTGGGGATGCCGTAGTCTGATTTCGGACTTATGCGGTATTCATATAAAAAAAATTGTAAGGCCTGCAGGAGAGGTTAAAAGTCTCCCTCAACCAGTCCCCCATCGATCCGGCCTGCCACACAGACGCATCCGCCGCCAAGATTAAATTATTGTTTTAATCAAGTTTTAACATGCTGGATGGAAGATGTCAGGGATGCCTCAGAAAGACTTGGAATGACAGAATTAATCAAATACTTTCTTGCATCGAATTAACAGAAAAAAAGAGAATTTGAGAGAATTAATGTTGGTGGAGTAGGGAATATGAGCCTTAATAATAATAATAATTGAATAATTTTTAGAGCACCGTTTTTGTGAAAAAACCACCTCAAGGGCGCTTTGTATTACACCCTCCCCGTCAACACCAGCAAGAACATTATGAGATGAGTAGTCGATTGCTTTTTTACAACTAAAAAACAAATTTCATGTGCATATTTTGTTGTCAGGTTGGATCGCCTGGACGTGACATATTCCCGCCAACGAGCCGCCAAACTGCGCGAGAGAAGGTCCTGGGAAGAGAGCAGCGATCAGGAGAGCATGGAGCTGCAGGAGTTACCAAGGTAAGGCTTTTTCCAGTTACTCAAATGCTGCACTGCCGCCAACCTATTGAACGTATGCCAATCCATTGAATGTTTGCCAATCTATTCATTTAACGCCCAAAGGGCTTTTACATGTTTGGTACCTAGTACAATTAATTCATGACAGATGATTTTTAAACAGATACAGAAATAATAAAAATAAAATAAGATAAAAAAGCACAAAAGTCATAAAAATACAAAAATACAGCGATTTCATAGGTTTACAAAAATACAGATATGTTTAGGAATAGTTTTGGAATAAGTTTTTTACGAGATCAACAAAATTGGCCAAGTTTATGTTAAATATGTCAACATCACCTAAGTATTGATTTCCCATAGTGTGAAATCGTTGTATCGGAGAGTGGAAGAATATAGTTCCGCTTATGAATGCTACAGTAGAATAGTGTATTTTGTTGTGTAGTTACTGTCGGTATTGAAAGATTGCCAACCTATTGAACATTTACTAACCTATTGAATGTTTGCCAATCTATTGGACGTTTGCCAACCTATTGAAAATTTATTTAGCCAGGTTGAAATTTTCAAACTCTCTTTAGCCACTGGAGCGAATTTGCTTCGATTGCTCGAGATTTCCCAGATGATCGTTTTTAAATATTTTTGCCAATGTTAAAAAAATCATACCTTCGAATTTTAACATGGAGACACAAAAACTTATTACAGTGCTATATAGCCAACGATTTTACCTGTATTTTACCATTTATCTCATATTTGTAGGATTTATAAAAAAAATATTAAAAAATCGTAAAGTTTATAACCGCGCGAATCCTGCGTGTTTTTTACTTCGAAACTGCGGTGAGGCAGTGGCGTAGCATGAGGGGGGGCGGGGGGGGGCGGTCCGCCCCGGGCGGCACTTTTAAGGGGGGCGGCAAATTTTCACAATAAATAATAACATTATCTTGGAAAAATTTAAACCATTTCAAATCATTATTTGAACATGTTCTACGATCCTTTCGTTTACGAATCCAACTTTTTTGTTAATTCATTAAAAATATCAATAACAAAATTTTTTTAAGCTGTGAATTTCGCAATTCGTAGGAAAACCGTACGCATATTATGAGAGTAATACTAATTAAAGCTGATAACTCGCAAACAGATTCACTCTTAATTAAAATCAGAATTGTGTTCAGAATGTATTAACGACGGAATTTCAGTTGTGTATTCATCTGCTGATACATTTCGAAAGAGACCATTATTTTATTCGAAGTGCAGTTATAAAATTCTAGTTGTAGATTATGTATGTGCTACCAGAATCAAAGAGAAACCATTTTCATTTTCTGGGTGTAGTTTTAATTCGGCAAATACAGATTTAATTTGACCCGTCTAATCACAGGAGACGCAAATTATACCAAACATTTAATTTTAAAATAAAATTGTGAAATTATGTCCCACACATACAATTTTAAATAAATTTGTGATTGCAATAAAAAGTTGAGATACTATTTTATTTTAGGTACTTTAATTCGAATATTCGCAGGCGTGTATTTTTGAGCCAATTCACATGTCCAATATGAAAATTTTATTGTTTAGAAACAATAATGTTCTAATAAGCATGTCGGAAAAATTACTTTATCTAGATTTTAGAACAGTTTTGTTTTAATAAAAAGTAACATAGCATTGGAAGAACCGGAAATTTTGTGCGCAAACATTGAAAGGCAAAAGTTTATAGATATTTTTTTCTTATTATTCGAAGGGTTAAACCAGTTTTCAGGATGTAAAATTCCATTTGAGAATTCATCTGCTGACACAATTCAAAGGAAAACATTATTTTATTTGAAGTTCAGTTATTAATTTCTAGTTGCAGACTCTGTGTGTGCTGCCAGAATCAAAGAAAAACCATATTCGTGTTCTGAGTGTACTTTTAATTCGCCGCATACAGACTTAATTCAAACCAATTTTGTGTTGAGAATGTAAATTTCCAGTTGTGGATTCATCTGTTGACACATTTCGATGGAAAACATCCTCTGATTCGAAGTTCAGTTATAATATTCTATTTGCAGACTATGTATGTGCTGCCAGAATCAAAGAAAAACCATTTTCATGTTCTGAGTGTAGTTTTAATTCACCGCATACAAACTGGTTTTGTGTTCAGAATACAACGATAAATTAAATAACGAGTTGCAGATTCATCCTGCATCGAGTGAAGCTTTACATTTGAGTTAGATAATGCTGTAAAATTCTGAGAAATTGATTGTTGCATGTGTAACTATTGTGTGGGGACTCTAACGCAATATCAATCAATCAACTTTGGAATAGAATTTATATACATGATTTTCGTTGAAAGAATACTCGTCAAATGTGATTATTAAAAAAATCCGGCTCGTTTATAAATAGGTCGTAATAAAAAAAATAGGATTTCCATATACAACCCCACCTCCCCCCACCGCTTGGAGTCCCAATTAAGGGGGCGGCGAAATTTTCTTCCGCCCCGATGTTCTGAGTGTAGGTTTAATTCACCACAAACAGATTTAATTAAAACCAGTTTTATGTTTAGAATGTAATTGCCGGCAGAATTAAAGAAAACCATTTTCATGTTCTGAGTGAAGCTTTAATTCACCACATACAGATGTAATTAAAACCAGTTTTTTGTTCAGAATATATGTGCCGCTATAATCAAAGAAAAACCATTTCTATGTTCTGAGTGTAGTTTTGATAAACCGCATATTTATTTTAATTTAAACCAGTTTTGTGTTATCAATATATCAATAAGTTGTCGATTCATCGTGTACCGAGTGAAGCTTTGCATTTGAGTTGCATTCCATACTTTCCATGCGCGATGAAGATGCGAAATTCTATTACAAGCATACAATTCTCGATTTCTGAGAGCAGTTATATACAGTTTATACTCGCCACATAGGATTATAAAAATATAGGATATCTACCACCCCCCCCCCTGGTCAGCGTTTGAAAATCTGTGGAAAAAGTGCTTGTAGAAGTTAGGGGGGGGGGGGGGGGGGGGGCGGCAAAATTTTCCTCCGCCCCGGGCGACCGAAACCCACTGCGGTGAGGTGTACTTATTCGAGTCAACATAGAATATTTTCGATTTCTGCATGTTGTCCTTGGTAAACTTGATAATAAAAGGTGCATATCTGTGGTAAAAGGACTTAATTTTAACCGTAAACAGCTGACCAAAAATTCTGCGTGAAAAAAATATTTAAAATTTTTATTTTTAACATCGTTTTAAAATGGTCTACGAAGTTCAGATTTGCGACATCTATGGTCATAATAGATAAAGCATTTCAATAGCTTCGTTTTAAAATAAATGGCTGGCCATGGAAATGTTTTACGAATGGTAAGAAAATGTGGTCCAATTTTGGACCGCTATCAATCGTAGAAAAATAAAAGTGGTCCATTTTTCGACCACAATCAATCCAGTGGCTACAGAGGTAGGTAATTAAAAAAAATGCGAATAAGAAAAACCAAATAAACATGACGATTTTACGGTCGCAAAAAAATACCATTTTCTGAACCAATATTAACCCCTCAGGCCTCGGGCTTATTTTGTCGGAAGGTCAAAATATTTCCACTTCGCAATAAAATCCAAATAAATGGAATATTTCTGAATGCATCGAAAACAAAAACTGTTTTTGAAAGGTGATGAAATAAGCTTTTAAATTTTATAAATTTAAATAAACATGATTTTTGAAATATAAAATTTTCGAATGCCAAAATAAAAAGTTTTACAAACAGCTCACCTTACATTTTTTCTTACTAAAATAACTGATAACAAAAAAAATTAAAACGCACACCTATTTTAAAGCAAATGTATTATAGTCATCGTCAACTCACTTTTATGTCGTTTTATGAAAAAAATTATTAATAAAAAAATCCCAAAGTTTCATAAATTGAAGTAAAATCTTATTTAGCACCGTTGTGAAATAAAACTCGATGAAACGAAACGCATACATTTATAGGATTTAGCCTGCGAGAGAATGAGATAGATTAATCGGTCTCCTCTTTGTGCAGTGCTTCGTAGTCTCCCAATTCTCGTCCACTTTAGTTTTTGGAAGGTTTCACTTCTACCGCGTGTGAACTGCACACTTGTAATTTTTTTTTTTCAAATCGCGGTAGGGAAACTTTGGATTAATAAAGGTGTACATTTTAATTATGTTGTATTTAATCTTAAGATTTGAATATAAAGCGTGATGTTTTCTCTTTCTAACACCACTCAGGTTCTATTTCTAATCATGATAGTAACGGAGACACAAAGATTTCTATGAGATCTGTATGGGTTGTTACGAAAAGCGAACAAATTAGTCCGAGAGGTTAAAACGAAAACAGAAAATACAATTTTTTTTTTTACAGACATACAAAATTCAAAACGGTTGAGTTAAAACAGGGATTCGCCACGCTCAGTAAATTAAATGACTTTATTTTGTGTTTTAATAATTATGGACAGCCGTGATAATCATCATGTGTGAAAGATAAATAATCTAAACATGTGGTTTTCAACCTGTGGTACGTGAAGCCAAATTGGAGGTACGCAATAACGTGGCACGCATGTAGAATCACAGGTTAAAATGTCTGAAGTCGTGTTACACTCTGTATAAAATTGCATTACTTAATTGTATTTGTGTGACTTGATTGTTTAAATTCGTGTAACAATCATAGTATTAAAAATTACAAATGAAACACGTCATTCATTACACGTGTAAAAAAGATAGACATAGGGTGCGGGGAACAACAAATTTGTAGAGAGAATTAAGGGGTACGCCGGCTCAAAAAGGTTGAAGACCACTGATCTAAACCGATGTTTGATATGCTTATGTATGTATTATCATTTGAAAATATGTACATGTCGGCGGCCGATTGTAAAATCAGGCAGATCTCGCCTAGCTACTTCGTGAAGTGCCAGGCGGCAGATCGTGAAGTGCCTCAGGCGCATCATGATCGGCCTGATTTTACGATTTGCCTGCGACATATACATCATATCACGATGCACCTAGCCACATCATAATCGTGAAATGCTGGCAGATCGGAGTGCCTGAGGCTCATCATGATCTGCCTGATTTTATGATTGGCGTGCGACCAATGGCGGCTCGTGACTTTTGGGTGTGCTTTTTTTTTTTTTTTACATGAGCTCCACACAGGAGGCCCTGAGGAAAATAATTTCCCTCAGGGCCTATGTCATCTTTGGGGATGCTGTGTGGAGGGTTTTTTTAAGGAAGGGAAGGAGAGGAGAGTTCTGGGAAGGAAAAGGGTTTAAGGGGTGGGTAGGAATCTAGGGTTCAGTATGTCCTGGTCATCCGCCTCCAAGACCTAGACAAACCTCACCCCCATGAACCCGGGCACCCCTGCTAAATCACCAAACGTAGCGAACCACTTGGGGTGACCTATGGCAGAGGTGTTGGTTAGGTTAGGTGCTGGGATGCTTTTACTAAAAAAATGGCATTATGGATGTTGTTGTTGACGAAAAAATTTTTTTTTTCAAAAATCGGTTTTTGTTTGAAGATTTTTCAGGAAATCGTGCGGCGCACGGCCAAACTGAAACTTCTTGAAATTTTTCATACAAAAAACTAATTTTCAAAAAAAAATAAAAAATTTCTTTTCAGCTACAACAATATCAATAATGCCATTTTTTGTAATATCAGCACTCTAGTACACCCAAAAGTCACGAGCCGCCACTGCGTGAAATATACACAAGCTTAGTAATCAACATCTTCTATCTTCTCTTCTATCTATATAAATAAAAAAATAAAAATGAATCGTCGAAATGTATGTACGCGCATAACTTTCGAACGACTGCATCAAATTGGATAATTATTTCTGTTTTTTGTTCGTTATTATCAAGACAAGGTTTGTATAATACTACTGGTGAGCTCTGGCATTATGAAATTTGTATTAAAAAAATGCAATGAGAGGGAAACTGGGGTAGGGGGTTGGTTGGAAGACAGGGAGAACCAGGATGGGAAGGGGAACCTGACAGGGGGGAGGGGAGACTCGGCAGGGGGGTTCGCGGGACGGGGGAAGGGGGGAGTGGAGTGGGAACGCGAGAGGGGAAGGGGACGCAGGAGAGGAAGGGGGGCGGAAGGGGAACGGGACAAATGTGAAAGGACACGCAGGGAGAAACAATTTCTTTATTAAATGGCATAGCAACGCATGCCGGGTACCAGCTAGTATATTATAAAAGTCCAAAAAAAGGTGCGTCCCGCAAAAACTCAGAAACAAATCTCAGTACGATCAAGGGATTTACATGGTGTGGTAGATTTCTTTCCCCCCTCTAGGATGACGGTTCCCGTTTTTACCTAAAGGGCGTGCTTTTGAAGTCATAAGGGCTGTAAATTTCACCCTTTTGAAATTTCTAGAACAGTTTTCCGGAAAGTTCTAGAAGGTTCGATAGAGCTCTAGAAAGTTCTGAAATGAGTGGCGGAGTATGTCGTAAAATATTTGGGAATAGGGAATCGGGAACATCTTGTGAAACATTCCAGAATACTCTCGAATGTTGTCCTAAGCGAAACTGGGTAACCCAGCTAGTTAGTAATAAAATCTGCGCTGTATTATTGCAAGGTCACAAAGTTTACCACGAGTTTAGCTAATGTGAGAATAATCATGTGGCGCATGGAAAGCATAAAAAATGAGTTTTGATAAAATTAAATAAAAATTCATGACTGTATACTGAGGTGTTTATTAGTCAGTAATCAGATCTTATCTCTAGGGCGCCTAACACACATATTATTCAGTTAATCATTAACAAATAGAAAACATTAAATCCAATAGACTACAGGGCCATACACTAATAATAAAATATAATTGTGGATCACCCCACAGTTGGCCCCTAAAATTATAATTACTTATTAAAAAATTATAATTTTTTAGTGCATTTTTTACCAATTTCAAACATAAAATCGATTTAACCCCTCCGCAACGTAAGCAGATATATGCGTTAAAAATACGACAGCAGTCAAGTACAATAAGCGTGTTTACACGTCAGCGCATGTGTCTCCATAGAAACCGTTATTGTTTTAGTTACATCCGTAAAATAAAAAGTGAAATGTCGATAGTGAATCACGCTGCACATCTCTATTCAAGTTGTCCATAGAAATACATAAAAACAACATTCTGTCAGACGTGCAGTCTGACACATAATTTATCCCGCCAAATTTCCTACGGCCGCCCGACGTTGTTAATTTTTATTAAATATTTTTATATGAAATGATAAAAAAGTGTTTATTACACATTTATACAATAGAATAAGTATTGTTGTTTACATAGTCTGTGATTTTAGTACCGTTTTCACATAAAAACATCATGTGAGTCATTTTCACATTTTTTTAATGTTTGCATTCTAATTTTTAATATTTACAAATATTAATATTTATTTGTAATATAATAATTCGAAAGCTTATTTTGTAACCTGTCTAAAACAGTTTTTTACTATTTGGCTACGTTCAGAAATGTTTCATTTATAGAGCTTTATTTGTGAAGCGGTAATAATACAAAGTTTTCGTAAAATGTCATTTCGTTAAAGACATTAAAAGTGCATATCGGCGATTTTCTGAGGGGTTAATGTGCTGGTGTATACAGTACATAGAAAAGTAGTTTTATCCTTGATGCATTTGAATGAAAATATGTTTTATACTTTCATTAATCAGCGGTAAATCCTTTCTGCACACCCCTTCGGGGACACTTAGTTGTATTTTGTGTAAGTAGGTATACCATATTTCCTTAAACAGACTGCATATTGTAAATAAGTATGCCGTGGGGCCAACTGTCGGGGGATCAATTGACATGAAATCATAATTGAGGACCCGAGAGGAAAAACTGTACTTTTCTCAACACATCACAAGTTCTGTGAAAATTTAACATTGAAGAGTGAAAAAGAATTTATTTTTCTCAATCCTACAAATTTTTCTACCCGAATGTCTACAGATCGAAAGAATTTTTGGTTTTTATACAGGATGTCCGGGGGTAAAGCAGGTAATTCGTAGAAGTAAAAAAGATAAATAACTTTTTTCAAAATTCCATCATTTTTCCCATACAAAAATATTTGCCTTAGAAGAATATATTTTTTCCATACATCAGTTAAACTTTTTAACTTGAAAACTACCTTAGAATGTTGGAATTTCAAACAAAATCATCAATGTTTTTATTTGTAGGACTAGTGTGAAGAATCACTTCTCGAAATTAGTGCAGTTTACCCCAAGACACCTTGTATATTACATTATAATGTTACATCAGAGAAACAGCGAACATTTAATTTCATAAATTTCAGTCAGAGCAAAACCATGACCACATTTAAGCACATAGAAAAATAAATACACATCAGAGTCAACAGACAATACAAGATCATTAAAAATATATCGCAATAATTAACGAAATGTAAAATAAATACAGTGATTGATGTAAAATACAAGAATGATATGGATGGCTAAAACACATTTGGAGCGATAGCGTAATTTAAAACTTTTTTCTCCTTTTGCTCGACATTTTCAGAAGATCATTTTTAAAATTTTTTGCCAACATTAAAAAAATCATACCTTTGAATTTTAACATGGCGACATAAAAACTAAATATAGTGCTATATAGCCAATGAATTAACCTGCATTTTACCATTTATCTCATATTTACAGGATTTATAAAAAAAATATTAAAAAATTGTAAAGTTTATAACCACACGAATCCTGCACGTTTGTCACTTTGAAACTGCCGTGAGAGGTACTTATTCGAGTCAAGATAGAATATTTTTAATTTCTGTATATTGTCCGTGGTATACATGATAATGAAAGAAGCTTGTCCATGGAAAAAAGACATAATTTCAACCGTCAACAGCTGATCAGAAATTCAGCATGAAAAAAATTATTTTTAACATCGTTATAAAATAGTCTCCGAAGTTCCGATTTGCGACATCTATGGTCATAGTAGATAAAGCATTTCAATAGCTTCGTTTTAAGTCCAAAGTAACAAACGTGGAAGCCACAAAAATTAAAAAAAAAAAAAATTGCCGAATCAAGGAGATAATTGCCTTTTTTATCCGAAAAGCAATTGGAGACATTTAGAATGGCGCTAATACATGGCAAAAATCGCTCAAATGGTTAAAATACATTGAATATCAATTTATAATAATTTGCCAAAAGACTGTCGCATATAATGTAAACAAAATATAACATTTTTATCGCACAAGCAAACATATTTTTACAAGAATAGTTTCATCACAAATAATAGACACCAGCATTCAAAATTAACAGATCATATTTTTCCAAATCCAAGATGAAATAAAAATACCAAATTTTTCCTTTAAATATTGATTTTTAATATAAGAATCATATTAAATATTACACATATATATTATATATCATAAATACAGAAGAATACAATTTTAGAAACATAGTTGTGGTTAATAATTAAATAATTTATTATTAAATAAATAATACTAGTTGATTAGAAATACATAGTACACAGTATTATCAATACTGCATCAAAACATAGAAAGCAGTAATAAATAATCAAATCGTAGTACAGTAATAAAAATAGTATTAATCATTATTGGTTAAGAGTTGCTAAACTATATATATGGCTGCTACGGACTAAGGCTAGATTTGGAATTGTAGCTTTTAACACAAAAATCCGTAAATAAAATACAGAACAACTCGGCTAACATGACTTGAAACCTGTAAAGTCATCTAGAACATAAAACAGTATTACATATTGAACATTGGTTAAATGTTAACTAGGAAAATGATGCGTCCAAAGTCACTATAACCAAGTTGTATGGTAAAACGTTTTGAAATTTGTGCTTATTCAGATTGTATGGCTTTGTTGTTTCGACGGGAGAGAAGCAGTTCTTTTCGAGCCCGCAGACGAGCCCTCTGCTGTTCGATGCGGAAGATCTTTTGGTCCAGGGCTTTGTTCTTGAGTCTCATTATCTCGAATTTTTTTCCGACCTTCCCCAGTTTTCTGAGCAGATTTTCCGACATTTCATCCATGTATTTGTCGTCGTAGCGTTGACGGGATTCATTCCGGTTCTCCACCGATCTACGCTGGACTTTCCTGCGGATGTTGGCGGGTGGTTTGGCGATCATTGTAGATTGTGCTGAAATTATGTTAAAAAAAACAGGTTGGAATAGGCGAATTTTGATTGTTAAACAGATGGGCAGGACTCACAGCTCAGAAAACATTGTCATTGAGGGAACACCTTTAAGATCAATAAGAAAAATATGATATGAATCTGGATATATGGATGAAAGAATTGGCAAATACGGAAAAATTTGATGGAAGCCGATGTCCAAAACTGAACATCAGAGGGTTCAAAAAGAAGATATCATTTGAGGTTATCCACCACTTACCCGCTCTGGTATAAGTAACAGATGGTTACTCCTTCAAGACTCTCGCAAGGACTCTATTTTTTTGTATGAACGAATCTACTTTTAATTTTGAATGAATCTAGATCTCCAGTGTCCCTGCATACGTTGTTAGTAAGCAGTATGCAAAGAAGATATCACTCGAACACTTGATGTAATCCAACCGCTTTCCCGCCCTGGTATAAGTAACAGATGGTTACTCCTTCAGGGCTCTCACAAGGACTCTAATTTTTTTTAATAAATGAAGCTACATTTATGATGCACGAAGCTAAACCCTCAAATGTCCCTGTAAACAGGAGTTACAGTGAACATAACATGAGATAAATACAGAGAATATGATTAATATTATTTTATAAAATAATGTTGAAAAATATAAGAAAAAACAATGCCATCACTCAAAACAATGGAAAAATAATAACTGTAAAAATACTAAGATTACAAGTAAAGTCACCTGAAAGATACAGGGACTGAGGAGGAGTAGACAATACAAAATATATAAAGTTCTAGGAACTTTACACAACCAAAATCAACATAAAATGATACACAGCGATATCACAATAAAAAACAGAATAAGGAAAAAATAATTAAATTAAAGAAGATATCAAGCGAACATCCACAAAAAATTCTGTATACACAGGAAAGGTGAGAAAAGCTTAGCAAAAACCAGGTTGAAGATTGTCCTGATGACAGCCAACTTCTGACAAGAGAATGGACCAAAAGTGAGAAAAGCATAGTAAAAACCAGGTTAAAGAATGTCCTGATGACAGCCAACTTCTGACAAGAGAATGGACCAAAAGTGAGAAAAGCATAGCAACAACCAGGTTGAAGATTGTCCTGATGACAGCCAACTTCTGACAAGAGAATGGACCAAAAGAAGAAAAATAAAAAGGGAAGAAAGAGTTATGAGCTGAACACAATATTGTGCAAAGGCTGTATTTTTAGTACAAGGTTTATAAACACTGTTACCTTTGCACTGCACTGTCGGCACACTTCCCTCCTTCAAGTTGTTCTCTTCGTCGTAGCAGTCATTTGCAAAGTGTTCTGAGCAGAGCACGCTGCCTTCCGGCGGCAACCAACCTTTTCTGCCTGTGTACTTTATCCATTCAGAGCGCAGATCCTCATCTCCGGGAAATCTAAATGAGCAAAATAAAACTCACTAGAATTCTTACAAAATATTTAATATTCATAGTTTTGTTCGCGGGTCTAACATGAAAAATTGCAAATACTTCTAAATCCAAGCATGTTCAAATAGTAATTTGTCAGCAGTTAAATTTAACTAAGAAACATTGAAATATGTTTGACCGATTGGTAGTAGATAATAATAACAATAATGGAGAATGTTAAAATGAGTAGTGTCCAAAAGCTGACGAATGTTGTGATTGAAATGCTGCAATCAATATGGCGACAAAAAAGAAACATTTACGGCGAAGTACGCAGCTGTGAATAAATTAGTAATTGCAATAAAGATCGGCAGGCTTCTACCGAAAATGGCTGAATAGTTTATTTGATACAATAAAACTGTGTAAACTAAATTTCCCCAAACGCCGGACACTCCCAAGTATCCGAGTATTCATTTCGCGCAATAATTGTATGATCAACACACCCACAAGTGCAGCAGACTGCAACAGGCGGAAGGTGCATTCGCAATATCGATCGATCATAATTACGCGCTGGAAATAGAATACAGAGAAATACTCACTCGTGAAAAGCGATTTCCCCATCTGCATTATTCGTCTGCGCCTCCATTTTCTTGCAATAAACACAACGACGCATTGCAAAAACAAGATGGCTTTACTCTCGCGAATTAACTTTAATAATTGACTTCAATTTATCACTTCGAGACGTTATGCGGCCAACGTAATAACACGTTAACCAAATAAATTGAGGGCTTCAACTCGAAGAGCTCTCGGAGCGAGCTTCGCGCAACTCCGTCAATATTATTTTTTAGAAATGCAGTTCCGTTGCAGCGCCCGGCAGTCTGAGTTTTGACAGATAAATTCACAGTGCTGCCGCTAGGGAAAATACCCGGATGGTCGCGAGATGGGAGAATAATGATCGATTTATTTTTAACTGTTGCCACACCCAAATTTGTTCCGCCATATTGGCTGTGCCGGAGATCACGCATGCGCAGTGCTTGACATTTGTCAGATGTCAGATGGATGTCAAATTCAAATGTGAAAATGTCAACATTAGAACTATGTTAGAACTGTTGCACTATAACATACGCCTACGGTTACATTAATTAATAGTTAAACTATCAAATGTTTGTTGAAAATGTTATGCCGCATCCGCACCATCCCTACACACGTTTGGCTTGATTTTGGAATTCAAACGTCGCCATCCGCACGCTTGCGAGTGCATTAGTTTGTTTTGTTCTGAAGAGGCAAGCATGTCGGACATCGATGTCGTTGCATCGGCCATAACATTTGGCTTAAGTTATTTTTATTATAAATACAAGAAAACGAAAGAAAAAGAAAGTGAAAGAAAAAGAAAAATACGGCACAGAAGATGGCGGATGTTAAAAATTGATAAAAACCGTACCAGGTAATTATGAAATTATTTTATTATGGCTAGGTATACTTATTTTATTTCACTATTGATAAGAGTTATGTAGTTTACATAAAAGCACCAATGATGCTATAGCCACGGTCACTGACCATATTTCTGGCCACCTGGACAAGGGCTTTAAATGTCTATCGGTATTTCTCGACTTATGTAAAGCATTTGATACAATCTCACACAGCAAATTAAAACGCAAAATGTTTAATATAGGTATTAGGAACAAAGAATTAGGCCTCCTCTCCAGCTTCTTATCTGACAGATCCCAATGCGTTAAACTCAGTACCACAAAGAGCCAGAATTTGCCCATTAGTTACGGGGTCCCTCAAGGCAGTGTAATAGGTCCTACGCTCTTCCTAATATATATTAACGAGTTATGCAACCTAGATATCGATGCCACTATTGTCAGTTTCGCCGATGACACTGTCCTACTCTTCCAAGCAAAAGATTGGCTTACCGCATATTCCAAAGCGGAGGAAGGAATTCAACAGGTAAAATACTGGCTTGACTCGAACATATTAACTCTAAATGTACAGAAAACCAAATACTTACTGTCTAGTCTCACCAATATCCCAAAGTCAAACCTAGCCCCGCCATTAAAAATACACAAATGTAAAAATTCATCTCTAAACCGGAACTGTGACTGCCCATGCCTAGAGCAAGTAAACATTATCAAATATTTAGGAGTAACCTTCGATACACACCTGAATTGGAAGCAACATATACATAATACTACAAACAAAATCCGAAAATCTATATACTTTTTCAAACAAACACGCAATTTCCTTAACCTAAAACTTTTAAAAACAATATATTACTCATTGTGCCAATCTCACATCGAATACGGAATTCTAGCCTGGGGTAATGCATATTCCAATGCCCTTGATCCCATCATGAAAGCACAAAAACTAATCATAAAAATAATTCTTAAAATGCCGCTTACTACCAGCACTGATACTATCTTCAATTCCTTCAACGTTATGGACATAAAACAGCTCTACTCAAGATCCATATTACTTAATTTACACAAAAACAACAAAACACCATACAAAGCTACACAAACAATACACAATACCCGAGCCAAAAACAACGAACTTCTCCAAACTCCTTTTTTCAAAACCACCTTCGGGCAAAGACACTCTAAATACATAGCTTGCAAACTATACAATACACTACCAACTATGATCAGACAAAGTGACTCCTTTACAAAATTCAAACAAGATATTAAAAAATGGATTATAAGTATTGGACGCCACACTATCACAAATATATGTAAAATAAATCACACATAGACAGAAATAAATATTCACATACAACCTAACCCATATAAAATAAATAAAAATAATGGAATCCTGTCAAATTTAACCTATAAATAGATTAGGCAGAATTTATTTCATTACTCCATCTCCAACATTTATCTCTTTAAAAGATTTACCACCCTTCCAATCACCCTTCTGTTTTCATTCTATTCATAATATGTATTTTACCTGTAATATCCTTGTAACTACTATATTCATTTATATATCTGTACGCCTGTCTCGACACAGGTATACCCTAGTGAGACAGGCATACAAATAAAACCATTGTAAATATATTTTATTATAGATAAATAAATAAAAAAAAAAAAAAAAGTTTCATTTGTGTGTACTTAATATGTAAGAAGCACAACATACGTCTGTTCGCCCACCACTGTACAGACGAGACTGAGTGCGCAAACGTGCAGATGCATCGCAAACACTTGCGGCAAATTCCCTTTGATTTGTGACAGAAAACCGACACTCGATCGGATCGGCTACAAGTGCTTGCGAACTTACGCAAACCAAGCCAAATACTCTATCCTCACGTTTGTATTTGTGAAGGCTTGTTGAGGTTTACCAAGCGTGGGGACGCGGCATTAAAACTCGCACTGTTTAAAGGCTAACTGTGTGTCAATTTATATTATATTCATAAGTAACTGATTTGTAATCAAAATGTTTGATTTTTGTAATGTTGTGCAATGTATTTGGAGAATTTATTGCTTAAAACTCTGCGAAACTTACAACGTACAGTCCGTGAGTAACTTAAAGTGCATGACTTTGAAATGATGGGACAAGAAATGAATACAAAATCATTCAAAGGGTACCTACTTCAGGTAAATAAAAATGGAAAAGTGTCGAAACCTCGATTCATATTAAACTACAGCGTAAACATGGGTGCGGTGTATGCAACTTGCTGCTCATCGACAATGGTACAAAAATGGGTAATTATTTCAACTAGTTAATATAGGTTACCAACAGATGGCATTGATTGCGATTTGTGATTTGTACCGAAAAGCATGGACTTTTTCGACTTTAACACAAACAAGACTTCCCTCGATTGAGCATCGCACACATGTACATTTTTGTGTTGAATGAAGAAAAACATTTGAACATGACATGCTTCATTTTGCTACATAGTTCCTGCCTATGATACCTTATAGTGGTGCGGTTTATGCGGCAATCGTGGAGCTGCGATTCTTAGTTTAATTCGCTTAGAATGAGTGGAAGGTATTCCCAAAAGACCAAAACCCATCTCATATAGAGTCAAGAATAATAATTAACACATGGAACTTGTCATCTGAGTTTGTGCAGAATTTATTATAGAATTTATTTTGCCTTGTCAACGTATAATAAATTTAAATTTTACCAAGTAAAGTACTCAATACTTGTGAACAGACTACAGACATAATATTTATTGTTTTTTGTATTATGCCTTGTTGCCCTTCTTCCTCCTTGCTAACATTTCGGACAGCCTTACAGTGTCCATCATCAGGGCAAGTGATGGATACTGTGCTGTTAAAAGAGTTAGCGCAACAAGGTATGGTACTCCAAAAATCAATCACAATATTACTTTTGGCTGTGAAAATCTCAAATTACTCCGCACATAATATTACTTTAAAAGATTAACAACTTCTTATATTGTTCAAGACCAGACACTCAATTTCATACAATTTAAACACTTGAGGGATAATGTATTTAAAAAAAAAATAAACGCATTGAGCGGTAGAGAATTCCAGTTTTACGCTCATTCAGAAAATCATACCTCCAAAAGTATTAGTAAGGAAACACAATATAAACGGATACTGTCTATTACTATCTTTTGTTATTATTATCATTTCATTTATTTGTTATTATACAATCACTATGTTAATATTATCATTTTCGATACTATGTATTTTCGTTATCACTATGTTTAAACATTCATGTATATAATTTTTTGGGCACCATGCCTGTTTTATATACTTAAATAAAATAAATAAATAAATAAAATAAATATGATGATTCCATTGTTTATCCCATTGTGTTGTGTTTTGCAAAAAAAATAATTAATTCATTGGGTAGCGATCGCTTACCAGCATAAGCAGTGCTTCCCAAAATTGAGTAGCTATCGCACAATGGCATTAGCAGTGCTTCCAAAATTTGGGTAGCTATCACTCAAGGGCATTAGCACTGCTACCCAAATTTGGGTAGCTGTCGCACAATGTGGCATTAGCAGTGCTTCCCAAATTTGGGGAGCAGTGCTAATGCCACATTGTGCGATTTGTCCCCAAATTTGGGTAGCTATCGCTCAAGGGCATTAGCACTGTTACCTAAATTTGGATAGCTATCGCTCAAGGGCATTAGCACTGTTACCCAAATTTGGATAGCTATCGCTCAAAGGCATTAGCTGTGGTACCCAAATTAGTGTAGCTATCGCTCAATGCCATTATCAGTGCTACTTAAACTTGAGTAGCTATCACTTATTGGGCATTCGCTGGCCAGCCAAATTTGGGTAAATATCACTTGAGTGGTAAACACTTCCATACCCTAATAAAGTGTATTCCCAACATTCACCAGGTCTCTTTCTCCCCAAACCCTAAGCGACCGCCACTCACTGCTGAGCCCCGAGGGTAGGCGCCAGGGAGCTGAGGCGCGCACCCGAAGGCCGGCGCCGCACCACTTCAACCTGTTTGGCTCACACCCACACCACCCCCATCCCGCGCCGCACAACAAGATCAAGAAGACGCTGTCTGTGGACACGGGGATGCATCATGCAGGGACTAAATCTGGCGGTAAGAATAATTTCCATGCTTTTAGCATCCACAGGATAGTGACTTGCGAGTTTCTATGGCTGTCTGCACATAGGCAACTTCTCAAAGACTAGTTGTCAACGTGACGTAACGAGTCACTCACAACTCGCCTTACTAGTCGCCGCGGCCAGTGCGTTTTCTTTGCCAGGTTGCCATGGTTGCACCTCATGACCCGTCAGTTTTCGCATAATTTGCAATATGACAGAGCAGGAAAATATTATTAGTCTTTTAAGGTTGACAATTGATAAATTATTAGGTTGATAATATATATATATAATAAATTATATTTTTGTTAAGTTGATATAATTACTGAAATCGTGAAGTTGAGTTGCCCCTTGAGAGAAGCTTTTTTAAGTTACCAGTTTTAGTTAGGTTTTGGTTTCTCCATGAGCGAAGCGCCTTAATCATTTGAATCAAGGAACTCAACTATCAATTTGAACATAGAATAAATGAATAAAAGAAGAATTCAAGAAATTTATTTATTTATCTTGAATTTCACGCCCAGATGGACTTTTACATTTTTTTATTTCACAAAGAACATCTAAATGAGCATAACGAAATCAAAAACAAAATAAAAAGCAAAATCAAAAACAAAAGCAAAATCAAAAACAAAATCAAAAACGAAATAAAATAAAAACAAAATACTCCACCACGTGTGATGCGAAAAACCGTAGACTGGGAAAAGTACAATACATAGATGAAATGAGCCGAAGCAGAGCTATGTTGTTTTTAATTAAGTTTGTTATTCCTCTTAAAAGTCTGAATTTTCGGAATTTTTAATGAAATGCAAAATATCCACAACGCTATAATTTTTTATCTCAAAAACAGTAAAATACTAAATTAAATATAATGTATGATATGATTTTAGATTTTCACGGCCAAAAGTATTTTTGTTGTTTGTTTTTGGGGTGTTATGCCGTGTTACGCTTCCTCCTCCTTTAGCCAACGTTTCTTTAGCTAACGGTATTGCTTCGATGTACTTAAGCACACATTACCACTAACATTTACACATCTGCCCTGATGATGGACACTGTAACGCTGTCCGAAACGTTGGCTAAAGGAGGAGGTAGCGTAACACGGCATGACACCCCAAAAACAAATAAAAAATAAATAAAAATATAATGTATGTTTATTATTGATTATGTTAACTGTAAATGTCCATTAAAAAAAAAAATTACATTTTATTTAAGCTCCGAGTTGAAGTGTACTATAATACAAAGTACATCTACAAAAGTATTTGTATAACAACTTAATGGTTTAAATTATAATAAAATTATATAATAATTATGCTCTTTTTATAAATTAAATTTTCAAGCTTGTATCATAATCAAAACCTCGCAATATCTTTCAGAACACCGGAAGTTCAGTCTGGGCTCCTTCTTCGGTTACCACCGCACGGGTCACGGGGCCCCCAAACCCCCCGCTAGGACTTCGCCCCCGCAACCCTCCCGACACCAAGACACCGTGGTGCTAGACATGGGCAGCGAGAATGGCTCCAGCGATGGGAACAGGTAACAGACAATATTATCCACTTGAGCGACAGCATATTATAAAAAAAATGCTTTCAGCGATGTAGATTGGTATTAAAAAATTAGGGTCATGAAATAAAGAAGGCCATAAGAAATGCCTTGTAGATTCAAATATTTGGCCAATCGGGCCTTAAATTTCCAATACAAAATTGTATTTCACTATGATTACCAAATTCAAATGGGATGGAGGTCTACGATGTCAGGCGAGTGTAAGTGAGACAGCACCCATGCTAAAAGGATCATTTGTTTCCATTCAAATTTGTACGCACTTCTAGTTTCTTCTTTATTCTATAATTTTAGGTGTAAACAAAGTATCAACTATTTTTTCGTTTAATAGGTTCGGTTTGGGAATTTCTGATGGGTATAGTCCCCACTGTCATCCGTGAAGAACCGCCACTGGTGATTTGTCACAAAAACAGCGCTATACGAATCATCAAAATATTATTATTATGTTTTGTCAAACCATCACATTTGTGGTCACATTCTCTTTACCAATCTAGGTCACGATCTTAACTTTTTTTCATGGTAAGACAATTTTATACCTCTGCAACTAAAAAAATTTACAGAATGTTGATGGGCCACACTAGTAAAAGCTCTTAGTTATTTCTTTAAGACATACACAGTACGTTATTATACAAATTATATGGTATATTAAATAAATTATTTCATGGTCATAGTACCTATTATGTAAGTCCGTAGAATATCATAAGTTAATTTTGCCCGGGATTTGAACAGTTCTTAAAACTTAACTGTTATGAATGAGTAAAGTAATTAAAAGGAAGATTGTGTATGGAGATAAAGACATTTTTAGATCAAGAATTACATGTTTACTCTACAATTTTTACAATAAAAGTTTAATGAGAAGATAAGTGTAAGAAGTTTAAAAATAAATTATATCGTGCCAAGAAATTTAGTAAATTGTGAATCATGAAAAATGTCTAAGAATAGTAATTTTTCAAAGCTGGTTTAATCTACATAAGTTGATCCACAAGTTGATCAAATATACATAAGTTGATCCACAAGGGTTTAAGTTGTGATTGCGCGAGTGATTGGTGAGTTTTTTGCTGCATTAGTGTTGTTAGCTTCTATATGACAAAGCGAAGTGTGCCTGGTATGCCTCATTGGAACATTTAAACCAATGACGTTTAGCAATTCGGCACTATCTATTTTATTATCCACTTATGATCCTATAGGGCTGGGTGACTTACTGGTGTTGACAGATGTGTGCGTGAAGGTACTCTACATAAACGACACCTAATCTGTTTTCCAAAAACAGATTTATTTTTCAGTTAGGATTTTTTTAAAGATAAACTCACACTCGTATGAAGCCGGTTATAAAGGGCTATAGAAACATCCTTATCGTAATGCACTCATTTTTCAGTTCGGCCTCGAGCAGCAGCAACGACTCGGATTACCTCCCCCGCACGCCTATGTTTGAGCACTTCCAGGACACGGAGGGAGCACCCAGCCGCCAGGGTGCTCCGGGGGGTGTGGGGGGTGCGGGGGAGGCCCTGCAGGGGGGCTCCAGCCGGGGGGGCGGGGGGGACTGGGAGGTACGCATGCTGGCAGAGGAGTTGGAGAAGAGGGAGCGACGGGAGCGCCGTGGGCGGAGGAGAGACCCCACCCCACTCAGAAGCTTGGAGGAGGTAAGAAGATATGAGAAAACAACTACAAAGGTAATTGTCAGATTAAACTTTCTTCTGTCTTTTGGGTTGTTCACGATTTTGAGGACTGAAAATGATTTTAGAATTAAGGGTAAATGATAAATTATTCATGAACTGCTCACACATAGCTGACTCTAATTTAATTATTTTAGGAAAAAAACACCTTTTTACAAGTTATGCTTCAAAATATGAATTGTTTGTTGGCGGGTGTGTATATACAGAATGTATGAATATGAATATCAGTATAAAAACTCAATTCTTTCAAGAAAGGCATACAAATACAATATTGGATTGAATCACCCATCCAATATTGTATTTGAATGCCTTTCTTGAAAGAATGGAGGTTTTTTTTATGGACAAACCTTTTTGTTCATATTTATATTCTGAACTTACAGGCCCAAACAAACCATTTATTTTAATATTTTAAAGAATAACTTGTAAAATATTTTGTTCCTAAAATAATTAAATTAGCGTCTTATAAAAGAGTAGATTATGAATAATTTTAAGTTTACCCTTAAGATTAGTTTTTTACTATTGTTCAACAACGACTAATCGATTCATATGAATGCTTTCAGTATTAATAGAAATGTTAACTTTTCTTGAGTGTGTTGAATAAAACATGACATAATAGATTGATGACTGATATACATGGACTTGATTGTCTGACCATGTATTTACAAGTAGTAACAACAGATAGCTAAGTCTTGATCTATCGCAAACAGACAATATATGATAAAGTATCGCGGGAGTTACAAAACTTCTCTGTCATTAAGAAGCACGGTCCAACGCGTATGCGTTACAGTGTGGCGACTAAATGAAAATTGCCAGTGTTTAAAATCAAATTACGATTAGTTCCCACAAAGCAAAACTTGCTGTACTGTTGAAAATTGTGTGGTTCACCTTAGCATGCAGTTCAACAAATATCTTCTTGATTTAGAGACAATATTGATTTTTATTACTCCATTCCTTTGTAATTGTAAGAAAATTAAAATTACAAAGAGGCAACAACTAGCAAAACTAATATAACTATATTATGGATAGTTATTATGTTTTATTAATTAAATATATGTTTTATAGACCTTCAGACAACATGGTGTTATCCCGTCCAAGTATTAAACAATTCAGGCCTCATACATATTCTGTCAGAAGGTCAAAAAAATTAAATATTTCTGAATGTATCCGAAAACCAAAAACTGTTTTTGAAAGATAATAAAATTCGCTTTCAAATTTTATGATTACAAGATATAAACATAGTTTATGAAGTATGTATCAAAATTTTAAATGCAAACATAAATTAATTTTAAAAATGACACTCATCTTACTTTTTTTCTAACTAAAATTACTAGAGACGCCACAAATAGTGATTTTGCCGAATACCGAATATTCGGTGGCCTAATATTCGGCAACACCTTAATACATTTCGCGGGAGATAGGTTCTGATCTGCATCATTGAAGTGCATGCGGTAGATACGCGGTGGGCATATTTGTTTCATTTGCGAGTGGATCGTGTCAAAACACGCATTATTTGTTGATAGTTTTCATCAAATTGTGTTACTTGCATTGTGTATATCAAAAATTTCACTGTTTGTTCGCGAAAAGCTTTACAAAATGGCACCATTTAACGAAAAAATCGCCCATTTGGGAATACATATTATGAAATTTGTAGTGAAGACAATAAACTGGCAGATTGTTTTTCTTTCATTATTTGGTATTCGGTATTCGGCGGAATGGTTTGCGATATTCGGCTGAATACCGAATAGTAAAAAAAGTAGCCGAATATTCGTGGCATCTCTAAAAATTACTGATAATGAAAAAAAAGAAAGACCAACACATTTGTTATTAGACAAATGTATTAGAAACGTCATTATCAACTGACTTTTTTGTTGTTTCTTAAACAAATAGTTTTCATAAAATTTTTTCATATTGCGGTCGGTAAATTTAGAAATTTTTGTACGATTTGAATACCAAGCTTGGTATTTTCTCTTTTTAACACCATTTCGATCATATTTCATACCATGACAGTAAGGGAGATACAACAATTTCTACGCGATCTATGTGAGCTGTTCTCAAAAGCGAACAAATTAACAGGGGTAAAAAAATACACTGAGTTATACGGGATTAACACTATCTTGTCTAGGTCAAATAATTTTGAACTAGGCTCCAAAACAACACTTATTACTTCTTCTGTTGGATTTTCTTTATATGTATACTCTTCTCATTATTTCACAATCACTAATTAATGCTACTTCATGGTAAAATCACTTCTTCTTTCAAATTAGTATGATTTAGTTTTATTTTCAGTCCTTGCTTCATTCCATTTCATCGTTGGCAGTCATTTTATTTTCAACAAGGTTTTAATCGTTCTAGCGCTTTCTATCACATCAAAGTATTTAGCATTTGTGATTTATTTGGTGCAGTGACTGTTGATACTGTGTTGAGAATAAGGCGGCGGAAGTGTTATTGGAATGTACCGTGCAAAAGTTCTATAAACATCTTGGAATAAACAACCAACTGACGGTGAAAGGCATGACACTGTATTAATGCATTTATTTTCATCAACATTTTCATGACATTTAAAAGGAAAACTGGATGTTTGGGTAGGTATGAATTCATATCACTTTACTAGTTGTATCAGAACAAATGTGTCTGCTTACTTTAAGCAACACAACATTTTGTTTTAAGCTTTGCAATCTAAATTTTAAAATATCGTGAATGCAAATCCATCTCTGTGTTGTAGCTCCTCTCATTTTTTAAAATATATGAGTACGTGGTTTGTCTAGGAATCAAAGACCTTTATTATTTTTAAAATCAGGACAATTTTATTTTGACAAAAAAGCTTTTATTTACGAATTTTAGCATTTTTAACATTTTAGCATTTTAGTTACGAATCGACACTATTTTCAACATTTCCCATCACGATTGATGCACTTGGTGAGCTGTTGCACTAGGTCCTTGATTTCTTTATCGTAGACGAATAATCTCACCCTTTTCCGGCTAAACTTTGCTTCAGGTGAAGAATAAGATGGAAATCATGTAATTGATTGCCTTTTTGATTAAGGGGTTAGATGGTCAACCCATGATTCAACCCAAAAAATCTCAAAAACGACTGGGTTGGAAAAACGGTTCAAAAAGACCCGAACACTCCACAAGATTTGGTCATGAACTTTCGTCAGCACTTTGGGCAACTAACGAGCATGCACTTTGTGTATGCCAATATTTCCATCAAAATCGTTTGGTTTTTTGTGGTAGACTTGCTGATCTCTGGGATCAAAATTGCAAACTCAGGGACTTCAACAGGGCAGACTCCTTCCTGGTTGAGAAAGCGAATAACTGAACGCACCTCGCAGGTGGCAGGATTCAACAGCAGAGCATCCATAACAAACTGATGGAAAGGTGGCACTGACCAAACCGGATCACCGTTCATTTTGAAGGGGAAAGTCTGAGTCATACGCTAGTACTCTAGAGCGTCCATCACAAACTGACGGAAAGGTCGCACTGAAGCAGCTACCGAGCCGGATCACCGCTCATTGTGGAGTGGAAAGTCTGAGCTATACCCTAGTACTGCCATATTTAGAGAAATAACATCAGCGTCGCCGAAAATGAGTAAAGGTCTTTAATTCTTGGACAACCTTTGAAATATCTTAAATGTGGTTTCCGCATTAGAGTCACAACTGTATGGAGTCAGTAGAACTGCCGTCGGAAATTTCTGATTATTCGTTTATCAATTCTGAATATTGTTCTTTCATCAAAGTGATACTGAGAGTCTCTCCCTCTCTAGAATTACATACATATCTGGAAGGGACATTCTCCAAACATTGGAAAACACTGATTTTATTTGTTGTGGGGTAGAAACTTCTTCCATATTTTGATGGTACATCAATATGATTTGCTGATTTACATTGTGAAGGATTTGTAGCAACGATATTGCAGCATTTCAACACCGTACAAGTTCACCAATTAGACTTATATTAATTTAAAGGTGTTTTCGAGCTTTGTAATCAAGAAAGACTCGTGATGTCTAATTAGCAAGCTTTTACTGTATTATTTCTACTGTTTGATTGTGTGTGATCATTGCTTAAGCTTTTTTTTGGGATCGCATCTCTCCAAAGCCTGTGGAAATATGGCATGCTTATTTGTGGGCTACGGATCAAGGTCGAAAAGAAGAAGAAGAAAAAGAAACAAGAAACAGGATGGCTGGGAAGTACCTGATTTTATAGCAGGAAGAAAGTGCTAAATTATGAAGAAAAAAAAATTGTTTTGTGAATTTATTTTTTTTCTTTTCTTGGGGTTTACGCAGTTTTACAGCCTCTATGGACTGTACGCCCTTGCTGTTCAGATCTGGTCTCTAAATATGGCTGAAGCCAAATTCAGATCTTTCAACCATTCACTGTTACTATACCCGATGTGGCAGTGAACCTATTGACTCAGCATAACTAATTCTGAAAAGGGAGTAAGTTGGTGCCCACCATAGAATAAATAGTTTTATTCTTATTCTATGGTGCCTGCTGTGAGAATCAAACTTGGTCAGTTTAACAGCTAGCTGGGAGTTGTACCCACCGAGCTATCAACCATCTCAATCATTAGCAGCGTTTTGATGCTGGATGATGGTAATCTCTCACAGGGTGTTAGACCTAATATTAAATAGCTGAATGCATCATCCCTCAATAAAATTTCCAGGAGTCTGACAGTCCGACAACTCCCCAACACACGGCCTTCCCAGAGGAAGAGTACAACCTGCCGACGGACCCTCGCTCCCCGTACTACTCCCCCCGCCGGCTGCAGAAGACGGGCTCCTTCAACGGCAGAGGTTCCTCTTCCACAGCCCCCGACTGGCTGCAGCGGAGGTCCCGGGGGCTCATCCTCCGTGCCTCCAGCCTGGAGCACCCTGAGCCCTCCCGCTCGCCCCCCGCCCTCGGAGGCAAGTCCAGCAGCATCGAAGGGGGCCACAAGCGCCTCTGATGCATGTCCCTCTGGTGTCTCGTGAGCGAGGGGAAGGAAACCCATCAGTTTATTATATTCTACTGTGTCTATTGGGATTGCTACGTCATCTACTGTTACACCACCAATAATTGAGTTGAGAGCGATCAATTGCGATGGTTGTTATGAAATCTTATCCTTGAAGCTCTTTGTGTCAACGCTTGTGATAATATTTTACTTTGTCCATCATCAGGACAGAAGTTGGTACACTTGCAATTATGTGTTACAATTTTTGTCAAGCATTGGAATAGGTTCTCTTAGTAAATATTCAGCACTTTTCTGAACTAATTTTTGCATAACATAATTACAGATTGTTTATTAATAAAATAGCACTGCTCTTTAGCAGTTCAGTTATCACAAAAATATGTTTTCCCTGTGATTATTTTCATTGATTTTTGTTCTGCACTATTTTTACATCGTCTTTACATTGTCTTTCTTCATAAAATACATTTTACGTGTGTTATTTTAATACAGTTCATAAAAAGGTGTCTATGATTTTAAAAATAAATAACTAAATGTGTATTAAAAGTTTTCTTTTTATTTACACATCAAAACACGCAGAAAACTTTTTTTTACCATTTCGATGTGAGTTCCCTGGTGCACGGCAAACTTCTAAGTGATAGTTGACTTCACTCCTTTTTTTCTTCTAATTTGGTTCCTCATTGTTCCTTAAGTTGGTTCCTCATAGCTGAGAGTTGTGACCCTTACTCCGATTTCCTTGGTGGACACTCCTCGCGGTCCTGCACTGCGTGGAGGCTGCAGACACCGACATACCAGACGCCAGTGATACTCGGTCACTGCAGTAAATTGGTGACCTTCCTCTGCTTCCTCTGCCTTCCACTTTACCAGTGACTCTGAGTTTCTCCAAGTTGGAGTCCTCAGTTCGGCGAACAACGTGTCCAGTGTCCAGTGTCCATACATTGCAGGCAGATAGTTTAAAGTTTATTGTGAATGCCTAGCTCTTCCAGAATGGACACATTTATGCGTCTGGCTGTCCATGGAATTCTGAGCATTTTTCTCCAGCACCACATTTTGAGGGCGTCTATCTGCTTTCTTTCACTGGTTCTGAGTATCCATGTATCCACACCATATAAAAATATGAGAAAAATCAACACCCGGAAGGATCTCATCTTGGTTCCAAATTTTGCAATTCACTTATGGCATCTTTTGTCATGCAAATTCTTCTTTTAACTTCTGTTTCACAACCTCCTTCATCAAATATAGACAAACAAAAGGCAAACATCTAAGTGATATTCGTATCACTGGAGATATGCACATATCAGGAGTCGTAATTGCAATTTCCACGTGAATTCTCTCTCTTACATGTTGCGGATTCCAATTTTTTAAGAAAAATATAAATAATATAATTTTAGTAAGTACATACTTTGTTAATTCTTTGTGCAATTATGGACAACTCCTTCGATGACCTTGAATAATAAAAATACATACATAATATCACAATTATTTTTTTGAAATAGGTAATTCATCCTTAAAAGGTGCTTTGTGATATTACAAAGTATTGCAAAACAAAATGCTCATTTTAAAATATAATATTTGGTGACCCGACAGTTGATCTGTCGACAGTTGGCCCCCGAAATGATATTTACTATAAAATTATAATTTTTTGTGCATTATTTACCAATTAAAAATGAAAAATCGACTTTAAAAATACCCTTTATTAAGTTGGTATGAATATCATACGAATTTATGCACAGTGTCGATTTTTTGTACTTTTGTACGTATAACATACACAGTACCTATATAGAGAAGCAGATTTTTCTTTGATGCTTTCGAATGAATTATACTTTTCTTATTCGGCGGCAGGGCCGTATTTGTACTTTTCTTAAGTATAGGCCACTTTTTTTGTGCCGCCCCTTTCCTCCTTCGAAGTTGCCACCTATCATAATCACTCACTTATAAGAACTCTTTTATTAGGTAACACACAATTTTCAAAATAAATATTCAAATATAGGTAAAATAGGTATTCAAAAACGAAATAAACGAATGAATTAGTAATGATGTAAAAGGGTAATATGAAACAAGAATTACAATTTTTTACGGGTTTTTTTATTGACAAAATCATCTATAATATCTTCATAGTTTATAGTATTCATTAACTCTGCTTCTATGCTCAGAAGAGCCAAAGAGTTGAGCTTTTCTTGCGACAATGAAGACCTTTGGTAATTCTTCACTCGCTTCAAACAGGAAAAACTCCTTTCTCCAGAACAATTTGTGGCTGGGGTGCAAAGTGCGATACGGAGAGCTATATCCAAGTTCGGATAAATGTTGGACAGAGATTGTTTCCTTAAAAATTTAAGAAGATTCAGTAGTGATTTCGATTCAGGTTTCTCAGCCGTCTTATTAGAGGAAATATGACTGCTAAAGTGTACACATTCCTGAACTAAATCGTCTTCCAAATCGTTACAATAATATTTCACAAGAGACTGAGCTTCGTCTGAGACGATTTGTGTTGGAAGTTCACCCATTCTTGTTAAAAATGAAAATTTTTCTTTGAAGTTTACATATGCATCACGCCTTCTCTCTAATTCAGCTCTCAGTCTATCCAGGATGACCAAAAAGGTATTCACTCTGAAAGAGCCTCTGGAGGTTATGCCAATTTCCTCATTTGGTGCTTCGTCTATGAAGTTTTTTCTTTTAGGGTTCCTCTTACTCTTAATGTCGCCCTGATATTGCTTAAGTGCGCTCATTTCAATCGCACATTTTTCGAAATAATCAAAGTTTTCTCGCTCTTCTATAATAAATTCGAGAAGAGATCCATAAAGATCAGATACCGTCAGGACATCAACAGATGCGCTTTGAATCTGAACACTCACTTTATGTAGTCTTTCTAAAATAGCATTCCAAAATACGGTCATAAATGCAGTTTCAAGTTTTTCCAATTTAAGGCGAATTCCCTTTGCTTCAATTCGTGGGATGGGTTTCTGTGTAGCGTCATTTTCAATCATTTTTAGAACCGTAAGTACTTCATCCCAGGAATCTCTTACACTTTTACAGGCATCTGCTCTTGCTGACCAACGTGTGAGGTTTACTCTCTTGAGTGTTTTTCCTTTTCCTATTTCATTAACCAATTTTTTCCAACGTTCGGTTGACTTCACAAAGAAAGTATATACCTCTTCCAGTAACATGAAGAAGTGACAGGCTTCTGTACAAGACTCAGCGGCCGAGGTTCCCACCAAATTTAATGAATGAGCTGCACAAGGGACGAACATGGCGAGTGGTGCTTGTTCTTGAATTTTGGCTTGTAAACCATTATACATTCCTGACATGTTCGAGGCATTATCATATGACTGACCCCGGCAGTCTTCTAGATTTATGTTCAACTTTTCTAACTCTAAAGTAATGGCATCAAACATATCTTGAGCCTTGTGTCCTACAGAAGGTAAGAATTTAAGAAATCTCTCACAGGGCTCTCCATTATCTAAAACATATCTAATCACAAGTGTCAGTTGATCTACATGTGCTGCATCCGGGGTAGAATCTACAATTAAAGAAAAGTACTTTGCTTCTTTTATCTCATCACTAATGCATTTCAGTACTTTCTCAGCCATTAAGCAAATGAACTCATCGCAGACAGTTTTTGATAGGTAGCTAGTACTTCCAGATCCTTGGTTTGCATATCTTTCAATATGTTTGGCTAAAAACGGATCAAACTCTGCTATTAATTCAAGTAGCATTATGTAATTTCCACTGTGCGGGTCACCAAATATTTCATTACTTCCTCTGAAAGCGAGACCTCTTGATGCCAATCCCTTCATTACAGCAACAACCCTCTTTAAAATATTCTTCCAGTAAGCAATTTCCTCGTTTAGTTGGGCAGTTAGTGAAGATTGAATACAACCGTGAATCAAACCTCTAGATCTTAAAGCGAGAATACAGGACTTATGGTTTGGAGAGTTTTCGTGTTGAGCTACTCGAATTTCCGCATTTTTCCAATCATTGAAACCTTTCTGGTCAAATTGGGTCCTGTTCTCAATAGATCCAAATGCCAAACAGGGTCCGCAGAATACGGAGCCTTTATTTTCCGAATAGACAAGCCAGTTCCTTTCTTTCACTTCATTATTTTTCATTTTTCTGAAAAATAGATTTTTTTGTAAATAACGGCGATGATCGGAATACATTCTCCCACTATTTTTGAAATCACAGGACTTGTTTTGTTCAAAACCATTTCTCGCAATAATGTCTCTCGTCGAATCGTTTATTTCCCATAAGGCCGGATCTTTGTTCAGTTTTGTGGTTGATTGTATTTCAGTAGCTTTCGAGACTAGAGACACTTCTTCAAAGCTTGATCTCAAATTCCTGCCACTTGTTGAAGGTGAATTGTCATAATTGTCAGAAATGTCGGAATCAGAAAGACGCACAGGTTTTACTAAACACGGCTGATCTGATCGATCGAGCTGATGCAGAATCGTCAGCTCAATCGGAATACCAGTACCTTGTCCAAATTGATCTTCCTTACTACTACTACTCCCACTCCTCGAGTTCTCTTGTGTAATATTTAATGCCTCGTTGCTGTTTTCACCTTTAAAAAAAGTTTCTATTTTCCTGATTTTCTGAAGAGCATGTTGTTGGTCATCTTTTTTTAATTTGGATTTCTTTCTGTACTCAGCACCACTAAGCCGCTTCCTTCCATCACTCATTTTTCGTCAGTATATGGACATAAAATATTTTGAAAAATCTGTTGAAAGAAGAAAAAAAAGTAAAACGCCGACCTTAAAGGGTTCTGGACTAGATGACGCTCTAATAAAAGTCATAGACACTCAGAATTTTAATGCTTTTGAAACATGAGTAATCTTTTGTTTTTGTTTAGCGTGCCGAAGATTGATTTCGGTCAAAAATTGATTTCGTGCGTGGATTGATTTCGGTCGAAAAATGAACCACTTTTATTTTTCTGCGATTAATTTCGGTCCAAAGATGGACCACATTTTCCTACCATTCGTAAAACATTTATTGTAATTATTTCAAACATTTCCTTGGCCAGCCGTTTATTTTAACATTAAGCTATTGAAATGCTCTATCCATTATGACCATAGATGTCGCAAATCCGAACTTCGTAGACTATTAGAACAATGTTAAAAATAAATTTTTAAAATATTTTTTCCCGCCGAATTTTTAAACAGCTGTTTACGGATAAAATTAAGTCCTTTTTACATATAGATATGCACCTTTCATTATCGTATCCCTCATAAACTTTACGATTTTTTTTATAAATCCTACAAAAATGAGATAAACGGCAAAATATAGGTTAATTCATTAGCTATATAGAACTATAATAAGTTTTCAAGTCTCCATGTTAAAATTCGAATGTATGATTTTTTTAAAGTTGGCGAAAAATTTTAAAAATGGAAAATCTCAAGCAATCGCAGCAAATTTATTTATTTCGCGTGATCGCTCCAGTGGCTGTTAGCATTATCTATCTAGCCCATCAGAATCAGAATAATAGTTTTATTTATTATTGCGTTAACACACTCACCTTTCACACCCCTGATTAAAAGAAACTGAAGCGTAATGCGTAATCAAGAACCCACTTCCTCTTAACTTAAAATTCGCCAGCAAACAATGTACAGAAAATGAAATATATTCGGACTCGTTACAATCTGCCAATCTTACAATCAAATCAAAGAAAACTTTGCGACAAGTGCAAAGCTTTCGAAATCGACACAAGTATACACACGACACTGCCGATTTGCACTGCCGGCTGCCGGCTGGCGCTGGCCCAGCGCGTGGTTCAGTACATACATGCGTTAGTACGGGTGGGTAGCGGGTAGCGGGGGTGGCTGTTACATCGCCCTCCCGCGAACCACCACCGCCACCCTTGCCGCCCGCGCAGTATTATAAATACATAAATGACTATCTAACATAGGAATAGGATAGAAACTTTTTCCTTTTACCAAACGAGATTTAACGTTTAATAGGGAGAAAACTCTGTTTATCCACAGGAAATTGTTTTTTGTTTATAATAGTATACAAACTTAACGGCTTACTAAAGCGAGCGAGCGCCGCCCCCCTGAACTCTGCCGCCCCCCCTGAACTCTGCCGCCCCTAGGCCGCGGCCTATAAGGCCTATTGACAAATCCAGGACTGTTCGGCGGTACATCCTCTCTGCACATCCCTTCGGAGTTACTTAGTTATATTTTGTGTAATTAGGTTACCTATTTTCCCTAAACCGACTGCACATTGTATATAATACGCCGGGGGGCCAATTTTCGGCGGATCAACTGTCATGAAATCTAATATTTGCATAAAAAACTGCTGAATTTGTATTCTGAGCTTTAAAAATCGGATCAATGGCGGCAGCGTTAGCTCCTCCCCAGGCTATAATACCGTACTCGATTAAAGATTAAGCTATTCCAATGTTTAACAAGAACAGTATTTGATTACAAGTGTTGGAAGGGTTGCATAATAAAATACATATGTTCATTGTAATCACAACGTTTTAGAGTAAAAAGGATAAAGGAGTGTTAGAAAGTTGGACAGATTGGTTTAATGACACAGTGAGACATTTAATGAATACTATTGGGTACACATGGAGTGATTTGATATTCAGTGATATTTCTCCTTCATAAACTTCAATGTTCTTAATCCTATTTTTATTTCTAACCTACGATTTATAAACGATTCTTGAAATATTTATGTATTTAGTGGAAAATTCGCAAACCACGAAAATTCTAGTGATTTTGCAATATGCCTTTTTTAATTTTCAATGTTTTTTTCATTTATTCCTTGGATTCAAACATATTTTTAATTTGTATTTTAATTTTATCTTGCTTAATATTTGAAGCAAGTTGTTAAGGGATGTACTTGACTGATTACTGACATTATTTGTAGTAAAAAATGTGCATGAAGTTTTGGTCTACGGTGACTTTTTTAATGTTTTTTTTTTTCAAAAATTTATTCTTCCAAATCGAATTTTTATTTTACTTGTTGACTGGTCACTCAGCCGATTAACCACCCAAATCTTCATCCTGTCCCTACATGACAAATCTCTAGTTTTCCACACCAAAATTTCATTTACGTTTTTTACTTTTTTTATGTGAATACCGCACAAGAGTCCCAATTGCTCCCCTCTGGAGCTAGTGAGACTATGGTGTCCCCAATTGGAGTATGTAAGAGGCTGAAGGTAGTGAGGAGGGGAAGAAGATGAGTAAGAGGAAGGAGAAAGGTATTCAGATCTGGGCACGTCTTACGCCAGGGCGATACTGAAAGTATCTTCCACTCCGGAATGGGCTGCAAATATACTTTATAATATTTTTTAATTAATTAATTGTGAAATAACACAAATTATTTGAATAAAATTTATTTGTGCACGCCGAGTTCGAACCCACGACCTTCGAGTCGAGAGTCTTACCCTTCAACCACGGAGGCCGTCAAATAATTTCAGAAATCACTGGTTAAAATTAGTCAAGTTTGTTCCTTAACACCCTGTATTTCACCTTATGTTTTTAATACAATGTACGCAAGTTCATTTTTATGAATAAAATCGATTCATGAAATTATTTGATATTCTTGAATACTATTGTAGTTGATCTTTTCCCCTCTAAGATATTTAATTTTAGCCTAAAATCTATTCCTATCTTCTTATTAAAAAGTGATATGATAAAAAAAAAAAAAAAACATATGTATTATTATTACGTAGCTAAATTAAAATATTTTAAAATTCTTAAAAAAGTATTCATTTTAGAAAATTACTTTTATATATAATAATCCTGTAGATTTTTTTCTTCTGGATGCGTAACAAACAAGTGCCAAATTCCAATTTTCGAAGGCAAAGTTTTTAATGCCGTAAATAATATTGTATTTATTATCTTGAAAAAATATCAAAGTCGATAGAAAATGGAGAAGATAATTTTTGTGTTGCCAAAATAAAAATTCCTTTGAATGCTTTTGTTAAAACTATTTTTAATGCAAACACATTACCAGTGATAAAACGGTAATTAGAGCACAAATGATACAATTAAGGATAAAGAAAACTATACATTATTATGATTTAGCAGTAGACACTGTTTTGGATTTTTATTATGTAATTCATTTATGTCTTATATCCAGTAAGAAATGGACATTATTATGATTTTTTTTTCAGACATGTCTGTATTAGGCCTTACTTTCACAGGGATATGCATTTAGTGGAAGTATCTGGTAGTTATGTCGTGTCAATCGTTCATACTGAAATCACAAAACAACCCGCGTTGCCACCAATAATTGTTGATATCTCGAAACTTCAAAACAAGAATGCTTTTTATAATCTCACAACCAAACAGTCGGTGTAGCTGTCATTTTTATATTCTATCATTCTTTGTTCCTAGCATCGGTCTAAAATACACATCTTCTTCATTGTGTGCCGTATCAGGTCCCCCCGACGTTGGCGATCACCTTGAGAATGTCTCTCTGTCTTGCGCTGCCCAGAATAGCTCCTCCACACTTCTAGTGCCGGTCCACTCTCGTATATTACGCAGCCAAGACATTTGTCTCCTACCAGGCCCTCGGCGACCCTCTATCTTGCCTTTCAATATTAAATGGAGCAAGTGATACTTCTCCCCTCCCCTCGACCCAGGTATGAAATTTTCCTGATTTTTATTAATGTAAGCAGTTCTCTATCTGCTCTAGCCCGCCTGAGAATTTCTGTGTTGGTGATCATGTCGGTCCATGGGACCTTGAGCATTCTCCGGTGAAGCCATATTTCAAAAGCCTAACACTCATGGTATTTACTTTCAAGGTCCATGTTTCACATCCATAGAGCAAGACCAACCACACATAACATTTTAGCATTCTCTGCCTTAGTTTTAAGCTGATATTGTTATTGCAGAAGAGGGATTTCATTTTAATGAACGCAAAATACACATATTCAGAACAAATAAATAAAATAAAACAATTTTTCAAAAAAACTTACCATAAAAAGTAAATATTTTATAGAAAACAGATTATAACTTACAACTCAAGTAAGAATCGTGGCCCCCTTATCAGGCACAAGAGCCCCTCTTTTCTGATACCTAAGGTATACATGACCAGAAACGACCTCTAATTTAATATTTTGTAAAATATATGTGTATATTATGTAACTCATATTTTTTTATATTACAATAAATAAAAAAAAAAAAAAAAATATTGTTACAAAATGTATACACAAGTGGCACCTTATTTTGGCATTATGTGAGTCGGAACAACTTTGCCTTGCTCGTCGTGGGATACTGGCATCGCCGACGAGTTTATAAAATATCGGCAACTTGGGCCTGTATACGAACCTCCTCGCAAATGTATCTTTTTTTTTATATTACTCCACACAGGAGGCCTTGAAGAAAATAATTCCCCTCTGAACCTATGTCATCTTTGAAGATGCTGTGTGTAAGTTTTTTTTAGGAAAGGAAGGAGAGGAAGTTCTAGGAAGGAAAAAGATATGAGGAGTGGATAAGAATCTGGGAGTCAGTGTGTCCAGGAGTGACGTCTGAATCCATCCCTCCCACTACTGTGCTAGGCGATGTTACGAGAGTTCAAAAAGTTACCCTCAACCGGTCTCTACCGATGTGGACTGCCACGCAGTTGGTGGGCAGACGCATCAACCGCCAAGACCTAGACAAATCTCACCTATGAACCCGGGCACCCCTTATAAGTCACTTATGCGAACCACTTGAGATGGCCTATGCCAAAGATGTTGGTTATCCAGTAAATGGTTCTCTGGGTGGCAATGCCCAAATTCCTCCTCCCAAATTGAGTGTGTACAATATGTATGGCGGTAGTCGCCAGTACACTTAAATGCTAAATTTATAGATTTCTTTGTTTTAACTACGTTTATTGTTTATAAAGAACTGGCATGTTTCTTGAGTGATGCTCACTTCCTCAGGGTTTACTTAACCCCTCCGAAATTCGCCATTTATGCCCTTACTGTCTCAAACGAAATGACATTTTACGAAAACTTTTTGTTATTACCGCTTCACAATTAAAGCTCTATAAAAGAAACATTTTTGAACGTAGCCGAATAGTAAAAACTGTTTTAGAAAGGTTTCAAAATAAGCTTTCAAATTATTATATTACAAATAAATATTAGCATTTGTAAATATTAAAATTTAGAACGCAAACATTAAAAATTGGTAAAAATGACTCACGTGATGTTTTTTTATCTAAACTTTCTTTTAAACGGTACAAAAATCACAGATTATGTAAACAACAATACTTATTCTATTCTATATATGTGTAATAAACACTTTTGTCACCTCACTTTGTTATCATTTCATATAAAAATATTTAATAAAATTAAAAATGTCGAGCGCGGACAAGCCGCCGGTAGTTTTGGGCGGGTAAATATTTTTGTCAACTACGCGACTGACAGCTGATTCCTGTTATGTATTTCTATAGACAACTTGATAGGGATGTACAGCTTGATCTACTATCGACCTTTTACTTTTTGTTTTAGGGATATAACTAAAACAATAACGGAGTTAGAACGATTTCTATGGAAACACACGCGCTGATGTATAAACACGCTTATTGTACTTGACTTGACCGCTTATATTTACTTACGTTGCGGAGGGATTAAAACTGAATTGAATTGTAATGGTACCACGAAATAAATTTGCTGTGTTTGAAGAAATACTTAAATGGTTGAGTACCTATTGGTTATTTGCATATCTCTGTGGAAGAAGGGCCGTGTACATTTTCTAAAAGTATTGTTAAGATATTACAGGCATTCATTCTTTGGAATGTTTCTTCTTCTTCTAATGTCCTCTTCTATCGAAGGCTGAATCTTCACCTTGCAGACTGCAATCCCCATTAAAAAATATTTTCTTTCCCCAATATTGTTTTTTCATACTTATACCTTTTTAATACCAGAAAAACAGTGCTGCGCTTTTTCAATGAACTTATATTATTTACTTATTTATAAACCTATAAACCCGTCCCTACTATTTATTTATTCACATGACCAAATCTAATGACTGTAGTAAAAATAAATTTATAAATCAGCTAAAATTATTGAAACATTGTTATTTTTTTCACAAAATGTAAAGTCTTTTGCAGAAAACTATTTAAAATGTGATGTAACATATTTGTAATTTTTCTTTTGAGCGTTTTCTTTTGAATTTGTAAATAATTATAGATAAATAAACAACAAAATTATTAGAACTACAAATATTATATGACATAAATATATAACATATTATTATTATAAAATAGAATAAAAAATATTGCCAATCGGTTTACAATAAATGATATTGTGACTTTGAAATGAGAGTAATTGTAATGTGGAACCTGCAAAAGTAATTATTCTATCTGTTTATATTTCTCATCATTTGATATTTTATAGTATACCAAACACTATTATTGAAGTCTAACGGTAGTATTAAGCCTCGATTACATTGAGCGAGTTTACAAGCTACTACTATCTGGGAAATTCACTATCTGTTAGTAAACTTGCTCAGTATAGTATTACTATCTAACTAGCAGATTGTGGACAATCTACGAAAAAAGTTGAAAGGTGGTCAACTTTACTCGCTCAAGATGGTGGCCCACCAACAGCTGATTTCGTAAATGTCAGAATTAGTTCGCGCGTGAGCCATTATTCTTACTACTGTCTAGCGTGTGGCGCTAGCTGCGAGCTCACGTTTTTTTACAAAATGTCGACTGAATTGGTTCGCACGGGAGTCGTTATTTTAGCTGCTACTGTCGCTACTGAGTGAGTAGACAATTTTGTGTGTCATCATGACAATCTCACTCGCCGATTCACACGCTTTTAAACTTACCGGCTAGTAAGTAGCTTGTAAACTCGCTCAATGTAATCGAGGCTTTATGTTCTTATTCTGTAAAGGTTCAACATATCAATAATCATTGTCATAAAAGTTTTTTCTTCTAGAGCACTTTCTAGTGAACAAAAAAATAGAAACACAGTATTCATTGATTTTCTGTGATAATTGAGATACTAACTTGATTCTTAAAAATTGCAATTTTTTAAGATTTTTTTTGGTTCATTAAATTTCCAGAACAGCTTTTTCTGTCTGATATTTTTAGGTTAACCCATCTATCTTCAGCTCCCTGCGACAAGGTCGTCATTAGCTATGTAACTTTGAAATGTAAATAACTGTTAAAAAATGATGCATCAACATTTTTTGCATATTTATTTCACAAAAAAAAATTCAAACCGTTTTGGTAACCGGGTAGCATTGCAAGTAAAAATAAAAGGCATTTTGGTACCATTCAACTTATAACAGTTTAGGTCCTTTATCGTGATTTATTGCCATGTTGCGCTTCATTTCTTTAGTCAATGTTTCGGAAAGCGTTATGTTGTCCATCATCAGATGCATGGGCGTAGAAACGATGGGGCAAGGAGGGGCATTTGCCCCACCCTGGCTGGCCGATGCATGACTTTTGGGATTGTCGACCGAGTTGCGTTTTCAAATTTACAGCACTTAATATGATTGTTTTTTCTTCTTCCGTTCATATTCTTTGTATTCGTAGAGCCTAAAGCATGAATATGTTGAAGAAGCCTACTATTTTTCATTACCCACTCTAGATTTTTATTTTTTGCTCCTAAATGAAAACCGTTACGCCCATGTTTAAATGTCTAATATATCTAAATATATCTGCCCTGATGATGGACCATGTAAGTCCGAAATGTTGGTTAAAGAAGGAGGAAGCGCGACAAGGCATAATACCCCAAAAATAAATAACAATCGTAAAAATCTCAAATCAGTTTATGTCCTTGCTTTGTATTTTTAAAACTGCGAACATTCTTAAAAGTTGTAAAAATTACAAAATCAATAATTATGCCAGAATTTTTTTGGTTTTAAATTATTGTAGACAATATAGCGACTCTCAAAAGAAAGTTTTAAACAGAAAAAGATTCAGTTGCATCTAGGAATTAAACCCAGGACCCTTAGCCTTGCCGGAGCTATGCTTTAGCCACTGAGCTAATTCGATCCCTTCCCCTGCGGTTGTATTTAACTGTATCATACTTCGACAAAGAACTACCAACATTATCTTTATTTTCTTAACATATATTTTTATTGGCGGCTATCTTTATATGTATGTATGATGGCAAGATTCTTCCAGAGATATTCCAAAAATAAGAAAAATTATACTACAGATAACGTTAAATGGATCTAACAAACACTCGGTGTTTTACTGTATTTCAAAAATATTAATTCTTTCTGCATCTACTGAGCGATTCTATATCTTTTGTGGGATCGTTATGAGAAAACAGACGTGATCTCCAGTCAGATTTGTGTGATTTGTTTGTTTTTTCTATGTACAATGTACATTAAATGAATAAATAATCATGCATTCTTGCAGGAATTCGTGTTTAAAACGAATGTGACAGTAAATATGTAAAAATCACACAATTCTGACCGGAGATCACATCCGTTATCGCATAACGATCCCACAAAAGATATAAAATCGCTCTTCTGAGTTACCATTTATTTGACTATTTTAAGTGTAGGAATTTATTATACAATGGTTTTATAAATAGCTTTTGTGGGCTCCAACTTGTTGAATCAACAAAATGTGTAAGACACAAATGAAAGAATAATATTGATGATGATGATACTTTATCAGAACTATGTTGACTTATATTATAATGTTATTATATGGAAACGCAAGGGACGTTTCACGGCAAATATTGTCACAAGTTAAATTTTTAAATAAACTAATAAACAAAAATGACTTATGACCAATTAAATTGTTTTATTATTTTTGTACCATTTTTGTAGGAGGAAAATGCAGTGGTGATTTAAAGTTGTCAAAAGGCCAGCAGTCCAAAATGGAGTTACCCTGAAAATCCTGATGTAGGAACCTACCTCTGCCAGTTACTCGCCAATGAGCGCTTTTATAATTACCGTGAAGATTCACAGTTACAGTACCGTGATCAGTAGCGTAGCGAGGGGGGGCGGTCACCAGACATACGATGCGTAAAGTCAAGGTTAAGTGCTTCGTCGTGTCCATGGAGGAAAAATATTTAAGCAGAGAGAGCTAAAAAATTACTTATCTTTTGCAAATTGTTGAAATTTATTTCACCAAAAAATTCTTGCAGTATTTCATGGCGAAAGAGATAATAAAATGTTTCAAATATCCACCCGATAAAATATCAATTTCAAATTCGAATGTAGCTTCATGTTGGGTGTTATCTTGTCATTACTTTGGTTACAGTCAACTTCCAATAAAATTTTCCATAATTCGCTGCTTAATCTCAAGATATGAAGCATTTACAGAGATATTTTTTTTTACCTTGATACACAAAAATGAATGTTTCTTTGTTTGCCCTTATGCGTTCCTAAACCATTCGTCCGATTGCGATGAAACTTTGGCGATTTATAGTGCGCATGACCACGATAATATACATAATGGTGAGCTCTGGCGTTATGAAATTATTTCCTATACTATCAAACTTTGGTGAGTTGTGGTGTACACACCCGCGAAGGTTTCTATATATGTATATAATGGAGAGCTCTGTCGTTACGAAATTGGTATAAAAAAATTACAAAAAATGGTGCGGGAGTTGTTGGAAAAAGGAGTGTATTTCGTGATTTAGTGGCAAGGAGGGAAGGACGAAGGGGGAGGGGAATCTGGGATGGTGAGGAGAATGAAGGAGGGTGGGGTTCGTGGAAGGGGGACGAGGGAGGAGGGAGGAGAACTCTAGAGGGGGGAGGGGGGTTCGCGGGACGGGGGATGCAGGATGCAGGTTAGGGAAGGCGGTTAAGGTTGAAGGGGATTGCGAAAAGGGGAGGGCAACGGGGATGGAAACGGGATAGCATGGGAAAGGGCTAGTAGGGAAGGCTTGATAGCAAAGTAGTAGAAGACAGCAGTGGGTAAATTTAGAAATTCCATGCTTCTCCTATGGTCAGCCGTAGGTATGTGGCCTGTTCACACTTCGGAAAATTCGTGTACCTACACACCAGTTAAAATAACAAAAAATATTCCTGTGTATCCAAAAGCACTTCGATAAACACAATTAACTTGCAGTAGCATAGCTAGTATGGGTGGCACCCGGGCGGATAGCGTGGTGTCACCCCCCCCCCCCCCCCTCCCTCCATTAAAATTGACAAACGCAAATTTCGACTTCATAAAAAATTGGTCTGTCCTGGGAAAGGGGGGGGGGGGTGACTAGAGAATTGTGCTCTTGGGGGGTGACACTCGGCCGGCCGACCCCCCCCCCCTAGCTACGTCACTGCATACAAGCACTTTCTTTGAGTGGAATTGCAATGAATGCCCGGTACTCGCAAGTAGATACCTACATATAAAAATTAATGTTTCTTTATATGAATGTTTTGTTATGAAAAAAATAATTTTCTCTGCAACTAACTGCAAGTATATCTACAAACATTCACCAAAAAATATATCACAGCCTGGATCAAAAATCAATATATTTACTTTATTCAAAACATTATATAACTCCAAACCAAACATAACCAAACTATAATAAGTGTAAAATAAATAAACACGTTTTTCGAGAATTTGCCAACTATTCACAAACTTAGGACAATACATACTTACAATGTTTTTTTTTCTAAATAATCAGTATGCAATAACCATTAAAATTTAAAAAAAAAACTAACTTTGTACTATAACACATAAATATGTACTTGTTACACTTAATCATGACCACGTAAACAACTCAGAATAGGTTCTCCTCGTGAGGTGTTCACGAAACATGCAATATTTCCCAACCACAGTTTTACTTTCTCAAACCTACCTTATATCCAACATAATAAAATTTCAAAATATATTATGTACAAATGTTAATAATTAGGTAAACATTGTAATATATAGAAATAAAGAATTAATTAAAAAAATAATAATTTATGTACTTGTACGTACATTATTCCCATGAAATGTATTATTTGTTCGAGATTTCAAGATAGCAATAGCTGACCATATACATATATGCTACACCACACGGGTTTAATTTGAAGTCCGCAGCAACCAAGGAAGTGTTCACGAATATCCTAGCAAGTAATTGAAATACAACACTAGGCAAAACCCACTTGATCACACCCTTTCCAGCAAGTTGTACCGCCAGCATCACAACATCTTGGTATAACGACTTTACCACCCAACGATTACAACATCAACTATGTAAAATGCTGCTCCAATATGTCCTGAATTTTGTTACTCTCTCACTATTTTATACATCACGCAAAGCCCTTAAAGCACCTCGAGGACCGAAGGGTTAGGATTGCCCCCTTCTTATTGCCCTCCCCGCAGCTCTACCGGCCGTAAAGGTCCGGGGCTTTTAATACCACCCTAAAGTCCTTAAGGACGATAGCACAGTGGGTTTGATCTTGGTTGTCATTTTCCAGTTGGTTTCACAATTCGCTTAGCTGCATCTTTCGGAAAACAGTCTTGTCGGAATTTATTTTTTGTATTTTTTTTTTATCTGGAGTAGCAACATTGTTTTTATTATGCATCTAAAACTGATACTATGACTTAGAAATAATGGTTTTATAGTAGTTTTGACAGTCCTAACATTATTTTATAACTAACATTTTCACAGAGTTTTTAATTTTGAATTTGCATCCAAATGTAAAGCGTAAAACGTACCTTTTTTACATGAGCTCCACACAGGAGGCCCTGAAGAAAATAATTTCCCTCAGGGCCTATGTCATCTTTGGGGATGCTGTGTGGAGAGTATTTTTAAGGAAAGGAAGGAGAGGGGAGTTCTGGGAAGGAAAAGGGTTTAAGGAATGGTTAGGAATCTGGGGTTCATTGTGTCCTGGTCATCCGCCTCCAAGACCTAGACAAACCTCACCCCATGAACCCGGGCACCCGTGCTTAATCACCAAACGTAGCGGACCACTTGGGGTGACCTATGGCAGAGGTGTTGATTATCCAATTAAGGTTCCCGGGGCGGCGGTACCCATTCCCGCCTACCAAATTGTAGAATCCAAACCTACATATTATTTAAAAAATATATTTGCAGTTAACACGCGGTAGAAGTGAAACCTTCAGAAAATTAAAGTAGACAAGAGTGCTAGAGAGTAGGGGAGGCTACGATGTACCACATAAAGAGGAAAAGAGGATACTGATATGCTACGAAGTACAGCACAAAGAGAATACCGATTATTCGACACCATTCCCTCCCAGGTTAAATCCTACAGATGTATGTATTTGTCTCTTTTTAGTGTCGTTTTTTTTCGTTTCATCATGTTTAAATCACAACGGTGCTAAAGAAGTTTTCACTTCAAAATGAAATCACTTTGTGGCTTGACATACAACCATATAATTAACGTGGGTCTTGAAGAGATACAGACAAGCATTTCACCTTACTCTCATCAAAAAGTCTCTCCACAAAACAGGTGACATAGGTCCTGAAGGAAATTATTTTCCTCAGGGATTATTGTGTGGAGTTAAGGTAAAAAATAATATTTTGTTTTTAAACCACTTCATGTGAATAAATTGCTCTACTGGTTTCAAAAGTAGCGTTACTTCGTCAGAAAAACATGTAATATTAAAACTGCTTTAGGTAAGTAATTTTATTAGTTTTAATAATTCTCCTGATGAAAGAAAGATACTTCTGAAACCGGTAGAGCAATGTGCTAAAATAAAGTGTCGTCACACATCTCTCCGGTCTGCCGGATCTGCCGGATCTGTCCTGATGATGGACCCTGCAACGCTGTCCGAAACGTTGGCTAAAGAAGGTAGCGCAACACGGCGTAACACCCCAAAAATAAATAACAAAATTACTTTTGACCGTGAAAATCTAAAAACGTATCTAAAATAAAGTGGTTCAAAACAACTAATTTATGTAATTATATGGCAAGCCACAAAATGAACGCTTTTTTCGAATACGTGATTACCTACATTTTTTACACTGGATGCATTCAAAATTAAAAACTCTTTAAATAGTGTTACGTATAAATTATGGTACTCCTGAAACCGGTAGAGCATTGCTGTAAAATAAAGTAATTTAACAAATTTATGTGTTTAAATTGTAAAAAAAGGTTTTTGAAGTGAAAACTTCTTCAGCACCGTTGTAATTCGAAACTCGATGAAACGGAAACGAGCGACACTAAAAAGAGATAAACACATCTAGAGGATTTAAGCCTGCGGGGGATGAATATTTATTTAATTCACGGATACCTACTTGGTTCCAATATAATACGATAAATCCACAGTACCACGCAAGTCTCCTTTGGTGTAGTGGTATAAAGCGCCCGACGAACATCTGCAGACATTTAGCGGACCAAGGATCGAATGCTACGAAATCCGATAAAAATATTTTTTTGTAAAATCAATATCCAATCTTCAAAGCATTCCAAAATGAACAGGCAAAACAAAACACAAAAGAAGATGACATCTAGCGACTCCGAAGAAGAAAACGCAAATACTAATATGATGACCAAATGTATAGAAAAAGTGCACTAGAATTTGATGACAAAAATATTTAAAAATCATCCTTCACCTTTGTCAAGTCACTTCATTTCATCTGGGGTGGTGGACTTTTTTTTATTGTAAAACACTTTTTTAATGCAGAGTCGTTTTACAAACACTTTTGAGTAACAATGAAATCAACACTTTTTGTAACTAATTTTGGCCCGGCCCCGCCTGGGCAGTACAGGGACTGTACTCTAAGTATCGATTAATGCGAGAGAGGGAAATATTTTAAAAAGCATCCCTTTTATACTGCTAAAAACTGTAAAAATACCGTCTTTCAGACTGTTAAAAATACGATAATAACAATAACACTGGTACTAGACACCTACTGGGTCACGTGGTCTATTTTAGTTAGTCGGTAACAATAGCTTCCATAAAATTCATCCAGAGGTCTCTAGCATTCATACTCTCTTAATAAGCTAATCAAGATTAAATCAATGTGATTAACTACAGTATTTATCTCATAGATGTCACTATTCTTAACAACATTGATAAAGAGATGCTTCGTAATCTCCCCACTCTTGTCTACTTTAGTTTTCTGAAGGTTTCATTTCTACCGCGCGTAAATTGCACACTCTGATTTTTTTATCTATTCAGTGCACCACTACATCAGTAAGAGTCTCTTTAAAATGATTTAGCTGTACCGTCTAGTCACAAATGTTCCTGCAATATCATAAGTCCTCTCTTGTCTTGGTTTTCCTGATAGAACCAGTCTAGAGCGGTGGTGATGGGAGGTAGCTGTAGCGAAGTGTTTGTGTTGTTCGGGAGCGGCGTTAAGTCCCTAATGGTTTAATCAGGCGGTTAATGGTATCCACCCACCCCCGCACCACCGGGGGATGGGTGGGGGACCCATCTCACCGCCCATCACCCAGTCTGATGTCACCAGGGAAACTATTCTCTACCTACTGTCTTACGTATGGAATTAAATCCCTTCAGTTATTATTGCGCGGGTGACTTTGATCAGGCTTTTAGTATGTGAATTCTGAAATCTCTTGCATGGCTTTTTTCATTAATTCCACACAGGAGGCCCTGAGGAAAATAATTTCCTTCAGGGCGTATGGCATCTGAGATGCTGTGTGGAGGATCTTTTTGAGGAGAGGAAGGAATGAACATTGATCTTGAAGAGATTTATAATAATAATAATAAAATATCTTTATTGAACAAAAAGTTTTAAGATTTATAACTACAAAAACAAAAAGTACAGTTTAAAAGTTGCAAAAGTACAAAAGTTAATAACAGAAAACGAAATAAATATACGTATACAGTAGGTACTTAAAGAATAGAAATTTATAATTATAAATTTAGGTTTCTCGTAACCTGCCTCACTAGGCTAGCCTGTGTTGAGGTATTAATTTTACGTCAATTTATAATACTGTGAACATATATTAGAATAAAATCACACAATATAATGGTTGCATTAATAATAACAATAACATTGGTACAATAATAACAGCATTGGTTCAATACTAATTTCGAATTTGGGTGAGTAATACTAATTTTCAATACTATTTTTTAAATTTTTACCTATGTTGTAGGAAGGAGGAAACACAGAGACCGGCAAATCATTCCACACCTAAGCTGTTGAATATAAGAACGAGTCGAAGAAGCGACCCGTTCTCAGGTGACACATGCCAACCGTGTACAAATGTTCGGCACGCGTTTGGCGTGTTTCCCGACTATGCACTGTTGCCGAAGGGATCAATGACGCTAGTTCCTCGGAGCATCTTCCATTGTAGACCGCCCGTTTCTGAACGGAGTCGAGGGTATTTTTCAGGTATTTTGGAGCTCCAAACCAGAGGTGGCTGCCAAAATTCAACCGTGGGGCACACTTGTGATTTGTACAGGGTTATCAGTTGTGTACTATTAAAGTATCTACGGGCCCTGTCCAGTACGCCCAGTTTTTGGGAGGCTTGTTAATTTTATAAAGGAAAGTTAAATGCCCGCGTCCGCAATTTTAAACTGCACCATGCTTTTTAAAATGACTGCCATACCCGTAAAGGTGGAAAATAATATGTTCTTATAATTGTTTTTCATAGGTACCTGTGTACTTACTTATTTCAACAATATGATTTGGTTGCAACAATAACATTTGGCTGTCATCAGTTCTTTTGTTTTGCTCTTTCAAAAAATATTCTTAAACCAATCTTTTTATTGTGTTTTGGCTGTAAAAAGTTTAGTGTGTTGGAATCTTCTCCCCCCTGATCTTCCAGGAGACACTTCTTGCTGCTCATTTTCAGATATTTATATAATTTTTTTTCTTCTGTCACTTTTTATATAAGCTGTAATTTTTTGAACAATGGAGGAGGATTTCCCTCCTGTACCCCTTACAAAGCCCCCAGATCCCCCTCCTGACCCTCCAGATGGAGACATTTCAGATAAAATAGACTTTTCAGAACATTCAAACATTTCAGACAATGAATCTGTCATCCTAACCTCAATTAAAAAAAGAAAATTTAGTCCCCTTTCCCCAAAAAAACATGATTCGCCTTTGTCTTCTCAGTCCCCTCCAGCTCTTCCTCAACCTCCTCCAACAATCTTTTACTCTACTCATTTCCGTGGCCCCTACATTGTATATGCGCAAAAAACTGAACAAGGTAAATCCATCCATCCTCTTGAATTTGGTAAATTTCTTTCAAATAACAAGAACCTTTCGATTAAACCTGGAGGTGTTAAAGCCGAGGGTCGCTTCCGAATCTCTGTTGAATTCCTGTCAGGTTCAGCCGCCAACAACTTTATCAAAAATATATTTATTTCATCAAATTCTAAATTCAAGGCGTACATCCCAACTTTCAATGTCACTCGAATGGGCCTGGTCAGGGGTATCTCGACCGATCTGTCCATTCCAGAAATCCTATCCTCACTTTCAACCCCCCAACATATCGGCAATCCCATAAAAGCCAGGAGGCTAAATTATAAGGACACCTCTGAGGGCATCGTTTCCTGGAAGCCCTCCCAATCTGTCGTCATCACATTCGAAGGACAATCTCTTCCCTCCCATATTTATTTATTTTTCAACTCCTTACCAGTTGAAATGTACACTTATCCCACCACTCAATGTTACAACTGCTGCCGTTTTGGTCATACCAAAGCTGCATGCAGATCCCCTCCCAGATGTTTCAAATGTGGAGAAAACCACTCGGCTGACCAATGTTCTTCTCTCTCTTCACCTAAATGTTTTAACTGCTTAGGCGCTTATTCCGCCATTAACTCTTCTTGCCCCGAACAATCTCGCCAAAAAAATATAAAAATTTCTATGGCCTCTGAGAACTTGTCTTTTCTGCAGGCTTCTAAATTATTCCCGCCTGTCAAAAAATCATTTTCCGAGGTTTTATCCAGTAACTCTTCATCCAACCCTCTCGCCTCCTCCTCAACATCTTCCCGTTCAACAAAATTCACATACAAAAACCCTATCTCTAAACAGGCTCGTGGATACGATCAGCAACAACACAACTCACTTCTCCTAAATCCCAATGGTTCTCCTCTTTCACACGCCACAAATGGGTGCGCAAACAATTATAATTCATCCTCAACAAACTATCAAAAGCTTTCTGAACAACTCTCCCAAGATAATTCTTCATTTATTCAAACTCTTATTATGCTTCTAATTGATCTAATTTCTTCTCAAACTAATCTACCGTCCAACGCTGCTTCTATTATTTCCACATTAAAATCATTTATTCAAAATGGCTCTTCAAGATGTCAGAATTCTTCAGTGGAATAGCCGCAGTGCTATTTCTAACAAATCAAACCTTCTTAACCTATTAAATTCAAACCTTGTTTCTGTGGCTGCTGTCTCGGAGACATGGTTTACTCCATCCACCCATTTTAATGTGGGAGGGTACTCCTGTCTCCGCGATGATCGCCCGGAAGGTACGGGCGGTGGTGCTGCCCTTTTTATTAAAAAATCCCTTCCGTTTTTCCCAATAAATAATATCAAACCCCCCAATGCTGACTTTCAAATGGTTGCAGCTAAAATAAAGGACACTTCCTTTGTTTCTATCTATCTTCCCCCAACATCGCACTTCAATAAACAAGCGTGGTTGCAAATTGTCAGTCAACTAAGCCCTCCTTTCTATTTATTGGGTGATTTTAATGCCCATTCCCCCGTCTGGGGTTCTGCTTTCTGTGATCGAGACGGTCGAAGTGTGATGGATTTCCTAGATGAATCCAACCTTTTTCTTTTGAATGACGGATCTCCTACTAGAATCTCTCGCCCCAACACAAACCCCAGTGCAGTGGATCTCTCCATATGCTCTATTAATCTGGCACCTCTCTCCTCGTGGGTGGTGTCCCCCGACCCTTGCTCCAGTGATCATTTCCCGATCACCATCACTTATCAAACTTCTTTCCATTCAGACAAGTCCCATATTTCGACAAAGATTAAAACAAAACACCCCAAATGGGACGAATTTAACTCACATATGGATAAGTTTATACAAAATTTATCCTATACCGATACATTACCTGTCAAAGATGACTACGATAACTTCAAATCAATGCTCGTAACTGCAATCAATAAATCAAATCCTCCCCCTAAAACCAAATCTCTCAAAAAACTCCCTCCATCTCCCTGGTGGGATGAGGAATGTTCCAAAGTAGTGAGAATTCGGAAAGCTAAATCTCTTTCCTATCGTCACAATATGACTATGGAGAACTATCTCATATACAAAAATGCCGAAGCCAATGCCAAAAGGGTATTGAGGTCAAAAAAAAAATCCGGGTGGTACAACTTCTGCAGTTCAGTATCTCCGAACACTCCAATTGCGGAAGTTTGGTCTATGATTCGAAGATTTCGATCCTCCTTCAGTCCAACATCTCCTCGAGCTACTCATTCTAAATGGATAGACGAGTTCTTGGACAAAATTGCCCCCCCTTCTGTACCTAACTTAGATGAAATAACTCCAATCCACAACACTCCTATGTCTGATCATTGGCTTGACTCTCCGTTCACTTTAATTGAATTAAAAAATTGTTTATCAACAGTCAAGGACTCATCTCCAGGCAGAGATGGTATACCTTATAGCATTATCAAAAATAGTAATGATAATGTTCTAAATCACTTTTTAAGCATTTTAAATAAAATCTTCCAGACTGGCATAATACCTGATGACTGGAGTTCTCAAATAATCATCCCAATAAGGAACTCCAGTGAAAAATATTATGACTATAAAAAAATATGTTCATATAGACCAATAAACGCTGATTCTGAATATATAACTTTTATTTCATAATATTAAACGCAGAGTTTTTAAAAAATTATTAAAAAGTGCATTTTTAAACCTCTCCTCGAAACACAGTGTCAAGTTGGCATTACTGAAATGGTGAATGGTGACGTCACGCGTCACACTCACCCACTGTCACCTGGTGATCGCGTGTATTGTATTGTCAGTGATTGTCAGTATTGTATTGACATTTGCAACATATGCAATTCAATATTTCGTGTTTTTGGTTTATTTTCATACTGTTTATAGAGATTTAGATAAATAATAGTTATTGTGTTTATTGAAACACAATTTAAGCCCTCAACAATTTACGAAAAGGGCTATATTTGCGGACAATCTGGAATAAATTTTGCCTTTGAGGTTAAAGTCGACACAAAATACGATGTCACGTATTTGCAATGAGAGTTGATTTGTTTTTATATTGCACTTTGATTAACTACAATAACAGTAGCGGTGAAATGTGGACATTTTACCAATGTTTTTCTATATTAAAAGCAGTTAATCTTGAATAAAAAACGAATTCTCACACCGAAATGTCGTAGTATTCATTGGCCATCATTCCGTCCACCATTTTAAAACAGGGATGTTCTGCCCAAAAAAAATATTTCCCTAGATTTTGAAGTGAAATTTCCCAAGAATTTCACATTTACGCAATTACCTACGTAGCCACCTGATTGTGTAACACTAATCATGTTATATGTTAATTAATATGATTGATTAATTGGAAAGATATCGGAACTTGGTAAATATACTAATAATACTGTGCTTTTCCAAATACACTTTTTGCTACGTGAAGTAATAATTTAAAAGTACGAATACACTCACCACTGAATTAGAAACTGAATACCAAATAAAAAAAAAAAACACTTTTCAAAATAAAAATCAACCGCAATCACCGAAAAAACGGAACTTAAAACAAAAATAATTTTTTTTTTTCAGAGGTCTCATTTATCTTTTTAGATACATAGGGAACGTACCCATACTACGTGACAAACTTTTTGCACTTTTTAACCCCCCCCCCCCCCCACCGTGACCAAAAACCTAAGCAACCCACCGCTCATTTGTACCAAGCGTGGTATTTTGAAGACCCCCCCCCTAACGTGTCACGTAGTATGGGTACGGTCTCTAATACCATTTTGAGTTGTCAGTGTTAAAAATAACATTGCATGTAAGTACATGAAAAATAATTAAGATTCATAGGAATCCCAACAAATATATATATAATACCAGTAATATTGTCATATGTAATAAAAAATTTGCCAGAGTTCGAAATTTCCCTAGATTTTGTCCTGATTTCCCTTATCCCTAAAAAATATTTTTCTCCCCTAGATCTAGGGAAATTTCCCTCGACATAACATCACTGATTCAATAAGACAACTTGAAGGTAAATAAACTATCTGTGGGTGAAGACCATATCACCATATTAACAATCCACCATAGATACGGTGCTTTTCTGATGGTCTGGAAAAATTAAAACTTTGACAATTATTTTAACTATTAAAACTAACTATAAAAATAAAAATAAAAATGCATTTATTTAAGTTTGAAGGTCTTTATTCAATAAAAAAAATAAAAAAATTGGACTGGAGTTCTCTATTCTAAAATTAAACAAATCACCCAATTCTGGATCCAACTATAGGCCAATTGCTCTTTCATCCACCCTTAGTAAAATTTATGAAAAATTAATTAAAAACCGGTTAGAATTTTTTGTCGAGAGTAATCATCTTCTCTCTCCATCCCAATTTGGATTTAGGAAAAAGAAATCTACACAAGATAACCTCGCCATCATCAGCACTGATATTAATTTATCCATTTCTAACAAAGAAGTATGTCTTGCAGTCTTTATAGACATAGAAGGCGCCTTTGACAATGTTTCCATCCCAATTCTTTAAAAAAAACTTTTAGGCCTTGGCTTACCCCTCATGTTTGTCCAATCTATTATTAATCTTTTTCTCGATAGGAAAATTTTCATTGAGCTACCAGATGTTACTCCTCAGAGTAGGTCAATTTGGAAGGGTTTACCCCAAGGCGATGTATTATCCCCCTTACTGTATAATATATACACACACGATATGCATGTCACCATTCCCCCTCAAGTAAAAGTTGTTGAGTTCGCAGATGACATAGCTTTCTTCTTATCATCCAAAATCATTCCATCCGCCGTCAAATATCTTAATGAAGCCATGGATGCCCTTAGCACATGGCTTACTTTAAATGGTCTTGAACTTTCAGTACAAAAGAGTCAGTGTGTTACCTTCTCAAATCGTCATAATAACCCCCCTGTTCAAATTTTATTTAAAAACTCTCCAATCCCCAATGCTTCCGAAGTAAAGTTTTTGGGAGTAACATTTGATAGGAAACTTAAATGGTCTTCCCACATTAATAATATAGTTACTAAATGTGAAAAAAATTTAAACATTATCAGATCATTGACTGGCGTTTGGTGGGGTGCTCATCCTATCTGCATTAAGTTGCTCTACAATGCACTTATTCGAAGTCATCTCGACTATGCCTGCCCACTTTTTAGTACTGCATCCAAAAATGCACTCAGTAAATTAGACAGAATTCAATCTAAGTCATTGCGAATAATAACTGGCGCGATGCAATCGTCGCCCATCAATTCCCTTCAAGTAGAATGTTCTGATCCTCCTCTTTATTTAAGGCGTCAATTATTTGCTGACAAATTTGTTCTTAAATGTTTAAATTCTAAAAGTCATCAAATTATTCCCAGAGTCTCGTTGTTCAACGACTCAACACATTCATCTACAATCAGAGCTCGAACTAAACCTCTCCCTGCCATCTGTAAAAATTTTCGCTCTCTCTCAGAGCTTCAAATTATCAAAAATGATCTTCTTCCTTTGTACAAATTAAAATATAGTCACGTCACCCTATCCCCAACGATTTTAGAAGGGATCGGCATCCTTAAAAGTCATTCCAATCTCCCAGCCCGTACTGTCAATAATATGTTCAATGACATTATTTCTTCTAAATGGCCCAACTCTTCTCTTTTATTTACTGATGGCTCCAAATCTCCGGACTCTCCTAACTGTGGTATTGGTATTAACGTTTACCACAATAATTCTAATGAAAGAATATTTTATTCAATTTCAAACCAGTTTTCAATATTTTCTGCCGAGTGCATTGCGATTATTGAATCTCTCAAATATATAATAAAAAATAATTTTGAACATTCTCTTGTTCTCTCTGACTCTCTCAGTTCCCTCCAAAAACTTAAAACAAGTCCTCTTCTTCATCCTGATGATCACTTTGTATGTCTTATTCGAGTATTGATAACCTCCATTCAAAGCTCTGGAAAAACTGTCACTCTGATTTGGATTCCTGGACATGTTGGCATAGTGGGTAACGATATTGCTGATTCCTTGGCAAAACAAGGAGCGTCTAACCCTACCGTTTCCCTCGTAAATCATATTCCCCTGTCTGATATTTTTTCCATCATCAAAGATAGATCCCGCAATGTTTGGACAGAGTATTGGAACATTGCTAGTCAATCCAAGGGTGCCCGCTACGCCTCAATACAAAGGACTATCCCATCAAAACCGTGGTTTCAAAAATTCCCCCATTTTTCCAAAAAAGAAATTTCCTTACTTATTCTTATGAGAATCGGACATTGTTCCGTTCCTTCTCACCTTTATAAAATTCATGTGCTTGACTCCCCAGATTGTACGTTCTGTGGTCTTGATGTGGGAACTTTAGATCACATATTTTTTGATTGTCCCTCTCTAAATAAATATCCTCTCTTCTATCAAGCGTTATCAAAAATTGCCTCTCCTCCATTCAACATCTCATCTCTTCTAAGTCTGAACTCTACTCCAATCTTCCATAAAATTCTGAAATTTGCACATTTAAATAAAATTAATATATAAATTCACCTTTCCTTTCTCTGTAATTTTAAATGATGGCCTAGAACACCCTTGAAGGGTGAAAGCCAGAAATAATTGAAAAAAAAAACAATATGATTTCGGTATTCTAAAATTTAAAAAAAAAACTAATTGTTATTATTTTCAGTACAAATATCATGAATTTATGTCGCCATTCTTACAATAGTTATAATATGGATAACAGGGATAATGGTCGGCCTAGTTGCCATCCAAATAGTCGATTGGGGTTCGATTCTCGGCTGTGGTACTTTTTTTTTCAAATTTTAATTTTGATACCAAAATATACCTATACATATTTTTTTAGATTTATTATTTGTCGTCCGTTTTTTATCATATTTATTCTCTTTCAATTTTAGCCACAAAATGGTAGCTAAATAAAACAACAAATTATTTCTAATAATATTGACTGGTAAAAATAGAATAAAACAAATAATAATTTATCGTTGAAGAAGAAGATAACAATAATAATCTTATTTTCCAGGCAACTTTGGCAATTTGTGAGTTATTGGAAACATTTCTACCAATTTTCTAATTTTTTTTCTAATTTTACTTAAATATGTTTACACTTATTTCAAAATAATTATCCTACATTGGTCACCATGATACAGGCAGCAGCCTAGTATGGTGACCTAATGTATCTTCTCAAGTAAATGTATTAATCATGTAACATGTACTTATAAATAAATAAATAAAAAATTACGACTACACGTACTGAATTTTTATTTTGTGCGATATTCACAAAAAAATGAAAACATAAAGCATATTTCGAAGAAACCCAACCTGTAAATTTTCCTTAAGTGTCACATTTTGGCAAATAATTATTATCCTAGGAGAATATCGGGACGGCACGTGATTAGGACAGTGTATAGATTCCCAAAGGGGGCCCGGGTCGAAGGGTCACTTCACCCTGCGATATACTGTTGACAATACCATTCCGTGGCTACGCACCACCGTAATGCCGAGGAAATACAGAGACAGGGATATTGCTAGCATTGAGAGAATAATAAAATGCTTTATTCTAGAATGTATGCAGGGGTAGTGTAATTCAATAGTTACATTCCATATTTTGAAATAACGTAATAATAATAATGGGATAATTTGTAGAATGCCGTTTTTGCGAAAAATCACCTCAAGGGCGCTGTACAATTTATTAAGAATTCTTAGGTTCTATCTAATTTTACTATTTACAAATTAGTTTAGCTTAGTTTTAGTTAGTTTAGTCGTATTTGAACCACTTTGTTTCTCCAAGATCGAACGGAATAAATTAATCACAACATCTTAGATGAATTAATTAAGTTTATGGATCGCGTATACAATTTCTTTCAATTATTTATATCTTTCTATTCTATTTCTCCTCCACTCATTAATAAGCCTCGTATAAGTCTCATAGAAAATCTTTGTATCTGTAACTGAGGACGGGAGGCAAATGGCGAGGGTTCGCAGCCAGTGGAGGGCATTTGTGGAGGATAAATGTGATGATTACTGCAGACACATTATGTAGTCTAGGGATATTTATATTTTAATTTATTATATATTACCCACAAAAATGTTATATAAATATCCTGTTTGTGTCTCAAATAAATAAATGATGATGATGGCAGTATGAAGTTGATGGAGGATTTACTTTAAAAATTAAACAAATAATAAGAAAAATAAAATTGACAAAATAAAAACCGAAATGAAAACAAATTATGCGGAAAAGAAGTGAAAAATGTTAAACCCAAAAATGTACGCAAACAGTAATTTACGGAGGATATATTACCGTCTCCCGTCTCCATACGGCCATCAGGAGAGACTCCATCCAGGCAACAGTGGAAGTGATGATTGTATTATTCGAGTGGCGTAGCATAAGCTTCACATATATGGTGGCTGAGAAGTAATCTAAAGGAGTACACTCGTTTCAGGAACATTTTCGTAGCGCTGCAGTATCTCGGTGGGCGGAATAGTTGGAGATCGGCTTTCGCCGTGTTTGGTGACCACATTTAAATGATAGCACTTCCCAAATTTCTCTCCTCTATTTCCTTCCCTTCCTCACTTTCTTTAGCCTCATAAAATACCTAAAAAGTATATCATGATAGTTCAAAGTGGGAAATTTTGGAGCAATTGGGACTTATGCGACATCATAAAAATTATTTTTCAAGAAAGAATGCAAAATCCACCTTAATACTTACATCTACAATCTATCGAAGGCATCCACCGAATTTCATGCACCATTGTTAAAACTAAACTACCTCACTACCCTTCTGGTTCTGGAGGCTTACTAGGAAAGTGGACTTTTCGTGTGGAAAATTATCCAGGAACCTTTGATCTCGGGCTTTAAGACGAATCACATTATTCCTGTATATTTAGGATTGAAATTCATCAAGGAATACACGTAGCAAGCAATTCACTGTGGCTACAGCATCGGATACACTGTTCGATTTGGTGGCTGCTACGTTGCCGCGGTTAGTGATCGCTACTAGTAGTCGCGACAGTCAGTCCCACAAGCTATTGTAACTTTGAATTGCAAGTGCTGAGTGAAATTAACGTCCTGCATTTTATACTGATAACAGCTTGAGAAAGTGACTGGCATTTAGAGACCAGTGATTTGAGATGTCAGACTGAGCGATAGCAGCGCTGTGTCTCTGCGACTAGGTCAAGTGACTGATAACTAAATCATGTGACCGCCAAATTTACGTGTTTATGGTGACGAGAATTATTTATTTATGTTTTTACGATACTAATAATAGTAATAATAGTTTTATCATAATATATTATGAGCAATATATATGACAATATAGTGTTATGATAATATAGTGTTATCATAATATATTGTTCATAATATATTATGATAAAACTATATTATATTTTATAGAATTTTATAAAATATATTATGATGACACTATACTAACAGACAGAAAAATTAGTCATAATAGACCCGATATAGTTTTACATGACAAAAAAAACTTATAACATTGATATCGCTATTCTAAATTCCTGTAATATTCAATAATCTGTTTCTGAAAAAATAAGAAAATGTTCAGATTTAGGAAATGATATTAAAAGAATTTGGCATTCTCAGACTATAAAAATATCACCATTTGTTATTTCGGTTACTGGTATTTTACTTAGCTCTCTCATTCAAAATCTAGGCTTATTAGATTTGTCAAAGAATTTATACATAAAAATCCGAAAATCAGTCATTTTAAATACATGTAGGATTACGAAAGACTTTTTAAATATTTATATTGTGGGATCAGTAGGATTTATCGGTCCAGCTAGGAGTTCTACCGAGCCGAAAACTCTGATATGAAAATATCTGGAGTCGGTGAATTATTTTTCTTTTAAGTCTCTGGTAGGTTGACATGTTGTTCTGGTATTATTTTGTATTTATTATACTTATATAGTGCACTTGCATAGCGTGTATTAACTAGACGATCATTTGTGGAAAAGTGTGTGGAAGGGTTTAGTTTTTAACCCGGACATAACATTTAACCCGGACACAAAGTTATAAAAAAAAATAATCGGATAATTTGTACAGCGACGTTTTTGCGAAAAATCATCTCAAGGGCGCTGTACAATTTATTAAGAATTCTTAGATTCTATATCGTGGCTTCACCGGAGAATGCTCAAGGTTCCATGGACCGACATGATCACCAACACAGAAATTCTCAGGCGGGCTAGAGCAGATAGAGAACTGCTTACATTAATAAAAATCAGGAAAATTTAATATCTGGGTCATATACTTCGAGGGGAGAAGTATCACTTGCTCCATTTAATATTGAAACGCAAGATAGAGGGTCGTCGAGGGCCTGGTAGGAGGCAAATGTCTTGGCTGCGTAATATACGAGAGTGGATCGGCATTAGATGAGTGGAGGAGCTATTCCGGGCAGCGCAAGACAGAGAGACATTTTCAAGAGTGATCGCCAACGTCGGGGGGACCTGATACGGCACACAAAGAAGAAGAAGATTCTATTTAATTTTACTATTTACAAATTGATACAGAAACATACTAACCTGGCAGGTCACTTCCTATGAACACACTTTGATTAGAAAGTTTATGCTTGGAAAAGAAACGGCTTTGCACTCGGAGGAGATTATATTTAAAACACTGGACATTGCACGATTTTACATTTGCTACCCCCATCACTACTAGTATTGCATTTATTAAAATATTAGTGACAAAAGTATAGTTGATATTTATTTTGAAAGACTGGTGAATTTAGGACTCTTGAGGGTTAGAGAATGTTCATGAAATGACCTTTACAAACGCTAACAATTAAGATTTTTTTAAAATTAATTTTAATGTTTATTTTTTTTGTTTTTACTACTAGTACCTTTAAATATACAGAGTACATCATTTTCAAATTTTAAAAATTCAGATTGTGCAATTCACACGCGGCAGAAGTGAAGCCTTCAGAAAACAAGAGTAGTTAAGAGTGGGGAGGTTACTAAGCTCGGCAGAAAGAGGAAACTGATAATCCTTTTTTATTATCTCGACTAGATCCTATACATGCATACGTTTGTCTCTTTTTAGTTTCTATTTTTCGTTTCATCGAGTTTCAAATCACAACGGTGCCAAATAAGTTTTCTCTTCAAAAGATTTGTGAAATTCTTTTTTGTAAGATTATCAGTGCTATTAAAAATATCTACTGCTTCGGCATAATGGTTTATGAACGGAGTTTATGAACGAAATTGAAATTATTGTTGCAGTGAAAGAAATCGGTTGCAATAATGCAAAGCTGTCAACACTGGATTCTAGAAAGAAAAATAAAACCAGATACCAATCTTCCGTCAGACCGCTATTGACATATTCTAATCGAGTCGCCGCTTCATTTAGTAGCTGTCGTAGCTGATAGTTGAGTCAAGCTGTGCCTTGTCCCACGAAGCGATTGCATCGCTACTATTCAAGTAGCAGCTACAAAATTGTCCCGTGTGACCGAGGCTTAACGAGCATGGACAATTTTACAAGAGATTGTCCCTAACCACTACCTCTATCTACCGCCCTAATATCGCTAGGTAAATATACCCTTGTTAATTGATTGAAGCCTTGTTACACTTTGAACAAAACATCCAAATTAATTTCATCGTATGGAGGTATAAGGTGTGGTATGACGTAAAAAAGAACTTGAGATGATTATCGCAACGGCAGAAGAATTAGATAGTGTTTGTTTTTGCAACATCTCTACATGGGAGGCCCTTAGGAAAATAATTTCCCTCTGGGCCTGTGTCCTGTGTCATCTTAGGGGATGCTGGGTGGAGGTTTTTTAAAAGGAAACGAAGAAGAGGAAGTTCTGGGAAGGAAATGGGTATGAAGGATGGGTAGGAATCTGGGGGTCAGTGTCTCTAGGGGGACGGACGTATGAATCCATCCCTTCAACGACCTCCGTAGTCCAGTGGGTAAGACTCTTGACTCACAATCCGGAGGTCGCGGGTTCGAACCCGGCATGCGGAAATAAATTTTATTTGATTAGTTTGTGTTATTAGTTGGGGGTCGAAGGGTTGGTAGGTCGTGGTGGGACACATCAAGCTGGATGGTGTGCGCCTCAAGAAATGCTACAAAGGACATAGCTGCATCAGCAGCACTACCAACAAGTCCAACTCTCTGGCGTCCACGAGCGGTCGTCATGGCCCCGCGACCCCTGGGCAATGTGATCACCGGTGTGGGACGTCCATCCCATCATCGGGTTCATAGCCGACGGAGAGGGGGCGAATGGCGAAACTCTGGCGCCATAAAACCAGAACCTCCCAGCTAAGGGAAGGAAAACCCCTACAGAAAAACCCTCGCCTCCAGTAAGGGGTTGGGCGAGTGGCTAATAACCACTCCCTGTAAAAATAGCATTATTACGAAACCGGAAACTAAGCCTCGGACAGCGAAAATACCCGGCAGACAACATGGCAATCGAAATATGGACTTGAGAATGGCAACATGGAATGTAAGAACGATGTACAGAGGTGGGGCCCTCAGAGAAGTACTTGGAGAAATGGAAAAGTACAAAATAGATATATTAGCAGTGCAGGAAACAAGATGGACAGGCACTGATACCTTTGATACCAGAACGCATACAATAATGCACAGTGGCAACGAAAAATACCATGAGTTCGGAGTAGCCTTCATCGTTAACCAAAGATTAAAAAATCAAGTAATTGGTTTTAAGGCTGTAAACGAAAGAATATGTATACTTCGTATAAAAACTAAATTCTTTAACATTTCCATCGTAAACGTTCACGCCGAGACAGAAGACAAAGATGAAGTAACTAAGGATACTTTCTATCATAAACTGGAACAGATATATGACACCATACCATCCAATGATATAAAAATGGTAATTGGAGACCTTAATGCGAAAATTGGTCAGGATCCGGCACACCATCAGGTTACAGGAAAAAACAGTCTTCATACGGAAAGCAATAACAATGGATCAAGAGTGATTGACTTTGCAGAATCAAGGAATATGATAATAGCATCAACACAGTTCCCACGGAAGAATATATATAAATGGACATGGACATCACCTGGCGGCAGATACCATAACCAAATAGACCATATCCTAATTGAAAGAAGAGGGGCGACCAGTATCACAAATGTAAGAAGCTACAGAGGAGCTAACTGTGATTCGGATCACTATTTGGTAGTAGCATCCTATAGATGCAGAATAGCAAGAGATAAAAGGTCTAATCAGCCAAGTATCCCAAAACTAAACATTGATGCTCTTAAAACACCAGAGGGATTGGAAAGATATCATGACTCATTGTCAACAAACCTACCAAACCAACTGAGTGATCCGCTCTCCCCAAATGATTTAGAAGAGGATTGGACCAATCTGAGAAATGCACTGCTGACAGCGGCGGAATCAGGCATTGGAAATAGACCAAGGCAGGCTAGAAACCCCTGGTTCGATGAGGAGTGCGTGCAGAGCGTCTGCAAGAAAAATGTTTTGAAAAAATTATGTATAGAAAGAGGAACTAGAGCAAAAAGACAATCCTACGAACAAGCACGAAGAGATGCTAACCATTTAATTAAAAGAAAAAAGAGATTGTATTTTAACAACATATTGTTGAAAATGGAACATGACTTTGCAAATAACAATCCACGTGAGGCATATAAAGGCGTCAATGTATTTAAAAAGGGCTTCAAACCCAACACATCTCTGTGCAGAGATAGTAATGGAGACATAATAGGAGATAAGGAAAAGATCAAGACTAGGTGGAAAGAATATTTCCAACAACTCCTAAATCCCAATAACAACCTGACAGTCGAACCAACTCTCATTCCGGACGAGCTAAATAGTGATGAAACAACGAGAGCACCATCAATGGCAGAAATAAGGGCTGCCCTAAAGAAACTGAAAAACAATAAAACTCCGGGAGGAGATAATATCCCTGCAGAACTCTATAAATATGGAAACGAACAACTGAAGAACCTGCTACACAATCTCATTGTGAAAATATGGACCGCCGAAAGAGTACCAGAAGAATGGAAAACTAGCATAATATGCCCTATACATAAAAAGGGAGACAAATTGATGTGTGAAAATCATAGAGGAATATCGTTACTTTGTACAGCGTATAAAATTTTCACAATGATTTTGAAAGAAAGACTAGAATATTACTCAGAAAACTTACTAGGAGAATATCAGGCAGGTTTCAGGAGGGGGAGATCCACCACTGATCAACTCTTCACTACTCGACAAATCCTGACAAAATGCTGGGAATTCGATATAGACATATATCAATTATTTGTTGACTTCAAACAGGCGTACGACAGTATAGACAGGGAGAAAATATATGAAATACTCCTAAATTTTGGAATACCGCCCAAAATAGTCAAGCTTGTAAAAGCAACAATGGTCGGCTCACGGTGTCGAGTAAGGATAGGAGGTGAAACAACGGAGGATTTTATCGTCTCCCAGGGGCTGAAACAAGGTGATGGCTTAGCACCCACCCTTTTCAATATTGTACTGGAGCACGTCGTGAGGAAGACAATGATCAGTACCGACTCAAACATCTGCTACAGAAGCAATCAAATAGTTGGCTACGCAGATGACCTTAACATTGTCGGAAGATCCCTACAGGCTGTAAGAGAAGTGTTTGACCCTTTGGAGACTGCGGCAAGAGAGGTGGGCTTGCAAATCAATGAAAATAAAACAAAAATCATGATGCAAACCAGAACCCCTCACCGCAGAATAAAAGATAAAGTGAAATTTAAAGACAGTTATAATTTCGAAGTGGTCGAAGAGTTTACCTACCTGGGCTCCATCATAACGCAGGACAATGAAGACCCAGTAGAAGTAAGAAAGCGCATTACAGCCGCTAACAAAACTTACTTCGCGTTGCTGCCAGTGTTCAAATCCCGAAACGTCCATAGGAAAACCAAAATAACCTTATATAAAACAATTATCAGAACGGTCTTGGCCTATGGATGTGAGGCGGGAACCCTGACAGCAAAGTCAGCGGAACAGCTGGACATCTTCGAAAGAAAGGTACTTCGAAGAATCTTAGGAGCGGTGCGAGAGGGAGAGGCATGGAGAATCCGCCACAATAATGAGCTCTATGATATTTACCAAGCTCCCAGACTCTCCACCCATTTAAGACTCCAAAGATTAAGATGGGCCGGACATGTGCACCGAATGCCAAGCACACGAGTACCGAAGAAGGTTCTGACAGGACACCCGGGAGGTAAACGAAAGGCGGGCAGACCTAGACTGAGATGGGAGGATGATGTCAGGAAGGATGCAAGAGGATTACTCCATGTTGCAGATTGGAAGACGACGGCCGAGGACAGAGGGCGGTGGAGGCTTATTTTGAAGGAGGCCAAGGCTCGAAATGGGCTGTAGCGCCATTGAAGAAGAAGAAGAAGTTTGTGTTATATCACAATTAATTCCTTTAAAATAATATACAGTATATTTGCGGCACGTTTCAGAGTGGAATATACTATCAGTATCGCCCTGGTGTTAGACCACCATTCGAAATTGAAACGTTGCTTGAAAATGGCTTTAGCCGTGTTTGGTGACCAGATTTGAATAGCCAGGTACTTCCCAACCTTCCTCTTCCCCACCTCCTTCCCCTCCCCACTACCTTCAGCCTCACAACATACCCCAATTGGGGATGCCATAGGCTCACTGGCTCCAGACGGGAGCAGTTGAGATTCTTGTGCGGTATTCACTGTAAAAAAAATAAAAAAAACTGCAATGCAAGACGATAGATCGAGGGATTCTGGCTGGAGAGGTAAAAATACCTTCTCAACCAGTCCCTCTCGATCCGGCCCGCCACGCAGCAGGTTGGCACACACATCGGCTGCCAAGACCTTGATAAACCTAACCTTATGAACCCGGGCACCCCTGCTAAGTCACCAAACGTTGTGAACCCCGTGGTGACCTACGGCAATTCGGAAAAAACATCTCACATGTTTAAATAATTAAAAATGCTGCTTGTGCAATGATGGAGAACTTAGCTAGCAGAGGAAGGAACTCGCGCCGTCTGAAATTGACGACACCAAGGAAAAATTTTCGCCAGCAGCGCTTCTCCATGGCTCTATGAGAATTGCAACTAATTTTTTACTCGATCGTATTTCCACATATGTCTTATTACGACGTATTTAGCTTTAAATTTTTAAAAATAAATTTTATTTGAAATTAATAGAATAAGCAAAAGTATATTATCATGAATAATATTACGGTGGTACTCGTAGATACTGAATTTTATTTATATATTTCAACCAATTTACACAAATTATACACCTAAAAAACCTTCCTCATGAATCACTCTATCCATTGATGAAAACCGCATGAAAATCCGTTGATGTAGTTTAAAAGATCTAAGCACACAGACAGCGGGAGCGACTTAATTTTATACTATGTAAAGATTTTAAAAAAATCCCACCGCTCTAGTAGCATCTCTAATGTAAATGTTAAAAGTTTAACATAAGGTTTTGGCATATCTCTTATAGCAAGAAAATGACGTTGAAAATTTCGTCTTTTCACAAAAGTATTTCAAACATATTAACTTGCTGACAGTATATCACATCTGATAGTTTATAGGCATCTCGCATTATAATATCACCATTTAGTTCTTAAAAGTAAAATCTGCTTTTGAATGAATAGACCTTTTTACGTGGGAGCGCGAATTGCTCGCCACGTTATTAACATATTTGCGAAGTCCAAATATGGCAAAGTGAAGTTCGCATCTTTTCACATACGAATATTTTGTTGCCGTATTTAGTTAAGACACTTTTAAAAATGTTTCATAATTTACTTACCCCTGTAACCAGCGACGAGCTCACTGGAGAACCGCCCGCGATCGCGATCGACATATTTTAGGATGTAATGTATAGCACAAGCTAGCATTTTTGCCGTGTTATTTCGTAAAATGTACGATCCGAGCTCGACGCTGGTCAGGACAAGAATGATGACGTCACATTTTTTAGATTCAGGCGAGGCTCTCGCAAGCCTAGCCGGTTCCAAGGAACCGGTATGGGGAGGGGGAAATAATACGCTTTTATTACTTAGGGCAGGTCTATATATATTCATATGTCTATGTGGTATCCGTATTATCCTGTACTGAGGTTCCCATTGTTATTAGGTTGTTGCAGGGAAATATTACAATAATTCTAAGAATCTTGTTGGTTTGTTTACCAAACAAAACTCTCAACAGTAGAATTTGAAAATTGAGATATTTACAGTCAGTACGTTCGCGGCATTTCGCCCCGGAATAATAATTTAAATGCAGCGGCAGATTTAAACCACGCACGCGATATAAATACCGTATGTAGTTTCAGCGGTTCGGCACTTTGCACTCGGTATTGGGCATTCGGTATTCAGTATTCGGTATTCGGTTTCCGATCGAATTGGTGTCTAACCGCATCTCATTACGTACCGATTTTATGTGAAACACTTGGTTATTTCGTACGATTAATTAATTTGTAGATTTTAAGAGGGAAATATATATCCGGAAAAAAAGGAAGTATGTCATTTTTAAATCAAATTTTAGACGTATTGACTCTTTTCCACAAAAAATTATAAATTGATTTCAAAAGATTGTTCTTTTATCTAGTAAACGCGTGTTTTAAATTTTTGAGAAAAAATGTTTACTTTTAGTATAATAAGGATATACTATAGGTCGTTGGCAGATTTGTTAAATTTTCATACGATAAATCTTATTTTATAAGACACATTTCACACCATGTAATCATACATTATTGTAAATCAATACGTTATCTACATAGTAAACGCATGTTTGAAAATTTTAATTAACATAACTTATTTATGACGAAAATTTCACTATTTTGTCAATCTCTTTACGGTCTTACAAATTAATATATTTAAGATTTTTTTACATTATTATTTTGCTTAGACATTATTGAAAAATGATAAATTCTTATAATCAAAAAATAATTACAAAAATAAATTTTCAGCATTTTTGGATGTAGGTTTAAATTAAAGCAAATTTGGAATGAAATAAAATCGATATTGAGTTATAATTTTAAAAAGCTAGTAGGGAGAATAATTAATCTTTCTTATTGGAACCTCCCTGTACGATCGTAAGAACATTTTTCGACGAAATGTTGATTTTCGGCCGCTGGTTGGTTAAAGGCCCTTAACTTTGCAGCTCAAAGCGCCCGGCATATATAGCTTACGTATTTTGCTAGTCAATAGAGATTAAATCATAATTCTCATCATTCGCCATCAATTAGAAGCCTCAAGTATATTGGAAGTCGCTTCATTTGATTGTCTAATGATCTAATGATCAAAACTATGTTTGCTCCACATTTAGATTACTGCTCTATGATGTTATATTTGGCCAATGAAGGAAATTTGAACAAGCTAGAAGTTATAGAACAGAGCTATGAGATGTATACTGGGGAAAGGCAAATACGCAAGCATTAATCAAATTGAGAGAAGAGCTAAATTGGATTCCAATAAAAAAGGGACTACTACTTAATGTGTTAATTTTTGTGCATAAAATTATAAAAATCAAATGCCAAAATTAGGATGAAATTGTTTTTAATAGAGACGTACATAATCACTAAACCAGAAATATAAATAGTAAAATATTGGATGCAATTTCTAAAAAAAATTATATAAAGTAGAGAAACTTTCGTCCATCCCCATCAGATTTATAAAGACATCAACTCCACACAGAATCAGCATACAATAACTGACGACCTTTTCACATAATATCGTCTTCGATTCCCCCCCACAAAAACGGTCCGTGGGATGATAAAGAAAATGTGTTCCCGACAGGCGTAAGTGTGATATTGCATTTTCAATATTTCCCCCCCCCCCCACAGAACAGTCGGCTTCACTTAGATTGTTTTATATTGCATTTTATAATTTTCTGCATTTCATTAATCTATTATGTGACTTTTTTATTAATCGAAGTATTTATGATACAGATAAATATGACCGAATCGGATGGGGTCCCATTAGTCAGTGGTAGAGCATCATCCAGGGTTCGTACCTAGTTGAGACCGTATCTTTTACTGTTTTTTCTGTTTCGGATTTTCGGTTTGAGTCTCGCTAAAACTGTCTTCAATGATTAAATATTACAATTTGAGGTTTAACTCATTAATTAGACCGGTCAGTGGCTGAGTTGGCATCGCGTTTGGGTCCCATCCAGGCGTTCCGTGTTCGATTCCTCGGGTAGCTAAGTCATCCATCACGACTCAAGCAACATTTTCTACTTACCGTGGTGGTAGAAGAAGATTTTCAAATATTGGGAATGCATGTCTTTCTACAATTTTTTTTTAAAGTAAAGAAACAAAAATAATTATTTGTTAATATATAACTAATATGTTCATGTATTATGTTTGTAAAATAATAAGTTTTTATTGTGCTGATACGTATCATAGACAGGGTGTAACAGAACGTGCACGAGGGATTTTAAACATCGATTCCTGACATTATTTGGAGTAAAAAATGTAAATGAAATTTTGATCTCCGGTGATATTTTTGATGTTTTTTTTTATTTATTTTTTCTACAAAAACATTAAAAAATGGGAGGTGTTGGACTGTTGGAGGCGGGGTGAGGGGTTGGTCGGTTACTCGGCTGAGTGACCAATGACAACAAGAGGAAGAATTTTTTTCCGTCAGATTTCGAAGATTTTTACTCCAAATATGGTCAGGAATCGCTAGTTAAAATCCCTCGGGTCCTGTTACATCCTGTATACATACATGTTTTCTTGTAATGTTTGACATATTATATTAATTCTGCAAAAGCCATACAGGCGTTTAACGAAATAAATAAATCTGTACGGGCAGGATTTTTTTTAAATAAAAAAATCGTTGTTAACCCTAGAAAGGTAAAGATAATCATACGTAAAATTGACGCACGAGTTTTAACTAGCTGTCATATTTTATTTTGTTAATTAATTTGAATAAACCAATCGGTATTATATTTTTAAAAAACAAATGACAAATATATATTCACAAATTTTAGAATACAACATTTTGTGAATATACATTTATTTGTTACATGAAAAAAAAACGAAAAGTAAGACCTCTTCAAAAATCAACAAAACTTGGGAATATTTTTTTTTCTCAAATCACTTATTTCTTACTAATAATCAGCCATTTTGACTAATAATTGTAATAATATACTAAATAATTAAGATATATTACATTTAATTATAATATATAGGTAATATATGTAGTTATATAGGTATAAATTAATCAGGTACAGCTTTGGAACGTATCAATATTATGTTTTGTGACTCATGCGGTCGTCACATCTCAAAACGGGTGATACCTATCTCAGCGACGCGCACGCCCCACGGAAGGTCCAAGCAGCGAGTGAGATGTCTAAAAAGCACAGCGACGGATTCGCACTAATTAGAACGATAGAGCAATAATTCTAACAAGCATGCGTAAATTTTCTTTCCAGGGTTAAAAAAAATATATGTGTCTATATTTACGAATGAAGCTTTCTGTCCGGTTAACTCTATGATCCCCGCTAAAGTTCCGGACGACCCGTGAAATATAAGGGGTAGTATTTTGGGAAAGAGCTTACCTTATGCGGATTTCATAACCTCGGCATGTCGGCTGTCGGCTGTCGGCTGCTCCGAATCCGTCCATAAGTAATACGGGTTTCGGTTCGAGTTCGGGCTACTGTGGTGGCTGGTCTATGTATATTGGGCTGCTCTTTCACGGCGGGTTAACGGAGCTTTTAATAATATTAAATAGGGTCGCATTAATATGCTAAATATCATGGCTTCATCCTATGTTTTAAGTTTGTCAGATTTTTTTGCATACTTCTAGGAAACGTTTTCCATAACGTTGGTTCATACTAAAATAGATAAATAGTTGATAGTATTACAGAAAAGTCTTATGATAAAGCGACCATACATATTTATATTATAATATAAACACATAAATTTGTTTTAAACTACTTTATAGAAACACAATGATCAACCGATTGCAGAAGTGCTCTTCTTTTGTCAGGAGAATATTAAAGCTAATATAAGAATAAAAATTGTAATAATTATAACAATAATAAATCTGAAAATATAGTAAAAACTATCAAGAGTTAATTCTAGTGCTTTCTTTTACACGTTTACGTAGCACGTCCGATTGCTACAGTATAAACTAGCTGGTTCTCGGCATGCGTTGATATGCCATTTAATAAATAAATCGTTTCTCCCTGCGTGTCCTTTCCCATTCATCCCGTTCCCCTTCCACCTCCCCTTCCTCTACGCCTCTACCGCGTCCCCTTCCCCTCTCGCGTTCCTCGTCCGCCTCCTTCACCTTCCCTCTCCCCACTCCACTCCCCCCCTTCCCCCGTCCCGCGAACCCCCCTCCCGATTTCCCCTCACCACTTCCAAGTTCCCCTTCCCCCTCCCGTGTTCCCCTAACTCCCTACCGAGTTCCCCTCCCCCCCTCCTACATTCCATACATTCAGTCCCGGTAAATTTAGTTTTCAAACAGCTTGCGTACCACCAATTGCAATTTTTTTATAATGCCAAAGCTCACCAGTAGTTTTATACAAGCCTTATCCTGACAATAACGAACACAACAAAAAAAGAATTATCTAATTTGGTGCAGTTGTTCGGAAGTTATGCGCGTACATACATGTCGATTCATTTTTATTTATATAGAAGATGGAAGATATGTAGAATAATAGAAGATAAATATAAAGATATAGTTAGATAGATAGATAATCCGGTGTTGTAGTGGAAGATCAATACAGTGGAAGGGTGAATTGTATCCCTCTTAACCCATCTGCTTGGTTCAATATATTCGCACCTCACAATCCGGAAGCTTAGATTTCCCGCGAAAATTCTGAAACTGTCACTTTGGATCGAGATTATAAAATATCTATGCATGATACAGTAGCGTAGCTACCGCCGTATCAGCCGTATCAATGATACGGGGCCCCGGGGCTATAGGGGCCCCCAACGTGTGTAAGCAAAAATTAGTAAAATGTTATCCACAATGTCACTTAATCTCGTGCTTCCCGTAAAAAAACATACAAAAAAACTTGTCATACGTGCCTATAGTTTTCACTTCAGAAATGACAAAAGTAAAAAAAAAGCAATCTCTTTTTTCCCCGGGTTAAGTGTGCGCACAAAAGTTGGCAACATTCTACATCGATTATTGCGGTATTCCCCGTTTATAATGACAAACAACGGAGCGAATGGAGTGCAATATTTACGCGTTTTATTACATTCCGGTTCAAACGTTATTTATTACATTGTAATACAATACAATCTTGATCCTCTGATTATTTATTGGTTAAAATTAGTTTGATTTGTGAAAAGAAATAGTGAAATGAAAAGAGATAATCCCAGTGGAGTTATGAAAAGAAAAAGTAAACAGAAAAGGGAGGAGGTTATAAAAAAATGTCCAAAATTTGTTCATTTTTTCAGCAATCAGCTTCTGTGAGTGATTTAGATTGCAATGATAAGTACCTACTACCTATTTATCTACCAGTAGCGAAGGGTGAATTATTTTTTGAAATCACGTATTGTACCGTGTTATCATAAGAATTTTTTTTTGATATTCTTCGTTAGTAGTTGATTATTACTCTCAAAGCCATTTTTCTCATAATGCTGTGAGAATAGATATTTTAGCACTTTAAGATTTTTAGGTTATGTCTATATGCCTACAAAAAAATATAAATTCCGAATTATTGACCAAATTACTGACCAAATTGACCAAACTTACGTATCGTACGTTATTTAACGTATATTTTTTTTAAATTTATCTAAACATTATTTTATAAATTAGTTGGGGGGCCCCCAACTAATTTTGATACGGGGCCCCTCCAAGGCACGCTACGCCACTGGCATGATAGCAAGATAGCTTCGTATTTCAAAGACAATAAGAAGCATTATTTTGTTCTTTTTCTGGTTAAAAAAAAACATTTGTTTGCATGAGAGGAAGAGAGATATATAGCTTTTAAAATGTAAGGTCGCTCGGGACGTTTTTGGTCTTATGAAAGTATAACGCGATTACGTGTTTTGGGATGTATTTATTCCTAAACAAGCAGACGGGTTAATATATGTTTGTATATTTCAGTATTTTGTATCTCTCATAATTATACATGTATAAGTAAAATAAATCACATCTGCCGAATCTGCCCTGATGATGGACACTACAACGCTGTCCGAAACGTTGGCTAAAGAAGGAGGTAGCACAACACGGCATAACACCCCCAAAACAAATAACTAAAATAAAATTAGCTTTTAATGGTTGATATATAGATTTGGGCAGGACTCAATTTGGGAGGTGGGTATGGATACCGCTGGCCCGGAACCATTTATTGGATAAAAAACACCGGTGCCATAAGTTACCCCAAGTGGTTCACTACGTTTGGTGACTTAGCAGGGGTTTCCATGTTCTTGGGTTGAGTTTTGTCAAGGTTTTGGCGTTCGATAAATTTGTCCACCTACAGCGTAGCGGGTCGGAACGAGAGAGACTGGTTAAGATTCTCTGGACCCATCGTCTTGCATCGCAGTGGGAGGAATCGATTCATTCTTCCGTCCAGACTAACTCCCAGATTCCCAACAACCCTTCATACCTTATTCCTTCCAAGAAATTTCTCCCCTTCCTTTCACCCTCCAAAAATACCCTTAAAACAGCATCCCCAAAGATATCATAGGCCCACAGGGAAATTGTTTTCCTCAGGGCCTGCTGTGCTGGATGAATGTAAAAAAGGAATTATTCGGAAATATTATTAAAATATTTCTTGTTTTAATTTCTTTTCTATAAAAAATTTGCGACGCTAAATACGCTGTTTTATGAGTAGAATGAATAAAATGTATATAATATGCAACTGATTCGATCTGCTCTTCATTCTTATATAATAAATCACTGAAGATAATGTAAGCAACTTGTTAAAAAGAGTGAAGACTACTGCCATCTAGCGGCATATTTTTGTAGCATATTGTTAGTTGATATTGCATTTTACAGATTAGCGACGTAAGACTAAACTAAAACGAGATGTTAGACGGTAAAGTAGATCTCTGGTTTTTATATCGTATAATGTGTTATGGTGACACGAAAGTGTTGTTTATTTTGATTGTGTTGGAAAAAACATTCTTATAAATAGTCTGCCTTTCTAGTTTAACTCTCTCTTAATAAGTTTCTCCTGTAAACAGCTAGCAGTTATCTAGCAAAGTGGTCAAAGTGACCAAATTAAAAGTGTTTTGTCGGGTCGGGACAAATTATTGTAACAAATGTGCTTGTGAATAAAACCAGGAATTCCTCCATTGAAACCAGATGTTTTTCCTTGACGTCCTTCTGCTAAATACCAATTTATAACATGGTCCTTACGAGCGGAAAGAAATTCTTAAACAGAAAAATCAGTAAAAGACAGGGAAAGATCTTGGAATTGAAACCGGCACCTCAGCCTTGCCTGTGCGATTGTCTATTGTCTCTGCTCTATTGTCTTCAGTGATTTTTTTTATTTATTTTTTAAATTTTTTTATTTAATAAAGATATATATAATTGTACAGTGGAGTTATATAAATTACATATCGGTACAGAAATTATTTAAAAATTGCAATCTCACCAAAGAAGAAGCTAGTTCTTGTGCTTGATGAGCGAGTTACACTAATTATAACTGAAATAGAATAACATTATGCAATAGGTAAGTATATAATAGGATCAATTGAGACTTCTGGATCATCTATATGTGTAGGTGTACAATGTACATACATAGGATACGGTTACATAGTAAAATATTGTGCACTTAGGAGAAATTCGAAAAATCTAAATAAAATAGAGATGAATATAGATTAATAATAAATAGAAAGAAAGAGAAAAACAGGTAATTATTTAGTTAATTATTAAATTAAAATTTAAGATAAAATATTACAATTTGAGGTTTTACTCATGATAAAATAAAAATCAAAATAATTTATTAAACTTTGGTTCTTCACACTAACGACAAAACTCACGTGAAAGAATTTCGAAATCTACGAATCAGTCGAAGAATAAAGTTCTAAGGGGCCATTCACTTATTACGTAAGACGAATTTTGCTAGTTTTCGACCCCCTCCCCCCCCCCTATTATAAGAAAAAATAAGAATATGCCGACCCCCTTCCTTCCTGTTTAATATTTATTACGTCAGAATCTAAAGGAAAACATGAATACACGTTTGGTTTGTTTAAATGTTTATTTTTCAAAGTAACAATTTTCAGAAATTTTTATTTGTAGGTACTTACAAAGGTACTAATAATTTTAACTTTGCGCATTTTTGTGATCTTGCGTAAGAACTATCGAGACACCCTCCTACCCCCTTGTAAGAAAAAATAAGACGTGGTCAACCCCCCTCCCTCCCTAAATCGTCTTACGTAATAAACGAATGGTCCCTAAATAGTTATCAAGCGAATCAAAATACGCTAAGCTTACATGGATATTTTATTTTTCCATTTTGTCGCCTTAGTTCTTAATTGTCCAAATGACCATTAGTAAATTTTAAAGGAGGAGGATATTTTCTTTTATTATTTCAAGGAATCATTACGGATAAAGCTATTTCCGTAAAGGTAGAGGTCTCATTAGTTTTACATAACTAGTAAAGTGATTAGTTATCGTTTTTTAACACTTATTTTTAATTTAAAAATGGGGTTTGAATAAAAACTAAAATGGTCGTAAAACATTATAAAAAACCTGCATACATTGTAAAGGTAATGACAAATGAATTCTATCGAAAACATATCCGAATTGTGAATAAAATCCGCAAATCCATAACGAATTTCCCTCACCTTAATAGCACTCGTAAATTAACGATGTTTCCAAACTAAAACACGTAGAAAACAAAAAGCCTTCGTAGTATTAAACTTCAAACAAAATCGACAGAATTAATGATGCCCGTATCAAAACATTCAATTTAGTTTTAACTCGCAAATGGTTACCAACTTATTCCCCTACAAACAAAATAAGCAACGCAAAACCAAATAAAATATCCCAAATCCATTAAACGCGAATTTAATTGGAATAAAAGTTGGGTAAGCCCATAAACGAAAATTTGCTGATTTGTTAAAAACGTTATTGATGAAGAACATTTGATTCATAAATATTAAATATTGAGATATCGGAGGGTGGATGTTTCTATTTGAATATTCCACCTCTAAGAAGGGATTTCAGGACCTACTTTGGCTGGAGTTAAGAAATATAATTAAGTTGTTGGAGAGAGAGTTACGAAACAGTCGTCGATTTGGATGGAATTATTTAAATTTATTCAACCTACCGGGACTCAGGACGGCGGGTTTGTCATTAAAACGAAATATCTTCTAACATTATAACACGCCTTGTGTACCGGAATCGCCAGTGTATTCAAGTATTCTTATTCTTCTTCTTCGAAAGCCTTATGGTATTCAATTTTATACAGGGGCCTTCCACAAATGTCTCGTAACAGGAAAAATAAGTCACTGAAGAAGACGATAACACTATTAATAATCTACACGAAAATACAAACTACCATTTTCATTGGAAACAATCGTTCTAAGAACTGGTGTGTAACCTAGATAGCAGTTTTTTCCCAGTTGCGACCTTTCCTTACCCACAATTTAGTAACATTGTAGTGAAAAGAAAAGAAACTCATATTAAATAATATTATTATTAAAATCAATAATTTTCCTAGTGAAAAATTATCCTAATGAAGATTTTTTATTGCGTGACCTAAAATAAACGACGTTGGAATTTTAATTATTTGTCAAAAGATGATAAAGAGTAGTACGTAACGTCTTGGGTATGTCCGATCAAACAATAATTAAAGCATAAATTTAAGGTTGGGTTTTGGTTCAGGTGAGAGCGTAAAAGCCTTCACGGTTCAGGGGCGGCTCAGGCCCCGGGGAGCTGACTCCAGCCTCCAGCCGAGGGGTAATAGAGCCTGAAACCACCCCAACCCCATTAAAACCTAATCGGGTAGTTTGGACCGCCATCACGGGGGTAACAGTCTGTAAAATAACGCATTCCGTTTTATTCCGCCTGATAAAAAGATGAACCGTGTGACGCCGCCATTGAGATGTTCAATACGCAGTTGGATTCGTTAATTATTCTTATGTGCTGGTGTTTTATTGGCGAGTGAATTTCTAGGTTAGGTAGTTTAAGAGAGGTTTTACTATGAAGTAAGAAGGGTAAAAAATAGCTATCCGATAGATAGTGCCTATCTAGTGAGGCGAAGGATGAACCTTAAAATGCAGCCAATAAGATTAAATATTGATTTAAATTGTAATATATGAAAGTAACTAGTTGAAGTCCCCGGCGATGCCGGGGTTTTACACAGAGTTTTTGAAATCAAATGTACATAGTCAGTGGCGGATACAGAAAAAACTCAAGGGGGGGGGCGCAAAAGATATAAGAAAACTAAAAAGTAGACAACGGGGAGAATACGACGAACCGCACAAAGAGGATACCGACTATATGATTTTGGCAGCCACCTCTGGTCTGGAGCTCCAAAATACCTAAAAAATACCCTCGACTCTGTGCAGAAACGGGCGGTCCGCATAATAATAATAATAATAATGTTTATTCCAGTAATAGATTCTCCCATTTTAACAGACGGATTTCAATCTTTAGAACACAGGCGTCGGGTGGGAATGCTATCCTTGTTCTACCGGTATTATGCAGATGCTCCGAGGAACTAGCGTCATTGATCCCTTCGGCACCGGTGCATATTACATATTACCGGTGCATTTCAGCCGGGAAACACGCCAAACGTGTGCCCAACATTTGTACACGGTTGACATTTGTCACATGAGAATGGGTCGTTTCTTCGACTCGTTCTTGTGTTCAACAGCTCGGCTGTGGAATGATTTGCCGGCCTCTGTGTTTCCTCCTTCCTACAACATGGGTCTCTTCAAGACCGATGTTCATTCCTTCCTCTCCTCAAAAAGACTCTCCACTAGCATCCCAGATGACATAGGCCCCGAGGGAAATTATTTTCCTCAGGGCCTCCTGTGTGGAGTAAATGTAAAAAAAAATACTGTCTCATTCTCTCGCAGGCTAAAACATACAGATGGATGTGTTTGTCAAATCACAACGGTGCTAAAGACGTTTCCACTTCAATAAATAAATAAAAGATTGACGGACCGCACATTTAAAACTTGGCTGGCCACAGGGAGCAGTAGGGCTGCATTACACGATCAAGGGAATTAAATACTTGAGTCGTGCCGTGTTAAGGGTACCTACCTTTACATGAAACGACGTATGAATGTGAATGAAGCAAAAGTTTCAATTTAGGAGGCGAGTGTGGGTACCGCCGCCACGGGAATTATATTTTGGTAAACAACACCTCTGCTATAAGTCATCCAAAGTGGATCGCTAAGTTTGGTGACTTAGCAGGGATGCCTGAGTTCGTGGGATGTGATTTTTCAAAGTAGCGGCGGAAGCATTTGCCCACGTACTGCGTGGCGAGCTGGAAAGGACTGGTTGTGGGAGACCATTTAACCTCTCCAGCAGGAATCTTTCGACCCATTTCCTCGCATCGCAGTGGGAGGGTAAGTTTCATCCGTCCATCTCTCCTGGACACACTAACCCAGAGAGTCCTAACCACCTATCATACCGTTTTTCCTTCCACTATTTCCTTTCTCTAAAATGACCCTTCACATAGCATCTCCAAAGACATTTTTTTTTAAATAATAAAATAATAATAGGTATATTTTGTAATAGTTACCCAAAAATGACAGTGGATAAGTTTATGTATTCGGGAAGTATATTTACGACAGATGGGGAGTCTGATAGAGATATTGAAAGAAGGGTAAATGCAGGTAACTCCGCATTTATGGAGGACTGAACGCCGTTGGCGCTAACAAAAAACTGTCAAAAGAAGCGAAGCGAGCAGTCCACAATGGAGTGCTTTTTTTTACATGAACTCCACACAGGAGGCCCTAAGGTAAATGATTTCCCTCATGTCATCTGGGATGCTGTGTGGAGGGTCTTTTTGAGGAGAGGAAGAAATGAACATTGGTCTTGAAGATACCCATGTTGTAGCAAGGATGAAACACAGAGGCCGGCAAATCATTCCACAGCCGAGCTGTTGAACACAAGAACAAGTCGAAGAAACGACCCGTTCTTATGTGACAAATGTCAACCGTGTACAAATTTTGGGCACGCGTTTGGCGTGTTTCCCCACTACGCACCGGGGTACCAACCCTGATGTATGGCAGTGAAGCATGTAACTGGCAGAGGAAGGACTAAATGCTATAGAAAGCCACGTATGTTAGTGTGAGAAAATATGAAAATAATGCAAGGCTGATACAAGCGTAATAAGTAAGATTAAGAAAGTGACGCTTAGATGGTTTAGACATGTAGAGCGAATGATTGAAGAAAGATTTTCTTGTATTTAGGGGGCCAAGGGGGGGGCGCGCGCCCCCTGCGCCCCCCCCCTGTATCCGCCACTGTACATAGTGACCTTCCTTTGCGTAGGTACAAATCGCTTGCCAGCCCGCTCGTCCTCACATGCAGACGTTTTCCTTTATATATGATATATTTTAACCAATTTACACAAAACGTTGACAAATACTTAAACGAATATTATCTTTGTAAATTTGTAATATCGCACAGTAGAACTATAATGTACCTATTTAGTTTTCTGACTTTAAATTCTTTACACATAAATTCTGATGAATACGTATACAGTTTAAGTAGAATTGTTTTTAATATTAATTTTTGTGCATTATAAAGCGGTTGTGTGTCTTTTTTTATAAGTTCACCCCATCCTATAATAGTCCAGTCAAGTTAAACATGAAAAGGGGGTTGTGCTTGCAAAAGGTCCAGTCATTCTGATTTTTTTATAATATGTTGTTAGGACCTAAACCAGTATTAAAAAAAAATTGCAGCTTCAAAAGTGCTGTGCGAACGGCGGTGGACCCAAAAAACTGGGAAATTTTCGGATTTTTTTCAGTTTTTGCTCAATATCTCAGTGAAGGAAGGGTATGATCGGTATAGTCAGTGTACATACTTTTAAAGTAGTTAGACTAAATTTGCTACAATTTGAAACCAAAGCGAGCTATATACAGCCATTGGTTTCCAAGATACAGTTCTTCGAAAATAGGCCATTTTTTCCAAAACGTGAAATTTTTTCGAAATGGTCACTTATTTTGTAAAATATTTTCTAAAACACGCATCTCACGTCAAATATTATATGAAATAAGTTGTAGTAAATTTAATTAGTTTAATAGCAGAACAGCTATTAAAAACGCTGAAAAAATTACGACAAAAAACTTATGAAGAAAAAGTTATTCTTTTCCTCATACATTTTGTAAGGAACGAATTCTCATTTTTTGAAAGAGCTGCAGCAATATTAAGTACCTACCTATAATATTGAAAATTCCAAAAATTCAAAAACGTCAAATGTCAATCCGCTGATTGTTTTGCTTTTGTTCTTAAGCATATAATGCCGCCCCTCTTTCTTATACACTATATGTCAAAAGTCGAAAATGAGACAAATGGTGAACGTATGTCTGCACCCCTCCAAAGGAAAAATTCAATTATTATAATATAGCCCCTCTTTTCTGATAAGGTATAGATGACCAGAAACGACCTTTAATTTAATATTTTGTAAAATATATGTGTATATGTATATGTAACTCATATTTTTTTATATTACAATAAAAAAAATATATATATATATATATCTCCCTCATACGTATAAAGAAAATGAAACGCAATTCCTGTAAGTATGTGGAAAAATAAGAAAATCCGTAAACAACGCCATCTCTGATACTGACAAACACAAAACACGTGCAGTTGCGCATCGATAATTGCTTCATTGTTTAAAATTAAATTAATAAAAAAAAACTGAATTTAATTCAGCTAATAAGTTAACACAACGGTTATTGATTCTGAGGCAGTACGAAGTTCACCGGGTCAGCTAGTTAATAAATAAAATATACTACCTATATTTGCGGCATGTTCCAAAGCGCTACATACTTTTAGTACCATCTTTGTGAAATAAGACCATTCAGAATTGAAACGTTGCTTAACGTGGTTTTAGCCTTGTTAAGTGACTAAATCTGAATAGCCAGGTACTTTAGTAACTTTACTTTTTCCCATCTCTTTGCCTACCCGACTACCTTTAACCTCACAACATATCCCAATTGGGGATGCCACAATCTCACTGGCTCTAGACGGTTGGCAGCAGTTGGGACTCCTGTGCGATACTCACATAAAAATATAAATAAACTATCTGACCCGGCCACGCGTTGCTGTGGCTAATAAAACACTTTGTAAAATCAAGCCTTTGTAACCACCGCCGTCTTTGAGTTTATCGCGATTATAAGAGACAGACAGATGCCGCGGAGGACTTTAATTTATAATACGTAGAGATGGTGCGAAAGATTATAATAATTTGAATGAAATGCTTGGGGTAACTAACGTATTTAAGTTAATAAGGATTAATACTGTATTCGTCTAAATAACTTTCCAATTATCCCTTGTACCTACGTGACCATTTTTTCAGAAGATAGAATGGGTATAGTAAGCTATCCGTAAAAGATTGATATATGCCATCACGGACTTTTTGTAGATCTATAAAGAGGAACATCCCAGCATGCATTGTTTTGTTATATCTCAAAGGGGTTAGGCAGTGTTTTTGATGAAATCTCCCAGGCGGCTTGACTTTTTTCGACACTTCTAACAATTATCTTAATGTTTCAACCAATTTACACAAATTCTTGACAAATTACATACCTAAACCTTCCTCATGAAACACTCTATCTATCGGTGAAAACCGCATGAAAATCAGTTCAGTAGTTTTCGAGTTTATCGCGAACAGACAGACGGCGCGGGGGACTTTAATTTATAATATGTAGAGATAGAGATGTAGAGATTATTCTAACTCTTGTAATGACGCGACTCAAGTATTTTATTCCCTTAATCGTTGAATATTTTCCTTAGGAGTCCCCGACTTCTTCTACTAGCCTTTTCTTACTTACATATCTGTAATATATAAAACATTTAAAAAAAAACAAATAATTCGATGCAAAGAATGCTCTTAAATGCTCTTCTACCACTAATCAGCTTTATCGTTTCCGGTCTTCTATAAAATGGGTTTCTGAAAGCCTGGGGTTCATTTCTTCCTTACATTAAAAGACCCTCTGGAGGGCATCCCTAAATGATACAGATCTGTGTGGAGTTGATACCAAAATAAAATAACAGTATCTATGTATTCACTATAAAACTTTCAAGTACGTATGTAAGAAAATTGCACGTTCGTTAGTTCCTACATCTGCCGTCCTTCCGCTCAGAGCCACGAGCTTCGAGCTTCGAGCTTTCGGACTTAGGGAGATAACACACATCCACCCTTTAAGGTTAAGGCTATTATTTCCAGGGTAATCCCCCAACCATCTTAATATTGAGCATCCCTCGAGGATTCGCTCCTTTCCCGTGACGTAACGAAGGCGATCTCAGGCGTTGCCTGGCGACCACGTAAGATCAAATTTTCACGTTCCAATTATTACGGCATGCGAGCAGTTCGGCAACGCTGTTTCGCGCGATTACTGCGGGGAATAGGTGATAGTACGATGATATCGCTGTTGTTATTATCTCAGAAATAAACTTTTCCTTGGTTTGTATTGGCTTCCAAGATGACGGCTGCTTATTAATGTAGTTTACTTCAATATTAAATGACCTAAAGATCAAATATCAATTATCATGATAATAATAAATTATTTTAATAATAATAAGAAGATCGCACCCAGAGTTAGAAGACTACCTGCCCAAAAAGCCAAAGTTTCCTCTAATTAACAATAAAACCATCGATATTTTTAATATTTCCTTATTAAAATACAAGGCTTTCTACTTGTCAAACATTTCAGCCTTACGTATTGTAACGAGGTTACTTTATAACAAGTTTTTCTTTTTATTTCATTGCATCCTTTTAAAGTTTTCATTAGTTGTTAGAAACGGGTGTGGAGTGGGAACCCTCTTACATCATGCGAGCGAAGCCGCGGGAAAAAGGTAGATTATAATATTTATAACATTTATAACACTTATTATGCATCGACTCCCTGTCCGTATGTCACTAGTTGACAAAGGCCTCCTCCAACTGCCGCCATTTCTCTCTATCATTAGCTACTCTTGTCCATGTACCACCTGATATGGCTTTCATGTCGTCGACCCTTCAAAGACGAAACCCATTGACGACATCCTCCCGAGACGTAATTACGATTAAATAACTTGACGCCGTTCGTTCATAAGTCAACTTATCATTCAGTTTCAACTTTTTAACATATTGTGATCAGCTGATTAGGACAACTATAATATTGATAAGCTTTTCTGCTTATTCCAATATGACAGAAAGCTGAAGCGCACCTAAAATTGATGTTTAACGGGGATCTTTCAAATGTCAAAAAACAAAAAAAAAAACAGAGTGTGCAATTTATATGCGGTACAAGTGAAACCCTCAGAAAACTAAAGTGGATAAGAATGGGGAGGCTACGAAGAACTACACAAAGAAGAGACCTCTATCTCATTATCTCACAGGCTGAATCCTTTAGATGTATGTCTTCGTCTCTTTTTAGTGTAGCTTTTTTTTGTATCATCAAGTTTCAAATCAAAGGTGCTAAAGCAGTTTTCACTTCAAAACAGCGCTGAATGGCCATGACAATTTGACACAACTGAGCCTAAAACTTCCCAAAAGTGGAACAAAATTCTTTACAAAACGATTTTCTACAGTAAAAGTAGGTTTTTCCTTTTATTATCATCTACCCTTTTGCTCATAAGTGTACCTAGATACGTTGTTATTATGATAAACAAGTGCTTGAGTTTACTGTTTGGTTATGTTCGGCCCATGTTTGTACGTAAAAGTCTTGTTTTTATTATCTAACCACTCTATTTATATTTGGGTATTTATATATACAAAAGGAATAATAAAATTTATTTTTCATTTAAGCAGGCCAGATAATCTTTGTAACATCAAATCTTTTAATAAATCTCAGAGGTAGGTCGCTACGAACGTTTTATTTGCATCGTGTTATTAATAAAATTTCTATAGCACGTAACTAACTTTGAATTAAAAAAATATTTATTGTCAACATTGTAAATAGTGGTAAGACGTAAGACGACCCTTATATTATGTCCTTACATATGAAATTGGTGTTTTGCCGTACTGGCAATTTTGATCTCAAATATCTTCTCTTTGGTTAGGAATTCCAAATTCAAATTTATACAGCTATTTACTCATGTATTTGTGTTTCGAAAATTATAATTCATTTGTTTATTCCTTAATTGTTTTTTTCTTTGCGTCACTTGGTTTACAAAATGGAAAACTTGAAATATCGCGTTATTTACGAGTACGAGTTCCACCATGGCGCCAGTGCTGCAGAAACGGCTCGAAGGATTAATGATGTGTATGGCGACGGTGCCGCAAAAGAAAACACAGTGCGTTTTTGGTTCCAAATTTTTCGTTCTGGAAATTTCGACCTGCAGAACAAGCCCCGTGGACGGCCGGAGACCAGAGTTGATAATGAAGAATTGAAGGCTATTGTGGAAGCGGATCCATCGCAAACCACGTCCGAGTTAGCTGCAGGCTGCGGTATTAGTGATAAAACTGTTTTTATCCACTTGATGCAAATTGGGAAGGTGAAAAAGCTTAAAAGGTGGGTACCTCACGAATTGAGTGAAGCAAATCAACAAACGCGCGTTAGAACACTGCACAACAGACGGCTACCAAATTAGAGGAGCTTCAATTGGATTGTCTAAGACATCCACCATACTCTCCGGACCTTGCCCCAACAGATTACTATTTTTTTCGAAATTTGGATAACTTCTTGCAGGGAAAAAAATTGAACTCCGATGGGGCAGTCCAAACCGCCTTCAAAGATTTTATTGATTCCCGTCCGAATGGCTTTTTTAGTAAAGGGATCGATGAACTACCTATGAGATGGCAAAAGTGCATAGATAGCAAAAGTGCATAGATTAAATAATTATATTATATTTAAAAAAAAATCGGCTTTATGTTCCTCCCATACAAAACGCCAATTTCATATGTGAGGACCTAATATAAGCCGGGTTATTTCGAATTTCTACCGTTTTATTGCAAATTTCTGTTGAAGTTTTAAGTTTCGAAAAAGCTGTACCTATGTTATTTTTGAAGATATACATTTGCCATGCCAAAACAGCAATCATACGAAATTCCCTCCATAGAAAAAAAAAATTGCAATGTATATATACTCCGAAAATTATTGTAAACACCTTTTTCTGTTATTTTATTAGTTATATGCAAAAATATTGAAATATAAGTAGATGTGCTATCTGCTGTTTTTACTGTGTGGGTCTGCGCTTCCGGGTGTCGCCGATATTGTTTACCAATTAACAAATAAACTAAAAGAATAAATAATTAACGAATAAACCAAACGGACGTTAAACTAAATGAACGAATTCTTTCCTTATTCAAAATATATTGTTAACCAATATTAATGCAAATTTTAAAAAAATCAACGAAATGAACAAATTCTTTTTGTATGAAAACTACGCTAATTAGCGCGTAATCCGGCGACAGTTGCGCGGACACCATAGCATATCTCTTTTGTATTTGAATATCTTTGGTTATATGCATGAAAAAATCACAGTGTTTCTCAAATGCTACACATTTTACACGAGATTTCGGCTCTATTTTAGAATTTCCGTTAAATATTATCGCTTTTAATATTAGCGCGCTCGCTTCAGGGCCGTATTTACACTTTTCTTTAGTATAGGCCACTTCATTTGCGCCGCCCCTTCCTCATTCATAGAAGTTAGGGAACGTACCCATACTACGTGACCACCTTTTTGCAATTTTTAAACCCCCCCCCCCCACCCCCCCGGTGACCAAAAACCTAAGCCCCCCGCCGCTCATTTGTACCGAGCGTGGTATTTTGATGACCCCCCCCCCCCTGAACAGGTCACGTAGTATGGGTACGTTCCCTTACCTACAATGATCACTCACTTGTAGGCCTTTATTAGGTGACGCACAATTTTAAAAATAAATATTAAAATATAGGTTAAGTATTTAGGTATTCAAAAATGAAATAAAGAATAAATTATTCGTAAAATAAAAGTGTAAGATGAAAGAAGTAAATTTTTTTTGTCAAAACATTTATAATAGCTATAGTTGCTTCTATGCATAGAAGATCCGAAGAGTAAATTGTTTCTTGCGATAATGAAGACCTTTGATATTTCTTCACTCGCTGTAAACGGGAAAAACTCCTTTCTCCACAACAATTTGTGGCCGGAGTGCAAAGTGCAACGCGGAGAGCTATATCCAAGTTTTTTTCTTTGAAGTATTATGCCTTCATAATATGTCGTATGCCTTCAAGGGCGGATCCAGGGGGGGGGTCATGGGGGTCATGACCCCCCTCCTGGGCTGGGTCCAGGACCTAGGTGGACCTACTTTTTACTTGTATCTATAATTATCAAAATTAAATTATAACTTCTTGTGACTTGACCACGACTATGTGCCCCCCCCCCCCTGGCGCTATGTGACCCCCCCCCTGGTGCCAAGGTGGATCCGCCCTTGTATGCCTTCGCATATGCCTTCTCTCTAATTCAGATCTCAGTCAGGAAGTTGTTTCAATATGCTAAAGTGCACTCATTTCAATTGCACTTTCTTCGAAATAATCAAGTTTTCTTGCTCTGGTATAATAAACTCGAGAAGAGATCCATAAAAATCAGATACCGTCAGAACATCAACTTGAATCTGAGCACTCATTTTAATTAGTCTTTCCAAAATAACATTCCAAGATACGATTAATAACCAAATAAAGGTAGCCCACTGCCCAAGCATTTTTTGTGAAATATTCCCACCATACATAATCGCACGACGCAATCCGCGGTCCCGTACGTGATCACTGGGCGTCTGGAGGTTTCTTTATGGGGAAAATAGGCGTAGAGGCTTCAAAAACTTTTTTTCATAAATCGATGGTACAACTATTCAAACATACTTAAAAGTTATATGCGTTTGACTGAGTGTCCCTCGGTCGAACTACCACTCTTATTATTTTCAAACGCATTTTTCTCGAAACTACTTTTTTCGAATTTATGTAACACCTAGCTCCTACAGTTTTTGATCAATCGTTATCAAACTCAGCACATAGTTTCTTTATAAAAATGCGCTCTGTTTGAACCTCAATCCTAAACAATATCTTTGTTTTAACTGTTTTTTTTTGCAAAAAAACGTTCAAAAGAATGGTAAAAAACCAATAGTATTAAATTTTCACATTTCTCAAAAAATATTATTTTTTCGATTTTTCGTAAGAAGTGAGGTTCAAATAGAAGAAACAATTATAAATTATTTTTATTAAATTCTTTCGGATGAAAATTGTGACCTCCAGGAGTTACACAAATTGTCTAGCCGGATGGCGACTTACAATGCACTGCAGTTCATTTCTCCATTATTTTTTGAGGAAAATATTTGAATATTTTAGAATATAGTTTTGAGTATATACATGTGTAAAATGACCGCAAGGTATAAATAAAATATATATTTCCTTATGTTTAAAAAAATTTCTTGAAAATCACTAAAAAATCGAGTTCCTACACCTATTTCTCCCCTTAAACGCTCGTGCAATAAAGGTAGCCCACTGCCAAAGTATTTTTTGTGAAATATTCGCACCACAATCACCGGTCCCGTATTGAACCGTTGGTCATTGAACGACACAAATCCGCGGTCCCGTACGGGACCACTGGGCGTCTAAAGGTTAATAGATAGAAAACTCTATCCATCCACAGTGACTTTTTTATTGTTGTTTATAATCGTACATAAAATTAACGGTTTACCAAAGCGAGCGTGCGCCGCCCCCTGAACTCTGCCGCCCCTAGGCCGCGGCCTATAAGGCCTATTGACAAATCCAGGACTGGCTCGCTTTAACATTCGTATTAACATATTTCCCCTTCTTCTTTTTTAGCGATAATTACCGGGCCTTAATATTAACCATTGATTTTCATACATCCGTAAGATGCTCCTCGTTCCAAACTCCTCAGTACCAGGACTGAGCATTACGAACACTCGTTTGTACCTAGATTAACAAATGATGTATTTATTGTATTTAACTGCGTGGAAGGTAGGTACAAGCAGGTTCTACTATCATATAAGATATTATTATTACAATAAACGCCCGGGTTGCCGGCATTAAACATAAATAAATAAAATATATGTATTCAATCAATATTAATTCAACTTGAGTTTATTTATGTGTTTTCAATGCACGCGTATCTGTTACGTGTATATCCTTCAAGAATTTGTGTTCTTTATACATATATAAGACAATTTGTCTATTGGTTGTAGTTCTTTATTTGTAATGACAAAATAAATTATGTTAACAAAGAAACTACATTTAAAGTTTATTTGTCGATTATGAAAACATTATAACACTTATTTTTCTGATATCTTGATTATTTGAATGTCTGCTATATCGCTAGTCAAAAACAATAATAATCTGTTTGTATGTCACCATGACAACACATCATACTTTTCAAATGTTTTTTTTTTTTTTTTACAGTGAATACCGCACAAGAATCTCAACTGCTCCCGTCTGGAGCCAGTGAGACTATGGCATCCCCAATTGGGGTATGTTGTGAGGCTGAAGGTAGTGGGGAGGGGAAGGAGGTGGGGAAGAGGAAGGTTGGGAAGTACCTGGCTATTCAGATCTGGTCACTAAACACGGCTAAAGCCATTTTCAAGCAACGTTTCAATTCTGAATGGTGGTCTTACACCAGGGCGATACTAATAGTATCTTCCACTCTGGAACATGCCGCAAATATACTATATATTATTTTTTAAATGAATTAATTGTGAAATAACACAAATTAATCAAATAAAATTTATTTGCGCATGCCGGGTTCGAACCCGCGACCTCCGGAATGTGAGTCAATAGTCTTAGCCACTGGACTACGGAGTAATGTAATTCATTATTGGAACACGAAGGAATCCCTATGCCTAGGTAGGTATTCCTTTACACATACATATATATATATATATATATATATATATATATATATATATATATATATTATTATTCCTAGAGAGTAGTTAAAAAATCGGACATTTTGAATACATGTTTGCACAATTTAAACGTTGATAACTCGAATTTGGTATTTATTTTAATTTATGTATTTTTATGTTTAAAAAATAAAAGTAACTACAGAGACATTATGAAAACACTGAAACTGACAAAAATAACGCAATATAGTAAATTATGTGTAATTAAACTAATTTAATAGTGAATTGAGCATTATATGCATTATGTTCAAAACATTAAGTTTACTGCGCGTAAAATCCCACATGTCACAAAATAAATTTTCTCGCCAATGAATGAAAAAAAATGGCCGCCGTGCTTGCGCAATCAACAAATGTTCAATACAGCCAAAATATAAACGTCATCATGTTATAAATAAAGCTGAGCAGAAACACTGTTAACGGCCGTTAAATGTTTTTTTTGTATTAATGATGCCGAAAGTGTTTAAAGAAATTAAGTAATAAATCGGTAGAAATGTGGGAAGCCGGGCCTATAATAGGGCCTAATAAGTATATTTATTTCAGTGAAATGGGTCCTCGGAGTTTATGAGGATATATCGATAAATCGTACCTATATCTGTTTTATTTTGGTTGAAAGGAAATTGTATATATTTATATTTTAGAATATGTAGATTTTTCAATTCCTTTCTACAATAACTAAGGTATATTATATCGACAATGTAAAGGAAAAATGGCTAAAGCGCCACATAGCTGTGTCTTTAAAGATGAACCTAAATAAACAAACAATATAGTTTTATTTATTTATTTATATAATACATGTTACATAATTGTGGCATTTACATTTTTTTTTTTTTTTTTTTTTTTTATTGAAAAAAAAGTTATACAATATTACAAGAAATCAAACAAAAATAAAAATGTTACAGAAAAAAGAAAAGTCCCAATAAACTACTTTTAAGTAGTTTGTCATTGGGTGCTTTTACTTTAAAGTTTTTAAAACATAAAACTTATTATGCAGTTAGACGTAGATACTATACTACATATAGCTTGTACTACGAGTTTCCGGACGCGTTGTATTGAATCACCATACTAGGCGGCTGCCTATTTCATGGTGTCCAATGGAGTATAGTTACTATGTATGAAATTTAAAGTTTAAAGTTAAGTGAAAACATATGGATTTAATATAAATGATGCTAAAAATTTGAAAAATTAAAATAAAAAGTAGATAGTAGAAAATACACAATACAAAGGAAAAGTGAAGTAAATTAGCATAAGATTATAAAAAATGTACATAACCTTATTCTTTTATTAATATATGTGCATGTGCATGCAAGCACACATGTACGTGAATAGATACACACATGCATATATACATACATGTACACGTACATACACATACACATACGTACACACTCACAATACATATATATACATACACACACACGTTGGGGTTTTACCAGGTACCCGCAAAGCGGAAGAAAGGAAAAGTGAGGAATGCCGACTTACCTGCAGATTTTCTTCCTTCGCTTGTCTACTTCAGATCCGCTGGTTCTTATTTTCACCATTAAACTCGCGAGCTCATGATGGACACATATATTTCGACACGGTCGACTAAAGGCTCCGTATTCAACATAAGTGTTGACAGGATGGTTTTTAATTTTCAACTGCACAATGTGAATCTTGATTGTATCTGGTCGGCATGGTGGGTAGGAAAAAATAGGATTTGTTGGGTAGGAATAATTATGATTTGTTGGGTAGGAATTAGAAGGATTGGTAGGTAGAAATTAAAAGTTGGAAAAAATAAAGGTAAAGGAACAATGATAGGCACCAACATATATATATATATATACATACATACATACACCTACATATGCCCATATATATATGTCCCAATCCTCACACATATAAACAATATATACACCTCTATCTGAGTACGAGAAACAGGCTACTAACACTATCACATTCACTCATCAATATCCATTTTATTTATTTATTATAAAAGAAAGTACAATAACGTATTAGGAAGCTTTGCCTGTCCAACTAGGAAAGTTTCCCGTTCCAGGACAGACAAATTGACAGGTTTAGTTCATATTATTCCAAGAAATGTACATAATTACATAACAACAACAAAAAATAGAAAAAAGTAATGTGGTAGCATATATTATATTCGGATTTACCGAATTCAGCTGGTAAGATATAATATATTCGGACGTATGAGATAAGCAGGTAAGTAGTAGTATTGAAAAGTGTAAACCAGGTACCTGATAACAAGTTCGAGGAATTAAATAAGATTAACAACATAAAGAGATGAAGTTAACTATGTTAGGTTATGTGTTTAGAAGTGTGAACTTATAATACATAGTACACTTGAAGAGAAACTACATTAAAATTTACAAAATTAGATATTGATGTAAGTGATAATATATATGTTTTTTTTTAAATTATTTTTGCTTTGTAACTACAATGTGTAATAAATTATGTGCAAACATGATTATTTTCACTGATTTAAAACATCTTTCAGTACATATTATATTATACGACTAAACGAATATACACCGCCCTCATGTCTCGAACACTACTCATGCTAAAATATGATAACAACAACTCTACATATAGAAAGAAATATAAATAGAAACTATGCACATAAATAAATAGCACCTGATTTAGTGCTACTTAGGTAACGATATAGTGAAATTGGTGCATTACTTCGAACGTCATACATGTTGTGTTATGTATTGTTTATATTTATTATACCTAAATCAGTACCGCCATAAGGTACCAAGTTTCACACAGCGAGAATTCATGTTAGTGAGCGACCTGTGTGTGTTACGCTAACAGCAGTGAGTCTTCAAGGGCGCAAAACCATAAATTCAGCTTAAGGCGATCCACTAGTTCACTACTGTGCCGTGGACAGTAGTTCTTCGGTGGACGCCATAGGGTTCATTTTGAATCGTCGACTAGCGGCCGTATTGTAAAATATCGACGCGAAAATGCATATTTTACTTTATTTTGGGAAGATTGGGTGTAAATATCAACTTTTTTTGCGATTATTATAAAATAAACTGAATTTGCCACATTACACAATAAAACCATATCCGAAAAGTGGTTTATAAATAGGAGAGTTTGGACTTGAAAGTGTGTTTTTTAGACCTTATACTTTATTTTTTTATAGGCTTATTAAAAGACTTATAAAAAAAATGACCGATATTTTTAAGGGCCAAGGTATGTTCTACACGCAGTATTTAATTGAAGCATCTACAATACTTCTAAGCGATCAAATTTTCAAAACAAAAACATATGATTTTGCATTATTTACTATGACTTCATCTTAAGGGAGAAACTAAGCCCACGCGACGCTACGCGACGCAACGTTCCTCTCCATGTTCACACTGGCCGACGTAGGTACGCGTCGCTGTGACCACGTGACAAGGGGTCTCTGGTTGTGCGCAGGCGCGTTTGATTTGATACATTTGACATTTATTTTTTAGGTTATGTTTATGTGATTCTCTTCTCAGCAGACGACAGCTTTGCCATGTCTTGAAAGCGAATTTGAAGATGATTTACTGCGATTATTATTATTATTATTAAATCAATATTCTCGTAAAAAGAAAAAAGTGAGAAGTATTTGGGTCCACAACATTAACAAACAAAGTCAAATGTTTGGAGGGTTCCATACTTTAGTAAAGGAACTAGAATCTGATGACGGACGATTCTTCATGTACTTTCGTATGAGAAAAGTGGTATTTGAAGAGCTTCACAGCATAATTGAATATAGCATAAAAAAAGAAAACACACGTCTTTGAAAGTCAATTGGGATCAGAGTATGTATCATATCATACTGGCAGTATGTCTAAGATTTGATTGTCATTCATTATAGGGGTATAATATTGAAAATCATGCCATGAATGGTATGCACTGCGTATGCAGAATCTCTATAATCCTGTGATTTGATTTTATAAATAACTTCGTGCCGTCTAACAGTTTAAATGAACTGTTCGTCATCCATTTTTGAATAATAAATAATATCTGTCAAAAAATAACCACAGATATAGCGAAACATAACGTTAGATGCTTAGATAAGACCACAAAGATGTAAAATCATCTCGTAGTAGGTGTGACCATACCCCCTCCACCTTCCACATGGCCCACGCCGATCTGGCTGCGGCAGATCCGCGTCGCGTGGGGGGCGTCGGTTTGCGTTGCGTGGGGCTAGTGTGATTCTAGAGCACCCGTTTACATAGAAAATGTACGGATGGTAAGTAGTCCAGATATGGAAATGATGACGTCGCGTGGGCTGAGTGTTTCTCCCTTGCAAAAATAGGTTCATATTTAATGTCAAAGCTGTATGGCGCTCTAATCATTTTTCCTTTCCAGCGTCGATATTATTTTTCAGACCATTTTTTTTCAATTCATCGGTGGAATCGATCCAGTATTTTGTGTTATTATCGATTGTCTTTCTGAAAATAAAAATATTTAAAAACTAGCTGACCCGACGAACTTCGTACCGCCTCAGAATCAATAACTGTTGAATTGAATAAAGTTTTTTAATTAAGTTAAAAATTACACAATTAAGCAATTATCGATGCCCAACTGTCCGTTTTTTGTTTTTGTCGGTATCAGAGATGGCGTTGTGTACGGATTTTTAATTTTTGTGATTTTCTTACTTTTCCACTTAATTACGATAATTTGTGAACCGGGAACCATTTATTGGATAACCAACACCTCGGTCATACGTCACCCAGAGGTCACCCTTAGGAATCGCACCTTAAGTGGTTCGCTACGGGATGACGTTTGTCCGGGTCTTGGCGGCGGATGCGTCTGCCCACCTGCTGCGTGGCGGACCAGATCGAGAGAGACTGGTTGAGGGAGGCCTTTTGACCTTTCCAGCTGGACTCTCTCGACCCAACGCCTTGCACCGCAGTTGGAGGGATGGATTCATACGTCCGTCACTACCGGACACACTGACCCCTACCCACCCCTCATACCTTTTTCCTTCCCAGAACTTCCTATCCTTCCCTTCCTTAAAAAGACCCTCCACACAACATCCCCTAAGATGACACAGGCACTGAGGAAAATAATTTTCTTCGGGGCCTCATGTGTTGTGAAACTGATGTAAAAAAAAAACTTTGCTTTTCATTTTCTTTATACGTGTGAGGGTTTTTTATTTTAATGATTGTATCTTTCCTTTGGATGGGTGGAGACATACATTCACCGTTTGTCTCATTTTCGACTATTGACATTAAGTGTGTAAGAAAGAGAGGCAGCATTATATGTTTAAGAATAAAAACAAAACAATCAGCACATTGACATTTGACGTTTTTGAATTATTGGAACTCACTCACTACTCAATATTTATAGGTACTTATCATAAAATTCCTGCAGCTCTTCAAAATATGAGAATTCGTTCCATACAAAATGTATGGGGAAATGAATTTTCTTCATAACATTCTTTTTCGTGAATTTTTGCGATGTTTTAATGGTTATTCTGTTATCCGGGGCGATGACAAATCCAACAAATTAAAGATCATCAAAATCGGTCCAGCCGTTCGCGAGTTATAAATAGTGTAACTAACCCGACTTTGTTTTATATATTAAGATGTACCGTTGAGATTTTCATTTTTCTAATGTACTTAAGTAGAAAAATGTTTAAAGACATTAATTACTATTGTAGAAAACAATAATCATTATTTGAAAATATTTTCCTTTTATAAGGATATCATATTTCAAATAATTTTAGGTTTTTTACTACCGCTTGATTTTTCATCCTCTCGGGAGGCTGCTCGCGAAAAGGACGCTCGTTTATGTGTACGGATATCCAATCGTCGTATGGAGAGCAGTAGGACACCATATAGTCTCTAATAAATCCATTAGTGCGAAGGGGCGGGGAAGGGGGGGGGGGACTCCCAGGAGACCAGCATGCGCGATTTGCACTTGACGGTGATGGAGGTGGAAAGAAGTTTGGTGGTCAAGGTGTCCTTGAAAATGCCGGTGGCAGTTTTGGGTATGATTTATATTTCAATATCTTTGGGTAAGATAGTACAGGAAGCCCACACCATGCCGCTGGAAGTGCCGTAGCCATTGGCGGAGACGGCGAACTGGTAGATCTTGTCTTCGGTTACGGTGAAGTTGTGAGCGGTCAGATTGGCGGGCACGCGCTCCCATTGCAGGCGCCCGTCGCACTGGAAGGGGCGGTCGCGGGAGCTATCACACCAGAAGAAAGTGTAGTCTGATATACTGGACATGTTGACTACAGGATGGAGCCAGGTCAACTCGTAGGTATCGCTTCCCAGATACATTTTTGTGAAAGACAAGGGTTTGGGCAGCAACTGGTTCTGCCAAGGGACTATAAGACGTGACTTTAAAGGTGATTCTCCTACATTGTTAGCGGATGAGATGACGAACTCCAGAGGCCTCAGAGGCAGCCCCTTAAACCTGATGTAGCTCTTGGTCCACTTAAAAGGGACAACGTTCAGCTTCATGCCATCCATGTACACCCCCACATTGTAAGTGAAGTTATCTCCGTTCTCTTCGTGACTCAGGATTTGTTGCCAATACAGAAAGATACTGCGGTGAGTGAGATTAGCCACAGACTCGAAACCGCTTTCATGCATATCCGGAGGGCGCTTCGGGGGCTCTTCCGAGGTTCTGAAGGTGATGGAAGTATAGTCAGACCACATATCCTCTTCGTAAGCTTTATTTGAACGTATTGACACTCGAACTGTGTAATGGCAGTATGCGTACACCAACCCCGTGACATTGAGGACGTAGGAGGAGTTGTGCAGTGGCAGAGAACTCACATCACTGACGCTCCAGACACCGTCACCGTCCACTTCGTTGGAGTATATCACCCGGTGCAAGACTCCCGGGGGGAAGAAGTGCATGAAGTCTGGGATGGACCAGGATAGCAACGCGCTGTGCGGTGTCTTGTTCTCCACCTTCAGATCCGTGGGCTGCCCAGGTCTCACCCGCGCATAATGGTCGATGTGAAAACTCTGGGTCACAGGTTCTGACAGCTTGTTGAATGCCGTTAGCATGAAGTGGAAGTAAGGTGTGGACTGGCGATAATGAGGGGTGGTGTAGAGGTTCCAGAAGCAGGAGTAAGTGCCAGTGTCCTTTTCAACGGCCATGTTGTTGCAGTTAAACGCGACGGGGCGACCGCTGCGACCCGGCAAGGTGTAGGTCAGGTTGTAAGTAGTGTCCAGGTAAGTATGCTTCGGCTTCCACGTGCAGGTGAGGTTATTCCAGTTCTGGGACAGGCAGCGGAAGTTGTTGTCCATGTTAGGCCCCTCACCAACCACGACCCTGTAGTAGCACATCACCAGCAACAGGCAGCTGCACCAGATCAGCTCCAGGAACCGACGTCTCTCGGTTCGAGATTTCATCTTTATATATTTCAACGACTGGTGAGTCTGTGAGTTACAATTGGGATTCGCGGAACGATGTCATGAAAACCACGATCGCATTGTTTTGGTGAGATAGTGGATACGTCGGCGATTTCGATATATCGTAATATCTCCGAAATTTAATATCACTTTAATATCACAATAATTAATAAAAAAAAAAAAACTTATCCAAAAATACTAATCGTTCGTATATTATGACACGAATCGAAGAAATAGTTCAATAGCAAAGTCAAACACTTTCTACATATATCTTTTTCATGTCTCTGTATCTAAACGGCGATTTCGTCCAATCGAACTGGCAAGCTGGTGGACCGCGAACGTAGGCGCGGGCACTGATATTCCTATCACCAACTTGTTCAACATATTAAAACCAATCTTGGCCGAGAATTATTTCCGAGAATTCAGGTCAGCGCAGGGTTGCCAACAATACCAATTGAAGTAGTAGGTAATATGCTAAAGGTAAATAATAAAAGATGTTATTTACGATGTGACATTATATTATTTGTACACAAAGCACTATTTTCAGGGTTAATTGCCTATTTAAAAAAAATATATTTGCATGTACAGTAGAGTGGAGTGAAAGAGGTCGAAAAAATTTTTTTTTCGAATTTCGTAAACCCTATATTACTTAATGTTGCTATGGATAAAAGGCTGTTGAAAAATATTTTTTAATTTTTTTTCACATATGTTCCTCATATGTGATCCTCATATGATCTTTTTCACATAGGACTAGAAATTTTGAAAAAGTGATCGATTCTTGAAAATTTTAAAAAATTTAGACGAATATTATTAACAACTTTTACTTTATTATCTGCATTAAAATATAAAGAATAACAAGAATATATATATTTTTTAATAATTTCAGCCTCCAGTCGTGTCATCTGCATACGGGGTAGCTCCCTAAAATCAGAGGAAAAGTGTGATTTTGTTTCGAATTTTGGCATTTTATTTCTCGATTTTATTCTTGCTCTATTATATTCATCGCGTACTTTACTTCTGCAAACAGCCAAACTAGCTTCAGTGACCAGCTTCACAACTCTCTCCATAGCCTGGGAATGACAGGGAAAATTTTCAATACGGATATTTTTATCTTCGCTCATGATTTTCGCATAATTCATTTTTCGCATTTTTGTGAATGGTGGCTCAAATATTTGTTCTGTTTTCCAGTCTATCAGTTGTTATCCAGTCTAATCGTTGACTTCGAGGTGTAATTTTGAAGTCACGAATGTTCTTATTTTGGTCCCCTTTGCATTTTGTCGGGCTTTCAGAATTTTGCTTACTGCAAATTTTTAAATATGTTGTCTTTCATCTTGCAGCATCGCTAATAAATTATTTTCAGAATGTGTGAAGACAGAGTTCCCCTCAATTATTCGAAAAACAATTGTTTTCAGCTCACGTTTTAAATAGAAGCATATTTTTATCAACCTAAGGACACTTTTCGGACCATATTTACATGAAAGTTTTGTTTTTATGGTAAACCATGTTGGCACGTACACTTTTACCACAAATTGATTAATTAGATCTTGAATGATATCTGATAATTTACCTCTATCATTCGAGGTCTCTGTAGTCAATGAAGTATCTGGTGAGGGGTTCAGAGGTTTCTTTACAGTCTGTTTTTGAAGTAGTTTATTTTGCCTCATCAGTCATTATTGCCCACGCTCCAAAGCCTTGGTTGCCACTATATATTTCGAGCCGATATACATTTTGCGGCTACCTCTCTGATCATGTCGGAATTCCAGCTCCTTCTTGTGTATTTTTACTAAACATTTACAAAAATCGGCACAAACGTACCTGCACACAGCAATATCAAAAAGTTTATTTGTTGCATCTTCATAAAATTTAGTTTTCTTTATAGATATTCAACATTTCTTTAAGCGTTTTTACTTGTGATAATACCGGATTAGTCTGTTTACAATTTGACGTTGAGTTGGAATAGGAATAGACGCTTTATTCCATAACGTAATAAGATCAATTGCAATTATTTCACATGTCTTTCAAAGAAGGATCTTTTCCATTGGATTACCATTGCAAGTCATTTCAAATCCACAAACAATACTTTATTATATCGGAATAGTTGGTATCATTTTGTCTTTTAATTTTTCTGGGCCACCAAATACAGAACACGATGAATTTTGTATTGTTTTAGGCATTTTACGAACAAATCACAATCAAGTTTGCGCGACTATTCCAAAGAATGTGCGCTCCGCGCTGATATCTGTTTTTTTCTGATTGACTGCATGTTTTGTTTCGCAAAATAGCGTCAAAGGGTGGAGGGAAAAAGGAGTAAGTTAGATGGGTGAAAATTAAATCTATTTTGTGAAGTTTAAATTGCATTAGATAAGTTGCTTGTTACTACCAAAATCCGAAAAAAACACACTTTTTTGTAGAACTTTAAGGTCAGTGCGCTACCTGAAGACGAAGTAAGAATTGAATGATATTTTGTGTACTTTACAGGGTACTACCAAGGCACCCATTGGTAATACAGGAAAATCGAAATTTGAAAAAAAGTTTTTTCACTCCGACCTAATGTACAGTTGTACACGGATGACCCTGAAAATGGAGTTAATTTGAGGTTTAGTTAGATGAATATGCAATTTCTCACCTCAAAATGTGCAATTTGACTGAAAACAAATCTTCAAAACATAAAAATTGACATTATTATTTGTAAGTTGAGTTGAGACGACTGGTTAATTTATGACAGCGGTGTGCATAATCGAAATATCAATTTTTAAATGATCGATTATTTCATCAATCGAATTAATTCGAAATATTAAAAAAATCATATTATGTATAAAATCATATAATGACATTAATTAATAATCGAAACGCTTCTCGCCATTTTTGTGAAATATTAAAAAAGCGAATGTTGGAATGTTTCCGATCATTTTTTAAAAATAACTATGTTTTTGGTTCTCATTTGTGTCCGAAAGGTTTTGTGTCATTCTTTAGTGGTGGTAAACAATTAGCCCTCGACAACTTTTTGAAGAATAATTCTCGATTCAATAAGGAAATAGTATTAATTGGCATTTTGTTTTTTTTTTCTAGTAAAAGTTGGACTTCCATGGGACACCCATGTCAGAGACATCTATTCAGTTTCCGGTATTCTTCCAATCACAGTCCTTCCTAAACATGAAATCACAAGCACCATCCTACAAATTACCCAACAATCAACTCACACTAACATCAAGCCACTTTACAATCAAGACATCCACACTCACAATACTCGAAATAGCAATAAAATCCGCATATCTCAAACACACACTACAAAATATGGGATAAAATCTCTGAACTATGTTGCCTATACATTATATAATTGCGACAGGGTTGTCACAAGCTATTTCTTGTCCATAATTAAACAAATAAACTTTTATTTTTCTACAATGAATAACAACGACAGTGCTGTGTTATCCTTAAATAATGCGACTGAATCAATCAGTGCTCTTCACAAAGCCATAACTGATCCTGCGCTCAAAATAACCAGAGATCAGATGACAAAAATATTATCTCTTCTCTCCGCCGTCTCTGGAAACATGACAGATGTAGGAGTGAAAGTGGGGATTCTTGTTGGTAAAATAGAATCCTACGAACGGATAATTGACAAACCTCAAACACCAGCAAATAACACCTCTTCAATCAATGATTTGCTCGCGGAGGCTGAGGATAGGAAAACCAGAGCGAAGAACATAATTCTATTCAATATTCCTGAAAGTTTATCTGAATTAAAAACCACGGCTATAACAATGGACAACGACAAAGTTACCTCAGCAATAGGCGATGTAAACAGTGAAATTATACCTAATATGTTAAAGATGTACAGACTGGGTCCACAAAAACCAAACAAAATTAGACCAATTAAGGTCGAATTTAATGATTTTATCTCGGCACGTGAGATCTTGACCAATAATGCTAAACTGAAAAATGGTATCAAGGCCAGAAGTGATCAAACGCTGTTGCAGAGGACTCAACTTCTAGACTTACGCCAACAACTTGAGACCAGAAAAAACAATGGTGAAACCAATATCACCATCAAATATATAAACTCCATACCCAAAATTATTGATTGTACGCCAAAAAACTAAAACAAAACAAAATAAAATGCTATTATCAAAATGTGAGAGGGGTCCGTACAAAACTTACCAAATTATTGACTTCGGCGGCAACTATCACCAGTGATATTTTCATATTAACGGAAACATGGCTCGATTCAGGAATTAATTCGGCTGAATTAGGCTTCCCTAATTTTAATATATACCGTATGGATAGAAATTCGAAAACAAGTACCAAATCAAGAGGTGGCGGAGTGGTCATAGCTATCTCAAAAAATTTCAGCTCCTTAAAAATATCCACGAAGTACCCATCCATAGAGCAACTTTTTGTCAAAGTGAACACTTCTAGTGGTAAATTAATAGTGGGATGTGCATATTTACCTCCAAATTCTGACGTCCAAAGCTACAGCAATCACTGTGACGAGGTTGAATCAATCTGTGCTAAAAACCCTAACACTAAATTACTTCTAGTTGGTGACTACAATCTGCCTCAATACGATTGGTGTAATATGAATTCTGACAATTATTGTTCTAATGTTAATATTCGTGTAATTAGAGATATGGCTCTCTTCTTAGGACTAACTCAGTGTAATAGTATTCATAATATTGGTGGTCGTACATTGGATTTGGCATTGTCAAATGTGTCTGACATCTGTGTTGCGAGAAGTACCGAAATACTATTACCTGTTGATGTTTACCATCCACCACTAGAAATATGTATGTCCAACCTTAAACCAATTCCTATTGAAAAAAGGGTAGTAAAAACTAGAAATTTCAAAAAAGCAGACTATATACAAATCTCCAACTATCTCAACCAGATTGACTGGTCATTCTTGGATAGCGAGGCTGACATCAATGCACACCTTAACTTTTTTTACTCCATTATTAATTCTGCAATTGAAAAATTTGTACCTTTTACGGCTTACAGGGAAACTCAATACCCAAATTGGTTCTCAAAAGAACTGATAGACTTAATATACCTCAAAAAAATATCTCATAAGAAATTCAAACAAAGTCGCCTGGCTATCGATTATTCCGTGTTTCAAAAATTGAGGGGAGACTGCAATAAGCTCTCTGCAGAATGTTACAAAACTTTCATACGTGATGTTGAAGGCTCTATCATGAACGACTCAAATTTCTTTTGGAAATATGTTAAATCCCAAAAAGAAAACGGTACTTGTATACCTAGTATTATGTCATTCGATTCTAAACTATCCCAAAATCTTCAGGAAACTGTTAATTTGTTCGCCGATTTCTTTAGCGGTGTATATGTTAATGAAAATGTAGATAGCAATATCTCTTGCTCTAATTTAGTTGAGACTCTTGATATATCTGATTGTACTCTAACCATAGATGATATTATATCCAAGCTGAAGAGTCTCGATTCCCGCAAATCCGCAGGACCTGACAAAGTTCCACCCAGATTCTTAGTTAATTGTATGCATTCATTATCGTATCCCATATATAAGTTATTTACAAAGTCACTCTCATCAGGTGTGTTCCCTGACCTTTGGAAGTTTAGTCTTTTGACACCCATTTTTAAAAAAGGAAAAAAGAGCGACGTAACAAACTATAGGCCAATATGCACCATGTCTACATTACCCAAACTCTTTGAAAGCCTGGTACTAGACAAATTGATATCCCAAATCAATCAAACCATCTCACCGCTTCAACATGGATTTATCAAAGGAAGATCAACCCTGTCCAATTTAATATTATACACGAATGACATTGTTAATGCCTTGACTTCATCACATCAAACTGATTCCATATATACTGATTTCAGTAAGGCATTTGATAAGGTTAACCACAGACTCTTATTACGAAAACTGAAGTTGTTGGGAATGAGAGGGAATATTTTGGAATGGTTTAAGAGTTATCTATTGGGAAGGTACTTAGCGGTCAAAGTTGATTCTTTTACTTCTTATACATTTGCTGCCTCGAGTGGGGTACCACAGGGATCTCATTTGGGCCCGATATTATTTTGCTTATTCATAAACGATATAGTTAATATTTTTAGTAATGTCAAAGTTCTATTATTTGCTGATGATCTGAAGATTTACAGAACAATTAGAAACGATGACGATCGCGCCATTCTGCAGTCAAACCTGAACAAACTATGCGCGTGGTGTTCTGCCAATGATTTACAACTAAATATTGGTAAATGCCAGATTATTAGTTTTTACAAAGGTAAAAATCCTTTTAACTTTTCTTATGATATGAATGGTGTTAATCTTCTTCGTGTATCGCAGATTCGTGATCTTGGTATTATATTCCACGAGAGTCTGCAGTTCAATGTACACATCGATGAAATAACAAGCGATGCAATGAGAATACTAGGTTTTATCTTGAGAATGGGGGCAAATTTTAAAAGTATGTTAACATTAAAACATCTGTATTGCTCACTAGTACGAAGCAGATTAGAATACAATTCCTCTGTATGGTCACCATATTACAATGTTCATTCTCAATCATTGGAAAAGGTACAGAACAAATTTCTTCGGTACATCAATTTTAAAATGAAAATTCCAATCGAATTTATAAATTATAATTACTTACGCGCTGAAACCAGACTTCTTAAATTATCAGATAGAAGAGTGTTAATTGATTTATTATTTTTATACAAAATTATAAAATCTTTAATTGACAGCCCTAATTTGTTGGAACTAATTTGCATTAGCATACCCGCTAGACAAACTCGTAGTAAAGATATTTTTAAATGCAACAATAAAATCAACACTAATTACTCCATATACTCACCAATTCCAAGAATCCATAACCTTGCGAATAAATACTGCGAATCTATAGATATATTTAGTGTTGACAGTTTTGAATGTTTCAAAAATCAACTAATCTCGATTCTATCTGCTAATAATTAACTTTTATTATTTTTTTGTTTTTCTCATAAAATATTTTTTCATCTAAACCTCACCAGTAAAATGTATACTTACTTTATAATATTTTTGCAGTTCTATTTACACTTTGTTCTATGTCAGGTCTTATTATTATATTTAGTCTTATTAATAATATGTATAAATATTTAAAGCTGAATTGTTTTAGTTTTTTTGTAAGTACAACTTGTACTATTTCATTTCATTTCTTTTTTATGTTGTAATATTCTTTACCTAACGAGTCGATTGCATTCATATTTATTCTGTTTTATTGTTTATGTAATACATGTAATTAATATTGTTAATTATATATTTTTTGCTTCTTTTCTTGTAAAAGCCCACTAGGGCGTTAATGAAATATAAATAAATAAATAAATAATTCGCTACCAGATATGTACAAGGGAATTCAGCAAAATAAAAAAAAATCAGAGTAATGCTTTAAAAGAATATTATTTAAGTATGTATAAGGAAGAAACTTTGTAATTTTCTTGTCATGTTTCAATTGTCTTGTCTCTTTTCTCTTCTTTTCTTTTCCATTAAGTTGTAATCATCCATATCTGTATAACCTTGTTCCCTTTTTCTTTAATTGTTTTCCATTGCTGTTTATTCTACTCAACCTGTCATTTATTTTTCTTCTATATTGTATGTGAATCTTATATTTTAATATCCAAATTCCTATGTAAAATTTTAACTATTTCCTCCCACCCATGATTTGTATGTTCCTCCTGTCCTAAAATGAGTTCTGTAACTCATCGGGATTGCTATAGCAAGAAATAAAAACAATAAAAAAAAAAAAATAAAAAAAAAAAAAAAAAATAAATAAATAAAACAGAATAAAAATCTGATACGATTTTAGAATTTCACGGCCAAAAGTATTTTTGTTATTAGTTTTTGGAGTATTATGCCGTGTTGCGCTACCTCCTTCTTTAGCCAACGTTTCGGACAGCGTTGCAGTGTCCATCATCAGGGCAGATGTGTGACATGTGAGATGTCACTCATCTCACATGTCACAGCGTTGCAGTGTCCATCATCAGGGCAGATGTGTGACATGTGAGATGTCACTCATCTCACATGTCACACATCTGCCCTGATGATGGACACTGCAACGCTGTCCGAAACGTTGGCTAAAGAAGTAGGTAGCGCAACACGGCATAATACTCCAAAAATGTGTCCATCTCACATGTCACACATCTGCCCTGATGATGGACACTGCAACGCTGTCCGAAACGTTGGCTAAAGAAGGAGGTAGCGCAACACGGCATACTACCCCAAAAACTAATAACAAAAAAGAATCAAAAGCTGTACTCATATTATAAACGCGATAGTGCGCGAGTTTGTTTGTTACGCAATCACGCCTAAACCATTAAACCGATTTAAAAAAATTCTTTTACCAATAGAAAGCTACATCACATGCTAGTAAAATAGGCTGTATATAATGATAAGCACTAGCGTTATAAAATTATAAATATAAATACATATATTAAACGTTTATTGTCAATTAATTTTCCTGAGAAAAGCGAGTTATTGCGAACGTCAGACGGTTGTCTTGGAAACATTGTTGATATATTTGCGGGAAATTTTCAAGCGTAGGGTCATAGTTCATATCTATTGTTATGCAGCGTGGTGAGACGCCACAAAATGTCTCCGGCCAGCTCACAGCAGAGACAAAGGGACCCTCTATTCCAGGGGGCCGGTCGCACGAATGCTTCGGAATACTCTCTCACGGTCGTTCGGGAAATACACTCTAGGAAATGCTCCTGCCGAGGCAGAATAACAACAGGATGGAGTTAAATAGAGTCATGTATTGTAAGTTCTAAACACAGTACATAATTATTACAGTACAATTCAACACAAGAAATGCATATTACACAAACCTAGCTATCGTGGTTATACCTAGTGGTCTCTCGTATCGAAAACTCTCTGAGCGATGGCCGTTTGCGAGGGTCTACATTCTATCGTTAAAACAGGACACAAACAGAAGTGGAATAATGGTGCAGCTTACATGATCTTCCGGGGTCTACGCCTTCCTGGTGCAGCAGGGGCACCTCACGAGTCTAGGACAGGGCCGAAGTCCACAGGCATGGCAGTTTACCAGCGCTAAAACCCGTACGTACTTTGATTAACATCGCAGATGTTATTGCGTTTACAAATTGGTCAACAGGAATTAACCGCGAGCTCCGCGCTCAGATCATGGAGCGCGACGTGTCTCCGAGGCCGCTTGCAATTCTAGACTGCCGCGGGGCGCGCGTGAATGCAGAGGGGAGAGGACGTGGGTAACAGGAAACAAGGGGGAGTGGGGTGTTGATGAAACTGTCGCGGCGTCCTTACCGACTCGAATTCTGCCGTTATTTGGCGTATCATAACACTTCCCCCCGCGCTTGGAAAAAAAAGCGACGTGGCAATGGAGCTGTAGGGAAAAAAAATCCTCTTATGCTTCCATCGGGGTTTTGAGAGATTCGTTGCTTGAGAGGTTGCCTAGCTAGAACATACAGTTTATGCTACAGTTTAGGTCACAATGTTTGTAGGGAATGGGTAGGGGTACATAGAATGTTTGGAAAAGACAACTTTGGGGAAAGTACATGGTGTAAAACAACATACAAGGTTAAGCAATTGAAAATAACAATACACATGGTTATGCAATTGAAAAAAGAGACAATACACATGGTTATGCAATTGAAAAAAAGACAATACACATGGTTATGCAATTGAAAAGGAAATGACAATACATTTGTACAAGGGCAGAGAAAAAAAATGTGATTCTAAGGTTTCATTGGTCTGGGAGCTAAGTTTGCGAAGCGTGGATTTGTTTGGTTTCGGCGAATTTCGAAGGAAAGGACGTGGTTTCACAGATTCTAAGGATTACATTATCACTGCAATCAGACCCATTTGAGATAACACTCAAGAGTACACTTAGGCCTTAGAAAACACCTGGTTTGGTCGAAGACGCTGAAGTTCACGAAGTGGAGACTGTGGTTGCTGTGCCGCGACTATGGTTACAGAGGCCATTAAAGAGAAGAATCCAGTATCTGCAGACATGCCAGTACGAATCCTAAGTGTTATTATGGTAAACACGGATCGTATATAATGGTTATTGAAGCATAATGAAGCTCAAGATAACTTGTATTGGTACGCATTCAGCGAATACTGGTGGGTCAAGGTAATGATGGTTTACACATGACGATATATGCGTCACTGCATGACAGAGCAAGAGACGGCAAGGTTGGCATTGATAGCAAGAGTAAGAACAAACCTAGGAGCTAGCGTGCCCAAAAGGTAGTTTAGAGTGTCATAATGTATGGTGGGACAACTCAGCTTGCTGTGGCACGACAAGACAACATACATATGAGCGGTATGGTCTGTGCTCTCAGGAACAAATACGTAGAAAATGGCAGCAGGAGGGACCTTGTAACCACAGCGCGTGCTGTCAGGAAGTGAAGCTCAGCTTGGCTGTTGGTGATGACATCCGCCTGGGCTTCTTTTTATATCCGGGAGAAATTATTATTAGAGCAAAATTCTTGAAGTTTACCTGCCTAGGGACCAATGAAGAAAAGGTTTGGAGAGAAACAAAATGTGTCCAGAAAATGAAATAAACGAAATTTTAACCACCGACTCAGAGAGTGACGAAGAGAGATTCCTAACTAAATTGTGATTACATGAACATTTTCCTTTTCCAGGATGACTTGGCGCTTGCCGAGTGACAATATGTCTTGGTTAAAAAACAACCGGCCCTCTATGGCCTATGTTAACATAAGATGGTAACATTTTTGTAGAATTTCAAAGAACAAGACAAGGAATCGTGAACTAGTCACGGCAAAGGGAAACCGATTCATGAATAAAGGTTGTCAAAAAGGAGACAGACGTTACGCCAAGTGCATATCGTACATATCCAACATTCATGAATGTGTTTCGTAGGATTGAGAAAGAGAAAAAAGGTGAGACATATGCAGAGATTGAGGGGAAAACCTGTAGATAACCGGACAGTTACCTATTCGAACTCTAAGTGAGGGCGAAATATGGTCAACGACAGATTTTTCACTTCATAACATAGTCTGAGAACATGGGGGAATGGGGGGGAGGGGAGAAGGGAGGCGAGTTACGAAATTGCTAGAGACTGGACTAATTTCCAATTCAAACTCTATGTGAAAATGAAACATAATCAACTAGCAGATTTCCTGACTCTTTACAATTACCAAAAAAGGGTGAGGAGAAATTTGAATACACATTATAACAAAGAGGCTAATCTTTTGCGTGTATTGGGCAAAAGATTAGGGGTCATTTTAAAACTTCTACATGATTGTGAGAAAAGACAGACCCTTGCTCCAATTTCACAAACCTGGGGGTTTTCTTATTCGTTCTCCAGACAACGAGTTAGGTGGTTTTGTGCTCAATCGATTAACTCCCACAGCACTATGCCCCATAATTGACAGTGAAGCTGAAAACTAGTCCTTTTGGGATAGTAGATATTCCTGGGCTTCTTTCCTTTAGAGAAAGAAATGGCAAGACAGGAAGTCCACGGGCATTGTCGTTGAACAATTTGTAAAAAGGTTGTGGACTACTTTGTGTAGTGCGCACAAAAAGGGTTGATATTATTTCGTTCGCACGATTCATGGTGAGTATTGTAACGTCTTCACGTCTCGTGTACAAAATATGTAAGTACATACAAGATATAACTCAATTATAGACAGAAGTCAAAGAGTTTATACAATGCATCTTGAAGAAGATGGCAAAGCCGATATTATGTCGTTCACACGAATCACGGTAAGTGTTTTAACGTCTCCACGTGTAGTGTACAGAGTTTATACACAATTATACATAAAGCGGTGCTCACGGCAAATAAATGACGCACGACCAGAACAGGTTATACAAAAGGGTGGTACTCATGGCAAATATGTCACACGACCAAAATAGAATGTACAAAACGGTACTCATGACAAATGTGTCACACGACCAACTCAATAACATTTAGCTATGAGCAAAAGTGATTATGACGAACTTCTCGTATAGTGGCAGGTATTTTAAGGATCCCTCCTATAATGTAACAGGGTTGCGTTTAAATACAACACAATAAACTTTAACAATGCTTGTTTTAACACAGTATATGAAGATTTGTTAGATTAACTAACTCCGTAGCCCAGGAGCGTAAGATAGAATAACAAGGAGGTAAACAATTTAATGTCACTTCGTATGTTACAAAGGCGGGGTGATGACAGAGTACTTTTCTGTTTACACCATGTGACAAACAAAGACAGACCTATATGGTTTTACATACTGTCTATTGTAGCAACTTCAGTGGGGACAAACAAAAGGGACCAATTGTGGTTTTACATACCCTTTGTGCAGTTACATCATACCGGGTTATGTGCAATTTAGGTTGCAAATACTTGGTTAAATGGTGAAACAAGAGTTGAATGCCTAAGTTTGCAAAACGATGATCAAACAAAACATTGATGATTCACGTTAAACTGCGGTTATGTATGGAAAACAGGGCTGTCGTTAGGTTTTATTAACCTTTTCCGTCAGGGCTGAGGCATGTAATACAAGACATACATGTTGAGAAGAGGGACAAATCGAGGACTTCTTATAACAACAAAAGACCGAGTGTTTGGTTTTACGTACTTTAGTTGAAACGGGCCCAAGAAGATTTGTATGAGGGTGGAAAGACCAATTTAAAGGCTTTTCCTTTATTTATATACATATGATTTCAAAATGGACGTGTCAAAATCCAATTTGTTAGCAAAGAGCTCGGGTAGGACGCCATCAATTTTTTAACATTTGAGAAAAATTGAAAACTACTGTACACAAGGAATGTGATTATGTGAGTAACCACTTATTTTTTACCATGATGAGTAAAATATGGAGCATGTTAAGATGGTTTACTTGTCCTGGGTCGTGATTTAACGCTTTGGAGTTTACCAAATCCGACTTTAGAACGACGCTCCAGTACTTACAGAACAAAAAAGAAAAATTTTTGAAGAGATTCCTTCCGATATGATGAAAAAACAACAAACAAAAATGGTGAAAATTACAATATTGCATTACATAGCAAAGCGTGCCATGGCATGAACGTTGCGTAGTGTGAGGGGTTGAGAGGCAATGATTTGGGTTCATGACTTCCCAAACACTGTGACTCGAGGGTGTCTCTGCTCTAAAGTGATCAATTTTGGAACAGGTGAGAAAAAGAAAAAACAAAAAAAACGTATGGAGCAAAAATTACGGTGGTTGCTAATCCGTCAACATGAACGGGGCAAACTACGCCGTAGAGTATACATAAATTTACAAAAATGATTTTTTTAACAATATTCGTTTCATCAACGAAAGAGTGGACATGTAATTGACACTTTACACGCCAGTGATTGTAAGACTTGATGTGCTTACCAAGGGTTGTGGTGATACACACTGGATCATTTTGAGTTTGCTGAGATAGTGGGGGCAGTTTTACTTGACTCCTCACTTCCAGTCTTTGCAATATCCTTAATATGGTAATTACCAATGTGCTTCCCAGAGGAGTCGGACAAGGAGTACACTAGGTCTGATATTTTTCTTAGAACTTTGGCCTTCACGAAACGTGGTGCCAGCTTGGCAGAGAAATACATGGCTCCTTGGGAAAGTGTGTTGTTCTTTCTCCAAACTATGTCTCCAGTATTGAAGGTGACATGTTTCCTACGTAGGTTGTATCTGTCCGCGCTCTTTTGATGAGCCAGGAGTAAAGCATCAGTGACTTCACTGTATATGGCCGACAATTCTTCCAGGCGATGGGCATAGTCCGCGGTAGGGTTGCTTGTGGCGGCAATTGACGTAGGAAAGTTAGTGTCCCTATGTAGAGAACCGTGAACAACTTGTTCCATACCGTGTTTTAAGAAGAAAGGTGTGTAGCCAGTGGCCAGGTTAACCGTGTTGTTCATAGCAGCCTGAATTTTATCTAGGTTTTTACACCAAGTACGTTGGTCTTTATCAACTAGAATAGCTAGAGCTGTGTTGATTGTCTGGTTGTAACGTTCGACAGTGTTATTCTGTGGAGTATACAAGGTATTATAGTAAATGTCCTTAATTCCGTATTTGGCAAGAAAATCTTTGAATTCTTGAGCAATAAATTGTTTTCCGTTATCAACTATTATGGTTCTGGGTGTTCCGTAAGGTATAAAAATGTGTTTTTCCAGGAGTTTGATGATGGCGGACGCGTTGGCTCTTTTTAAAGGGAAGATCCAACAGAATTTAGTGAAAACATCCACTACGCTAAGTATGTGCATGTGTCCGGCATAACTTCGAGGAAAAGGTCCGACGAGGTCCATTGACAATGATTGTAGGGGTCTGTCGGCACGTTTGGGCTTACCCATTAGGCCGGCAGGGGCTGCCGTGCTATGTTTATAAGCTTTACAAGTTTCACATTTAGAGATGTAATTGCGAATTTGCTTAAAGAGACCAGGCCAGTAATACTTCAAGGCGATTTTTTTATACGTCTTGAAATTTCCTGGGTGAATGGAGTCGGGAGCACTATGATTGTCAATGATTATTTGTTCTCTACCTTCGAGGGGAACGACAAGTTTCCACGAGTAATCTTCGAGGATGGATAGTGGTGCCTTGCAATTACGGAATAGTTGTCCTTCTTTTATGATAAAATTAGGAAACTTTTGTTGGTTATTTTTGCAGCCTTCGAAGATTTTCAAGTACCATTCATCTTTTGTAGATGGAGGGGGGGCAATTGTGTCAACATTTAATGAAGCAAGTTCAATTCTTTAAAGGGCGTCGGGAACAATATTGTCCGCGCCTTTACGGTGAACAACATCAAAATTGTATTGAGACAAACGGGAGGACCAGCGAGCGAGCCTACCGGAGGGATTACTTAAAGAGATCAACCATTTCAAACTACTATGGTCTGTGACTACAGTAAATTTGCTACCGTCTATGTAACCGCGGAAATGGTGAACAGAATCCAATACAGCCAATAACTCTTTTTCGGTAATTCCGTAGTTTTTCTCGTGTTTGTTTAGTGTACGGGAAAAATACGCTACAGGGTGTTCGCCATCTGGGAATTCCTGAGTAAGGACTCCACCGATTCCTACATTGGAGGCATCCGTGTGGAGGGTAAAAGGGAGTGCAAAATCCGGGCAATTCAGGACGGGAGCTTTTTGAAGGGCATTTTTTAAAGTTGTGAACGCTTCTTCAGTTTCGACAGACCATCGGAAATTGCTGACACCTTTACGGGTACCGGTAATTTTATTTAAGGGGGCTGCAATAGTGGAAAAGTCTTTGATGAATCTCCTGTAGTAACCTGCAAGTCCAAGGAAACCTTTGACTTCCTTCGCGTTTTTGGGTCGGGGAAAATTTGCCATGGCTTCCACCTTAGCGGGGTCTGTTCTTAGACCTTTTTCGTCGACAATGAATCCCAAATAACGTAGACGGGACTTACAGAATTCAGACTTCTTCAAGTTGATGGTTAAACCAGCGAGCTTGAGTTGTTGGAAAACTTTTTCCAGCATTAATAGGTGTTTTTCAAAGGTATCGCTGACGATGATGAGGTCGTCAAGGTAACAAAACAGGCTATTATCGACTTCGGGACCGAACAGTTTGTCCATCAGTCTTTGTAACTCGGCGGGGCTGTTTTTTAGACCAAAGGGTAGTCTTTTAAAATGGAACATTCCCCTACCGGGTACAACGAAAGCAGTTTTTTCGCACGATTCCGCGTCCAAGGGTATTTGCCAAAATGCTTTGCTGAGATCGACAGAAGAGATGAACTTGGCGTTACGCAGCTTGTCTAAGGTTGCGTGAACGTGAGGTAAGGGATACGCATCAGCTTCCGTGCAAGAGTTTAAACGTCTACTGTCGAGACAGAAACGTGCAGAGCCGTCTTTTTTAGAAACCAAAAGAGTTGGGTTGGTCCATGCACTTCTGCTGGGAACCACCACACCCATTTTTAACATTTCGTCAAGTTCGTTTTCTAAAAGTTTAAGTTTTTGGGGGGCTAAGTTGTAATAACGTTGTTTTATGGGTGGGCCATTGGTTTTGATATGGTGTTCAACCAAATTTGTCAAGCCTAATCCACATTTTTCGAAAGATATTGATTCGAATTTATTGACCATTTCCTTTAGTTGGAGAGCCTGGTCCGTGCTTAAATTTTCGTGAGGTATTATTGTGCGGATCTCACTAATTTGAGCGGCAGTGGAGGTTTCGCCAAGGGTATTAAATACTTGGGGAGCAACATTGAATGCCTTCCAGAAGTCAACGCCAAGGATGAAATTCTGGGATATAGAGGGCACTATTAGAAAATTGATTGTGACTATTTTATTGTTACAATTAATTGGCAGGGCAAGGGCACCGATGACCGGCTGAGAAACATTATCTGCAGTCGTCAGGAGTGTCGATTGGGGCGAAATTCTAAAATCACTGTTAACAAAAGGCAGGTGAGCATTGTTGCCAAGACAGCTGACAGATGCCCCACTATCGAGTAATCCGGAAAAGGTCACATTGTTAACAGAGAAAGAAGCATAGGGTCTCCCATCTTTAGCTTGTTTGCAACAAACCGAAGAAACATTTAAGGTCTGGTTAAAATACTTAATGTGTGCTAACCAATCAGTCCATTCTTTAGACCTTGGTTCAGAATGGGTGCCTGAGAGGTTATTATTTAGTTTTTTGGCCTTTTCATGTAGAAATTTGGTGGGGGCTTGGAGAAATCCACCTGAGGTCTGACATCGCTTGGGTTTTGTAACCTTTCCATGTTATGCCTTGATTTCTTGAAAATATTGCGCAGTTCGTCGCGTGGAGGAGAGCGGTCCCTAGAGTGATGCCTTTTGAAAGTTCGGGGTTCCTTGGATTCCAGAAACTTCGCTTGCTTGAAACAAGTAGTGGCCAGATGGCCTACTTTTTTGCAAAAAGAGCATACTTTTTTGTTGTCGAATTCTGGTTTTAAACCAGACGAACGGCTTGGCACAACTACACTATTAGACACATTCTTTATGTTCTTCCTATCCTGGTATGATTCCAGAAGGAGACAGACCTCGTTTAACTGGGCCAGGGATGCAATTTTCTGCGAGGTGATGATGTTCTCGTATTTGCTTAAAAGGCCATCAGTTATGACTGGTAATAGTTCAGCTTCCGAAACGGGATGTGAAAGCTTGATGTTAATGGATTCAGCCCTTTCTATGAATGTTGCTACAGGTTCATTTACCAGCTGTTTAATAGATAGTAAAGATAATTTGATCCTGTGCTGGGCTTCTGTTTTTCCGAAGCTCGAGATTAGGGCAGATCTGAGTTTATTCCAATCTTTGCATTTAGTTTTTTGAATGCGGTGCCAGGGTATCAATTCTGGGGAGATGAGTTCTATGAAGTTTTTTCGTAGAATCTCGAATGGGATATTTTTGATTGTAGCCGTTTCTTCGATACGGTCGATGAAATCCAGCACATCGGAGACGCCATTATATTTGACTTTCCAAGAGGATAAATCGTAAGTTTTATCTTGTGTCAAGGTGGGTGCGATGTCCTGTTTTATCATTACTTGCAGCGTAGGTTCTTTATTAGAAACAAGATTATCCGAAACTTGCGTAGCCGAGCGTGAATTACTTTCGCTTGAGGGGGCGAGGTTTATTCTCTTAATGTATTTTTTGTTAAATAGAAGTGCATAAGCCTTTAATGTAGATTTAGATTTGCTTGATGGCGAGAGTCCTCTATCCCTTAAAGCAGTTTGTAAGTGAGTTTTGGATAAGTTGTGCACGTTGGGAATGATACCCAAATTGGATGATGCCATTGTTTGGTTGTTTTCCATTGTGAGTTCAAAGGCAAGAAAAGAAAATTTTCTAAGTCCTGAGTTCTGGAAAAAAAATGGCCAGGGATTGCCCTGGGGGGAAAGGTTTTTTACTTTTCACAAAACACTTTTCGAAAACTAGGCGAAAATTTATAAGTATTGTGTCCATTTAATAAAGTTTGCCTAGGGTTTCCTTTAGCAAACGCTAAATTAATTTTGTGAGGCACTTTTCACTTGGTAACCACTGGTTGACACTTCTAAAATAGTTGTAGAAAACTGTATTTCATACTGCAATTTGGTATAAATGACACCAGAATTCATGGTCAAGGTGGAAAAAAAATTGGCGTGGACTGACCTTAGGGAAAACACTTTTTTATTTATCACAAAGCACTTTTGGAAATCTGGTGAAATTCACAAGTATTTATTTATTTTCAAAAAAAAATTTGCCAGGACTGACCTTTAGAAAACGGCTTTTTTTAATTTTTCACTTCACTTTGCACTGAGAAAGGCACTAAAATTCGCAAAAAGCATCCTTCTGTCAAAATAAGAACAAACTTCCGTATGAGAATAACTGAGTATGGGGTTCGTTGCGACAATCACATTAAAATTATCTTTATTTATTCATGGAATCAAACATTTGTTTTATTATTATTTCACTTTTCATTAAGTAAGGAAAAAACACAATTCACTTCACACTTATGCTGAAAAAAAAACGGTACCTATAATGTAGAATGGGGAAAGAAAGTCATTATTTTGTCCATTTAGTGTAATATAGGTTCTGCTAATTTAACAGACGTAAGTGGGTCAATCGGTATATTGTGCAGAAACAATAAAAAAAACGTAAGTCCGAAATTTTGATTGAGGAATTCGCAAAATAACTAGGATTCCAGAATCAAATTTATAATAATTTCCGTTGCTAATCGGTCTATTCATAAAAGGGCTATTTGGTTATAAACACTGCCTAGCAACAGAAATTATTCGTTCCGACAGATTTTTGTTGGAATTTGGCGCGAGACAAAGCATTTGCGCGCGCAATCCGGAGAGTAGGTATTTACCGCGTGAACATTTTGCCGTTGAGATTTTGGCGCGAAGCTTGTTGCTTTATGACGCATGCGCAGTCAGATTCGCGGTTTAAATGTTGGCGACCTTCTAGTGGCTTCAACAAGATAGCCGTGTTTTCAAATGCGGTGTGATTTTACACATATGTTTCTGTGGTTTTTTCACAGAAATTCCTGTACACTGGGTGTAGAATAACAAGGTATAATTAATGTTCACAAAACAATTCCTGTACAAGGAGGACTTCGACGAGTTGCACTCCGCGGAGCGATCGTGACAGAGAGAAAAAAAATATTCCGAGGCCCCACGCTTATGGCGTCAGTTGTTATGCAGCGTGGTGAGACGCCACAAAATGTCTCCGGCCAGCTCACAGCAGAGACAAAGGGACCCTCTATTCCAGGGGGCCGGTCGCACGAATGCTTCGGAATACTCTCTCACGGTCGTTCGGGAAATACACTCTAGGAAATGCTCCTGCCGAGGCAGAATAACAACAGGATGGAGTTAAATAGAGTCATGTATTGTAAGTTCTAAACACAGTACATAATTATTACAGTACAATTCAACACAAGAAATGCATATTACACAAACCTAGCTATCGTGGTTATACCTAGTGGTCTCTCGTATCGAAAACTCTCTGAGCGATGGCCGTTTGCGAGGGTCTACATTCTATCGTTAAAACAGGACACAAACAGAAGTGGAATAATGGTGCAGCTTACATGATCTTCCGGGGTCTACGCCTTCCTGGTGCAGCAGGGGCACCTCACGAGTCTAGGACAGGGCCGAAGTCCACAGGCATGGCAGTTTACCAGCGCTAAAACCCGTACGTACTTTGATTAACATCGCAGATGTTATTGCGTTTACAAATTGGTCAACAGGAATTAACCGCGAGCTCCGCGCTCAGATCATGGAGCGCGACGTGTCTCCGAGGCCGCTTGCAATTCTAGACTGCCGCGGGGCGCGCGTGAATGCAGAGGGGAGAGGACGTGGGTAACAGGAAACAAGGGGGAGTGGGGTGTTGATGAAACTGTCGCGGCGTCCTTACCGACTCGAATTCTGCCGTTATTTGGCGTATCATAACACTATCTATATCAGGGATGGCCAACCGGTCGATCGCGGCCATTAGTCCAGTGTCCAGTCGATCGGAGGCACAGGTCCAGCCAAGGACTGGAATCCAATAGAACCCGGATCCGCATAAGAACTCGGACCTGTAGCCGGACAAGAACTCGCACAAGAGCTGCGCGTATCATCTTGTGAGATTTTCAAATGCCGATCCGTCATATTATTGGGCGTAATAACAAATTTTCTTGAAGAGGGGTGATGATTATCAGCAACTGTGTGATTAAGACTGGCAATGTAATTTAGCGTTTTTAGCAGTTACCGGCAAACTGAGTACATTAAATCTTGAATTTCAAGGCAATAATAAATCATTAACAGATATTATGAATATTGCTGCAGCATTCCAAAGTCAAACAGCGTCTATGACAGTAGGCATCGAAAAGAAAAAAATTCAACAATTTGTAAAAAAATAGGAAAAAAACATGAAGTACCTGCAATTTCATTCCTACAAGTACACGGCAGGAATTAAGGCAGTGGTATCAGACTTCGAAAATCGCTTCAGCGATTCAGAGAAAATGGAGAAGTTGGTGGAATTCATCAGTTATTTATGAAATGGCTAAAAATATGCAGACACAGTGGCGTATCGTAGGTGACAAGACGCCCGTGCCGGAGAAAAATTTCGCCGCCCCCATATTTAGGTTCTTCATCAGCAGATTTTCCAGCGCCGGGGTGCCTGAAACCTGCCCTGTGTTCTCAACTCCGTATAAAAATTCGAGATGCGAAATCCTATTACATCATGGATTGATGTTGGAAAAAAAAATCATATGACATCGCTTGAGAGCGTGTTAACTCCACGGCTGCACCGGAAAAATGATGAAATGCAGTATATTTCGAATAGCGCCGTGTACGGAGACCAGCATTAAAAAGTAGTACATCAGCAGGGCACTTGTGGTTTCGTCACAATTACGTAGATTGTAAGTATCTCCATGAACGGAGGGCCTAATTCTTGAAGCGGAGACGCACGGGCTCTCTCTCTCTCTCTGGTCTCTCGTTTCGACGGTCGAAGATTCTAAAACTTAAATCAATCTAATCGGCAGTTTTTCAAGAATCCGGTTTGCGGGCAGTAAAGCATGATCCCTTAAACCTTAAATGATACATTAAAGTCATTATTTGTTTTACGTAACCCATCACCAAGTATAATACTGACTTCGTTCGAGGTGGGTCGGTTTTAAAATTTTGTCCACGTGAGGACGTGTCAACCTAGTGTGCAAATCCTTTTGATAGGAAAAAAAGCTTAAAATAATATAAATAATCTTTTTCCCAAAAGAAAATATTTTTCAATAAAAGATAATATTTTTTCCATACAAAAAATTCAATTTTTTCATCAGAAAACTACCGCAAGACGTTGAAATTTCGAAAAAAAGTTATTCACCTTTTTTACTTGTACTATCAAGTAGAATCACCTCCCTCCCTCAATCACCTACCTCACCATAAATTAAGTAGTTAAAAATAGCATTTTGGTCATTAATATACAGGGTGTCCGGGGGTAAAGTGCATTAACTTCGGGAGGTGATTCTACATTATATTAGGAGTAAAAAAGATTAATAACTTTTTTTGAAATTCCAACTTTTTTTTTCCCATACAAAAAGACATACCTACTAAAAATCCTTAGTGTAAGGTAGAACTTACCCGACATTGCAACTCGGGCGCGATTATTGCAACGTTGCTTGTTTGTGGTTTGGCCTGTATCTATGGAAACCATTTGTAAACAATAAAAAGATCGAGAATTTGACGTTTATAAAAAATCGTATGTTTTAAACCAAATTTTAAAAGAGAACTACACTTAAATAACAACTGAAGTCACGCTTTCGACAAAATTATTATAAATTAATTAAATACTTACCTAATGTCATCGCTTTTTACAAGTTTAACGAATTTTCAAAATGCCCACCTTCAGCTTGTAAACATAAAGTAATATTATTATCAATTCGTACGTTGTGGCGTATCTCATTAATAAATGTATGTCTGTTCTTCGTTGATAAACCAGGCAATGAAATAATAATTTAATAACAAAATTATGCGGCATTGTCACAATAATTCAATGACAAAATTACGCACAAATAAACACAATTTTTACAGTTAGGTAAGTCTACAACTAAATAAACAAAAATGAGTCTGAAGAAAACACGCACTGAATAAAGTTGTTTTTAAGACAGTCTTAAATACACACTAGATAAAGACACATTAAATCAACAAGTTTTTATTAACAACAGTTAGGTTAGTTTTTTAAAGTGAAGTACTGCTATGCCAATAAAATTGTTACATTGAAATTCAACACTGACATTGACAGAATTGGAGAACGCGAACGAAGGTGGTGCGGCGGGCGGTTTGTTGGCAACAGCGTAAATGCTTTTGGCCCTGAAAATCTTAAAACATACCTATATATATATTTATTTTTTATTAATAAAAGAAAGACAAACATTCCCGGGTTACGAATAACTCAACAATATTTGAAATTCTCCTTCTACCACCACAGTAATATATATACTTTCGGATGTCGTTGTACGGTCTAATGCCATATTTAATTTTGTGACTTCTTTTTTTTGGCTATTTTCTTATGCTTAAGGCTCTGCAACCGGGCCCGAAAAGAAGAAGATGGAGAGATACGAAATTACGATTGTTAGAGGAGAGCGCTAACATTTACAGCAACAAAATCGATGCGAAAATTGCGAAAATGTTTAATAAAACACGACTCGTTTAAAATAGAGCAACAATCTCGCGGGCATTATCTTAAACAGCATTTAAAGAAACACTGTGAATTTTTTCATACATATAGGTAACTTGTAAAATAACTGAAACAAACGTCTTAATAATAATTTTTGGAGCATACTTTGCGATTTTTTTCTATCGAGGGAATTTTATATAATTTGCGTTTCGGCGCGGGCAAAGTCTAGATATTATCTTCAAGAATAACATATATTTTTTTAAGAGCTTTAAAACTTACCGTGTTTAAGGGAAATATGTAATAAATCGGAACAAATCTGGGTTGCGGGCCCTTAAGTAATATGCAATTATCAAACCAATGTGTATCCTAAAATAACGGTTTTATGCATTATAAATTATAAACGACAGATTAAACAAAACATTTTTCTGTTTTTCTATAAATCGGAATATTTAAACGTACCTACTCCAGTTTGTTTAAATAATTGTTATTTATTAAAGTAAAATCATAATATCAATTGAACTTTACACCGTAAATTAACCATATTGTATCTCTTAAGAAAAATATTCAGGTCACCCAATTTAATTTTAAGATTCCTACTACATTATAACATTCTTCAATTTATGAAATACGGATAAAAATAATTAACGGAATTTCAATCAGCTCTTTTAGTACAAATTTCACGTGGTCCTCAATTAATTAAATATATGAAATACAAAGTTTTTAAATCGGAATTTCGATCAGCTGTTTTAGTACAATATTACATGCGGTCCTCAGTTATTCCATATATGAAAAACAAAGTTATTGGTATTTCGATCAGCTGTTTTAGTACAAATTACACGTGGTCCTCAATCAATTAAATACATGACAAAGTTAATGGAATTTCGATCAGCTGTTTTAGTACAAATTACACGTGGTTCTCAGTTATTCAATATATGACATATAAAGTTAACGGAATTTTGATCAGCTGTTTTAGTACAATATTACGCGTGGTCCTCAGTTATTCGACAAAACTAATAAATAAGTAGGTAGCATTGTTTTCACCGTGGAAAAAAATCAGTTATTTTATGGAGTACCTACCGTCATCGCATTTGGTTAAGTATAATTTTACGTTTTGAAAAGCTATAAAGTGAGTCTTTATTTCAGCGAAGATCTTCGATCTTAGCATAAAAACCCTTTGTTCTCAAAAGCGCGTATCAAATTGCCATTCAAATGTATACAAAAACTATGCATGGTAAAAACCTCTTCGATGTTTCCTTTCCTATAAGTCGTGTACTATGGCTTCTAAATATGGGCAGGATCGCGAGATAGTGCCGAGACTGTCGAGCGCTCCAAGCCAAAAGAAACATGCAAAGTTATTATAAGATATTCCGTCAATTCGGCATTAACGGTGGCAGGATCAAAGTCTCCTTCCGCAGCCTTCCTGGCATTTCCACAGCCTTTAGGTCCTGCCAGGGAAACAAAGCACCCGTTCTTACCTCACATTCTCGGGGACATTCGTTTTTATGAGGCGCGTTTTTTTCCTTGTCAAACGCTTACTGAATATTTGGTTTTTGTTGATCGAGTCGATATTTTTTCATCCCCCATACCCAAATGGGTCTCTCGGAGGTTTTATCGGCTTTTATGTGGAAAAAAGTAACCAAAATAAAGCTTGTAACGTTTATTGAAATTACTGAAAAGGGTTTCCCTCCTAGTATTAAGTAGAATGGTGTATTACTACGCATAGTTCGACAAAATCTATTTGTCCAATGGGGGGGGGGGGGGGGGGGGGGGCATTGTTAATAACATTCACATTGCAAGGGGGGGGGGGGTTAATTTATTCAAAATGCTAATTTTGTGCGTAATCTAAGTTGCTTTTTACATCATACATTCAATAATTTAATAGGGTAATACCAAAAAAATATTCGCTAAACGATCTTGATTAAAAAAAAACAGAGCGTGCAATTCACATGCGGTAGAAATGAAACCTTCAGAAAACTAAATAGAAAAGAGTGGGGAGGCTACGAATCACCGCACAAATAGAAAACCGATTAGTCTATCTCATTCTCTCGTAGGCTAAATCCTATAGATGTTCAGTTTTACCATTTAGAATTGAAACGATGCTTGAAATGGCTTTAGCCCTGTTTGATGACCAGATCTAAATAACCAGGTACTTCCACATCCTCCTCTTCCATATCTTCTTCTCCTCCCACTATCTTCAGGATCAAAACCCCCGATTGACGTCATAGTCTCACCGGCTCCAGACGGGAGCAGTTGCGACTCTTGTGCGGTATTTATGTAAAAAAATCTATCATCGAAATTTTGAAGTGAAAACTTTTTTAGCACCGTTGTGATTTGAAACTCGGTGAAACGAAAAAACGACACCAAAAAAGACAAACACACACATATATATGTAGGATTTAGCCGGCGGGAGAACGAGATAGAATAATCGGTCTCCTATTTGTGGCATGCTTCGTAACCTCCCAACTCTCGTATACTTTAGTTTTCTGAAGGTTTCACTTTTACGCGTCTGAACTGCAAACGTGTATTTTTTTGTTATATATATAAGTAGGTAGCATGAAGTTTTTATTCTACAATAATTCCAACAGCGTAATAATACCACCGGTGAAAAAGCAGGAGATACTGCACAAACGCATTTTGCATCGCAAATGCATTCACATTTGGCAAACACCGCCAGATAAAAACACCGGCAAGTTGCTGAATACAGTTGCGCCCTGTATCGCATGTTCAACGGGTGCTGTAAAACCCTTAATTGCATTGGAATTTTAAAATGCAGCGTTGTTATTTCTTACACAGAGTGTTTCTAAAGTGGAAAATAAATAAAGTTTTAAATACATTATGTGGTATAATAGAGTACATTTTTGGAAAAAGAGGGGTTTGCAGAGCAATGTAAAACGCTGTTCTACATTACAATTTTTTAATGTGAATACTGCACAAGACTCCCAAGTGCTCCCAGCGATCTGAGAGACTATGTTTATCCTCAAATGAGATTTGTTGTGAAACTTTCCATAAAAAATGGGAAGGGGAAGGAAATGGGTAAGGGACAGAGACGTACGAGATAGGGACGCATCTCGCTATCTGCTCTTCAAACACAGCTGAAGATAAAATGGTGCCCATAAAAGTAAAAATGCATAGGGTAGTGTTCAGGGATAATATGTTTTCTGCTGGCTTTTTTTAAACGACTTCAAAAATGAGAAGGTTCTCAATTCGACTGTATTTTTTTTTTTAATGTTTGTTACCTCGGAACTTTCGACTGGGTGAACCAATATTGATGATTCTTTTTTATTTGAAAGCTGGTGCTTCCCGTGTGGTCCCATTTCAATTTGGTCCAGTTTTGACAATGGCATCTATGAGAAAATCTTAAGTTACCCGGCGTGTTCACTTGACAGCTCCCCTCCCGCCGCGGCCCCGTTCTCGCCTCTCTCCTCGTCAAGTCGCGCGTGCGACACAAGCACATCTAACCTAATAACTATGTATGTAGTTACAAACCTACCTTGTGTAATGTGAATTATTATTTAAGGTAATAGCATTTATTGTAGGTACCTATACCTTTTGTCATCCGACCGCTGTCTTCCCAGAGCAAGAAGATCTCCTTCGCAGGATAGTGGAGAAAAGGATTTTGAGGTCATGCATATAAAAACGCTGGTTTTACTAGTGAAAATTAATGTTAAGTTTATTGCATTTTGCAAGAGAAAAAAGGAACCAAGGAAAAGTAAACAATACATAAATACCTTGAGCAACTATTAACTGTGGTAGAAAGAGAGAGTCAGCTAATTACGTTTAATTATTAATTCCGCACACGTCCCGTCGCCGTGATAGTCGTGACACTCCTGCAAACGACGACAGCCAACCCCTAGACTCCGTCCAGCACGTCATGGGGCCACCAGTTTCAAGGAAATCCACAGCTGATCTACACCCATCAAGCGGCGTGTAAAAATCCCACCGGCCAAGGAACAGCAACGTCGGCGTACTCTTCAAGAGTCGCAAAGCTGCTTCATTTAAAGGGATTCCACCCAACAATCAGGCACACGGCGGATCTACTCCCATCAAGCGGCGTGTAAAAATCCCACCGGCCAAGGAACAGCAACGTCGGCGCAGTCTTCAAGAGTCGCAAAGCTGCTTCATTTAAAGGGATTCCACCCAACAATCAGGCACACGGCGGATCTACACCCATCAAGCGGCGTGTAAAAATCCCACCGGCCAAGGAACAGCCAAGTAATCAATACATCTCCGTTGATTACCGTTTAAATTTTCTTCCGCATGCGGATACAGCAATCTCCCGGCATCCGGCGAGGAATTCAACAAAAAAATAAGGCTTCTATGCCATTTAAGTCGTCCCACACTCACAGAACGAAAAAAAAATAACTTTCTAGGCTACATTGCACTAGAATCTTTTTCCAACCAAACTTCTCCTCAAAAATCTCCTCCCGCCTCAAAAAATTACGTGACGTCCGCCGCCATCTTTCCTCGAATGACGTTTCCGGTGTCGTTGCAGTTTCGCCAACCAACAAAGTTAAAAAAAAGAAAAAATAAATAAAGCATAGACAATAAACGGTACCTATTTTGAGCAGTACCTGCTCATGAAATAGATATGTTACACTTGACTGACACCGACTCAAAAATAACAATCGTATCTACATATTGATGAGTAGAAAAAGGAAGTTGATTATTAAGTTGTAGAAGAATACGAAATTATTTTTTTTACTTTTTAGTGAATGTTTTGAAGTCGTTTTTTTGTTTTGTTCATTTTTTTTTGTAATTCCTATGAAAATATTACACAGATATACCTCATTGCTTTCGTGGTTGACTGATAACAACTAATTTACATTATTTCACAATTTAATAATTAAAAATAATATCTAGCATATTTGCGGCACGTTTCAGTATTGCCCTGGTGAAAGAAGAATTAAAATTAGAAGACAACTTATAACTTATGATTACATTATTTTATGAATACGTTTTGGACTCTTGTATTTTTTTTTACATTAGCTCCACACAGGAGGCACGAGGAAAATTATTCCCTTCAGGGCTTGTGTCATCTTTGGGGATGCTGTGTGGAGGGTCCGTTTGGGGAAAGGAAAGGAGAGGAAGTTCTAGGAAGGAAAAATATGTGAGGAGTGGGTAGGAATCTGGGGGTCAGTGTGTCCAGAAGTGACGGATGAATGAATTCATCCCTCCCACTGCGGTCCAAATCCTGCTTAGAGTCCTGCTGGAGAGGTCAAAAGTCTTAACCAGTCTCAGCGAGCTTGCCGCACAGTTGTTGGGCAAACGCATCCACCGCCAAGATCCGGATAAACCTGACCTCATATACCCGCTAAGTCACCAAACGTAGCGAACCACTTGTGGTGACCTATGGCAGAAATGTTGGTTATCCAATAAATGGTTCCCGGGCGGCGGTACCTATACCCGCCTCCCAAAATCCAGACTAGCCAGTAGGACTATGGCAACCCCATTTGGGGTACAGAAGAGGAAAAGTTGTTAAGGTACAAATATAATTTTTTTTCAACATTCTTATGCTATACCAAAACCTTTCAAACCTTGAATTTTTATTATATCAATTTTTGAAGATTCAAAATGAAAATATTTCAATTGAAATCTTGTGTAAAGCGAAACCGGTCAGTAAATAAAAAAAAAATTAAATCGTGGTTACAAACTAATTTATTGTTTCATTTCAATTAATATGTCAAACCACAAAGTGACTGCTTTCTACCAAAATATGAAAAAAAAGAAATAATAATAATAATAATAAATTAAAAAATGGAAAATATTTAATTTTATTACGTATAAAGCATACATAATTCCTTACTGTCCATCATCCCGTCAGCAGCCGTCTCTCTGTCATCACCCGAGCGGAATATTTGCTAAAATACAATGTAGGTATATTATATATCCAGAAAAAATAATAAGCCTTCAAAAACATAATGAAGCCTGAAAGCAGACGCATGTATGGCGGCTTATTGTACGTTATACTCAACAACACGTGTCTATAGTCTACTGTACATCGAGTACATAACTTATTTTATTTTTTTATTTTCGGGAAATTGACAGTTAACATTTAATCAGTTTGTACATGTAAATAAATGTGTTGTATTTGTTTATAAATGTGTAGTACGGCCAAAATCAAATCGATTATGGGTGTCCTCCTTGTGACTTTACTTCTAATTCTTCTTATTTGTGTGCCCTATCTGGGTACCTAGCATGGTCGATCGATATGGGTTTTATCGAAAATGTTGGTAAATTGTCATCGCTCCCGAGCACGACTGCAGGCCGCTAACGAACAAATGACACTTCATAACGATTAAGGGTTCCTACTTTATTTGACGTGAACTGCTATTTATTCGTTAGCGGCCTGCATTCATGCTCGAGAATGATGACAAGTTACCGACATTTTCAATAAAACCTATATCGATCGACCATGCAAGGTACCCAGGGTATCTAGCATGGTCGATCGATATAGGTTTTATCGAAAATGTCGATAACTTCTCAACGCTCCCGAGCACGACCGCAGGCCGCTAACGAACAAATGACAGTAAGGGTTCCTAATTTATTTGACGTGAACTGTTATTTGTTCGTTAGCGGCCTGCAGTCGTGCTCAGGAGCGATTACAAGTTACCGACATTTTCGATAAAACTTATATCGATCGACCATGCTAAGTACCCTGGTCCCCCCAACGTTGGCGATCGCTCTGGAAAATGTCTCTCTGTCTTGCGCTGCTTGGAATAGCTCCTCCACACTTCTAATGCCAGTCCACTCTCGAACATTTCCCAACCAAGAAATTTGTCTCCTACCAGGCTCTCGGTGACCCTATATTTTGCCTTTCATATTAACCTATTGGCCACAAACCCCGGCAGCCTGCCGGGTATGCAACTCAGGTACTTAACCAAAAACCCCGGCGCGCTGACGGGCTAGAGTAGGTCCGCCAAAAAACGGAAAAGAACAGGACAGTGACATTTTTGAAAAAAAAAATTAAAAGACGAACGCTCGGTAGGTAATTAATCATTCATATCGTAGAATTGGCAATAATATGTTTCTCATGTTTTTCCCCCGATATTTGTGTTCCATGCTTTGTATGCAGCCAGCCGCCATTTTATGTCTTCAAAATTGCGAGTGGTACTAGGATTTTGGCAGTGACCCTACACGTCCCTGATTGCTTTGAGCACTATCACACCAAATTATTTTATTAGTTATTAGAATTTATGTAGGTAAAAAACAAAAATTATTAATAAGAAATTTATGAATTTCCTTTACTCTATGAATAAAAATGTGAAAAAAATACGAAAAAAGAGAATACTTTTATTACTATTTTTATTTTTATTATTTTTAATTTTATTTTTATGTTTTTCTTTACCCTATTCTAATATGTAAACAAATTTAAAGAAATTAATTCATTTAAATATATGGTTCAAATGTTACAATAGATGCAAACCAATGCAGGTTTTTCATTTTTGGTACAAAATTAATTCAGTGGTGAAGGCCAATTTTTTAGCTCATTAATCCTGTGGCCAATGGATTAAATGGAGCAAGTAATACTTCTCCCCTCGAAATTTGGAATGGAATGACCCAGATATGAAGTTTTCCTGATTTTTATTAATGTAAGCCGTTCTCTATCTGCTCTAGCCCGCCTGAGAATTTCTGTGTTGGTGATCATGTCGGTCCATGGGACCTTGAGCATTCTCCAGTGAAGCCACATTTCAAAAGCCTCTTTTCCTCTTTCCACCTCTCTCCTCCCCCACTACTTCCATTTCTACCCACGCCTGTCTTTCTATATTTGATCATTTAATTTTAGTACATATAATGTCCTGATGAAGAGAACATCGTTCACGAAACATGTTGATTTTTTTAAATAAAGATTATCGTGGTAAAAACAAAGAAATATTTAAGTAATTTGGATAAATAAAATGGATATAGCGGATTTTCATACTCACTTCGTGATTTGTAATGAATTAGAGGCTTTTAAAACTCAACTGACCTGAGTGGCGTTTTTTTACACCCGCCATCTTGGCAAAATAACTGCTCATGATTGGTTGAATTCCGATATAACGGGTTTTGATAGTAACTTCTTGAACGACATACCGGGTTTTGTTTCTCACTCGCAGTTTTATCATGGTTTTGGTCGTGATAAAGGAGGTTTTAAAACTCAATTTTAGATAAGTCTTGTTCCTCGCAAAAATATGAAAAAGATATCATACTCAGATCATTTGGTCAAAAAATCGGAAATAGCGGGTATTGAAATAATTATAGGACTCGATCATCATCATCATTATTACATAGTATAAAATGAAGTCGCTCAAAATGTATGTGCGCGTTAATGTTTTAAACTACGCAACGGATTTTCATACGGTTTTCAACAATAGATAGAGTGATTGAAGAGGAATGTTTATATGTATAATAAATGTAAATTATATTGGAAAAAAGCCGAGAAATTCAAAGAAAACATATTTTTGTGCGATTTAAAACGGCTGGTAGGCCGTACTATTGAAATTTACTTTTCAAATTCGTTCTACGGAAAAAATTGGAAAATAGATGTCCTAGAGTAAGTAGGTATTTGATTTTCTCTTTTCAAATATCAAGTGTTGCATTGCAAGCATTGTATAATCATTCATTACATAGTAGGTATAAAATGAAGTCGCTTAAAATGTATGTGCGCATAGATCTATTAAACTACGCAACGGATTTTCATGCCGTTTTCACCAATAGTGATTCAAGAGGAAGGTTTATATGTATAAAACATGCTTATTATAGTAGAGAAAAGCCGAGAAATTCAAATATTCAATTCAGGCAGCTGGCAAGCGGGTGGTGTGGATTTTATAAAGGTTGGGTAATGGCGTTGTGTTTCGTTAGCCACAGCAACGTGTGGCCGGGTCTGCTAGTACAGAATAAAAAATTAAATAATTATCGACGAAAAAATACGGTGGAACTTCTCATGACAACGAGTGGTGTTCGGAAACTAGTGGTCCAAGAGGATGCTTGGATATTCTTTTCATCGTATCTCTAGTACTCATTTGTGCCTAGTTTTCGGATACCCTGGATACTTTTATTGGGACGAAAATCATTAATGTTTTTCATCATTATTTATAATTTATCTAAATAGTAACAAAATTTTTTTTCAGTGAATTTTTTAAAACTAACCTTCCATGGTGAGCTCTAGGGCTGCCAATTGTGAAAAAAATTATCTTATATCTTATTATCTTATCTACAATTTGTGTGGTTTTAAATGTTATTTTATTGACGGCCTCCGCGGTCGAGAGGTTAGACTCCAAACTGGCTATTCAAAGGTCGCGGGATCAAATCCCGGCATGCGCAAGTAAACTTCATGTGATTAATAATTTGTGTTATTTCACATTTCATTCATTAAAAATACATAAATATATCTATTGCCAATACTCGTAGTTGCGGTACTTTTTTCTAAATTGGAAGATACTCTCAGTATTGCCCTGGCAAATGACCATCATTCAGAATTGAAATGTTGCTTTAAATGGCTTTAGCCGTGTTTTTTGACGAGATCTAAATAGCCAGGCACTTCGCAAATATCTTTTTCCCATCGCCTTCCTCTCCCATCTACCTTCAGACTCACAAAATACCCCAATCGGGGATGTCATAGTCTTACTAGCTCCAGACGGTTGGGAGCAGTTGGGGTTTTTGTGCTGTACTCATATAAAAAAGCTATCAGTCCACAGGGGAGTGCTGATACCAATCCTAATGAATGGCAGTGAGACATGAAACTGGTAGAAGAATATATGAGATCCCTGAGTCGCGTAAACCGTGCGCTTATGTCAAATATGCATAGATGCGTAAAGAATGGAAGGCTTTTGTAAGCGTAATTAATAAGATAAAAAACGGAATGCTGAGATGTAGAGCGGATAAACTAAGAAAGGGGTGTAAGTGGCCCGAAAACCCGTTCACTAATGACTAAACAAAATACCTAACAGAATCGGTTGGCATACCGATCCAAAAACGTACCGAACATTCTGTCCAAACGGTTTAAGGAAAATGGCGGCCAAGACGGCCGCAATGCCGGACCGTTTCCAAAGCGACTGAATAATATCTATTGGTAACCATGGAAACGATGTATATCGGCGGCCATCCTGGCCACCATTTTTGTATAACCGTTTTGACAGAACGTTTTATTGGTATGCTATTCACAGTTGTCGATGTTTGCTTCGTGTGAACGGATCGTTTCTTCTACCAGTTTTGTGTAAGTCGACTCGTATTTGAATCCAGCTACCGGCTTCTCTTTTTCCTCCTTCATTTAATCCGGACTCGCATTGATAAACTCCTTCCTACAGCCTCTCCCTTAACCCGCTTCACAACGCCGTCCAACCGAGTGGCGACATAGCTCTGTTTTCTCAACAGTGTACAGATAGGGGCGCTCTTGTGAGGGTTCACATGAAAATAAAGTTAAAATCAAACTTCAGTCAACCCTTACAATTTGGAAGGCGGGGATGCGTACCGCCGCCCCGGGAACTATTCATTGAAAAACCAACCCCTCTGTCATAGGTCACCCCAAGTGATTCCATATGTTTTGTGACTTAGCAGCGGTGCCCTGGTTCATGGGGTGAAGTGTGTGTCTAGGTCTTGACGGTGGACGCGTTTGCCCACCTACTACGCGGCTGTCGAGGTAGACCTTTTATTTCTCTAGCTGGGTTCTCTCGACCTATCGCCTTTCACGTTAGTGGGAGGAATGGGTTCATACGTCTATCACTTCTGGACACACTGACCCCTAGATTCCTATCCACACCTCGTACCTTTTTCCTTCCCAGAAGTCACTGTCCTTTCTTTCCATAAAAAGATCCTCCACATGACAATCCCCAAAGATGACAAATCCCAAAATTATTTTCGTCCGTGTCTCCTGTGTGGAGCTATAGTAAAAAGTTGTCTCTGCCTACCCCTGCGGGAAACGCTGTGATTGTTAGTTGAGTTAGTTTGTTATTTTAGACCAGGCAAACATAATGCTAAAAATTAAAAACATAATATGTATTCATTCGACTGTTCGATATACCGTTCATGAAATTTGGTTTGGCCAAAACAGACCTTATCGCCATTGCTGACGAATTAGATAGCCTATCTAAAGGTTATTTTAAAATAGCTTCAATGTCATAAACAGCAAAACCACATGATCGAATGACGAATTTACTTAAAATAATACAAGTTGATATAAGTGTTGCATAGGGCCGTATTTAGGATCATTACAATTAATCAAATTTTAGAGTCTGTCAAATAAGGGTTGAAAATATAAAAAAATGGAACTGCAAAATTTGTAGGCTGGCAACACCAATTTATCTGTCAAATATTCTTTTAAATTGCAATGACACTGATAATACAGAACACTGTATACACATTTAAAATTACTTTTTTTTGTTTTAAAAAAAAATTAAATCGAGGAAGCACTGTTGTTAAGTTACCTACTTAATGACATAAATTTGATTAAATTATGTGATTGGCTTTCGTTTAATTTAACATAAATTTGAATTTAACAGTAGGTAGAAAGGAAGAATCATTAATGGTGAGTTTAGTTACACTACTTTTAGATCTGAATGAGTTAAATACGTATATTCAGATCTAAAATTAGAGACATGATCAAAAGCCTGGACAACGCTAGTAGGTACTTAAGCTAATGTTAAATAAATGTGAACAGCGAGCAATTTCTAAAGTGTGTTTTATATATTATTACAAAATCGTTATTCTTTATTCTGTTAACACAAAATTGCGAAGATATAATAATAATATACCTATTTGCAATTTTAATTTTGAGATCATTGTAAAAATGTTTTTTTCTTCACTTTTATGCCATTTTTATTTTTAATATAAATGTAGGTCACACAGCTTTAGATTATAAAAATGATTATATTTTTAAGTATTGCCATTTATTCAACAGTGGCGCCCTCCTATGTTTTCTACTCTTATTTGACAAACTGTATTTTATCACAACAACTCTAGACAAGTTCCTCATTATAAAAATGATTGTTTGGGTGAACGCCGGTCTACTTTTTTTAAACGTAAACTAAGCGATTCACTTATTTTTCAAACACTGAAAAAATAATAAATATTTAACGAGAAGGAAAGGAAGCGATTTCACTTGTTGTCGAGAGGTCCATGGAGGCAGACCGTTTTTCGATGGTCAAACGTGATCATCGCGAAATGTTTTTCTTTAAATTAAAAAGCACGCGTGTACCGCAAATGTTTTAATTATTGACGGATCACTATGCTGTCCACTATAAAATCATACACAGCACGGACATATAAATATATCTCTACCTGCCCAAAGTGATAAAAACGTATTATTTCCTGGAGCTGGAGCTCCTCCTTGGAGCCAGCTCGCTCCATGGGGAGGGGAGAGAGCCTCGCTTGAATCTAAAATATGTGACGTCATCATTCTTGTCCTGACCAGCGCGAAACTAACATCCATACAGTTTACGAAATAACACGCCAAAAACGGTAGCTTGTGCTATACATTATACCCACATATTATGTGCACATAGCGAATGTGGGCGGTTCTCCAGTGTGCTCGTTGCTGGTTACAGGGGTAAGTAAATTATGAAACATTTGTAAAAGTGTCTTAACTAAACACGGCAACAAAATATTGCTATGTGAATAGGGGCGAATCTTTTCGGGGCGAGCATTTGGCCTCCGCAAATATGTTATTAACGTGGCAAGCAATTCGCGCTCCCATGTAAAAAGGTCTATCATTCAAAGCAGATTTTGCTTTAAAGAACTAAATGGTGATATTAAAATGCGAGATGCCTATGTACTGTCAGATTGATTTTTTAACGAATCACAGCCATCTTTCCTCTCTTCGCCCCCCATAGTTTGGTTTTTCCCCTCATCTGTATCTTCTGGTCTATTGAATTCGGATGTCTATGTACACAGGCCAGAGCAGCACCCATGTATTTTCGCAAGTCCATCGACAGGATGATTGACCCCTCGTGAGAACCAATCTTGGTATGTGGAGTTTTTCAACATTTCAGGGGAGACTTGACTCGCCAGGGCTAAAATTATCCGTTGGTCGGAGCGGTCTCTTCGTGTAATACGTCATTACCAGCAGAATTCTAGACAGATGGGAGTTCTTCGCTACGGGAACCTCAGCTCACCTACAACTAATTAGTTAGGTTATTATAAAGGTCAATCATAGGCAAGCCACTCCAATGTTATTTTTAAATTTTTCTTATTTTTTATTATTTTATTTTATATTCTTTCTCTTCTTTTTATTTCCTCTTTTTATCCGCATGTTAATACCCATAATTATTTGACTGTCCTAAAACGGGATAATACTCCTAGTTGGGCAGTCAAAATTTAATAAATTATGTATGTAAATGTATATTGCTGTGCTAAATAAACAAACAAATAAATAAATAAAATGTTCTCTTTGTTTAACTGTAATTTATCATATATATATGTAATTTGATATTCAATACGAATACCTCTTTATCATTGAAAACCTTATTGACCTATAAAGAATATACTTCCCAAGGCCTTGTTAAAGAGGATTTTGCTCTCCGCTGTTAGCCTGGTCCAACGACCAGTGGCATCCTAATAAAATAAAAGCTTACAGATGCGGACAACTTAACCTTATCGCATTATATATATTTTACTCTGATGTTAACATATGAATGTACGGAAATTTGTTACGTATCAGTTGCAATGAAAATTTCTTGTCTCGTGAACAATATTAAGTAAAAGTGAAATATGCAATAAAAATATATTAAACACAACTCTCAACCAAAAGTGCAACAGGATTAATTTTTCCACATTAAGGTCAAACCAAAATATCCTCTTGTTTTTATCATCCTGATTAACATATTATTCTGGATACATGAGTGAAAACTTTTATGAATGTGGACACTAAAAATGCTCCGTAGGTAAAATTTTTGCGATTTCTGTTTGTCTTCTCCTCAGTCAAACTATTAAATATTGTCAATTTTTTTATACAAAATCGACAATATTTAATAATTGATGATTCCGACGGTCAGTTTTCGTAAAATATTTAGTCGCCAAATCAGTTGGTAATTTTTAAAACTGATAATTGGTATCCTTCGGCAAATTTCCTATAGACCTGAGAAGAAGAGTCCGAGGAACATTACCAAATGGCTTAATGACCTCGTAAGAAAAGAGCTAGAGAAACATTACCAAATGGCTTATTGACCTGGTAAGAAAAGAGTCCGAGAAACATTACCAGATGGCTTATTGACCTGTACCGCCGATAACCATTTATTGGATAACCGACACCTCTGCATCACCCAAAGTGGTTCTCAAGTTCGTTACGTTTGGTGAATTAGCTAGGGTGCCCGGGTTGCGTATTTCCTTTTCCGTGTTCAATAGGAGGCAACCATGCCTCGATATCAACACGGGTTTGTAACGCCAATTCTATTTCCAAACCCGTGTTCAGTACTTGGAGAGTTTTGTCCGGGTCTTGGCGGCGGATGCGTCTGCCCACCTGCCGTGTGGTGGGCAGGATCGAGAGAGACTGGTTGAGGGAGGTCTCTCATCCTCTCCAGCCGGAATCTCTCGATGCGTCGCCTTGCACCGTGGTTGAAGGGTGTTGAGGTGTCTCACCTCCATTGAGGTGGGACACCTCAACACCTCATTTCAGTATTTGAGTATCTCATACAAACTCATCCTGATGTCGTGACCTATCCAACACTACAAGGTCAAACCTTCTGCTTTGCATCGGCAAATATGAAATGAGCGATGGAAACATTTGTTCTGTGATTTAAAATCATACACAGATACGAGTATGTCCTGAACATCGACAGGATGTGGGGTACCATAAATACTGATAATGTGTCATTATTTCATTTGGCGTCTTGTCATTGTTATTAGGTTAGTTAACAGTGATATGAAAATGTGTTATCACCCACATCCGTGTTTTATTTATAATGTTTGCGATTATTTCCACTAATATTTTATATACTGAATGCATTTATGATTCTGAGAAACTAGTTACTGATAACGCCTGGTGTGTAGCGAAATGGAATTGAATATAGTAAAGTGTATACAGTTCACTAAGAACACCAAACAACTCTATAATATTAACACAACATCTTCTTCTTCTTGTGCCCTGTCCGTTTAACGGACGTTGGCTATCAGCTTGGCTATGCGGACTTTGTTTACTGCGGCCCGGAACAGCTCCACGGTAGACTGGCCAAACCACTGTCTCAGGTTTTTCAGCCATCGTTTTCATCATTTCACCTTCTTCCAGGGCCCCGTCTTCCGGCAATCTTTCCCTGCATTATGAGATGCAAGATCTCATACTTCTCTGGATGTCTCATCACATTTCCAAGATATTGAAGTTTTCCGATTTTTACTCCTTTTCTTTATTCATCCGAACCATAACATCTTCATTTGTAACCCTGTCCATCCGGCATATTTAAGTATTCTTCTATAGATCCACATCTCGAATGCCTCAAGTTGCCTATTTAGTTCTTCAGTAAGCGTCCATGCTTCCATTCCATAAAATAATATCGAAAATACGTAGCATCTGACCATTCGCATTCATAATCCAAGGTTGAGATCATGACTGCAGAACATTTTTTTCATGCGGATAAAGGTTGCACGTGCTTGCTCAATGCGGCATTTGATTTCAACTGAAGGATCCCATTTACAACATGTAAGATCACATATCTGAAAAAGTTGGATTGTTTAAAATCTAATAAATTATTTGGCTTTATTGTGCGATGAACACTGTGGGGTTATAGTAGAAGTTGACAAGTCTGAATTACCCATGGAGGAAAGAAGGAAATAAAACAAATTAATCAAATAAAATTTACATGGCCACGTCGCGATCTGAACCGTCGACCTTCAGATTGCCATACCCCTCGACCACGGAGGCGGAGATATTTTAATTCAATTCAAGAATATCTCGGTCATATTACTTTCTTGATAAAGGGCACACTACAATCGATATACGGCTTATTTAAAAATATATCTCCATCGTTATTTTTGTTAGACTTGTGTAGAGTATTTTTTCAGACAATTTTCTCCACGAGAGTAGGAACTGCATTTTAATCATGATTTATTTTAATGAATAATGACCTTCTAACTTGAATACCTAACTCCTGAAAAATTACTATAGATCGGGCAATCAGCTGATCAATTACCGCCATTTTGAATTCCGTTGTTCGAAGTATTCTCCCTAGAAGAAGCATTACTATTTTTTTGTGCAGTAGTTTTTGAATATTTTCAATAATAGAGGTAAACTAATAAGAGATAGGTACCTTTATTTTTGAAACATTATTTAGGCCTAAATTATGTTTTAATAAACACAACAACTAAATTTCTATATACAGTATGTAAATAAACGAATAAATTAATACGATGGCTTTTATCATATCATACATTCCCATACAATGACTTAACGGTGACGTCACCACACATCGAACAGTGACGTCACCACTAAAATTTCAATAATGCCAACTTGACTTTTTGGAAAATGGACTTTTTAATATTTTTTTAAGAACTCTGCGTTTAATATTATTAAATAAAACTTATATCTTCAGAATCAGCGTTTATTGGTCTATATGAACATATTTTTTAAAAGCCATAATATTTTTCACTGGAGTTCCTTATCACATAAATAATAATAATTGCGAGGCAAAGCTTGCAATAAACATAAGGGTGACCGGAAAACTCAGAATGAATTCAACTCAACACCTCCATTGAAAAGTCATTAAAAGTGATGAAAAAAAAATATATTAACAAATGGTTAAAATGTTAGGTTTGGTAATGATTTTTTTTTTTAATAGCTTTTAATGACTTTGAAAATAAGTGTTGGGCTGAGTTGATTCTGAGTTGTCATGGAACAAATGAAATGGCATTGTGATGTCATACTGATTAAGGGCCTTTAACCAGCCAGCGGCCGAGAATCCAAATTTCGTCGAAAGATGTTCTTACGATCGTACAGGGCGGTTCCATTGAGAAAGATTAATTATTTTCCATACCAGCTTTTAAAAATTATAACTCAATATCAATTTTATTTAATTCAAAATTTGCTTTAATTTATACCTACATCCAAAAATGCTGAAAGGCGTGATGATGGAACTATTAAAATTTACTTTTTGTAATTATTTTTCGATCAAAAATATTTACAATTTTTCAATGATGTCTAAGCAAAAAAAGAATGTAAGAAATCTTAAATATATTATGCAGTTTGTAAGACCGTATATAAATAGACAAACTGAAGTATTTAATTTAATGATTTTATTTGAACTAAAATTAAAATTCTAAAACCCAGCTTTCCCAGAAAATTTATTGATTTATTTTACTGCATGATTATACCTATTATGATTCGAAATTTTTGTTGAATAATACAAAAATTTTGTTTTAAAATTTAACAAATCTTCCAACGACCTATGTTATAACCTTATTATACTAAAAATAAACATTTTTTCTCAAAATTTAAAACATACCTTTACTAGCTAAACGAACAATCTTTCGAAATGAATTTATAATTTTTTGTGGAAAAGAGTAAATACGTCTAAAATTTGATTTAAAAATAACGTCTTTCCGGTTTTCTCTGGTTATTCCCTCTTAATGTGAATGAGTTAGAACATGCCGAGATCTCTGTATTCGCGGACCCAATTGAAATTGAAACCAATAGATTTTGATTAGTAGGTTAGGTACTTCACAAATCTGTAGGTTTAGAACATACTACTTCATAGATAGGTAGGTACATCCTAAATAGTAAGATTAGGTAATGTACTTAATAAAGAGATTGGTTAGGTAGATAATAAATATGTAGGTTAGGTACATCCTAAATTGGAAGATTAGGTAAGGTACTTAATAAAGAGTTAGGTTAGGTAAAAACAAATGGGTAGGTTAGGCACATCACAAATAGGTAGGTTAGGTAGCTAATAAAGAGATAGGTTAGGTAAAAAAAAATGGGTAGGTTAGGCACATCACAAATAGGTAGGTTAGGTAGCTAATAAAGAGATAGGTTAGTTAAAAAAAATGCGTAGGTTAGGCACATCACAAATAGGTAGGTTAGGTAGCTATTTCATAAATACGTAAGTTAGGTACATCCTAAATACGTAGATTAGGTTAGGTACTTAATAATATATTCAATATAGTACTGTTACAAATCTATTTTAAAACCACATTAAAATGCTAAAGTTTGTAATGTTTTCGAAAGAATAAAAATAAATTTATTTTATTTCAACGCCATGAGTTACACAGAATTATAATAATAACAAAAATAAAATTGTCAAAAAATATTTTAATAATGTACTAGGTGTAGTAGGATAGGATAGATACTTCATAAATAAGTAAGTTAGGTACATTATCAACAGGTAGATTAGGTACTTTATAAATAGGTACATTGCCTAAAAAACAATACCCTAAGAAGTGCAGGGACTAACGATTAATAAGCCGGATGAGTTATATCCTTAAATTATTTTATTGCAATAGTTTTGATGACGTTTGGTTCGTTATTGTGATTTATATCATTTAGTGGTACGGTGGGTGGTTTGTATATTTATGGTGGTACGTCGACAGTTTGTGTGAGATGTGATGTCTTGAGGATCTGTGAATTTGGTCTCTTCTAAGTGGTCTACCATTTACTTGGTGTACTCCATATTTATCTATTTTGTTATTAGTTTTTGGGGTATTATGCCGTGTTGCTCTACGTCTTTCTTTAGCCTACGTTTCGGACAGCGTTGCAGTGTCCTATACAGGTAGATTAGGTACACAACAAAAAAAGATACTTTAGGTATATCATAAATATTTGGGGTACTTTAAAAGTTGGTAAGTTAGGTATCGACAATATGAGATATGTATAATAGAAATATGTTTGTTAGACATTTCATAAATATATAGGTTAGGTACTTCATAATTAGGGAGATTGGGTAAACTAAAAAAGATACTTTAGGTACATCATAAACAGGTAGCATTGCATCCGAAACCGTGTTTAAATTACAGCTTCAAATGCAACAGGCAAAATGGACTGTAAATTATACGAAACGAACTGTGTTTGTTTGAAATTGGATAATTATGCATGTATGGTAAGATTATGAATTACAAAGGAAGTAGGGACAAATAAACACTTACCAATTAGAAGCCGCACACAACACATAAAAACTAATGACACCAACTAGTTCCTTCAAATGTTACAAGTCTTCTGGTTTTTTCACACAATTCAGTTGTTGTTATTGTTTCCTTTTTCAAAATGCTTTCTTCAGCAAGGTGACATGGTTAGGGAGGGTAGGAACTGGATTAATGATATTCTGGTACACATGTTATCATTTTAAAACCAAAGAGGTAGGTTAGGTACTTTATGAAGAGGTAGGTTGGGTACATCATAAATAGGTACTTAAGGTACATCAAAAATAGGTAGTCAAGGTCCTTAACTAATCAAGTCCTCAAGATACATAAAAAATAGGTATGCTAGGCTCTTTATAAATTAGCGGTTTAGGTACATGTCATAATGGGGTAGTTTAGGTACCTACTATATGAATATGTCGGTTAGGTACTTTATAATGATGTTTTTTAGGTACATCATTATATGTTGATTTGATACTTCATTAATAGGTAGGATAGGTTAGGTTTACCTTATAAAGAGGTAGGTTAGGTACTTTATTTAGAGGTAGGTTAGGTACTGTATAGGAGGTAGGTTAGATACTGTATAAAGAGGTAGGTTAGGTAGGTACTTTTTTCATAGGTAGGTTAGGTACTATATAAAGAGAAGTATGTTAGGTACTTATCACATTTAGGAAGATAAATACTCTGATCAAATCCTTTTACTATTGAACCGCCTATCATAAAATTTTGCTTCAGTTTTCAAAGTATGCTCATTAAAAAACTTATCTTATATATTATTGTTCCCGGTTATGTCCTCTGCATGCGAAGTGTTCCTAAATTTCTCTAAATAAACAATATCAGTGTTAATCTCTAGTGATCTCCTACCTCCCAGGTAAGTATGGCCCTGTATATTTTCTGCCTATACAATACATTTTTATGCAGCATCGCGTTCATTGGTCAAATCATTGTACATATGATTTCGTATAGGTGATCCAATTTTTAGTTTAAGTTGTTATAGTCGTTTGTCTAGTTTGTAGTTAGAAGTAAGATCAGTGGCAGATTATATGTTGAGAGCACCCTAAGCAAGGACCTCATTAGCGCCCGTCTAGCTGCCATGTACAGGGTGCGGCAATTGCAATGGCAAGGGCACAGTGCAATTTTGAAGGGCTATTAAAAAAAATGGCGCAACTTACAGAAATGGGATTTATTTTATTTTATTCGGTACATCATGCCGTTTTATGCATCAAATTCTGAAGACGATATCAGAAAGACGATGGCCTCCAGCAGCGATACATTGATGAAGGCGATTTCTGAAGTTTTCAAATGCATTTTGGCACATCTCGATGGGCATAGTAGCGATTTCCTCCCGAATTCGATCCTTGAGTTCTTTCAAGGTGTGAGGCCAACATTTAAAAACTTTTTCCTTCAGATAGCCCCACAGGAAGAAGTCGCAAATGCTTAAATCAGGTGAGTGTGCGAGCCATCCTACGTCACCCCTCAGAGAGACGAGGCGCGAAGGGAACATCTATCGAAGTTTTGTCATTGAAACTCGAGCAGTATGGGCTGTAGCACCGTCTTGTTGAAACCAGATGTCTCCTAGATCTGTTCCCTCCGTTATTTCTTCCAATTGAGGTTCAAAAAAATTTTCCAACATGGAAACATAGTATTGAGCGTTGGCAGTCACGGTTTGTCCACTCTCCTCGGAAAAATACACCAATCACCCCAAATTTGAAAATCGCACACCACGTGGTCACTTCTGGGGATTGAAGAGGTCTCTCGTGAAGTTGCCAATGGTTATTTTTAGCTCAGTTCCGAAAATGCTGTTTAACCCTCAACAGTGATGGGTGTGGGCCTCGTCACTACGCCATTTTCGGCCATTTTAAATAAACATGAAGACGGCAAATCCTCGGTGTTGTCCGGATCAAACCATGGCAATGACTGAAAACGGCATGACCCTCTCGACACAATGAGACAACTCCTAGATTCCTACCCCCACCACACGAGATATACCAGCCTTTCAAAACCATACTGTTTGTTTTGCACCTTGTTTTATAAATTTTAACTAAGTAGTACTTATACATATAATAAATAATGCAGCGCCACGCGGTTTAACTCGGCGGCATGGGAATTTTGGTATAAAATGTGTAAATCTGGGTCTTCGGCTTTTTTTACGTACTAAGTTTCATCACAATTGGTTCAGTAGTTTTTTTGCATGAAGAAGTAACATATTTATATTGACAGGTATTCGTCGACCTACGACCGCAACCGGTTCCGGAAAATAGGTCGTTAGTCGGATCATGCGATAATTTCCTTATGTATACATGCATTACTTGCGCTGCGTGATGATATTATTATACGACGAAAGTACAATACAAATCGTTACATATTATAATCATATTTTTCCCTACCCCTGCTTTATGAGAATACGAATAGCAGCAGTAGGACCAGAAAGGGATTTGTCTCTACTGTGAGCAAGTATATGACTTTTGAATGTTGTTTTTGACTAAAAGAAGAGTTACAGACTGAACATTATTCTGTTTTTTTTCCCATCGTGATTATTCACCTTATATGTCATAATGACGTTTTAAATATTGTTTAATAAATCAGGTACGCCTCCTACGTCATACATATGCCTGGCAATAATAAATTATCGTGAAAACAATTCCAGTCAGAATATGAAAACGGTTTGTTTCTATTGTGAGTTTACATGTGACGGTTTAAGTATTGTTTTTGGTTAAAATAACAGTTGGAGACTAAACAAGAATAATGGTTGTCTTCTCTGTGATTTAGCATATGACTTTTTAAAAGTCCTTTTTGAGAACTCGAGTAGCTGCAGTAGGGAAATAAAACGGTTTGTTGCCACTGTGTGTTAATAAATGACGGTTTAATGTCCGCTTATGTGCAAAAGAAGAATTGCAGACTGAACGCGTAAAAGATTTTTCTCTGGTGTGAGTAAGCACGTGATCTTTTAAATTTACATTCCGTATTTCATATAGTTGCATTACATACAATAAAAAGACTTTTCTCCGGCATGGGTGCGGAAATGCCTTTATAAAGATATTCCCTACCCCTGCTTTATGAGAACACGAAAAGCAGCAGTAGGGACAAGAAATGTTTTTGTCTCCACTGTGAGCAAGCATGTGACCTTTACATGTTCTTTTTGACTAAAAGAAAAGTTACAGACTGAACATTAAACTGTTTTTTTTTCCCATCGTAATTATTCACCTTATACGCCATATGACGTTTTAAATGTTGTTTAAGTCCAAAAGCAGAATTGCAATCAGAACATGAAAAGGGTTTATTTTCATTATGAGTTAACATATAGGACGGTTTAAATATTGTTTTTGGTTATAGAGAGAGTGGCAAACTGAACGTGAATAAGGTTTGTCTTTTCTGTGAGTTAACATATGACTTTTTAAAAATCCTTTTTGTGAACTCGAATAGCTGCAGTAGGGACAAGAAAAAGGTTTGTTGCCACTGTGTGTTAACAAACGACGGTTGAATGTCTGTTTGTGCACAAAAGAAGAATTGCAGATTGAACTCTTACTCAATGAAAAATCTGCATTCATATTCTGATTAAATCCATTCAGTGTAATATATTCTTGTATTTTGTTATTGATATCCCACTCGACTCGGTCACAACCCACGATAACCAGTCTAATTTGTGACTTCCTCATAACTTCTACCGCAGACGGAGTAGGCGGAATGAGCACAAACAAATCTTGATATTTAGAACAAGTATGAATTTCGCATTGAATAGGGTCGGTAGTAGATGCACTGTGAATTGCATTAGAAGATACCGAATCATTATTTTTTAGTTTTGAAAAAAAATGTCTTAATATGTTTTGTTTGCTTTATTACATTTTGATATTTTTCTTATTTTTCCTTAGCCTTTCTTTTATATGCTGCACCACCAGATTTTTTATTAAATTCACTCATTCTTTGAGTAATAAAATAAAACGTAATGCACTAATTATTCTCACAAATATCGCTGCGAGAACGTATACAATAGAAGCGCGCGTAACCGAAGACAAAGAAGCTGAAAGTGGTGCTTGTCACTGTTTACCCAGGGTTGATATGTCCAAAAAAAATTTTTTTCTAAGATTTCAAGGCGAAATTTTCTTAGATTTCCCTTGTAGGTCTCTGGATACCACCATAGATAGAGGACCATAGAGAGAGGATACGTTTGTTGTGCGTAATTATATTCCACTAACCGCCGCATTTTTAGGCACAGATTATGGAAATTACATGAAACAACTATTTATATATAAATTATTAGAGGCACCCCTTTGTAACCTTGTGCCCCTAGGCACGTGCCTCCTTTGCCTTAGGGATATTCCGCCACTGAGTAAGCCGTAAGTTTGTGGTTAGAAGTAAGATTGTAGAAATGTATTATACGTTTGTACAGCGCCCATGAGCTGATTTTTCACAAAAACGATGCTATACGGTGGGGACGGGTGCTTAACTGTCACGAAATCTATAATATTTGTTACACCTTTTTGTTTAGCAAGTTAAAAAACCAATTCTTTTGTATTTTTAGTACCGGGTTGCTACCTCATTCCTTCTTGCATTCATGGTATGGTGTCAATTCTTCATAATAATAATACAATGATAAAATATATTTATAATGGGTGGTATTTTTTGTAACCGGTATAATAAATAGGCTCTTCTAAATAAAATCTTTATTACCTATAGGTAGAAACACTCATTCATAGCGTTAATTTTAAGAAATGTAGCATTATTATTTTAAAAAAATAGCTTTTATAGCTTTAATTTTGCGTTTTCATAGTGTTTATAGCTAAATAGGATAACGTCAAGGGATTGGAGTCGGCAAGAGGGGAAAAACAATTAAATTAACAAAATCACTTGAAAAATGTTCATCGTATTATTGATTGAATCTCGTCATGGCACATGTTTCTACAGTAGAGTGTGTCATGTTCGTTCTACGTTCTGTCAATATAGGATTATAGCTTCTAAAATGTCTTTCTGCGTCAACACTTTTCACAGGGGCCCACACAGTCATCAGAGATGCCCCAGCCCCAGCAAATTCTCTGTGAACAATTTTTACAGCTAAGGTAGCTGAATTATGTCTACAGTGACTCCATCCCTCACTTGCTCTACAAGCTGTTTTTGAAAATAGCTGTCACCTTCCAGGAATTTACTGTCATCAACATATATTGAGTATGAGCAATTTTCCTGTGTTATATCTGTCTGTCTGCGCATTTGATGCCTTTATATTGCAGTTTGGGAGGCGGGTATGGGTACCGCCGCCCCGGGATCCATTTATTGGATAACCAACCCCTCTGCCACAAGTCACCCCCAGTGGTTCGCTACGTTTAGTGATTTAGCAGGGTTGGGTAATCATTAGAATCACGAAGAAAGTAGTGTAAGAAGAACATACGACGCGAATGTGAATGGTAGAAGAAATCGGGGACGCCCGAGGAAGACATGGCACGATCAAGTGAATCAGATACTTGAGTCGGGCCATGTCAAAAGTCAGAATAATAGAAGAGAATGTATGAGACGGTGTATGAATGTGAGTGAGGCAAAGAGTGTGTGCCAAGACCGAGTTGTTTGGCGGTCCGTCCTCTCTGCCTACCCCTGCGGGGAAACGGCGTGATGGTTAGTTAGTTAGGATAATCATTAAATGTCCAGAATCCCTGTATTTTTCCCGCAAAAGGGTTCTCCCCGCAAGCTAGGAAATTCTTGAAAAAAACTTAAAATTTCCCCGCAACTTGGGGAATTCCCCGCGAAAAGGCAATTGATTAAAACACTGATATCAACTTTATAAATATGCGAATCAAACCATTTGAAGCACAGTGTTTTTTCAACTCCAAACTGGAAAGGTTCAAGACAATTGTTTTTAAATAAATTCAGTGTTGCAAATTTATTTCCAAGATGGGTTGTATAATAAAAATTGTGTCGACGATTTTAGTTTTCACAACGTTTACTCGTATTGGTGGGCAGCGGCAAGGTAACAATTATAAAAATATTTTCCGTGCCTTATAAATATATATTCAATTCATTATAGCAAAACAAATGTTTGAAATCAGAATGTTTTTTTTTTTTTTACAATAATTCAAACTATTGGATAATGCCTTCGGAAGGTGAAACAGCTATCACACGTTATAATAATTATACGGCAAAACTGGTTTATAAATAATATTTGTTTTTTTTTTATATTTCTTTAGTTCTAAATTATGTGATACTTTTATTAAAAAAAACATTCAAATTAAATTGGATTTTTACAAATTAACTAACTAACTAACCATCGTGCCGTTTCCCCGCAGGGGAAGGCAGAGAGGACGGACCGCCAAACAACTCGGTCTTGGCACACACTCTTTGCCTCACTCACATTCATACATCGTCTCATACATTCTCTTCTATTATTCTGACTCTTGACATGGCCCGACACAAGTATCTGATTCACTTGATTGTGCCATGTCTTCCTCGGGCGTCCCCGACTTCTTCTACCATTCACATTCGCGTCGTATATTCTTCTTACACTTACATCAGCGTACATTCTTTACGGATATCCACATTTCTCACACGATCATAGATTGTTTTACCACACATACGTCTCAGGGATCTCATTTCAACAGCATTCAGCTTACTTTCATCCTTCCTCTGCCAATTCCATGCCTCACTGCCATACATCAGGGTAGGTACCAGGACTCCATTGTGGACCATTAATGGAGTTACCGGCATTCACCCATCTGTCAATATCTCTATCAAACTATAATTCAAACTATTGGAACTAATGCCTTCGGAAGGTGAAACAGCTATCACACGTTATAATAATTATATGGCAAAACTGGTTTATAAATAATATATGTTTTTTTAATATATTTATTTAGTTCTAAATTATGTGATACTTTTATTGAAAAAAAATCAATTAAAATGAATTTTTAGTAATTAAACTTGACACTAATATATAGAATAATAATAAATTGCTCTGTTTTTTTGTAATCTTTTTGTCGTAGAATTGTATGCATATTTTGACTGAAATCCATGTTTTCATTAAAATGCAGTTTGATATGTTAAACTGATTGATTTTATTTAAGTTTAATAGATTTTTAATAAAAGGTTTTTTCCTACATTTGAAAAAATCCTTTTTCAAATACTTATAACTGTAAACAATAGATTGAAGTGCGTTTTTGAGTATTTTCTATCTAAGACCCTTCACTTTGACAGTTTAAGATGAAGTTATACATTAAATCCTATTTAGATTAATCTTTACGAAGAATCGGCTTACAGTATGGACATCAAAAAATATGCTACGGTTAAATTGAAGCTTTTACTAGCTTTTCTATGTATTGGATTTACGATAGAAGTATTATTTACATAACCAAAAATATAAGCGCAAACCACTAAAAAAATGTTTTTCCATGACTTAACTATGAATCAATACAAGAAACAATTTTTTAAAAATACCCCTTTATAAGACTGTTTTTGAGGTTTTCAATGTTCTAACTTTTTCATTCTTATAAAATTATGCACAAAATAAATAAAAACCACTTTTTCGCTTACTTGCCTCGTGGCTCAATCTCGTGGCTATAAGACGCTCGATTTTAAATTTTGCATGCATGAGAATCGAAATATTTCTAGCGTTTATATTTCTCTTAATCGCTGTTTGTTAAATAAAAAGAAACAATTTATTTTTCAATTTTAAAATTTTATATTGAAAAAAATTGTGTATAAAATTATAAACACGCATGCTTACACTTACAAAAAATTAAAATTAATTACATTCATTTATAAATCCAATCCGGCACAATTTATAATTTCGGTAGCGGCTATTTGAATTGCTGTAAAGGACAATTAATTTTAAAATGAGTTTAAAGTGTTATTTTTCTCCTTTTTTTCAATCTGCGTCGTCGAAATAATATTTCTAGGTGAGTAAGTTTTACGACGTGCGATTTAATTATTATTGTTATTAAAGGGATTCACCAAAACGTATTCTGAAAGATCTAAAATGTTTTTTTTAATAATAAAAAAATCATAATTAGATATCTACTAATGCAGGAGACATGATTTAAAAAAAAACAACTTTATTTTCGCTCTCCTAATCGATTGACATTTGGTCTTACAGCATTTCAAATTTAGATGATCGATGTATAAGTATTGGAAGATAGACGGGAACTTTCCTAGTTTTAGGTTTTTAATGGTTGAAGGCCGGCATAGTGCAGCGGTAAGGCGCTTGACTCATATTCCGAAGGTCGCGGGATCGAATCCCGGCGTGGCAAATAAATTTTATTTGATTAATTTGTGTATTTCACAATTTATTCATTTAAAATAATATATAGTATATTTGCGGCACGTTCCAGAGTGGAAGATACTCTCAGTATCGCCCAGGTGTAAGACCACCATTAAGAATTGAAACGTTGCTTGAAATGGCTTCTGCCGTGTTTTTCGACCAGATCTGAATAGCCATTTACTTCCCCACCTCCCTCTTCCCTCTTCCCTATCTCCTTCCCCCCACTGCCTTCAGCCTCACAACATACCCCAATTGCTGATGCCATAGTCCCACTAGCTCCAGACGGGAGCAGTTGGGACTCTTGTGCGGTATTCATGTAAAAAAAGGTCTCTTCCTAGTTCCTAGTTCAACAGCCAATTGAAAGCCTTTATATTACAGTAACGCATCCAAAATATGATACACGCATTTAATATTAGTGTGGACCGATAATTAGCGTCTAGAATATATATTTTTTTAATATCGCATAAGAGTCCTAACCACTAACATTATTTTTCATCTTTTTTCGGTTTTTCGAAAAATCTCAATATTCCACTTTGCGAAAGTTTTTCTTATCTACACGTTGTGTATGGTCTACTTGATAACCACAGAAGCAATTAATGTATCAAAAACCTCATTTTTAAACCGAAAACAGCTGGTAGAAAATTGTGCTCAAAAATTTTTCATAGATTTTTGAGATCGCGGAGTGTCAAAATGAAATGCACTTTTTACTATGTTTTACCACAAAGAAATTGTATGAAATTAGAAGGATACTTTTTTATCTATAATTATCAATAATATAATAATATACATCACTAATTGTATACGCTAAATCACAATATCAAAATTAGATTAGCTTTATAAATTTTTCTTATTTATTTTTGGGGTGTTATGCCGTGTTGCGCTACCTCCTCCTTTAGCCAACGTTTCGGACAGCATTACAGTTTCCATCACACACATCTGCCCTGATGATGGACACTGTAACGCTGTCTGAAACGTTGGCTAAAGGAGGAGGTAGCGCAACACGGCATAACACCCCAAAAACAAATAACAAAAATACTTTTGGCTGTGAAAATCTAAAATCATATCCGTTTTATAAATATTTGTGATCAAACATTGGATATTATAACCATGTTTTTATACAACGTAGTAAAACAAAAAACAAGGTTTTTAATAAGATGCTCGTATAATAATAAACCGTATTACTAACTTTTCAAAATACTTGAATGAATCTTGATGTGTTTCGCGATTTCCATTCCCACAAAATATGCAATCTGACAGCTGACTTTGGTTGTCATTTACTGGATTAAAACTTTTCAAAACTAATTGAAATTTGCATTTATATATTTGTTATGAATTCTTCTTATTGATAGACCATAGTTCAAATACACAAGTGATTAGGTCGATAATTGTAAAAATAAACACAATGATTGAATGAAATTTTAAATTTAGATTCCACTTACGTAAAAAAATTTTAAAGTCACAAATTTTTAATTTAAACGACTTGAAAACACGTTAAATCGTTGGATAATTGAATTGCGATAACTGTTGTATAGAAACATGTAAATATCAATTAAAAGAAACACTTACAACATTCTACATTCGACATAAAATTTAATATATCATCAACGTGGTTTTATCTCTGGAAGATAAACCTTAACTAACCTTACACTGTACGAACATTTAATCTCAGGTGCTTTTGCTAATAGAGAACAAGTTGACTCGATTTATACGGATTTTAGTAAAGCCTTTGATAAGGTTTGCATTAAAATTCTTATGAATAAATTGTCTAAACTAGGAATAAGTGGTAAATTATTATGCTGGATTATGCATTATTTTGCCAAAACGCGTACTAACTGTCTCTATTAAATAAAACTTATCTTACAAATTTGAAACTTGTGGTGGGCTTTAGGGTTTCCACCTTGGTCCAATATTGTTTATACTATTCATTAACGATGTCACTTCCATATTTTCTGATGTTAACATATTATTATTTGCTGATGACATGAAATTATATAAATCATTAAAAATATATATGGTTTGTCCCTTCAATCTAATTTTGCAAAATTCGCAGTATGGTGTATCAGTAACATACACTTAACATTAAAAAATGTCAAATCATGAGTTTTTTAGAATAAAAAACCCCATCAAATATAGTTATTTACTTAACAATCACAGTTTACTGTCAGTACCTGCTATAAGAGACCTCGGAATAACCTACGACACTAAACTACTATTTACCAATTACATCTTATCATTACTAGTAAAGCAATGAAAATACTGGGCTTCATTCAAAGACTATGTAAAGATTTCAAAAATATCCATACATTTAAACTACTACATACAACTCTGGTTAGCAGTAATTTGGAATATAATTCACCCATGCGGAACCCTTTCTACAAAAGCCAAGTAAACTCCATTGAAAGAATTAATTTCAAATTAGGAATAACCCGAGGATGACATAAACTATGATTCTGTATTACAAAAAATGCGACTTTATCGTTAAAAGATAGAAGAATACTCAATGATCTTATTTTTTAATAAAAAATAAAAAAATTGGTTTGACAGCCCTGTATTGGTCTCGTTAATAAATTATCACGTACCTAGTAGAATATCTCGACTCAAAATACCTTTTTATTGCAACAATACTCTTAGTGTTGCAGAAAAAAATCAATAATACATCGTTTACATACTTTAGGTATTGAATTTGCTCATATCAATGATGCCGGTCCGTCAACATACAAAAGATGCATTAAACAAAATTTATCTGTTAGTGCTACCACGTAATCATAATATAATCATGTTACCATAATATGATGTCCTACTAGTATGCACTCTAGAAGCAATATAAACATATCATATCTTACTAAGCATAATATCTAAAATTATAGAAAAAGCGGTGAAACATGGATTTCGCAAAGGTAGAAGTACTTCAGATGCAATATCCACCCTCACAAAGATCGTTTCATATAATCTTGACATTGGTCACAAAAAACTTGCTGTTTTTATCGATCTCGCAAAAGCATTTGATACGGTCTCACCTCACATCCCTTACTGCTAAAAAAACTACAGCAGGTTGGAATAACTGGAGTAGCCAACACATCGTTTGAAAACTGTTATGTCTGCCCTTTCCTCGGCAGATAGTAATTATTAATACGGTTCTTTGAATATAAAAGTGTTTATTTACTGGAATAACCTAGCTGGATAGCTACGACTGTTTACTATTGTGGGGTAGGTAAATCTCTGCGGCCTAGCCAGTGGAGCTCGTCAAGTCTATCTCTGAGACTGCTTCTTGTACGCCAATGCCATCTGGCGAGCTATGGTGCAAGCTACATGCTTACCGCCATCTATCGTATTCTTTCCATATGAAATACTTAATTACTCTACATCACAAAAACAATCTAACAAACCGAACACAACAAACTCTCATCCAATCTGATAAAATACGTATAAGCAATAAATTATCTGTGTCCTATGGTGTACCCCAAGGCAGCATACCAGGACCGATTTTATTTCTTGTATACACTAACTCACTAGGTGCCATGAATATTGGAGGAAAGATATTATCATTTGCCGATGATACAGTCTTAATATTCGAAGATGAAATATGGCAATCAGTTATTAACAAAACTAATAACGGTCTTATAAAATTAAAGCATTGGATAGACATTACTTCCTCATACTTAACATTGACAAAACATAATACACGACATTTTCCATACGCAAACAAAATATACCCAACAACTGCCCTAAACCATTCATTCACTCATGGACACTCAATTTAGACACTCCAGAAACCACACCTAATATTAATTATACGTGTTCGACCCTCAAATCATCAAAAGTAGTTAAATATTTGTGAATAATCATAGACAGCCAACTACGTTGGGAAGCTCATATCAGTGACACAGTAAAAAAAAAACTCCGTAAACTCTACCATATATGTATATTCTGCACCCTTAGGTCCATCTTAGATTTACAGACTCTAAGAAGTGTATACTTTTGTCTTTTTCCAATCCATAGCAACATACGGTATTGTAGGATGGGGTGGTTGTGCTGAATCCATTATTAGACCAATTATTGTTCAAATACTAATTCTGAGAATTATGTTTAAATTTCAACCTACCCATCCCTCAAATAAACTCTGCCAAAATCAGGGTCTTAGATATTAGACAGCTATTTACTTATTTATTTTCTATTAAGTTTATTTTGTAGAACTCCATTTAATTTTTTTAAATTTATTTTATATAAATATTATTTAATAATATTATTTATTATTAAATATTATTAAATAATATTTATATAAAATAAATTTAAAAAAAATATAAATATTATTTAATATTATATTATTTATTTATTAAATATTATTATTCAATGTATTATAATATTTATTAAGTTTATAAAAATAAAAATTAAAAAAACTGACAGCTATTTACTAATATTTTCTAAGACAAGCATTTGTTATATACGAAAAAATAACCAACTAATGGATCCACAACATCAAGCACACACCCGCTTTTCATCAAACCTGAGTTGCATGGTCCCAAAAACTAATACCTCATTCGCTCAACGACAATTCTGGTCATCACTCCTAAAATATATAATGCTCTAAGTACTGACATAGTCAAGTAATTCTAGATATGATTTTAGATTTGCCAAAAGTATTTTTGTTATCTATTTTTGGGGCGTTATACCGTGTTGCGCTACATTCTCCTTTAGCCAACGTTTCGGACAGCATTACGGTGTCCATCATCAGGGCAGATGTGTAAATGTTAGTGGTGAAATGTGTGCCAATGTATTAAGAAGCGATACCGTGTCGCCAGCTCCACTCCACTACAAGCTGGTATTACAGTATGCTTCACAATGGTTTTTTGCGTTTAGCTTTGGTGTGGCAGTTAATAACCTGATACCAAGAAATATTGAGCTTAGTCCGTCGTCCCTATTAATATAAATTGGTGTTTTGTGGATTTCAATTGCCTCCCTAATCAGGCATGCTCTATGGGTTTTGGGTCTTCCCGGGACTTCAGGAACAAATCCAAAGTAATGGCCGGTTTCGATTAAATGCTCGGCGATTGCCGATTTGTCAGGGTGGCCGAGTTTACAAGCACTAAAGTGTTCTGATATCCTTTTGAAGGTCGTCCGCTCTGTCTGGCCTACATAAACCTTGTCACATCCGGAACAGCTGAGTTTATACACTCCATCTGTTTCAGAGAAACTTGGTCTTCGCAGACGTCAGTAGGTCTTGTATTTTGGTCGTGGTTCCGAAGACAGTCTTGATGCTTTCTTTCCTCAACAGTCTGACAATTCTATCTGTCACATTGTGAACATAAGGTAGAAATGCACAGCCTTTCGACTCTTGTTCAATTCTGTCTTCGTTAGTTATTCTAAATCACTTTATATAGCACCTGTACAACATTGGATATTTGAAAGGGGACGAGCGTACTTCAAAGAATACATGAGTTCAATAAAATTAGTATCAAAAATCTGTAACAAATAAAAGAAATAAAAATAAACAAATACAAAGGTACATTCTTTAAAACATATAATATCGCGTTGTAATACTCCGTAATACCTTCCTTTTATTTTTAAAATGTTTTATATTATCCTATCCTATTAATATTATAAAGGTGAAAGTTTGTATGGATGTATGTTTGTTACTCTTTCACAAAAAAACTACTTAATGGATTTTAAAAATTCTTTCACTAATAGAAAGCTACGTCATTTGCGATTACTATAGGCTATATATATTGATAAGCTCTGGCGTTATGAATAATCTCTGGCGTTATGAAATTATTTATCATACGTTTTCTGTCGTAACAAAATCGATTTATTGCAAACGTCAGAAACCAATTGTTGCCTTGGAAACGATGTTTTTTTTTCTTTAATTGGGCAATTCACCATAAAAAGAGTGCTTTTTTGGCGTCGTACTTAATAACTATATCTAAAAATGAATCACAGAAGAAATGTATGTATGCGCGCATAAACCCGAAAGACTGCACCAAATTGGATAATTCATTTTTTTGTTTGTTATTTTGTATAAAACTACCGTTGAGTTCTGGCATTATGAAATTTGTATAAAAAATTATAGTAGGTTAAAACTGAATGTATCGGGAATGAATGTGTGGAATGCGCGAGGTGAAAGGGGGATGTGCGGAGGGGGGGAGGGGGGAGGGGGTGATGGAAGGGTGTTGGTGGTGGTGGGAAGGGGAGGGGGAGGGGTTGGAGGGGAGGGGGTTAGGGGAGGGAGAGGGTGGAGGGAAGGAAGGGAAAAGGGGAAGTATAGAGGAGGGTGAAGGGAAGGGTGGGGGGGAAGGGGGTTGTTGGGGGGAGTGGAGTGGAGAGAGGGAAGGCGGAGGAGGTGGAGTGGGGAGGGAGAGGGAGGAGGGAAGAAAGGGGAAGGGGGAGGAGTGAAGGCAGAGGTGGGTTGGGCAGGGGTGGGTTGAGAAGGTGGGGGAGGGAGAGGCGGGTTGATGGATAAGTAGAGTGGGGAGAGGGATGGTGGAGGGGGGTGGAGTGTGGGGCGGGGTGGGTGGAGGGGGAGGGGGGTTGATGGGGGAGGGGTGGGTGGAGGGGGAGGGGGGTTGATGGGGGGAGTGGAGTGGGGAGAGGGAAGGTGAAGGAGGCGGAGTGGGAATCCCCTAATACCATGCGCGCGAAGCCGCGGGAAAAAGCTAGTGTTCAATAATTGGCTCCAAAGAGCATTTCTTACTCTTAAATTGTCATATTTTTTATATTTATAACTTTTTTCTTTCTATAATTTATAAAGGTAACTTATAGTCTATACATTTAACTTTTTACTATATTATTTCCTGCCTTTTAACTTTTTATTTTTACTTTTTACTTTTCGATTATACTTTTTGTTTTTTAGATTTAACTTTATATCTAACTTTCTCTTTCTTTATATTGTTGTTTTATAATATATATAAATATAATTATGTAAATGGCGCATGTTGTGCCGTATGTTTTGAAATAAATAAATTCTAAACAAACAACGGTTTATGTCTGACGACGCTAATAAAATTATTTTTAAGAATGTTCTAGCAAATGATAGACGCAAAAGAATATAGACATCTTGAAAAATGCTTTAGAGGATTTTAACAGCTGCATTATTATGCGAATCTGTGATCGCAGGAGTTTTTGAAAATATTTCAAAAATATTTTTAATGCATCTAGGGAAAATTTGCCAAAAAAGGCAGCAAAGCAAATCCGAGGTTTTTTAAATGGCACTATATTGTGGTCAAAAGCGTTGCAGTGGTTAAGTCCCAATTTACAAATCTTAATTTTATAAGGATATTTTGGTTTTGAATTTTTAAATAAGAGAAAATAAAATAAAAAACACTTTTTTAATTGCGAGGTCTACTCCAAAATAACTTGTTGAAGTCCCGGGCATTGCACGGGCTTACTGATTATTTTTTTTCGAAATCAGATTTAATGTTGACGAGTAATTTAAAATTTTATCAATTGGACGCCCCTCTTTTTGTAGTTACTTAAGAAGGATATTCCCAAATTATTTATTTATTTTATTTGGTAATTTAGTACTTATTTTAATGTTTCCGATAAGCTGCCAATAATGCGGGCAAAAATTATTTGAAGATAATATTCTTAATTTTGAAATTTAAGATTGACAAAAATGACTTTAAAATAAGAGGTCTCAAGGATCGAATTGGTTAAGGTGTTCGTCCCGGTAAGACGAGAGATCCTGGGTTCGATCCAGGTTATATCTGGATTGTGGGTAAAATCTTCTTTGTCTTCATTGTCATGTTGTATTGTTTTATGTAACCCTGATGTAACTGTTTGCTTGCAGGAAGTCACTGTGTTATAATGGACACAGGAAGGGCGGGAGTGTGCAGACCATTCGCCGACTGCCAGTCAGTAAAGGAGGCCGCAAGGAATGGAACTTTCCCACAGGCACAGTTTCTTCCTTTATGTAAAACTAGTTGAACTTCCCGGCGTTATCAGGCTTTACACAGAATTTGCCAAAATCGGACGTAGACAGTGGCATTCCCTCTTTTTTTTACATTACCTCCACTGTTTTTATTTTGTTTATTTTTTTTAGTAACAAAAAGATACATAAAGTAAATTTTTTTTATACATTAATTAATTACGTAATGATTTATTTGATATATAGTCTGTCAAATAAGAGTAGAAAATATAAAAACTGGAACTACTAAATTTGTAGACTGGCAACACCAATTTAACTGTCAAATATATTTTTTGAAGTGCAATGACACTGAATGTATAGAACACAGTAAACCACATTTTAAAAAACATTTTTTCTTCGTGACATAAATTTGATTAAAAGGTGATTTATAAAGCGATTTGCTTTAATTTAATTTAACATAAATTTTAATTTAACAATAGATAGAAAGGAAGAATCACTAATGGTGAGTTTAGTTACACTACTTTTACATCTGAATGAGTTAAATATATTCAGATCTAAAATTAGAGACATGATCTAAAGCCCAGGCAACGCTAGGTACTTTATCTAGTATTAAATAAATGTGAGAAATTTCTAAACTGTGCTTTATATTTTATTACATTATAGTTTTTCTTCATTATGTTAACACAAAATTGCAAAGGTATAATAATAATATACCTATAAGCAATTCTAATTTTGAGATCGGCGGGTATCTGTACTGCAATGAAAAATATTTTTTACAATATTATGCCTTTTTAATTTTTTATAAAAATGTATTTGACAAACTGTAGCCCCATAAATAAGCAGGGCTTGTGTGTATGTGGGGGGTGTTATTACACTGGTTTTATTTTTTTATTCAGTTTAAGTTTTCAGTATAATTTTTAGGGTGAGTTTTAATTTTTTTTTGTTTTAGTATCATGTTTCTAATTTTTCTGGTAATGAATTAAAAAAATAACACCGAGATATTAATGATTTAACTTTCCGATGATTTTTTTACATTTTGGAGTAGGAAGTATTGATGTTTATCTAAGATTTGTTTGTTTTAAAGGGTGCAACTTTATTTTGAAAATTATCTTAATAAATTTGTAATGTTGCATGGTATAATGGTAGAAGTATTTCTGATCTTAAATTGTTTGAATAAAAGTTCTGATGAATACAAAAAGGGTTTTTTAAAGAAAATGAGTCAAAGTTCAGAGTCAAAAGGATGGAAAGGGGCCGAGGGGTGGGTAGGAATCTGGGATGTGTTCAGATTCAGTGTGTCTAGGAGGAACAAACGTATGAATCCATCCCTCCGATTGCGGTGCAAGTCGATGAATCGAGAGTCCGGCTGGAGAGGTTAAAAAGTTTAAAAGAACTCCCCCAACCAGTCTTTCCTAATCCGGTCCACAACGCAGTGTTTGGGCAGACGCATAAAAATTATAAATGTTTTTAATGAAAAACACGCCTAAAATAAAAAAGGAAAATCCTCATGTTTGAAAAAAATCGCTACCTGAGATAATAGTGCTTTTCATTGAAAAATTTTACTTAATTAAAACATCATGCGTCAAAATCGTTTTAAACCAGATGTTGCGTTCATTAATGTTAAATTTTGTAAAAAAGAGAGGGTTCCACATCAAACTAATGATTTTTTAGCGCCCACTTTTGCCGAATTCATTGCGCCGCCACTGGCGCTGTAAGAATAAACGAGAAATACCTACGGCCCACACCGTTTAAGGCACCGCCGGTACACATCTATCTACAGCCGTTAATTATTCCAACACTTACGCGAAAGGCCTCCAATCAACGGCCGCTCATTAGTACGGCAGCAGAACGTTCGAGCACCTTCTTCGCTCTGCGTGAATTCGCAACATTACCTGGCGCTCTGGGTAGCTACTCTACTGGTCGGCTATATAAGCACCACAATTAGCGCGCTAATGGAGTCTAGTCTCAATTCAGCGGTCGAGTCACTAACACAGAGAAGTGATTACAACAGTGCAGTGCCGCAACAAAGTACAAGCCCTCGCTGGGCTGCCACTCGCGTAGTCAGCAACGTGTGATTTGCGCATATCCAGTGTGACATCAGGATCATCTCCGTAACACCTTCGAGGCCTCCATATCCAACCATCATCTTGCTGTCCGGCCCATCGTGCCTCGACATGAGATGTCACCCGCAGCACGCACTTGCTATTCACATAGGTGCATCCCGTTCTCTGACATTCGAAACCCATCGCGTTTCGCTGTCGCTCAAGGTTCCTTCCTGCGTCACGTGTGTGCTCCGACTCATAGAACACATAGCCACCATATCCATCACCACGACGTCGATCGACAGCCTGGACCAAGGTCACTACTACACCGCCACGGTGTAGAGCAATACGCCGGCCCCCTGAAGATCTGTGATCTTCACCGCCGCAGCTTCCTGACCATAATCACGCAGCAACAACATCAGCAACACATCACGGCACCACTGTCACTCCGCTCCGTTTCGACCTTCGCTACATAGCTCATCAATAAAGACTGACTCACTACTACGACTGCAGCTTTTTATTTCTCAACCCGTCTCTGCCGATCCGCAGTCCGCTCCCTCAATTTGTTAAGATTTGTGAGAATTTGCAAGGGATAGCTTGAGACTTACAATATCTGTTTTTGATGAAAAAAAAGCAAGCGGGAGACAAAGTAAAATGTTTGAATTTCCTGGCAAAGAATGATGCCGTCTTGCAGGAAGAGGTTAGGATGATCATTTGATATAATAAGAAAAGGTTTTTTGTTTTCAGACATGCAATGTAGAGGGCACCGTGCAGAATGTCTGCTGCCCTGAGACAATTGTTGAAGGTACGGTACCCAGAACTTAATCATCATTCATTATAATATATTCAAATCCAGAAGGCGATGCGATGATGCGTTGATTTCCTAGACTCTCTCATCACTACAATACCGTCATTGTAAAAGGCAGTAAGTCTTTAAGGTGGAATACCAACGGCTCTGAGTGTTTGCAATTTTATCACAAGAAATCCTTGATGATACTTTATACCATAAGCCGGCAAAAACCGCGCCCTTAAAAATTCCACTGACGCACATTACTTCTGGATTTTGGGTAGAGTCTTCATCGTCATATTGTATTGTTGTGTACCCTGGTGTGTCTGTTTGTTTGCAGGAAGTCACTGCACACTAAATGACACAGGAAAGACTGGAGTGTGCAGACCATTCGCCGACTGCCAGTCAGCAAAGGAGGCCGCTGGTAAAGGAATTTTCCCACAGGTACAGTTTCTTCCTATATATAAAACTAGCGGAGCTTCCCGGCGTTGATCAGGCTTTACACAGAATTTGTCAAAATCAGACGTAGACAAAGACATTCCCTTCCTTTTTATACATTAGCTCCACTCTTTAGGGGTGATGTATTTTTATTTTGTTTATTTTTTTTGGTAACAAAAAGATACATAAATTACAATTTTTTTTATACATTAATTAATTATATAAAGATGTATTTTACGTACCTGTGTATATGTAGGGGGTGTTTGTATATTGGTTTTATTTTTAATTCCGTTTAAATTTTTAGTATAATTTTTAAGGTGAGTTGTAAATTCTTTTATATTAGTACTAGCTGGTCCCGGCATGCGTTGCTATGCCATTTAATAAAGAAATTGTTTCTCCCTGAGTGTCCTTTCCCATTCGTACCGTTCCCCTTCCGCCTTCCCTTCTTCTCCTGCGTCCTCTTCTCCTCTCGCGTTCCCACTCCGTCACTTCCACCTTCCCTCTCCCCACTCCATCCCCCCCCACCTCCCCCGTCCTGCGAACCCCCCCCCCCCCGAGTTCCCCTCCCCCCTCACACGTTCCCTTCCTCTCCCGCATTCTCCTTCCACCTTCCCCGCCTTCCCTCTTCCCTTTCCCGCTCCCTCGTCCGGCCAACCCTCCTCCCGCGTTCCATATATTCAATCCCGGTTCATTCAGTTTTTAAACAGCCCGCGTGCCACCTTTTACAATTTTTAATCAAATTTTCATTTTTCATGTATATTAAATTTGGTACCTAACATAGGTACCTATTTAAAATATCTAAAATTCTTGATTCGATTCAAACTATTAGGGGAGTATTAAATAAATTTATCAACTTAAAGATTTTCAAAAATAGAATTGTTTTTAAAAATATTATTCTGAAACATGCGAACTGTCAAACGTGCGATAGTCGTTAGGTTTTCTGAAATTATCCAATTTTCTGCAAATTTTCTTAATTTTTTTCTCCGTAAGAACCATCCTCATACTTCAAGTAATATTCTAAAAAAAGAATTAACAATATAATCGGTTCAGTTGCTCTCGAGATTTGCGCTTAGCAACACATTTAGCGATTCATTTTTATATATAAGATTCATGTTTCTAATTTTTTAAGAAATGAATTAAAAAAATTTACTCCGAGATATTTATGATTTAACCGTCCTATTTTTTTGCATTTTGGAGTAGTAAGTACTGAAGTTTGTCTAAGAAATCTGTTTTTTAAAGGGTGCAACTGTTAAGATTTGTGAGGATTTGTAAGGGATAACTTGAGACTTTATAATCTCCTTTTGACGAAAAAAAAAAGCGGGAGACAAAATAAAATATTTGAATTTCCTGGCAAAGAATGATACCTTCATGCAGGAAGAGGTTAAGATGGTCATTTGATATAATAAAAAAACGTTTGTTGTTTTCAGAAATGCGATGTAGAGGGCACCGTGCAGAATGTCTGCTGCCCTGAGACAATTAATGAAGGTACGGTACCCAGAACTTAATCATCATTCATTATAATATATACAAATCCAGAAGGCGATGCGATGATGCGTTGATTTCCTAGACTCTCTCATCACTACAATACCGTCATTGTTAAAGGCAGTGAGTCGTTAAGGTGGAATACCAACGGCTCTGAGTGTTTGCAATTTTATCACAAGGAATCCTTGATGATACTTTATACCATAAGCCGGCAAAAACCAAGCCCTTAAAAATTCCACTGACGCACATTACTTCTGGATTTTGGGTAGAGTCTTGATGGTCATATTGTATTGTTGTGTAACCCTAGTGTGTGTGTTTGTTTGCAGGGAGTCACTGCACACTAAATGACACAGGAAAGACGGGAGTGTGCAGACCATTCGCCGACTGCCAGTCAGCAAAGGAGGCCGCTGGTAAAGGAATTTTCCCACAGGTACAGTTTCTTCCTTTATGTAAAACTAGCGGTGCTTCCCGGCGTTGATCAGGCTTTACACAGAATTTGTCAAAAACGGAAGTAGACAGAGACATGCCCTCCTTTTTTAAACATTAACTCCACTCTTTGGAGATGATGTATTTTTATTTTGTTTATTTTTTTTAGTAACAAAAAGATACACAAATTACAATTTTTTTAATACTTTAATTAATTATATAAAGATGTATTTGATGTATAGTTTGGCAAATAAGTGTAGAAATTAAATAAATTGGAACTAAACGTGTTCATTACTATGGCAGCACCGAATTATATGACGTTTCCGATGGCTGTCATGTTATTGCATGTAACGGTTGATTTATTGTCTTAAATCTGAGTAGAAGATCGCTGATTTGATAATATTTTTATTCATTGTTTGCCTGAATTTAATTAAAATGAATAAACCATTACATAGTGATGCAAGAGGGGTTATATTCTGCGTTTTTCAATGCTGCCTAGTCGAGTTTCACGCGAAGAAGATTCTGTCTAATTTAGAAGATGATGAAACAAAACTGCAGAAACGACTGGTACGTAGTATAATTTGTTAATAAATTTCATTAGTATTACAATATTTATGCCAATTTTCGAGAGATAATAACCATTACAATCTGATTTGAGGTTATGTTAAAAAAATCCGTATCTGACACTTCGATTTGACAGTTCATATGCGGCCACAGGAAAAGGGGAATAACTCAATAAAAAAAAATAATATCCAACTTCTTTAAACTCGTAGAAAAGTTACTATTTTCTCGTTTTCTCTTTCTTTCTTTCCAAGTGAATATAATCTAGTGTGTGTTTTTAAAACTACATTCTAAAATAATAATTTTAATGATTTTTCTCAGTTAAATCTGAATCAACGGTAAGACGAATCGTCAAGGAAGGGGAAAAGGCAGATGGAAAATTTGAAACACCGGGAAAACGGAAAATGGACATAATAATAATAAAAATATGTAATAGCATAAGTGCTGATGATTGGAAAAATTGTTGCAAACACGTGATAAAAATTGAGGCAGAATATTATGCACGAGGCAGTACTATACAATGATGATATCGATGAACTGCGTTTAGATGAAGATAAAGATACGGAAGAAGAAGAATCACACGACGACGAAGACAATAATTACATGTCGGGTGTTGAATTAATAGACTTAAATTTTTAAGTACCTACGTTTTTATATCGAAATAAACGCCCACTTAAAAATTGTTTTGTTTTATTTTACTTCTATTAAATTACAGTTTTTTGTGCAAATTTTTTGAAAATACAAATACGCTATGAAATATGCATTTTGGCAGAAGTGTTTTTTAAAACATACATTCATTGTTTTATGAGCCATCTTGGTGTTGCTATTTAAAACTAGAAAACGATCGCAGCGCCATAATTTATTTTCTACACTTAATTGCAAACCAATTGCCCACAAATAAGCAGGGATTGTGTATATGTAGGGGGTGTTATTTTATTGGTTTTATTTTTAATTCCGTTTAAATTTTTAGTATAATTTTTAAGGTGAGTTGTAAATTCTTTTATATAAGTGTAGCGGCTACTTAACCCGCTCTGCGAAATTTACCGCAGCGCCACTGACCTCCACAGAATTTGCTGGAAGATAAGGCATACCTACTTTAGCGTAGTAGTAACTGGCGCATCGTAAATAATCCGCCACCTACGCGAAAGAGCTAGAACGTATGGCTGTACCGTTCAAGTGCCCGCAGAAAGTTCAGGTGATATCTCGCCTTTACGTGAATTCACCCGGCGTTACCTACCGTCATCGAAACTACTTGCCGGGCCGGCAGAGTATAAAAGCAAGTGCGAGCCGCATACGGCTCAGTCTTAAGTCTAGTTCTCATTCATGGTTCGAAATTTACACATCGGGCGGTGATACAGTGTCGCTACGCATTATTCAGCCCACGCGGGCTGATATCGCTCTCGCAGCAAGTGATTTAACGCATATCCAGTGTGACTCCAGGAATATTTCCAACACCTTCGAGGATTCTTCTTCAACACCATCCGCTGTCCGGCCTATACGCGCCTCGACATGAGATGTCACCCGACCTACAACTACCAAGCACGCGCTTGCTATTTATATAGGTGCAACCCGTTCTCTGGCATTCCGAACCCACCGCGTTCCGCTGCCAGAGATCATCCTCATCGCCTCTCAAGGTTCCTTCGTGCGTCACGTGTGTGCTCCGACCCACTGGACACACAGCCGCCAATACCTCGTCAACGCGACGATGGCCATCGCCTGGACCAAGGTCACGTCTACACCGCCACGGTGTAGGGCAACACGCCGGCACTCACTCACCACGCAGCAGCATCACTCACTGTACCTCTGTCACTCCGCTCCGCATCGACCTCCGCTACGTAGCAACAATAAAGACTGACTCATACATAGACTGCACGCCTTTCATTTCTCTCGTCCCGTCTCTACCGATACGGACCGCTCCTTCATAAGTATTCATGTATCTAATTTTTCTAGTAATGAATTAAAAATTTTTGCTCCGAGATATTTACTATTTAACCGTCCTATTTTTTTTTGCATTTTGGAGTAGGAAGTACTGAAGTTTGCCAAAGATTTCTGTTTTTTTTAAAGGGTGCAACTGTTAAGATTTGTGAGGATTTGTAAGGGATAACTTGAGACTTTATAATCTCCTTTTGATGAAAAAAACAAGCGGGAGACAAAATAAAATGTTTGAATTTCCTGGCAAAGAATAATGCCTTCATGCAGGAAGAGGTTAAGATGGTCATTTGATATAATAACAAAAAGTTTGTTGTTTTCAGAAATGCGATGTAGAGAGCACCGTGCAGAATGTCTGCTGCCCTCTAGAGACAATTGTTGAAGGTACAGTACCCAGAACTTAATCATCATTCATCATAATATATACAAATCCAGAAGGCGATGCGATGATGCGTTGATTTCCTAGACTCCCTCATCACCACAATACCGTCATTGCTAAGGGCAGCGAGTCGTTAAGGTGGAATACCAACGGCTCGAAGTGTTTGCAATTTTATCACAAAAAATTCTTGATGATACTTCTTACCATAGGCCGGCAAAAATCACGGCCTTAAAAATTCCACTGCCGCTCATTTCTTTTGGATTGTGGGTAGAATCTTCTTTGTCACAATTATATTGTTGTGTAACTTTGGTGTGTGTTTTTGTTTGCAGGGAGTAATTGCACATTAAAGCACACAGGAGGACCGGGAGTGTGTAGATCAGTCGACAACTGTGAGGTAGCCTTTAGTGAAGGTGTTTTCCACCAGGTACAGTACCTCCGTGTATATTCTTCCATATCTGATGATAACAGCGTGTTTGACTTATGTGCCCCTAACATGACCTTCCTTTCCTTACAGAAATGTAACTCAACTGATAACGAGTTGGAATTGATGTGCTGCACGAAGGCTGACGGTCCGCCACTGCTGAAGGGACATACGAGAATCAGTCAACTACCGGTTGGCTCCAAGGCCGCGGATTGTGAGTTTCAAAACCTGAGCTGAATTATTCTAATAATGTTCCGTTGCATTTTGCATTGTTCAAAGTAAAGTAATACGTAAAGTGATCTTTCTGAAAGTTTATTAGTTTACAGGAGAGAACATTGAAAAAGAAAATTATTTAAAATGTGTCGTGTTTTCCCAAATTTCAAACAAGGGACCATCTTCTTTTTTTCGTACCAGACATATATATATATTTTTTTTATATATCGAATCAAAAATACTTAACTTTTACAAATTATGAAGGGGAAGATCGAATTCAATAATTTCCACTGGACTTTAATATTGTGTAAAGTTGTGAGACTCACAGAGAAGACTCACAGATTAAGCGAAGAGGAAGTACCTGGCTATCCACATCTGTAAATAATATAAATATCTTCCACTCTTGGCCGTTTTGATTACGATGTCACACTTAAATGCTCCTATTAGTTGAGATATGAAACGGAAATTTCGATAGGTCTGCGCTCATTGATCGCTTTTATTATGACCTCACTTTTCAAGTATTTGTTGAGATTGTTTTGGTAAAGTTTCGCTTCTACCGCGTATAAAACTGCACTCGATTTTTTTTATATGAATACCTTACAAGAGTTACAGCTGCTTCCGTCTGGAGCCAGTTAGTCTATTGCATCTCCAATTGGGGTATATTATGAGGCTGAAGGTAGTGGGGAAGGGAAGGAGATCGGGAAGAGAAAGGTAAGGAAGTGCCTTGCTATTCAGATCTGGTGACCAATCATGGCTAAAGCCATTTCAAGCAACGTTTCAATTCTAAATGGTGGTCTTACACCAGGGCGATACTAAGAGTATCTTCCACTCAAGGTGCCGCAAATATTTTATTTATTTATTTTTTTATTTATTTATTTATTTATTCCATTTTTATAATTTTACAAAGTTAGGTATAAGTACAATTATTTTTTTTAATTATGTACATGTAATGCAAATATTTTTTAATGGTGGTAATAATACCTCTCTAATTGAGAATTTCTCGTGTTTAGGGAGGGAGTACTAACACAATTGATATTTTGATATATGTTTAATTGATGCTACCATGAGCGCATTTATGAAAAAATAAAATAAAAACAACATTTATGTAAAATTATATACCTATGCACTATTTTAGGAAGAAAGTTTTTTTTAAATTATAAAATATAAAACCTGTGTACACATTGAAAATATAAGTGGCCGTAATATAACACAAACATGAAATTACTTAGTGGTGAAATGTATTTTAATTTAAATATATTTTATATTATTTAAATATATTATATACTATTATATATTATTTGAAATGTGAAATAACACAAATTAATCAAATAAAATTTATTTGCCAACGTCGGGATTCCATCCCACGACCTTCGGATTGCGAGTCAAAAGCCTTACCGCGAGACCACGCCGACTGTCAAAATAAAGTGAATAACTGTAAGCACTTAAAATGCTTATGTGTAATGTTTTGTTTCCTTTACAGATTGCATAAAGCTGGCAGAGAAGTTTCACACGTGCCAAGAAACACCCTCCAATATAGTGTATTACAAGACTCCTATGGCAACTACAGCAGAGGCCCCGTACTATGTAAGTTAAAGACATTCGGTAGCTTTATTTATAACCTAAAATATTAATTTATTAATTGAAATAACTATTATTATTTTTAACCCCAAGCAGGAGGCCCATGAGGAAAATAATTTCCCTCAGGGCGCATTTCATCCTTGGGGGTTCTGTAAGGAGGGTCTTTTTAAGGAAAGGAAGAGGAAGTTCTCGGAAGGAAACAGATATGAGGTGTAGGTAGGATTCTAGGAATAAGTGTGTCTAGGAGTGATGGAAGTATGAATCCATCCCTCTTGCTGCGGTGCAAGATGATGTGTCCAGAGAGACCAACTTCTGAGATCAAAGGATCTCCCCAATCTGGCCTTCCTCGGTCCGGCCCACCACGTAGCTCGTGGGCAGGTAAATCCGTCACCAAGAAGTGAACACTCATTGCTTCATTCACATTCATATTTCATCTCATAGATATATAAACTTCTGCGCCGTTTATTCTCCTTACACTAAAAAGTCTAATAAAGTTATAAAAAACAAATCTAGTTCTGTTATTTAGCATACTCTTGTACTCGTATGAAAGAATTCTGTGTTTTTATTTAATTTAACTTGATTTAATAGTAGTATACAGGGTGTTAAGGGACGTACTTGACTTACTTTAACCAGTGATTCCTGACATTATTTGGAGTAAAAAATTTAAATGAAATTTTGGTCTCGGGTGACATTTTCCATGATTTTTTTTTTCTTTTTTCAAATTTTTTTTCTTCGAAATCAAACAAACAAAAATTTCTTTCGCATTTCGTCACTGGTCACTCAGTCAAGTAACCGACCAACCCCTAACCCTGCCTCCAACTGTCCAACACCTACCATTTTTTTATGTTTTTGTAGAAAAAATAAATAAAAAAATGTCACCGGGAACCAAAATTTTACTTACATTTTTTACTCCAAATAATGTCAGGAATCACTGGTTAAAGTAAGTCAAGTCCTTAACACCCTGTATAAAAAACTACTAATTTTAATAAAATTGTGATTTTTTTAAGGCCAAAAATATCCTAATGCCAAATTTATAATCAATGGCGGATTTATACTTTTCAAAAGTATAGGCCACTACATTTGAACCGCCCCTTCCTCCTTCTTAGAAATTGCCACCTATGATCATTCATTTGTAAGCGGCCGCCCCTGGTCCGCGGCCTATACGGCCTATGAAACTGAGATGTTTTACGATATTTCACTTCAAATAATACAGCTCTATTAGCTCCGGGCAGTTAAAATAAAAAATAACGGCCTCAGTGGTCGAGGGGAAGGCTCTCGATTAGTAAAACTGAGGTTCCGGGTTCAAATCCCGGTAGGAACTTAATTGATTATGTTCGGGTATTTCACAATTTTTTTTTTTAATATAAATTTTCAACATGTTCGAATGGAGGAAGATACTCTCAGTATGATCCTGGTGTAAGACCAACTCAGAATTGAAATGTTGCTTAAAATGGCTTTAGCCGCGTTTGGCGACTATGTCTGAACAACCATATATTTTTTCCCCAACTTCCTAGTCCCCATCTATTTCCACTCCCCACTACATTCAGTCTCAAAAATTAGCCCAATTTAGGATGCCATAGTATTTCTGGATTCAGGCTGTTGGGTGCACTTTGGACTTTTTTGTTACATATTAAAAAAATAAGATGAAATAACAAAATGAAGGAATATTTTTAGAGCAATAATTAAAACGACACTTGCTTAGAGAAAATATGAAGATGTCGTTTTGTGTTTCCAGGGTCGTCTTGGAATACGAGAAAGTGAAGGAGGACAAATTACCTGGCCGATGTTTAGTCATGTAACTCTAGTGAGTGATCAGTGGGTGTTGTTGTCAGCTTATGCCATTGGGTGAGTTTATTGTTTCTTTATTATGAAATTCAACTCTTCCTTAAAATAATGACAAATAACAAAAATTTATAAAGCTAATCTAATTTTGTTATTGTGATTTAGGGTATACAATTAAAGTGATGTATATTATTATAAATATGTATCCATCTAATTTCATACAATTTCTTTGTGGTAAAACATAGTAAAAAGTGCATTTCATTTTTGAGTTTATTGTTTCTTTATTATGAAATTCAACTCTTCCTTGAAATAATGACCACAACGATGAACATAGTCAAACGTATTGCTTTGATATTTGAACAATCAAGCTTAAAAGTTTTATTTCACAAAACTGGCGTTATTCATGATGTTTGGAAACTTGTGGTAGAAGCGGGCAACCAGTGAATCTACTTCACACAATTATTGATGAGCGTACCGAAGTTCTGTTTTAACTCCACCGTTTTGCATTTCACTCATATTTGTTTGTACGTACTGTTTCCGATTCAAGGTGGTGACTGTGTTAACCCATTGGCCACAGCATTAATGAGCTAAAAAATTGGCCTTCACCACTAAATTAATTTTGTACCAAAAATTAAAAACCTGCATTGGTTTGCATCTGTTGTAACATTTGAACCATATATTTAAATGAATTAATTTCTTTAAATTTGTTTACATATTAGAATAGGGTAAAGAAAAACATAAAAATAAAAAAATAGTAATAAAAGTATTCTCTTTTTTCGTATTTTTTTCACATTTTTTTTCATAGAGTAAAGGAAATTCATAAATCTATTACACAGCTCAACAAAAAATGTATTTTTTTTTGTTGCCCTGGATATCTCTGCGGATTTTTATACTTTCAAGTAGGTACCCAGTTTACGGATATATTCATGAAAGTACTAAATTGGCTCAAGTTTTTATGATTTTGGCACATCTTATATCATCATTAAACACTATAAAGTAAAGCCGCTCCCGATGTCTGGACGCTTTGATCTTTTAAACTACGTAACGGATTTTCATGAGGTTTTCACAATTAGATAGAGTGATTCATGAGGAAGGTTTTTAGGTATATAATTTGTTAAGGTTTTGTGTAAATGCGACAGGCAGCGGGCTGCCAAGCGGGCGATCTGGATTTGACATGTATGCAAATAAATAGATGGCGTTGGTTATAAAGGTTGGGTAATAGCTTTGTCAGTAGATGGCATTGTGTTTCGTTAGTCACAACAACGTGTGGTTGGGTCTGCTAGTTAAAAAATAATTAGCAGTGTAAGTTGACTCTTCAGAAGCAGAGTTATTAATAGGCGTTTATTTTTTGGTAAAATTCGCTTTCTGCGACATCACGTGACACCCCCCCCCCACCCCTCAGCATGCCTCATGTGGAGAATCCTTAACTGTTGGTAAAGCCAATGTTCTAAATGCGCCGTTGTTAAGTAGAGAAAAAATTATACTTCCGCCACTACATATCAAGTTAGGTATGATGATTCACATGAGACATGCGGGGGGGGGGGGTCACATGATGTCGCATAAAGCGAATTTCACAAAAAAAAAACTAAATATATGTAAAGAAAACCACTTATGAGTGCTTTCCTTAAGATTGTATTCACTGAGTAAGTACTGAGTAAGTACTGAGCTAGTTGGTGGCCCACTAGATATAAAACAAATGAATCAAGTTAGGAAAATATAACTGTCAGAATTATTGGATTAACAATTCCTGAAAATATTATCTTATTTTATTTATTATTTATTAAAGAAACCTGAAATAAGGGCTTTAAATGTTGTTTCTTTTGTTTTTATAGGTAAGTGAATCTTTTGTTAACCGATAATATAATTTTTAAGAGTTGTAAATACGTATTATTAATAAATCTTTTGTTTTTATAGAGAAACGCAATTACGCCTTTGTTTTATTCAAGAATATAAAAAATCATTATATATATATTAATAACTCTGGTTCTGAAGAGCCAGCTTGCACTGCTAATTATTTTAAACTAGCAGACCAAACCACACGTTGCTGTGACTAACGAAACACAACGCCATCTACTGACAACGCAATTACCCAACCTTTATAACCAACGCCATCTGTTAATTTGCATACATATCAAATCCAGATCGCCCGCTTGCCAGCCCGCTGCCTATCGCCCGCAGCCCGCTGCCGCTGCCACATATATTATATATTTCAATCAATTTACCCAAAACCTTGACAAATTATATACTTATAAACCTTCCTCATGAATCACTATATCTATTGGTAGTTTAAAAGATCTAAGCGTACAGACATCGGGAGCGGCTTGGGTTAGGCAGTGGTGCCAATAGTGATGCTGCTGCGTGATGACGAGTGAAGAAGATGTCTTTCTCAAACACGCGAACTGTCAAACGTGCGATAGTCGTTAGGTTTTCTGAAATTATCCAATTTTCTGCGCAATTTTCTTAATTTTTCTCTCTTTAAGAACCATCCTCGTACTTCAAGGAATATTCTAAAAAAAGAATTTTCGAAATCGGTTCAGCTGATCTCGAGATTTGCGCTTAGCAACACATTTAGCGATTCATTTTTATATATAATTTGGAACAAAGTAAGAGGAAATGTATCCACGTTGCAATGTTAATCTGACCTGCATTTCTTTTGTTTCAGTGCCGATAAATATCAGTATATCGGATTGGGCGGGACATTTACACCCGTGTACAATCCAGATGAGATATATGGCATCACAACACAACATATCCACCGGCTAGACAACTATGGTTTCTCTGATTTGGACAACAGTATGGCCCTCTATCAGCTTGACAGGCGGTAAGTATTTCATAATTATATAAAACTAGCTGATTCCCGGCATGCGAAGCTACGCCATGTAATAAAGAAATTGTTTCTCGCTGCGTGTCCTTTCCCATTATTCCTACTGCCCTTCCGCCTCCTCTCCCCCTCCCCCTCCCGCATTCCGCACATTCAGTCCCTGTACATTCATCATTCAAACAGCTCGCGTGCCACTTATTGCAATTTTTATTATACAAAATTCATAATTCCAAAGCTCACCAATAGTTTTATACAAACCTTGTCCTGACAATAACGTACACAATAGATAGATAGATAGATAGAAGATAGAAAATAGAAGATAAAAGGCAGAAGATAGAAGATAGAAGAAAGAAGATGGAAGATAGAAGATAGAAGATAGAAGATAGAAGATAGAAGATAGAAGATAGAAGATAGAAGATAGAAGATAGAAGATAGAAGATAGAAGATAGAAGATAGAAGATAGAAGATAGAAGATAGAAGATAGAAGATAGAGGATAGAGGATAGAAGATAGAAGATAGAAGATAGAAGATAGAAGATAGAAGATAGAAGATAGAAGATAGAAGATAGAAGATAGAAGATAGAAGATAGAAGATAGAAGATAGAAGATAGAAGATAGAAGATAGAAGATAGAAGATAGAAGATAGAAGATAGAAGATAGAAGATAGAAGATAGAAAATGGAAGATAGAAGATAGAAGATAGAATATAGAAGATAGGAGATAGATAGATAGAAGATAGATTTATATAGATTATAAAGATAGATAGATAGAAGAAGAAGATAGAAGATAGAGAGATAGAAGATATTGATATAATGAAAAGTAAAAATCACACATCATAAAAAAAAGGAAAATGAATAGGCCCATAGGTGCGACCGTAATTTAATTCCAGACCATAATGCTATTTGGGCGTTCACTAAAGCAACTGATCTTTTTTTATTTTATTTTTTTTATTTAGTAACTATATGATATTTTTTACATTTTTATATGAAACATGTTAGTTAGATGTATATATAAAATAGAAAATATATTCGAAGTCCTCCTCACTAGGAGATCCTGTGCTTAGGGGGACTATGCTTTGGATAAGTTTTTCAGCGACTTCTATGGTTTAACTTGTTTGGATAAGGTTTTCCAGAAACTTCTATGATGTTTTAAATATACTAGTAAGGTCATTTTCCGGTAGTTCCTTTAGCCAACATTTAATGTCCTTAATGTAGCTATTTTTTGTTTTAATTTGTTTGATACTAAGTGGGAGTTTGTTATATAACTTTACTGCTAAAAATTCAGAACTTCTTTGACCAAATGAAGAGTTACAATATACCAAATATTAAGTGTGTCTGTTTATTTGGCTCTGGTTTTATGAGCATGTTAGGTGTCTTTCTCTGGGTCGTTTTTGTGGTGATGTACTAGAATGTTTTTGGCATAGATTTTCTGTATGCTTGGAACATCAAACCTTTAGAATGGTCTTTATGATGCAATTCTGAGTTATCTTAAGTTGTTTTAAGTTATTTGATGCTGCTGAGCCCCATCCTATTACTCCATATTCCAATCGAGAGTGGCACAAAGCATAATATACTCTCTTTAGATCCCTCATCGACAAGATGTTTCTTAATTTTTTGAAGAAGTAGATGAGTTTTGTTAGCTTTTTTGAGGTAAGATTAATGTGTGAATTCCACTGTAGTTTTTCATCAATTTCAATCCCAAGATATTTAATACTTTTTGTTTGGGATATAGACGGGCAGGAACATTGTGGAAAAGTATTTTGAATTTGAGGGTATGCACATTCATTGGTTGTCCTCTTTTGTTTTTGGAGAAAGTGAGATATTTAGTTTTATTAACATTTAATGTAAGTTTTATTAACATTTAAATTTAATTTAACGTCTATCTCGCGAACTTTCAGACCTGCTGTATTTATCCATTCCATTTTATAATTTAGTACGCAAGTACAATATAGTTTAACTATTGTACAAATTTGACGGTCTTCATGGTCAAGAAGTAAGGCTCTCGACTAGCAATCCGAAGGTCGCGGGATCAAATCATGGCTTGCGTGAATAAATTGTATTTGATTAATTTCTGTTATTTCATAATTTATTCATAAAAAATATTATGTAGCATATTTGCAACACATTCTAGTGTAGAAGATACTCTCAGTATCGCCCTGGTGTAAGACCACCATTCAGAAATCAAACGATGCTTGACATGGCTTTTGCCATGTTTTATGACTAGGTCTGAATAGTCAGGTACTTTCCCACCTTCCTCTCCCTACTGCCTTCATCCTCACAATATACCGCAATTGGAGATACCATAGTTTCACCGGCTCCAGACGGTTGGAAGCGGGCCCCGGCCTTTCCCGAGCTTTCGCAGAGTATTTCCAATTCTGATGTAGACCTCGCGTTCGTTTTGGAGGTCAAGTGTGCAATATTTCATCAATATCAGAATTAAACTGAAGATGTCATCGTCACAGACACTCTTCTTTACATAGCGCAGATCTGTGAAAAATCGCAAATAGTCTGAATTCTCAATAAACAGTTCCAATTGTGAACATAATAAAATAATTTTCTGTTAAAAATATAATATACTCGTAGGTGGGTGGTTTAACAATTGCTTGGATTTTCCAAAAAAAATTGTTTTTTTTAAAAAGGGATGACACTTAAATTCAAAACACACACTTCTAGAGTTCATTAAACTGGAGTTTCAGACAGAGTCACAACAGAAATCAGTACCTATTTTTAACTATTATTTAAATGTTGCAGTAAATAATTCGTGGAAAAGTAAAGTAGATTTTATTTCTGGGTTAAATTTTCCCCACAGGAAAAACTAAACCCTTTCACACACTTTTCCACCATTGATCATCTATTCAATTCACGCCATGCACTTGCACTATATAAGTATAATAAATACAAAACAATACAAGAACAACATTTCATCCTAACAGAGACCAAATGGGAAAATAATTCACCGACTCCAGATTGTGATGAATGCCAACCTTCAACCTACGAGAAGCCTACAAGAATTTTTTTTTTTCCTCTAAATATTATGTAGAGAAAATGGTACATTCGGCGACATCTGTCCGAGCAGTTGGGAACTGTTACAGAAATCTGCATAGAGACTGGAGCGAGGGAACCCCCATATCATAGCTATCTCGAGAACAAAGGAAGTTTGAATTCTGCCAATGAGGGAGTGGATAAGGCGATTAAAAATAATTTGAACCAATCAGAGAAATTATAGGCGTGTATCGTTTTAGTGGGCTTTAATCAGATTGAGCGGCCTTGAATTCTTTCCCACAGGAACGAAAGTTCAACGAACGGAATTTTAAACAGAACTAAAGACAAAGAGTTGGAGGATTATTGACTCCGGGTCGTGTTTACATAAGACGCGATCGGGAACTGGAGATTTTGGGTGCCTAAAGTTTTAAACGGAAACACAAAAAAATCTTAGACGGGAATGTTGAAAATAAATAGATGAAAAATCATCGATAAGGGCACGGGAAACGTAACATGAATGGTCCCAGGGGTCGATTTAATTAAAACCGATCTGGAATGATCACAAAAAACAAGTAGAATCTCGGAAAATTTCACAAACTGAATATAATAACCTGAAAAAGTGGGAAAATCTATTGATATGGAAATGGAATGGTGAAACGAAGTTATTAGAGCCAAATATCTCAAAAGAAAACTGATTGGAACTACTTAAATTGACTTTAAGGTACCGGTATAAGGATTACTCTGATCTGACAACACTATTCACGATAAACAGGATATTGAAGATATTGCATATCAAAGGCCACGGTACATTTTGGTCACTCTACAATTAAATCAAATCACAGGAAAAGATGCTTAACGTAGCCTGACACTGGGAAATGCGCGTGAACCGTCGAAGGAATCGCTAACCGTTTGACTAGAGAAAAAAAGGTTGGCTATCACTTTGTTGATATGACTTTATCCAAATAAAATTATAGAACATGATTTCAAGCAATTAAGGGTATCATTAACACGAAACGACCTAAACAAAATTATACAAGTTAAATACGAATATTTACTCTAAAATAAAAACATTACTTTTTATGGTGTAGGCATTAAAAATGAATTACGGGCAAGTACATGAAATTTTTGTTATAGATACATGTCAATGAGAAAATTTATGTGATTTTCTACGGGAGGTAGATAGTAGACAAATTTGGTTCTAAGACATGAGATAGGAGATTAACAGAGATTTGACAAAAGGTCATATACGGAGGAACCGAATTTGGTCCTTTTCCTATGAAAGTCTGGGCGATCAGGAGTGATTTTTCTATGAAAGGAGAGCTCTAAAAAGTCTTTAAAACACCATGGTTTGATAAAGAAGGGGGAATTCGTTGGGAGATTGGGGGAGAGTTCGGATGAAATAACGGGAAGTGTGCGATCAAGAAAAATGTAAAAGTGCGCGAAGAAGACTAGTAAACTAGTGCTTCTAGTAGAGTTGAAAAATGTCTACAAGTGTTTGCAAAAAATAGTAAATGCAGTGATTTATTTTCCTCTTAAAATTGAGAAATAAAAGTCCGATAAAGTGCCTTAAAATAATACTTCGTGAAAGTTCGGGTGTTTTATAATGAAAGTGTTTAAAGTCAGTAAATAAGAATTAAATGACATTCGGGAGTCCTTCGACAACTGGCAAGGTTGCTTAAAACGTCGCGCGTGTCGTGAGAATTACCCTGGTGATTAATTAGTAGAGTTTAGAATCAGTTCATACTTTGAAAATACAGTGGAAAAATAGCGTCAGTTTTACACTTTAAAAATACAGTGGAAAAATAGCGTCAGTTTTATACTTTAAAAATTCAGTGGTAAAATAGAGTCTACAATCAGTTTTATACTTTGATAAAACAGAGAGTGGAGTGTCCGGATATGGTTAATCGTGCAATTTAACGGAGTGTATGATCTTATAATAAATCTTAAAATCAGTGTTTGCAATTGTCTCCGATTCAATAAAATCTAATAATTAATTAATTAATTACGAATTCAATGCGGAAGGAGTTTAATAGAGTGTGTTTGAATTGATTTAAATCTGCTCTATGAAGGTTAAAATAAAGTTATTTAGTCCGAGGTTAAATAAAGAAAGTTACAGTCTAATAAGTTTTATTAAATAGAAATTAACGTTTAAGTCGAAAGTTGGAAATTTTATTACGAGATATTAATTATCGTTAGACGACAAGGTAATAATTATAATTGATCCGAAATCTGGAAAATACTTAACCCGAAGTTCTAATAAATAATCCCAATTATTAATTTGTTGCTAAACGAAAGTGTTATAAAATAAAGTGGAAGTGGTCCTTTCAGTTTTGTTGTAAATTGGGTGAAGACTAATATTTAGTTATTCATTATAAAAGGATTCTAATTTAAATTGGAAAAAATAAATAAAACTTTAACTTTGTCCTTAAGTGGAATAATTCAAAATTAAAGAAAATCTTTAGTTTTATAAAAAGGAAATATGATTTAAATTGAGAAAAAAAAAAATAAAACTTAAATATTTTATAAAGTGGAATAATACAAAATTAAAGAAAATTCGAATTAATAAATTAATTTATTAAAGAGTAAATAAGTATAGTTATATATATCAAATAATATTCGAGCGAACGATTATTAAGAATCGATTCTCTTCTTTAGATTGAAATCAAATATGGAAGAAAAGGGGAAGGGAAGGAAATGAATTCCGGGTCTTGTAGGGTTAAATCGTTAAAAGTGGGAAACCGAAATAAAAGTGCGATGAGTTACACAGGTAGTCTGGATGCTCTAATAAAATTCATATCGATGATATTACCCGATGGAGCTGAATTTAAGACATTAGAGCTTTGGTGAGTCTTTACAATATTTAAGCTTTTACAGGTTCCTGCGGGTAATCTGACATTGATGAACGTGATACCAAGTAAGGGTGAATAAATAACTAACCAATTTATTAGCATTCGCATGTCACTTCTCCCATACAGAATGAAAGGTTGCAAAACAAATACTTAACACATAATTAGATAGAAACGCATCACTAAACCAATTTTGGTATCTTAGCGTATTTGTATAACAAATACCTATTTGCCTCCTTTCACTAGCATGATTAGGGTAAGTTTATATGACCTTCGATAGTGTACCAAAAATTTCGATTTGAGTTCAACGTCTCCCATTGACCCAGTCACCTAAATTCCATTAACGAATAAACAAAACAAAACTTTAACGTCAGGGACAAGTTTATCAATTATAGCTTGCGACGAAACCTGCGGTCAATATGTGAAGGCGACATTGACGTTAAATTCACTCAATTCTAAACGACTTGATTTTACTAGAGCGGTCGCCAATAGGTAGCATTGATTCAGCATGCAAAATTTTCGCAAAGTAAAGTACTGCGACTAGCTTCAAACTCTAAGAGAGCTCATCACAATTATTCAGGAGGTCATTGATTCAATGACAACTTGATTTATCTCATTTTTAAATCTTTCTTATAGGAAGTAGGTATCCAAGAACCCATAAATACCCATTATCCTAAATACCTAACACACGAGGAGCTAGTGACCTCATTTAAACAACACTGGTGTTCAAATACTCATACAGTCCTGAATCCTAACTTTCCCCGAACGTAAGCTTCAAGGCTCCTGTATGTGGGTATGAGCCATCTGGAAATGTAAGTGTCTTGTGGCGGTATTGTCGAGGTGGGCATGCGGGGAAGAGGAAGGACGTATGCGGACAGTACGCTGACGCGGCATTAAAGCCACAGGTTATTCGCATACCGTGAGTCTTGTCGAACCTGAAAGCAAACATAAGGCTCACGAGGTGAGTTTTATGTCAGCTAGTCAGAGGTGGAGTGTAACGCTGGGTCGGTCACGTGGGAGGAAGGATCTGCCCGTCACAAGCTTACGCCACATTTAACGGATAGAAGCATGATAAGGGAAGACATGAAATACCCCTTCTAGACTCAGTAGAGTTAAATTCAACCCGGAGGCGCCGGAAGTCGGAGTAAGAAAGAAAAACGGCATGAAGACTTGGTATTCCCCCATCTGGCGTGAAGAGCCCCTTTCGTAACAAGAGACGCTCGTCGAAGAGAGTAAAACTCGGACTTAAGGATAAGCTTAGCAAACGTACTTGGGAGAATCCGGTTTGAAATTGTTGTTCATCGGTTTTCACTTGGTTAGCGGAGGAGCCGACTTTTCAGCAAACATATTATCCCCCTCCCCATATCCCTCCATTCCTGCTGTTTCAACAATTTTGCGAATACTAACCAATAACACTAACTATGACTACAAACACATTATGTTAGGAGAAGTTGCAGACAAGGACTTCAATTGAGAAAACTGGACTCTCGAATTCGATCATCCTACACCGGTAAGGTAAGGTTTGCTCTCTTGAAATGTTTAGTTTATTAACTGTTGTTATGTTATCGATGTATCAGCGGTGATAGGGAGAATTAAATAAACACACTAAATTCCTACGGAAATCAAATAGACACAAAGTTTAAGGCGGGGTTAGTTTATCAAACTCGGTAAAAGATACTCAAATAATAATAATTAATAAATCGGAAGATTCTCACCCTTTCTCTAAAAGAATCTATGGGTTACCACACGTAATACATTATCTTCTCTACATATGTGTGCATATTAAGTATGCCAACAGATGTAAAATCTAAAACAAAAAATACACAACGCAGATTATAGAAATAATGTGAACTAAAATCTTAAATCTTGATTACTGTGAGAAAATCGCAGGGATTTAAGAAGATAGGGTAGGTTTAGCTAGATTATAAGGTATAGGGGTTTAGAAATCACGAGCCTGAGGTAGAAATAAACCGAAAGGAGGGTTGAGTCAGGCCATCATACCTAGTGGTGTGATCAGTAGGACATAAGGGTAGAATTATGAGCGTGGCTACGAGACAGGAGCTACGAGATTTAAACTACGAGGTAGAAGCTTAGAAAAGTAAATCAGCTAGGTAGGGTTCATCACAATTGGTGTCAAAAGCCAAGAGTGGCGGACCATTACAAGATATCAGAGGGTTCGGCTCGGTGGAACTCCTAATTGGACCTATAAATCCTACTGATCCCTCAATATATATATTTAAAAAATCTTTTAATCTTTTAAAATCCTATGTGTATATAAAATGACTGATTCTTGCATTTTTATGTATAAATTTTTCGACAAATCTAATGTGCCTAAATTTTGAATGAGAGAGCTAGGTATAATGCCAGTAGCCGAAATAACAAATGGTAATGTTTTTATAGTCTGAGAATGCCAAATTCTTTTAATCTCATTTCCTAAATCTGTATATTATCTTATTTTTTTAGAAACAGATTTTTAAATATTACAGGAATTTGGAATAGCTACTCGTACATCAATGATACATATAAGTAATTTTTTAAATTTTGTCACGCAAAACTATATCATTATTATGACTAATTGTTCTGTCTTTTAGTATAGTTTTGTCATAATATCTTATATATAAAAATGAATCGCTAAATGTGTTGCTAAGCGCAAATCTCGAGATCAGCTGAACCGATTTCTCTAATTCTTTTTTTAGAATATTCCTTGAAGTGCGAGGATTTTTTTTTTTTACAGTGAATACCGCACAAGAATCTCAACTGCTCCCGTCTGGAGCCAGTGAGACTATGGCATCCCCAATTGGGGTATGTTGTGAGGCTGAAGGTAGTGGGGAGGGGAAGGAGGTGAGGAAGAGGAAGGTTGGGAAGTACCTGGCTATTCAGATCTGGTCACTAAACACGGCTAAAGCCATTTTCAAGCAACGTTTCAATTCTGAATGGTGGTCTTACACCAGGGCGATACTGATTGTATCTTCCACTCTGGAACATGCCGCAAATATACTATATATTATTTCAAATGAATTAATTGTGAAATAACACAAATTAATCAAATAAAATTTATTTGCACATGCCGGGTTCGAACCCGCGACCTCCGGAATGTGAGTCAAGAGTCTTAGCCACTGGACTACGGAGGTCGTCACGTACGGAGGATGGTTCTAACGGAGAGAAAAATTAAGAAAATTGCGCAGAACATTGAATAATTTCAGAAAACATCGCATCGACAGTTTGCGTGTTTGAAAATGACATTTTGCAAAACAATGATTGTTCAATCAGGATTCTATTTTTGAAAATCTTTAAGTTGATAAATTTATTTAAAGTTGGTACTTCCCTAATAGTTTAAATCGAATCAAGAATTTTAGATATTTTAAATGGGTACCTATGTTAGGTACCAATTTAATATACGTGAAAAATGGAAATTTGAATAAAAATTGTAAAAGGTGGCACGCGGGCTGTTTAAAAACTGAATGTACCGGGATTGAATATATGGAACGCGAGAGGAGGGTTGGCCGGACGAGGGAGCGGGAAAGGGAAGAGGGAAGGCGGGGAAGGTGGAAGGGGAATGCGGGAGAGGAAGGGAACGTGTGAGGGGGGAGGGGATCTAGGGGGGGGGGGTTCGCGGGACGGGGGAATGGTGAGGGGGGATGGATTGGGGAGAGGGAAGGTGGAAGTGACGGAGTGGGAACGCGAGAGGGGAAGAGGACGCAGGAGAAGAAGGGAAGGCGGAAGGGGAACGGGACGAATGGGAAAGGACACTCAGGGAGAAACAATTTCTTTATTAAATGGCATAGCAACGCATGCCGGGACCAGCTAGTAATTTATAAAATTCATTTTTATGTATAATTTTATTATTTATTGATACCTTTTTATTTGCAAAAAAAACAATTAATCGCCTTTATTTCAAACGTCAAATGAACAGGTGATCGGGACTTGTGTGGAATGATCAGATGATCACGTGTGCCTTTGGGGCGGAGTGCAATTATTGCATCGTAATCCTAGTTTTTTCATAGTTTTCTAAAATAAATTATTGCTTTCAATAGAAAAAAATATAATTAACCATTATTTTATTTCAGGGTAACTTTCACAGCCAGAATTCGACCAGCCTGTCTCCACACGGGCACACCTCTTCCCGACAGTGGTTTCATAATAACTGGGCGAGACTCAGCGTCCCTTCACTACAAGGTTAGAACACCTTTCTCTGCCTTCATGATTTTTTTGCCATTGAACAATGACCAATGATGTGAAAACTACAAGATTAACAGCTAACACCGGTATCAATGTACAATGTCTAACAATCACGCCATTTCCCCACAGGGGTAAGCAGGTAGGATGGACCGCCCCACAACTCTGTTTAGACACACACTCTTTGATTCATTCACATTCGTAGATCGTCTCATACATAGGTACTCTTCTGTTATTCTGTTTCCTGAGATGACCCAACTCAACTAGGTACTTGATTATTTTGGGCCATGTCTGGGCTACACTTCATTTACGTCTCTTATATTCTCCTGGTACTCCCTAAGTGTACAAAACACTTATCAGACCAGTACTTACGTACGCAGCTGAGACTTGGGTACTAACTAAGAGGAATGAGTGAGCACTGGACGTGTTTGAAAGAAAAAAATTGAGGCGCATCTTCGGACCGGTTCTATAAAATGGATTTTGGCGTAGACGTTATAACAATGAGCTCTATACTTTGTTTAAGGAGCTAAACGTCGAAAAATTTATAAAACTGGGAAGACTTCGGTGGCTGGGTCATGTGGAGAGAATGACCGAGCATCAAGCACCAAAGTCCCTGCTAAACTCAAGATCAATAGGGCGAAGAGCCTGGGAAGACCAAGACTAAGATGGAGCGACAACGTCCTCAAAGACATATCTATCTTGGAGCTTCTAAACTGGAGAGCTGGCACAAAACTGAGATGAGTGGAGGAAGACTCTTGAGGAGGCCCACCAGGAGTTTTAGAGCCAATAGTGATGATGATGAAGACTCCCTCAGACGGTTAGGAGCAGTTGGGAGACTTGTGTTGTATTCATAATAAAAACATATTTATTTAATACTTCACTTCATAATGTAATACAATAGGGATAGCGCGCTAGAAATGTTCTTTGGTTGTTTTTGCTTTGTTATTCCCTCTAAGCATAATTACTCTGGGTTACTAGGTATGTAATGTTAAATCTATTCATTCAATGGGTCTACCGATACTAATTAACTAATAAAGCTAAAAATAAATAAATTATTCATTTAGCAGGCGGCCATGGGTACCGCCGCCCGGGAACCATTTATTTAATAACCAACACCCCTACCATAGGTCCCCCAGTGGTTCGCTACTTTTGGTGACTTAAAGCATGTTGTATCCATTTGCCTACCTACTGCGAGAGACTGGTTGAGGGAAAAAATTTTAACACATTATTTTATTCTTCGTATATTTGTTGCAAAAATAATGTCACAGTTATCCTCACTGTATAAAACAATCAGTTGATTTGTTTTTCAACATTTCAGACGACAATGCAGATACTGCCTCAGGAGGAGTGCTCGAGAGTATTTCCCACACACGCGCCTCACTCTGCCCATGACCATGACCATGAGATATGCAGCCGCCCAGTCAACACAACTGGGGGATGTTCGGTATGTAACGATGGAAATCATTGTAAACCAAACTAATTATAATATTGATTTTTTTTTAATTACTTCACTGTAAACATAGATATTACACGAAATTTAATAATAACGAAAAAGTTGTCACGCAAAGCTGCCGAAGATAGCCGACATGTGACATTCATTATTGGCGTGCGCAATAGAACAAAGAGAACACAAGAAATGCCCTGTGGTAAATGGTCATGTTCCATGTTCCAAAAGACTGAGCATTCTTTGCTTAAAATATTATTATACATGTCCTGTATAATATGAAATTTAAATGGGATTGCGATATCCAATGTGAGATAATGGATTAAAATCAAAATATGCTAAATCAGTGGCGACATTGATTTTTATTTAAATCTGGGTGGGAGGCATTTCTAGTGTGGGCGTTAATAAGTTTGAAAGTAATTGTCTTTGATTTAGCACATGTAATTTAAGTGAAATGATTTTATTTAATTTCCGGCACGTTCTAGAGTTAAAGATGCTCTCAGTATCACCCTCGTGGAAGATCACCATTCGAATCGAAGAGTTGTTTCATAATTAAGTAGGTAGTTATTTAAGTGCTTAAGAAAAAAAGGAAACATTCGTTTTTGGACGCAAGGTGTACTAACCGTTTTTTTTTTTAACTAGGCAATTCACCCTAAAAGAGTGCTTTGTGCCGAAAAAGTTAAGGAAGACAGTTATAATTTTGAGGATAATGTGAATAAATTGAATAGAATAGGACAAATCAAATATTGAAGTAATTCAAGTCTATGAACTAAAATAAAACTGGAAAAATGCGAGGATTGTTGAGAGACAGCAAACACGGATTACTGAGGGAAAAATAGTGGTGATTTTATTGAGCAAACGATATACGTCGTTGAAGGAAGAATGTTTTTTACAATTAAAAAAGACATGGTCAAGAGTCTCCTCCTCCACACCGCACTGGCAGAGTGGACTACTGAGGACTCGAATTTTAAATGCGCTGCAATAGAGCAGTGACCAATTCTCATTCTCGAAATGCAGGAAAAATCTTTTGCATTTTTTTGCCGTGGAACAAAGGTTTACTTGGAATGATTTTGAATTTCAGCATAGAAAGATCCAGTTCGGGTTTTCGTATCTGACCAATTTCTACTAAATGTTGACAGAACTACTAGTATTAGATTAGGTTAGGTTGACCTCACCGAATCGCAATTAGAACCATTGACCATGAATGTAAGCACTGACTACCTACCCGTATTTTAGACGAAAACAAGGACAAACTTCCAAAACGAATTAAATTTTTAACGCTGAAAATATTTGAAAATTACAAATTTTATCGCTATTTATTTTTTAAGCGTTTTGCCGTGTACCACTACTTCCGTCTTTAGCCAACGTTTTGGACAGCGTTACGGTGTCTATCAGAACACATCTATCCTCAAGAACACTGCAACGCTATCCGAAATGTTAGCAAAAGAAGGGGGTGGTAAAACATGGCAAAACACACCAAAAATAAATAATGATAATAACGGCAGTGAAAATCTTAAATCTTATCTGATATTCTGATTTTTTTGGCATAGTACTCACCACATCCCAAATAATAAAACGTGTTAAAGTAAAGTCAGTGTTGTGCCATTTAGTGGTGTTTTATGTAGAACCAAATGTACGTATTTTATTACTTTACAAATAAATTGGTTTTAACTTTGGCACAAATCATTATAAAAACAACAATTTGCTCATCTCCAGTGCTATAGGTGTAAGCATTTATTGCCAGTTCTGCGGGCTTAAAATACCTACTTCCATTTTGACAAAATATTTTTCCACACAAAAGACATGAAGATTAGAAAAAGGGGAAGACTTTTATTTATTTATTTATTTATATATGCATATATATTACAATACATTACAAAATGATACTTTGTCTGTCCAACTGGGAAGGATACCCGTTTCAGGACCGCCAAATTGTATATTTAATTCATAATATTCTTAACAAAGGAATGGTTTCGTTCAAGATATCACAGGAATTTGCTTGTCAAGACAAATTTTGAGAACATTAAATTGTATTCTGAATGAGGGGATGGCTTTTTGGCGTCTTTAAAAGAATCGCAAAGATGTGATTTTTTTCAAGGTCATTTTGGAGAACATTAATAATGGCATTCAGAGTGAATGAGTGGTTTCTTTAGTGAGATCACAAATAGGAGATTCTTTCCAGGTCATTTTAGAGAACACTTACAATTGTATAATTAGAAATTACACAATTATAAACCAAATATATCACAAATGAATTTTTTCAATTATTATAAGCAATAATTATCAGCCTGAAACACTCATCCACATTGAAAAATCTTCCGAGAAAAGATACATGACGCCAACGGGACTTGAACCCGTGTCCTCTCGATTGCCGGTCGATTGCTCTTGACCACTGAGCTATGGCGGCTTATCTCGTACCCGCCAAATGATTCAATATATGCTAGTGTTTCATTCAACAATTACTGCTTATTATATTTTTTCCACCTGAAAACAACCAACTTTATTTTTGCGAGAGAAACATTGTAAGTGTTAAGTCCCTCGCTAGGTGGCGTCGAGACAAATTATGTCTTCATTTATTGGGGAAATACTTAAACTTGTCAAATATTAATTATTATTTTTAATTGTAAAACTAACGTTTTTAAGACAAGATTTTTTTATGCATAGCACAAAGGGTAACAATTATTATAAGCAATAATTATCAGCCTGAAACACTCATCCACATTGAAAAATCTTCCGAGAAAAGATACATGACGCCAACGGGACTTGAACCCGTGTCCTCTCGATTGCCGGTCGATTGCTCTTGACCACTGAGCTATGGCGGCTTATCTCTCATCTCGCAAAAATAAAGTTGGTTGTTTTCAGGTGGAAAAAATATAATAAGCAGTAATTGTTGAATGAAACACTAGCATATATTGAATCATTTGGCGGGTACGAGATAAGCCGCCATAGCTCAGTGGTCAAGAGCAATCGACCGGCAATCGAGAGGACACGGGTTCAAGTCCCGTTGGCGTCATGCATCTTTTCTCGGAAGATTTTTCAACGTGGATGAGTGTTTCAGGCTGATAATTATTGCTTATAATAATTGTTACCCTTTGTGCTATGCATAAAAAAATCTTGTCTTAAAAACGTTAGTTTTACAATTAAAAATAATAATTGAATTTTTTCAAGCTTGTTTTGGTGAACATTAATTTATTTAGTTGTTTATTTATTTATTTTATTTTACGCCCAGAGGGCTTTTATATAAATAATAAAGGCAGTACCTACCTATCTTTAACATGAGAAAAAAATAGTATAGATAAAGTTACGATGGAAATAAAAAGTATATAAATGAAATAAAAAAAATTAGCAACAAAAATTTTAAATACGAAGCAAAGATATATAATATTAATGAATTACAATAAATATAAAAAATACTACCAACCAAAATTAAAAAGCAAGGTGATCAAGGTTTGCAAAAATTGCAACATTAACCATGTCTTTAACACCTAAGTATGTTTCGCACACTTATATCACAACTTTTATACATATACTTGGAAGAAGAGATTTATATTTTTGAATGTAGCTATCACTTTGTAGTAATCCATTATAGAAAAATGAAACAATACAACTTTGAATAAACCACTTATATAATGCTAAGTAAATGTCCCAATGTCTAATAATAATTTTCTTTCTGAACTTTCTATAATAAAACAAATTGCTATAAATAACGGATATGAACCAAAATTAATTGATAACATCCTAAATAAAAAACCTAATAAAATTTCAAAAAATAATTATCTATACAATTCTAATAATATTAATTATTATTATTATTATTTTCTCATTTGGATGAAATTTTTTTTTTATCTGAACAACAAAAAGGTTGTCGCAGAAAACATATGGGATGTAAAGAACAATTAGTTATTGATTCTGTAATTTTAAAACAAATTCAAAATCAAAAGCGTAATTTACATACTTGTTATATAGATTATCAAAAAGCTTTTGATAGTGTCCCGCACTCGTGGCATAAAATATATAAAGTTAACCCAATTATAATTAGCTTTTTGAAAAATATTATGTCCTTTTGGAATACAGATTTGCTAGTTAATTTAAAAGGTAAGAAAATAGTAGTACCGGGCATTTCAATAAAAAGAGGGATTTTTCAAGGAGACTCATTAAGCCCTCTTTGGTTTTGCTTAGCATTGAATCCCCTTTCTAAAATGTTAATTAAAAGCAAGTTTGGAATAAAAATTAAGGGTAATACAAGAGAGAGTAGTATAGTTTCACATCTATTATATACGGATGATATAAAATTATTTTCAAATTTTGAATCAAATTTAGAGAAAATGATTTAGGTAGTTAAAATTTTTTCAGATGATATTAAAATTACTTTTGGTTTAGATAAATGTAAAACGATCCGTATAGAGAAAGGCAAAATTGTAAATGGAGACGAGGGTATATTTAGAAATTTCAAAATTAAAAGTATGAAAGGGGATGAGGTTTATAAATATTTAGGATACCCGCAATCGAATATATTAGATCACACTAGTATTAAAAATGATATTAGGATTAAATTTCAAACTAGGATCAGAAAAATTTTAAAATGCAATCTATCTGCTAAAAATTTAGTAAAAGCAATAATTACTTGGGCAATACCTCTACTAACGTACTCATTTGGTATAATTAAATGGTCCAATACAAATTTAGATAGTTTAGAACGGTTAATTAGAACTACGTTAACAACGTTTAATTGCCATCATCCAAATTCAGCTATAGAACGAATTAATTTACCTAGAAATTTAGGAGGTAGAGGTGTAGTCAAAATAACATCTTTGAAACACAATCAGGTAGAAACGCTTAGAAAATTTTTCCATAGGAGAGCTAATAGCTCAGAAATGCACAAAATAATTTGCAAGGCAGATAGAAATATTACACCTTTAAATTTGTATGACGAGAATGCCAATATTCTTATAAATACTAACCAGGAATTATTAGATTCCTGGTCAAATAAAATTATTCACGCAAAACACTTCAATTATCTCAACCAAACGTATGTTGACAAACTTTCGTCAAACAAATGGTTGGGTATTGGAGAGTTGAGCGCAGAAATAGAAGGATTTATGCTTGCCATTCAAGATAGAGTCATCAATACTAAAAATTATAGGAAGCATATAATCAAAGATATAAATCAAATTGATGATTTATGTAAAAAATAATTGGCTTTTCCGGAAACTATAGAACATATTATATCGGGATGTTCTATATTAGCGCCGTCCGAGTACACATTTAGGCACAATCAGGTTTTAAAAATAATTCACCAAAGTTTGGTAATTAAACATAACTTGATTGATTGCCGTAATGTAGTACCATATTATGAAGATGAACCAAATTCATTTATAGAAAATGAATTTTATAAAATATATTATGATAAAACTATACTAACAGACAGAACAATTAGTCATAATAGACCTGATATAGTTTTACATGACAAAATTAAAAAAATAACTTATATCATTGATGTAGCTATTCCAAATTCCTGTAATATTAAAAAAAAAACTGTTTCTGAAAAAATTATAAAATTCACAGATTTTGGAAATGAGATTAAAAGAATTTGGCATTCTAGGACTATAAAAATATTACCATTTGTTATTTCGGCCACTGGCATAATACCTAGGAATCTGATTCAAAATTTAAGCATATTAGATTTGTCAAATAATTTGTATACAAAAATGCAAAAATCAGTAATTTTAAATACATGTAGGATTACAAAAGATTTTTTAAATATTTATATTGAGGGATCGGTAGGATTTATAGGTTCAATTAGAAATGCCACAGAGCCGAACCCTCTGATATGAAAATATCTGGAGTCGGTGAATTATATTCCCATTTGGTCTCTGGTAGGTTGACATGTTGTTCTTGTATTGTTTTGTATTTATAATACTTATAAAGTGCAATTGCATAGCGTGGGTTGACTAGATGATCATTTGGGGAAGTGTGTGAAAGGGTTTAGTTTTTCCTGTGGGGAAAATTTAACCCGGACATTTAAATCTGGTGCGTAAAGAATGGCGTAAAATTTTGTATATTAATAATTTTTCAGTTTAATGTTGCAAAAATCTCCCTTCTAATATTAAACCAGCTTTTTATTCAAGAAATAATATCGGTAATTTTTTGAGAAATACTAAAGATAAAGACCATAAATTGACTAATTCCGAAATATATAAACTCAAATGCAATGATTGTCCCTCATTTTATATTCGAAAAACTACTCGTAATTTTGAAATCAAAATCAAAGAACATTTAAGGTGTCTTAATAATAATAATTTTTCTGAGTTCGCTAACCATATCATTGAAAATAACCATAGTTTTGAAAAAAAAACAGGGATAAATATTCTTCATACTAATCATAAAGGAAAACGTTTGGATAACTTATAAGTCTTGGAAATTAAAAAAATCCCTTAAAAATAATTAATCTATTATCAACAAACAAAAAATATTATCTTACAGCCCAATCATGGATTTGTTCCCCTGCCCACCCACTCTACATTAATACCTACCCACCCAATCTACATTAATAACTAGCAACGGCTTCACCCCTACCATAATAAAACATTGTTCGAAAGTGTCAAATTAGTATAAGCTTTCCCTGAAGAAGGAACGTTTGTTCCGAAACCGGTAGGATTTACGCATTATATAAGTGGTTTATACAAAGTTGTAATGTTTCATTTTTCTATGAAGAGATTTATGTTCAAAGGAGGAGCGTTGAGGGAGCGGGCCGGATCGGTAGAGACGGGAGATAAATGAAAGGCGTGCAGTCGATGTGTGAGTCAGTCTTTATTGTGGCTACGTAGCGGAGGTCGATGCGGAGCGGGAGCGGAGTGGAGTGATGCTGCTGCGTGGTGAGTGAAGATGAAGGTCAGGACACTACGGCGGTGAAGATCACTGGTCTTCAGGGAGCCGGCGTGTTGCCCTACACCATGGCGGTGTAGACGTGACCTTGGTCCAGGCGGTCGATCGACGTCATGTTGACGGGATATGGCGGCTGTGTGTCCAGTGGGTCGGAGCACACACGTGACGCAGGAAGGAACCTTGAGAGGCGATGAGGTTGCTGCTCGTTGCAGGATGAGGATGCTGGCGCGTTGCCAGTTGTTGTTGCTGCTCGTTGCAGGATGTTGGATGATGGCGCGTTGCCGGTGGTGGTTGTGGTAGCTGCTCGTTGCAGGGTGCTGGTTGACATCTCATGTCGAGATGGTAGTCGGAGAGGTTCCTCGAAGGTGCTGGAATGTTCCTGTGTCACGCTGGATAAATTGATGTTCACGGTTGACAGCGCGAGGCCCGTGCCCCGCGCGGGCAGGTACTTAGTCGCGACACTGCTCGTTCTGAGTTCCTTTATCGATGAATGAATACTGAGGTACTGACTGACTAGCTCCGAGCCGGCGAGCGCGGCTTATATACCCGTGGCAAGTAATTAATTCTCGCGGTAGGTAATGCGGCGAATTCACGTAAAGGTGAGAAATCGCTCGAACTTTCTGCGGGCACTTGAACGGTACAGCCAGACGTTCTAGGTCTTTCGCCTAGGTGGCGGTGTTTATTTACGATGCGCCAGTTACTACCACGCTAAGGTAGGTATGCCTTATCTTCCAGCTAATTCTGTGGAGGTCAGTGGCGCTGCGGTAAATTTTGCAGAGCGGGTTAAGTAGCCGCTACATTTATATGAAGTGATAGGACGGCAATGCTTTTACCGTCATTCAAGTTAGAAGGGGCGTAAAAGCTAGAACTAACCCTCCCGCCGGAAGTGTGGTTCAAAACCGATTATAAAAATAATTTTTAATCTGCGATTTGGAGTGTGTTCACCTTATTACTTTATTTTTCAGAACTTTGGTGGTTGGAAATACTCGGGCTCCCCGTTGACTCTACACAACAACCCCAGGGCCTGTACGCACCTACTGGTGGGGTTGGGATGCGATTACAATTTTCCACCATGCACGCGCACCAACACACGAATATCTTCCTACATCCCCTGGATAGAGGAAATAATGTGGCCTGAAAGCGGTGTTATTGACGATGATTTTGTTGTGTAATTACCTTTTTACTATGTATACATAGGTCTATAATATAATATATATACATTTTTTTTACTTTATGAGTATATTACCTTATATTATTATTTATCGTTTCTCTACCTTACTTTCTTTATCTATTTTTTTAATCTCTAGTGCATTAATTCATCAAAATCATGGTGGAAAAGCATCCATGTTTATAAATATATATATCTACATATTTTTAAACTTCAATAAACTGTAATAATTTTTTTAAAACATTAATAATAAATCAAATATTATTTATAACCAAATCAATTTACCTGGTAGTCCCATATTTAATTAATTCAGTTATGAAACGTTCCCTCCCTCCCCCTCCCCACCCCCCTCCTACTTACCCATACTGTAATAATTTTGTCTCCCTCTTTTCTATTTGTATCCCTTTCTGGCACTAATAGGGTGTCGCATATTTTATTGCTATCTCTTTCACTCATTATTTTAATTTATTGTATACATATATGTGTCTATATATAATTACCTTTAGTTGATATAATAAGCCCTGATGAATCTTGAGCTAAGCGAAACCTGGTTGGCTGTTAAATATTAATTCCAATAAAAAGTGGTGTTTTGCAAAGTGTTACAAACCGTTTTTTCATTTAATATAAATATATTTGTGTTTCTGTATGAATTTTTCTTTTTATTTTTCTTCCCTTTGTTTAAATTATTCTAAAATATATTATGTATATTTATATTATGTACCTTATATATTATAATGTTTTAAAATATATTATCAAAATGTAACTGGACTGCGTTCCAAAACCAATATATTTTACTTAAATATTACTAATAATGATTATGATATCATTATGACAACTGAATCATGGCTCGTCGAAAGCATTGCCACTGAGGAACTATTTGATAATCGTTACGTAGTGTTTAGACAAGATCGTATAGACAATAAAAGAGGAGGGGGTGTAATTCTTGCGTTTAAGAAACACCTTACAGTTGTAGAGCGGAAGGATTGGCCATCGACTGCTGAAGACTTATGGGTGACTGTTATAACTAAAAATCTTAAGAGAATCAATTTGTGTTGTGTATACATTCCACCTGGAGTCAATCACACACGTAACACTTATGACTTTACGGACGAACTGTGTGATCTTCGGGCCCTTCATCATGATGATAATTTTCTTATAGCAGGAGACCTCAATTTACCTCAAATAGACTGGTCTATTAGCAATGAAGATGAAAATAGTATGAAAATCTTAAATAGTCATCATTCAGAAATAATTTTCAAAATCTCCGACACTCTTTGCTTTACTGATCTTTCACAATATTGTACTTTTCCAAACAACAGACACAAATTCTTAGATCTTGTTTTTAGTTCTTTCCCTGTCATTGTAGAACACACCTCTCAACATCTTATACCAGAAGGTAAACATCACAAATCAATCACTATTAATATGAATGTAGAGTTAGAAATTCCCATGGTAAACAACATTAGAACAATAAATATATTTAAAAAAGCGAATTATGAAATCATAAACAGTATCCTTAATAGTGTTGATTGGGGTGCAGAATTTTTAAACTTATCAACCAATACAGCTATCAACCGTTTTTATAATATTTTACATGAAATTATCCAAATTAACGTTCCATCCAAAAAAGTTCAGATCAATAACTCATATCCTTACAGGTATAGCCCGGCTTTAATGAAATTGACTAAGGAAAAATACAAAGTATATAAAAAGTGGAAAAAATGGTCTAATCCTTTGGATTATCAAGAATTCTGTGTTCTGCGAACAAGATAAAAAAAAGTGTCTAATGAATGTCATAGACAATTTGTATTAAATGCTGAACTCAAAATATCTCAAGACCCAAAGAATTTCTGGTCCTATGTTAAGAATAAAAGAAATAGTTCAGGGTTACCCAATACGATGAAATTATTGAATGCAACTGCTAACAATCCTTTAACTATATGTAACATGTTTTCAAAACACTTCGCCTCTACCTATAATTATAATGTAACTCCCAAGGCATTAACAAATAATTCCCGAGCAGACAACAGTGTAAACATTTCCTCTATTTCCGTTTGCAAGGAACAAATAGAAAAAATAATTAATATTATCTCCTGGTCATTGGGTGAAGGATGTGATAAAATACCATCTTATTTTATAAAAATGTGCAAAGGAAATATCATTGCCTCTAGTACTACTTTTTAAATTATCTTTGAAAGAAGGCGTATTTCCAGATCGATGGAAATGCGCTCTCATTATGCCCGTATTCAAATCCGGGTCTAAGAACGACATTCAGAACTGTCGTCCTATATCAAAATGCCGATCTTTAGTAAGATTTTTTAAAAAATTATTCATGAGCAACTGTATGACTGTGTTCAGTCAGTAATAACTGAAAATCAACACGGCTTTATGAAAAAACGATCAACTGTGTCCAATCTTGCAGTATTCACTGAATTCGTTTCAAAATCAATGGATAAAAGAATCCAAGTGGATACCATATATACAAATTTCTCCAAAGCATTCGACAAAATTGACCATAGTCTACTCTTATCAAAACTATTAGCTTTGGGAATACATGGTGATTTGTACCGATGGCTAGTCTCCTATCTTGACGGACGATCCCAGTTAATAGCAGTGAATGGCTTTAATTCTGAAATTGTCAATGTACCATCAGGTGTCCCCCAAGGGTCTCACCTGGGACCGTTGCTTTTCAGTATATTTATCAATGACATTGTAAAATGCTTTAAGCATGCTAAAGTCTTACGCTTTGCCGATGATTTGAAAATATTTCTTTCTATCAACTCTATTACTGATTGCTATAAACTTCAAGAAAATCTTAATAGACTTAATAATTATTGTACTGTCAACTATCTCCACATGAATACAGCTAAATGTTATGTAATAACCTTTACAAAAAACAAAAAAACCATCTAACATGGTTATCGTATTACTAACAGCCAAGTGCTTAAAAAAGTCAACCAAATTCGAGACCTCGGTGTTCTCATTGATAACAAACTTTCGTTTAAGGCACATATTGATATGATTGTTAAGAAGTCTTTGGGCATGTTAGGGTTTTTATTCCGTGTTGGAAAGGAGTTCACCAATATCCAAACACTCAAAATATTATATTACTCCTATGTTCGTAGTCATCTTGAGTATGCCTCTCCTATATGGAATCCTCTCTATAATATATATATTTTTTTTTTTTTACATTAACTCCACACAGGAGGCCCTGAGGAAAATAATTTCCCTCAGGGCCTATGTCATCTGGGATGCTGTGTGGAGGGTCTTTTTGAGGAGAGGAAGGAATGAACATTGGTCTTGAAGAGACCCATGTTGTAGGAAGGAGGAAACACAGAGGCCGCATATATACACAAAACGCATAGAAGCTGTCCAAAGAAAATTTGTACATCACGTGAACTTCAAGAGACATGTGCGTTATTATGACACGGACAGCTCTATAAAACACTATGGACTCAAAACTCTAAAAAGTAGGAGAGATATTACGGATATGACTTACACAAAATCTTGAATGGTCATATTGACTGTCCGGCTCTTTTGTCATCAATTAATATTAGAGTTCCGAGTAAGAAAACTAGAAACAAGTCGAAATGTCGAAATTGCTTCAACTAGTCTCAGGCAAAATTCTTTCTTATTAAGAACTTGTAATCATTGTAACAAAAAATGTATCAATGCTGATATCTTGTCATGTACTTTAAGCTCTTTCAAACATACAGTTAATGGAGCCTTATAATAAGCAATTCATTACCAAATACTCGTAGATTAATTCACTTTAACAAAACTAAATAATTATTACTTTCCGGGCAAACGCGCTAACCACTGCGCCACCGTGCCGATATCCAATTCGGTCATTTTTAACTAAGAACCGCCCACATTATCTTCATTCTCTTAACGCATTAGCGCGTGTGATGAATGCCAACCTTCAACCTACGAGAAGCCTACAAGAAAAAAAAATTTCCTCTAAATATTATGTAGAGAAAATGGTACATTCGGCGACATCTGTCCGAGCAGTTGGAAACTATACAGAAATCTGCATAGAGACTGGAGCGAGGGAACCCCCATATCATAGCTATCTCGAGGACAAAGGAAGTTTGGATTCTGCCAATGAGGGAGTAAATAAGGCGATTAAAAATAATTTGAACCAATCAGAGAAATTATAGGCGTGTATCGTTTTAGTGGGCTTTGATCAGATTGAGCGGCCTTGAATTCTTTCCCACAGGAAGGAAAGTTCAACGAACGGAATTGTAAACAGAATTAAAGACAAAGAGTTGAAGGATATTGACCCGGGTCGTGTTTATTTAAGGCGCGATCGAGAACTGGAGGTTTTGGGCACCTAACGTTTCAAATGGAAACAAGAAAATCTTAGGCGGAAATGTTGAAAATAAGTAAATGAAAAATCATCAATAAGGGCACGGAAAACGTAACATGAATGGTCCCAGGGGTCGATTTAATTAAAACCGATCTGGAATGATCACAAAAAACGGGTAGAATCTCGGAAATTTTCACAAACTGAATATAATAACCTGAAAAAGTGGGAAAATCTATTGATATGGAAATGGAATGGTGAAACGAAGTTATTAGAGCCAAATATCTCAAAAGAAAACTGATTGGAACTACTTAAATTGACTTTAATAGGTACCGATATAAGGATTACTCTGATCTGACCACACTATTCACGATAAACAGGATATTGAAAATATTGCATATCAAAGGCCACGGTACATTTTGGTCACTCTACAATTAAATCAAATCACAGGAAAAGATGCTTAACGTAGCCTGACACTGGGAAATGCGTGTGAACCGTCGAAGGAATCGCTAACCGTTTGACTAGAGAAAAAAGGTTGGCTATCACTTTGTTGATATGACTTTATCCAAATAAAATTATAGAACATGATTTCAAGCAATTAAGGGTATCATTAACACGAAACGACCTAAACAAAATTATACAAGTTAAATACGAAAATTTACTCTAAAATAAAAACATTACTTTTATGGGGTAGGCATTAAAAAATGAATTACGAGCAAGTACATGAAATTTTTAAAATAAATACCTGTCAATGAGAAAATTTATGTGATTTTTTACGAGAGAGAGACACTAAACTAATTTGGTTCTAAGACATGAGATAGAAGATTGACAGAGATTTGACAAAAGTCACATACGGAGGAACCGAATTTGGTCCTTTTTCCTATGAAAGTCTGGGCGGTCAGGAGTGATTTTTCTATGAAAGGAGAGCTCTAAAAGGTCTTTAAAAGACCATGGTTTGATAAAGAAGGGGAATTCGTTGGGAGATTGAGGGAGAGTTCGGATGAAATAACGGGAAGTGCGCGATCAAGAAAAATGTAAAGGTGCGCGAAGAAGACTAGTAAACTAGTGCTTCTAGTAGAGTTGAAAAATGTCTACAAGTGTTTGCAAAAAAATAGTAAATTCAGTGTTTTATTTTCCCTTTAAAATTGAGGAATAAAAATTTCAAAGACGATCAACGGAGAGTCCGGAAAAGTGCCTAAATAATACTTCGTGAAAGTTCGGGTGTTTTATAATGAAAGTGTTTAAAGTCAGTAAATAAGGATTAAATGACATTCGGGGTTCTTTCTTACAACTTATATTTAGTGGTTTTATAACATTTAACAAAAATCCAGTGTCTTAAAATAAATCAAATTACCGGATAAAAGAAAATATAACACGCGATTTTAAAATTAACTATAGGTGATATAATAATTAAAACTTTAACCTTACTTTAAATAACATGACATATGTAAAATAAATAACAATAACGAATTGTTCGAGTCACGTTTAAACTACAGTGGTTCAATAATAAAGCGGTTAAAAATCCTTTGTGAATTGAATAACGAAATTGTAATAAACAGTAGTGATAATAATTCGTACACTTGGAAAACGTGCGTATCTACGGTTATTAATTCTAAAGTGATATTAAAATATTGAGAATAAATAATAATTTACCTAATTCCGGACAATAAAATTAAACATCTGATTTGTTATTTGATGAATCACCTCTCGAAGGCGAATGAAATAAAATAGTAATTAATACGAGGTTGAGGAACTAAGCGAAATACCGAAGTGAATTTTAAATAGACAGATATTTGAAGAGTTTTTTTTCATCATCAGAGTCTTTTCTCAAAAAGGGCCGATAGGAATCCATTAGCTAGGAAACGAAAAAAAAGGAAAACCTCGATCACAATGTCGAAGTTATGAAAGTTCCGACTGGGAAAAATTGTAATCGATCGAGGGCGGTAAGATAAAACCAATTATTAATTATTTTCAGAGACAAAGAAGAAAGGGACGAGCGTGCATCACCAATAAATCAATCGGACCTTTGAAGTTTGTCACTAACACACTAATAACAATTTTCACTTGCTCGAAAGTGGGTCAAACAGGAAATACCTGCTTTAGAGTTAGGATACATATGTAGGTATTTACTTCAGTTAGGTAAATACGCTAATTTATTATAACTCATATAAAACGAATCGAGGCGCGTAGAACGAAATAAATGACTATCGTGGAAGCTCTTTATTCTATATTTCGTGTGCGGGAGTATACAAGCGTCTCAAAATTAGGTCAAACAAACAAATACCTACTTATAAATTAGGTCATACAAGTACTTGTTTTAGTTAGGTAGGTGTAATGTTTATTTAAGCGCGTATAAGGAATGCGACGTAAGATATCAGTTCGATTCGTAACCGAAATACCTATATTTCTCAGAACTATGTAGGTCAAGCAAATTATACCTTAGTTGAAACTAGGTCATCCAGATACCTCTAGGTTAGCAAGGTACCTATTTAAATGATCAGTGTTTAAGCAAATCTAGGTCAAATAAATAAGAAATAATTAGTTAAACGATGAATCGTGCTTCAAAAGGACAATGACCGTAGAAATAAACAATCTCCAAAGTAGGTCAGTATACCGAAGGTCGTCTGTGTGAAGAGTAAACAAACAAACCATAAAAATGATGTACCTATTTAATATCGGTCTTTCGTTCATCGGAGTTAATTAACTATTGGCACAATTTAATTAGGTATTACGAGATGTGATAGGAGCGTGCCTCTTAATCACTCTAGGTAATTACATTGGCGTACTTGAATAATAATAATAATAATTTATTCCAGAAATGTTAGGGAAAGTGCAGTGCAATACGTTCCATATTCTAAAATTACAAATAAAGACAATGATAAGACGAGGGAAAATAATTGACGACAACACATAAATTAAATAAACAAAAAACCATGAGAAATGAAATACGTAACGCTTAAATCAATGGAAATAGCAAATTTATAGGTATAACTAATACCTACCGAATCCTTTCACCGACGAGATTAGGGTATGTTATATGACCTTCGATTGTGTATCTAAAATTTCGATTAGAGTTCAATGACATGGTCACCTAGATTCCATCAACGAATAAACAAAACAAAAGCACAAAAGTCAAGGGGCAGGTTTATCAATCATAGCTTACGACGGAAACTTCGCCCAATATGTGAAAGTAAAACCGACGTTAAATTCACTCAATTTAAACGACTAATCTGTACTAGAGCGATCGCCAATAGGTAGCATTGTTTTAGCATGCAAAATTTTCGCAAAGTAAAGTACTGCGACTAGCTTCAAACTCTAAGAGAGCTCATCACAATTATTCAGGAGGTCATTGATTCAATGACAACTTGATTTATCTCATTTTTAAATCTTTCTTATAGCAAGTAGGTATCCAAGAACCCATAAATACCCATAATCCTAAAACCTAATACACGAGGAGCTAGTGACCTCATTTAAAAAACACTGGTGTTCAAATACTCATACAGTCCTGAATCCTAACTTTTCTCGAACGTAAGTTTCAAGGCTACGGTATGTGTTTATGAGCCATCCGGAAATGTAAGTGTCAACCTTTCCCGAACGGAGAGAGCTTTGATCTTGTGGCGGTATTGTCGAGGTGGGGCATACGGGGAAGAGGAAGGACGTGTGCGGACAATACGCAGACGCGGCATTAAAGCTACAGGTTATTCGCATACCGGAAGTTCTTGTCAAACCTGAAAGCAAACATAAGGTTCACGAGGTGAGTTTTATGTCAGCTAGTCAGAGGTGGAGTGTAACGCTGGGTCGGTCACGTGGGAGGAAGGATCTGCCCGTCACAAGCTTACGCCACATTCAACGGATAGAGACATGATAAGGGAAGACATGAAATACCCCTTCTAGACTCAGTAGAGTTAAATTCAACCCGGAGGCGTCGGAAGTCGGAGTGGGACAGAAAAACGGCATGAAGACTTGGTATTCCCCCTGCTGGCGTGAAGGGCCCCTTTCATAGCATGAGACGCTCGTCGAAGAGAGTAAAACTCGGATCTAAGGACAAGCCTAGCAAACGTACTGGGAGAATTCGAGTTTGTAATTGTTGTTCATCGGTTTTCACTTGGTTAGCGGAGGAGCCGACTTTTCAGCAAACATATTATCCCCCTCCCCATATCCATCCATTCCTGCTCTTTCAACAATTTTGCGAATACTAACCAATATCACTAACTATGAATACAAACACATTATGTTAGGGGAAGCTGCAGACAAGAACTCCAATTGAGAAAACCGGACATTCTACACTGGTAAGGTAAGGTTTTTTATTTCTTGAAATGATGTAATTTATTAACTGTTGTTTATGTTATCGATGTATCAGCGGCGATAGGAAGAATTAAATAAACACACTAAATTCCTACGAAAATCAAATAGACACCAAGTTTAAGGCGGGGTTAGTTTATCAAGCTCGGTAAAAGATACTCAAATAATAATAATTAATAAATCGGAAGATTCTCACCCTTTCTCTAAAAGAATCTATGGGTTACCACACGTAATACATTATCTTCTCTACATATGTGTGCATATTAAGTATGCAAACAGATGTAAAATCTAAAACAAAAAAATACACAACGCAGATTATAGAAATAATGTGAACTAAAATCTTAAATCTTGATTACTGTGAAAAAATCGCAGGGATTTAAGAAGATAGGGTAGGTTTAGCTAGATTATAAAGTATAGGGGTTTAGAAATCACGAGCCTGAGGTAGAAATAAACCGAAAGGAGGGTTGAGTCAGGCCATCATACCTAGTGGTGTGATCAGTAGGACATAAGGGTAGAATTATGAGCGTGGCTACGAGACAGGAGCTACGAGATTTAAACTACGAGGTAGAAGCTTAGAAAAGTAAATCAGCTAGGTAGGGTTCATCACAATTGGTGTCAAAAGCCAAGGGTGGCGGACCATTACACGCGTTTGCCCGGAAAGCAAGAGGTCTTGAGTTTAAGTCCCATCGGTGTCAATATATTTTTCTAAATAATTATTACCTTACTTTTTATGTTTTTTTTTTATTAAAAATAATGTAATACGTACTTATATGTATATATATGTACATGTGCGCATATATAATATTTTTCCACTTTAAGTCCGGTGTTTTTTTCAATTATTTTTTTTGTTTTAATTTTATTTTTTTAAATAGCCATAAAACTGGCAAACTATATTTAACATTTTTTTTGTGAGTACTATCACTTTACTTTTATCTTAATCTTACTTTCACTTGTTTTTTTTTATTTTATTGATGTACATATTATTTCTCGATCCTACATCTAGTGTTTTTCAGTTTTCATCATTATTTTTATATATTTATTTTTTCTACTTTCGTTGTTTTTTTATCTTATCTTATCTGTATCTTTTATGTATCACACAATATATAGACTGTGTTTAGATTATTTATCTAGTTCCTATCTCTGTAATATTAGGCAAAAAAAGTTAATAATTATTGACTTTTTCAAACTTCGCAAAATTACTTTGTGGCATCATTTTTCATAAAATGAATGTATTGTATAAACTTTGTATAAATCATATATCTATAAATCATAAATAAATCATAAAACTTTGTATAAATCATATATCTATAAATCATAAATCTAATCTACTCATCACTTTGTATAAACCACTATTTTTAAAACAATATCTACATGTTTCGATAACAATGTTATCTTCATCAGGATACGTTAATATTAACGTATCCTAACATTGCTATCGAAACATGTAGATATTGTTTTAAAAATAGTGGTTTATACAAAGTGATCTGTTATTCATTATATTGACTTTTTATTTATTATTTGGGCATGATGTGTACATTTGTTATTGGGTTGTAACCTAATTATTATAATTTATTGTTTGTTTAATGCATGTAATATTATTAACCTGTCGATGCCGCTTATTTTTTATTTTATTTTATTTTATTAGGAACATTTGTTCCTAATAAAATAAAATAAAATAAAAAATAAGCAACTTCTTGCATCTACCATCTATACTTTAATATATTATCCACCAAGTGTAATATCTAAGAAAACGTCAATATAATAGACAAAACAAAATGTATTCGTAAATGCAATAAATCTGCTCATTTTGACTGTCCCAAAACGGGTAAATCTCCCAGTTGGACATCGAAAGATCATTGTAATATGTAATGTTTTTAAGAAATAAAAAAAATAAATTAAAACCACAATTTTTAATATTGAATTAAATGAAGACAACTCTAGCTAAACAACATTATCTTCATTTTCTTAACTCATATTTTATTGGCTGCTAACTTTATAGTATGACTGCAAGATTCAAACCCGAACTAAATGGTATCTAGATAGTGTCTGGATAAACTTTTATCCATTTTATTTTTATTATGCGACATCTATTAACTTTTCTGCAAGTCTAGAATGAATATTTATTTTTAACTTTATGAGTAAAACCTCAAATTGTTATCTTTACTAAGTATAAAATGAAGTCGCTCACGCTGTATGTGCGCTTAGATCTTTTAAACTACGCAACGGATTTTCATGCGGTTTTCACCAATAGATTCGTGAGGAAGGTTTTTAGGTATGTAATTTTTCAAGGCGCGGCGATTTGGATTTGATTTAACCCGTCTGCTTAGTTCAATATACTCGCATCTCACAATACGGAAGCCTCGGTTTTGCGCGTAAATTCTGAAACTGTCACTTTGGATCGAGATTGTAAAATATCTATGCAAGATAGCTTACATATTTCAAAGACAATAAGAAGCATTATTTTGTTCTTTCTGGTTAAAAGAAAAATACATAAGTTTGTACGAGAGGAAGAGAGATATATAGCTTTTAAATTGTAAGGTCGCTCGTGACGTTTTTGGTCTTACGAAAGTATAATACGTGTTTTGGGATGTTTTTATTCCTTAACAAGCAGACGGGTTAACAGATGGCGTTGGTTATAAAGGTTTCGTTAGCCACAGCAACGTGTGGCCGGGTCTGCTAGTATATTATAAAATGAAGACAATATTAGCTTAGGCTTAGTCCCTGGGTTCGAGACCCAGAGGTGCCAAAATCTTTTTCTGATTTTTCTGTTTCCAGACTGTCGATTGAGTTTCGCTACTGTTGTCTTCATTTTTTTTTCCTTTATTTTTTCCCATTATATCTTGATACATTTCAAAAGTAATTTTTTATAAGTTTTCTTAATATAAATAACATAACGCAAGATACAAATAATGAAAAGAAGTAAAAACTATATATAAGACAAATTTAGATAATGAAAACCCACTAAGGCACTGCCTCTGCGTGAGTAATATAAACTAAAGTGCTTAATTACACCAATAAGTTAGTGGTACAAGTAAAAAATGTAAATTTCAAAGTGAATGTTTAAAATATGGGTATGTAGCTTTGAAAATATTGTAGTTCAAAGTGACACATACAAGTTAGTTGATTTTTGTTACGGTTTCAAGAAGATAAATAAAGTTAGTCTTACAGTTTCTTCTTTCGTATGGTGGGAGGTCAGAGGGGGACTCAGGCGTTGCCCTGTGGACCTCATCAATCCCGCCGGGGAATGAATGGAGCGGGCATTCGTTGACCACATGCTCGGTGGTCTGCACCGCACCGCATTCACACATCGCCGACTCTTTAAGGCCCCATCTGTGCATCATGTGAGCACAATGGCTATTGATGGCAGTCCAGAGTTTGCGAGGCAGTGAGAACCCAGGCTGTCTCTCAGTGAGGTCTTGAATGAGATGGGCGTTTTTGACGTTGGCTGATTGCACTCAAGCTTCCACCTATCTTCTGGGGTGAGAGGTGTACGAAGGAGTCTATCTCCTTTCGTCCAGAAGGGTTTTCGAGACTTTAAGCGGCATGCCGGGTGAGAAACGACATCATCGTGCAAGGGTATTTCGCTTTTTTGCAGCGCCTTCTTGTATTCCCTCAGTGTTGCAATCTCTCGCCTGATATTTGGCGGGGTTATATTTGCAAGTACGGGGAGCCAAGGAAGAGGAGTCGATTTTAAGGTTCCGCTCATGGTTCGCATTGTGGCATTAAGCTGAACGTCGTCCATGGAAAAGTGGGCGCTTCTGGCCCATACTGGAGCACAGTATTCAGCTTGAAGTTACAGTAGAATTGTATTAAAAAGTGAATGAAGGTTTGCATATAGTTTATAAAAAAGCGTTTCAACATCTGCATCATTTAGCCATAATTTTAATTCTTTTACGTATGAATATGTCTATGCTTTACGTAAATTCATATGTCGTTACAGCTTTTAGCGTTAAAGCTTTACGTAAATTCATATGTTTACGTAAATTCTATAATTCATATGTCCATGACGTAAAGTGATATTTCATTTGGATGTGTTTTGGTAGAAGATTAAATGTACGAGGACCATAAACCAATAACCAATAGCCACGTGTTTGCTATAATTTGGTTTTGATTTGGGGAACTAGTTAAATATATTTTTTGTCTACTCTTAATTCCTGATAAATAATTACCTTATAAAATTTCGAAGTAGGTAGTACGGTCTAACTTGAAATCTGTGTGTCCTCCTTGATACTTCATCTACAATCTTATCGCTAAAACCGTAAGAACATCTTTCACATCAGAACCTGACGTTTTTTGACGTCTACGTAATTATTTACGCAAACGAAATTCTTAAACGGTAACTAAAGATCGTGCAATAATCGATATTAATCGGAAATCTAAATGATCGGATGTCAATGTCACCGGACCAACTGTCGCCGGACCAACTGTCATGGAACCGTTTTGATTTGGATGAGACGTATTTATAACGCATATTATGTGAAATTGTAAGAAGTGTGGTAGAAATTTATGAAACTAGCTTATAGTAATAAAGAATTGTGTGAGTGTATAGGACATTTTTTTACATAACTCTACACTGGAGGTCCTGAGGAAAATAATTTCCTTCAGGGCCTACGTCATCTGAGATGCTGTATGTTGATCTGTTTGTCAGCGGCCCGCGGTGATACCTCACATGGTCCTATGTGGCCCTTGACCAGAAAAGTGTGACGACCGCTGATCTAGACATTACCTGCGCCGAAACGCAAATTATATAAAATTCCCTCGAAAAAGAGAAAAAATTCGTAATGTATGCTCCAAAAATTATTATAAACACGCTCGCTTCATTTTTGATATTTATTTATTTAGCCAACGTTTCGGATAGCATTACATCGTCCATCATCAGGGCAGATGTGTAATTGTTAGTGGTGAAATGTGTACTTATGTACTTAGAAGCGATACCGTGTCGCCAGCTCCACTCCACTACAAGCTGGTATTACAGAATACTTCACAATGTTTTTTTTATGACGTTTGTTTCAGTTATTTTACAAAGTTATATATATGAAAAAATTCACACTGTTTCTTTATATGCTTTTTAAGACAACCCCCGCGAGATTTTGCTCTATTTTAAACGAGTCGTGTTTTATTAAACATTTTCACAATTTTCGCATTGATTTTGTCGCTTTAAATACTAGCGCGCTCCTCCAACGTTTTTAATTTCATATCTCTTCATCTTCTTCTTTTGAGCCAGGTTGTTATACCCGGTTGTTGCCCAGGTACATATTTTTTTTTCTTTTTTTTTTTTTATTTATTTATTTTAGCATATAAAATATAATATACATTTAGATAATGTAGTAATTTGCGTACATGTTCGTTTTAAAATACGTTAATACCACTCTTCCATGGAAGCATTAGCTTGTGTCTGGAAGAGTAGTGTACATTTTTAATGCTATATTTAAGTTCTTAAATTAAAATGTGAATGTAAAAAACAATAAGTTGTAAGTTCTGTGATATGTAATTAGTTGCTAAAAACAATACAAAATTTAACTTATTTGAAGAACAGAGTATCACTTGGAAACTGAGTTATAAGTAGTTGTTCTTGAGATTAGATTAGTCGAAAACTTTTTTTTTTAGTTTTTTTTTTTATATTATCTTTAAAATATTTTTTAACAGTGTTTATTAATTGGATTTTATCATTAATTTTTCTAATTTCATCCGGTAATCGGTTGAAAATAAGTCTTCCTTGATAAGTATAATAATTTTGTGCAAAGGAAGTGTTTAATTTTGGGCATGAGAAAATATATTTATGTCTAGTACGGTTTTCAGTTATAAATTGATATTTTTCTTTTTCTTTTATAGTTTGAATCAATGCATTTCTATTGTATAGATCTTTGAAAGATGGTACTTGGAATTCCTTAAATAATTGATCCGTTGGGTAGTCAGAAGGTTTTTTCAATATGATTTTAATTATTAGCCTCTGCACAACTTCAATTGGGGAAAGATTAGTTTTGTATGCGGATCCCCAGCTAATGATAGCATATTGTAAAGTTGATTGAACCAAAGCGTAATATATTAGATATAAGTTTTTTACAGATAAAAAATTTCTGATTCTTAAAAATATATAAATCAATTTTCTAATTTTTTTTACAACTTGACAAATTTGTTCCTTCCATTTCAAATTTTTATCGATAATGACTCCTAAATATTTGATTGTGTTTGTTGTTTTTAATATTGTGCAGTTTTGGATACAATAATTTTTACTATGTGTTTTGGAATTATCATGGATGATGATGTCAATATTTTTAGGGGTATCATTTTTGTGTATTGCAAATGGAATTACAAATGTTTTATCACCATTTAGTGATAGTAAATTTACGTCGAAGAAATTCTTTAAAATATTTATGTCTTCGGTGGCTTTAAATGTTACTTTTTCCCAAGTTTTATCGCTAATTATTAATACCGTATCATCGGCATATGAAGTAATTTGGCCATGTAGTGGTTGAAAAAAAATGTCATTAACATATATGGTGAAAAGGATTGGTCCGATTACTGTACCTTGAGGGATTCCAAAGTCTGATATTTCTTTATCGCTATTAATCTGATTTATTTTTACGACTTGCGGTCGATTTTTTAGGTAGTTCGAAATCCATTTAATTGCATTGTCTTTTATACCTATATCGTTTAGTTTTTTTAGTAGAATCTCATGGGATATACTATCAAAAGCTTTTCTGAGATCAATAAATATACCGGCACATTTTTCACCTTTATCCAATGATTCGTTGATGTATGAGGTTACATTAGCAATAGCATCTTGTGTGCTGAGTGACTTTATAAAACCAAACTGGTTTTTGTGAAGAATTTTATTACTTTCTAGGAAACTGACTAATTGATTTTTCACAATTTTTTCAAAAATCTTTCCAATGTTTGAGATTAGACAAATTGGGCGATAGTTAGTTACTTGTTGAGGATCTCCAGATTTATAAATAGGTGAAATAATTGTATTTCTATAGTTTGTCGGAAATATTCCCTCTGTTAAACTTAAGTTTATCAAATGAGTAATTGGTTTCACCAAATGAATTTTCATGGATTTTAGAAAATGTACTGTAATAAGGTCAAATCCGGGAGAAGAACCTCCTTTCATGCCTTCTATTATTTTTAAAACTTCACTTTCTGAGGTTTTTTCAAATTTTGATAAATTACTATGATTTTGTACATTTTCAATCGTTTGTGTTTTCGGGTTAAAAGATTTATTGATATTTTTCGCAAGATTTTTTCCTACATTAGCAAAAAACGAATTAAAGATGTTTGCACATTGTTTAGGTTGATTATTAGCATCTATGATTTTATTTTCATGTTCAATGTATTTTATTTTTTGTGTTTTTTTAGTGTTATCCATGGCTAAGTTAACTGTTTTCCATATTTGTTTATTGTTATTGTCTGTAGAAAGTATTTTATTTTTGAAATAGTCTTCTTTATTTTGTTTGATAGAGTTTGTTAATTTATTTTTAAATTTTTTGTAAAAAGTGTATGCTTTTTCATTTAGAGGATTTTTCAATGTTGTTTTGTAAAGTTTTTCTTTGTTTCTAATTGATATTATAAGTCCTTGTGTTATCCAAGGCTTTAAAATTCTTAGTTTAGATTTAATGCGGACTGTAGTTTCAGTAGTTGAATTTTTTATGTGTTGAGACAATATATTTTCAAAGTTTTTTGAGCAAGTCTCGGTATCATAACTATTTAACACGTTGTTCCATTGTTCATTTCTTAGTTTTTTGGATAAAATAGACATATTTGTGTAGGATTTTGTCTTTGTTAGATTAAGTTTTTTATGTTTAATTTTGTTATCATAGAAAAGAATGCATGCATGGTGGTCAGTTATATTCGTTTTCCAAACAATTGATTTCATTTTGTCGATATCTTTAATATTTATGTTAGTCCATATATGGTCTAAACAAGATGGAGTGTGATTTTTTATCTCTCTCGTATTTTTGTTAATGCACGATATGAAGTTAAATTCAGTCATACAATTAATATATTCATTTTTGAAATTATTTTCTACGTTTTCATTAATGTTTATATTAAAATCTCCTGCAACAAAGCAAAGTTTATTTCTAAATTTTAACAGTATGTGTTTAAATTCATTTATAAATGACGAGATATTCGAACCGTGTGTTCTGTAAACAGCTATTATGTGGTAGTTTGTTTTGTCGAGTTTTAATTGTATTTCAATACAGTTTACTAGATGTATAGGATGTTCAGTTAGTTTGACAATACTAAATTTATCGTGAATGAATATGACGAGACCACTATTTTTATTGATGTTTATTTTGGTTGTAACATAATTATATTCTGGTAAATGATAGTTGGGTGATTCGTCATTAGTAAAAGTTTCTGATAATATTAGGATGTCAGGTTTTTTTTATTTAGATTGTTTAATTTTAGAATTAATTCATCCCAATTTCGTTCCATACTTCGTATGTTAATATGAAAAATGAAAATATTGTTGAGATTCTTTGAGATTATGTCATTACATGAATCGGTGTATACACATTCATATTCTTGTATTTTAAAATTAGTTTCTAATTCATTAGCTATGAAGTCATCCATTTAGTAAAAATATTATTGTGATATTGATTTCTTTTAAATATTGTATAGAGTATTTTCAAAGTAGAGTGTGACATAGAGTTAGTAATACAAATACGGATTTTATAATGTGTAGATTGTTGAAGAATATTCTGGTTTTTATTGATCATATATTGATTGATCACATCTTTATCATTACTAGCATAGTCATTTACAATATTTAAATGCATATCTCGTATAATAATATTATTTATATTTCTAAAATTCAATAAAAAGTTTTTTGATTCTACTATAAATTGTTGTACTGTAGACTTATGTGTAGGATAAATAGCAATATAATGCGATAATTTATTTACGTCTTTAAATTTTATATTTAAAATATTAACATCGTAATCATTAAATACTTCATTAATATTGAGAACATTATTCTGGTTGGAAATAGATATTCCAATATCAGAGTTTTTGTTTATACTTATTATTGTTACCTGGTACCCTGGTATGGAGTAATTAGTTTCGCCAGTAGAGTAGGTCTTTGTAAACCCAATCAAGCCCGGGAAAAAAATTATTTCTTTTAAAGATATTATTAATTTTTCAAAAAAATTTTTTACGCTTTTAATATTTTTATGAAATTGAGTAATTCCTTTTTCAGTGCATATAAAATAGAAATCTCTTATAGATAGAGTGATGTAAGTTTTCTTCAATACATATTTTTTTACCTAATGCGTTACATAAAAAATCATTCATTGTTAATTTATAGATAAGAGTTTGAGGAAATGAAAATTTACAATATTTATTCGTAGTCAATGCGTTCTTTAGCAATTCGAATCATTTTTTGCCGGTAAAGGCATTTTATGCTATCGACTCTATGATCGGTGGAATAGTTCATATCAAACCTTTTGTTTTGGACACAGCAGTTGTTGCAGATTGGAGTTTGTTCTTTGTTTTCACATTTAGATAGTATATGTTCCTTAGTGCAATGAGGGCAAATGGAAGGCTGCGTCCTGGCGTGACATCTTTGGGCTGTGTGGCCGAACTTGAGGCAATGGTAATATTGTGTGATCGGGCTGCAGTCGTTGACGTACACTCTTTGGAATTTGATGTTTATTTTTATTTTTTTTATAAGTTTTTTCCTTAATTTTCCCGTTGTTTCGATAATGTAGTTAGTGGTGTCGTTTTCTTTTTCCTTCATTGTACTTATTTTTTAATTCCTTGATAAGCTTAATGTCTTTTTTGTCTTCTAGGGTTAATCCTTCATTTTGTTGTACAATCCCGTCAATAATTTCTTCTTCAGTCAATTGGCATTGCAGGCTTTTCAAAATTAAGCACGGTTTCCTTTTTTTTATTTCTTCGGCCGATGCTTCTTTTCCAATTACTTTATTTATCTCTTCGGTTAATTTTTCTGCATCTTCTTTTTTTTGGCAAGAAATCACTAATTTTTGTTCTCCGATCTTTTTTACTCCATTTACTCCAACTTTTATTTTTGTTAAATTAATATTTTTTTGAATTTTTATTTTTATGTCCTCGGCCTTCAAGGTGTTTTTTGAGGTAATTAAAATGGCGTATTTCTGTTCTGCATTATATGAAGTTTCTACGAAGTTTTTATTGTTACTTAGCGCACTTGCGTATGATTTTTTGTTATTTTGATGAATTTCTTCAAGTTTCTGTGTGTAGTGATGATTATTTTTAATATTAATTTCTTGTAATTCTATGATCTTCTTTTGTAGACTAATTAGTTCGTGTTGAATTTTTTCTTCCAGTGATACAATATTTTGTTCCAGTGTTAATTTTATTTTTGAGTCTTTCACTGAAGTGATCTTATTAACTAAGTCTTTAATATTTTTAAAAATTTCTTCGGTTTCCATATTTAATTAATGGAATCGCCCAGGTGGGCGAGTTATTAATGTGAGTAACTATATTTATTGTTTTACTTCTTACAAAATAATGCGACTGTACTCGTTCGGTGCTGAGCGAGAATATACTAAACAAATACCGTAAACTAAACAAAAGTGATCCTATAGTACTTCCCTGAGGTACACCATAATTAATATTAGATGGATCGCTTAGAGCTTAGAGTGTATATGGAATGAAAAATATAAGTGGGAAGATTTTATGAAATTTTGATGAGAATCGGAAGATACTGAAGGAAATGGAAATAATTTACGACTCCCTACATATAAATTTTAAGGCTTTTAATAAAAAAAATCGTTAATATTTTTATAAGGCTGCCAAATTTTTATACGCGAGCAAAATTTTTATTTCTCCCCGTCATTATTGAGGGGCGTTCATCAAATGGAAGGAATAAAAGTTGAGGGTGACTATGCCCTTATGTTCGAATATCTGATCATCTTTGATCAGAGTGGAAGATACTATCAGTATCGCCCTGGTGTAAGACCACCATTCAGAATTGAAACGTTGCTTGAAAATGGCTTTAGCCGTGTTTAGTGACCAGATCTGAATAGTCAGGTACTTCCTAACCTTCCTCTTCCCCACCTCCTTCCCCTCCCCACTACCTTCAGCCTCACAACATACCCCAATTGGGGATGCCATAGTCTCACTGGCTCCAGACGGGAGCAGTTGAGATTCTTGTGCGGTATTCACTGTAAAAAAAAAAAAAAAGATAAATATCATTCTTTTCGAGATTAATTTTTGAATTATTGTCCAATTTTTTGTCCAACGTTTTAAAAAGTGTTGCGATGTCTATCATTAGGTCAGATGTACAGATTGTGGCGAAGTGGTTTGCTTTTATGAATCTAGAAGATGATGCACGATTTTATGGGTGACCCAAAAACTTTGTGAAAGTATGGTTTAGGTATTTTGAACATTAATTATGACATAGTTGCTTATTTTGTATAGCACTATTTGTGTTATGTATAATATTAGTATTATATATTATGTTTAATACAACAGCAACTAAAAACGCAGAAATGTAATATTTTATGAAGAATTTCTTTTCAGCGAAAAATTTATTCTCAATTTTATGTACAATACAATCATGCATGCCATTATCAGTTGGTGAGCAGTTTACAAAACTAGTCTGACCTCCATAGAAATGGTTGAAAAACTCATAATGAAAATTATACTAACAACACGTCCAGTCTTCCCCACTGAATGCACATTTAAAGTTCCAACATTTAAAAACTTATTTGGAAAAAAATTAATCATACAAATTTTAAAAAGTAAAAGATAAATACTCATTCACAACTGAAAATCATACTAGACTTAAATACGTATTTGTTTGTCCCAAACTAAGCACTTCTTTTTCCAACACCATTATAAACACCAAGGAAAATCATCATCATCATCACTATTGGCTCTACCTACAACCCCTAATGGGTCTTGGCCTCCTCAAGAGTCTTCCTCCACTCATCTCGGTTTTGTGCCAGCTCTCTCCAGTTTAGAAGCTCCGAGATAGATATGTCTTTGAGGACGTTATCGCTCCATCTTAGTCTTGGTCTTCCCAGGCTCATTCGCCCTGTTGATCTTGAGTTCAGCAGGGTGCTTCCTCCACATGACCCAGCCACCGAAGTCTTCCCAGTTTTATAAATTTTGGAGCATAAAGCTCATTGTTATAACGTCTGCGCCAAAATCCATTTTCTAGAACCGGTCCGAAGATGCGCCTCAAAATTTTCCCTTCAAAAACGTCCAGTGCTCGCTCATTCCTCTTAGTTAGTACCCAAGTCTCAGCTGCGTACGTAAGTACTGGTCTGATAAGTGTTTTGTACACTAATATCTTCGTGTTTCTGGACAACAGTCTGAATTTTAATTGGTTTTGCAGGCGGAAATAACAGCGATTTGCGTTCACTGTGCGCTTCTGGATCTCCTCTGTGGTATTATTGTCGTTTGTTATCAGGGAGCCTAGGTATGTGAATCTTGGTACCGTTTCGAAATTTTGGTTTCCACATGAGAGAGTTGGGATTTGTTGGGTGCATCCTACGGCCATGTATTTGGTCTTCTGCTGGTTTACTACGAGACCAATATTTTTGGCAGAACTTTCAAGATTTATGAAGGCGTTACGTAAAGCATCTGGAGTTTTCGCGATTATGTCGATATCATCAGCGTAAGCCAATAGTTGCACAGAGTTGTCAAATATCGTTGCTCTTATCTTAACCAAGGAAAATACTTCTAACAAACTACTAGTAGAAACCAGAAACATTAATGACAAAGTACAATTGTTGAATTCTATCAAAAAGTATTTTAGAGAAATCATCAACGGAAAGATTGCTTCACGTATTTCCACATGAAAGTCACATTTATAATTATATTTGTTTTTTTTTCTTACCGATTACATGTATGTTTGTGTCTTTACATGTCTTAGTTACATGGTCATGATGGTGATGTGAATGTATTAACTGTATATGTAAACGTATGTATGTGTACGTGCAAATGCACTTAATGGAAGATCAACATAAATTATAAGTTACAAAATTATAAATTGTAATATTATAATATCGTCGGTCTAGTGGCAAAGTCCATAAGTCACGATTTTTCATGAAATGACTTAAGTATGAGGTCTTATGTACAAAATCGTCCTCTTTCGATTGGCATACTCCATAAAGTAGTATATTTCAATTTAAACGTGTTTTTAAATTCACTATAAGTCATAAACCCGATATTATTGTAAAGCAAAACACATTAATAAAAAAAAAATAAAAAAGGCAATGATTTTTTTTACATGAGATCCACACAGGAGGCCCTAAGGAAAATAATTTCCCTCAGGGTCTATGTCATCTTTGGGGATGCTGTGTGGAGGGTTTTTAAAGGAAAGGAATGAGAGGAGAGTTCTGGTAAGGAAAAGGGTTTACGGGGTGGGTAGGAATCTGGGGTTCAGTATATCCTGGTCAAGACCTAGACAAACCACACCCCATGAACCCGGGCACCCCTGCTAAATCACCAAACGTAGCGAACCACTTGGGGTGACCTATGGCTATAAAGGTTCCCGGGGCGGCGGTACCCATTCCCGCCTCCCAAATTGATACATCGATTTAGACCATAGGTTCTGAACATGGGCGATAACGCTCCCTTGGGAGCGTTTCAGACTTTCAGGGGGCGGGAGAAGACCAAGATAAAATTGGGGGGGCATTTCAGACTTTCAGGGGGGCGTTAGGAGAACCAGAGAAACCCATCCCACCCCATTCTATCTCGTTCCATCCCATCCCATTAGGGGTCATCCGCCCACAAAAGTATTTTCCCTATCCCATATGCCCGTTGTGGTAAATGTGACCCAGTAGTGGTATCCCATTATGCCCCCTCCGTCGTGGTGTACTGTTATGCCCCCTCCGTTGTGGAAAATTAAACCCTATTGTGGTATCCCTGTTTCATAACGCCGATGGATTTCTTTCGTTTTGTGCTCCGATTGTCATACGAGATCGGCAGGAACCCAGACTTGGGAATTCCGCACAATAAGGGTCCCTAACTACACGGTCAACAAGTGACAAGCGCTTTATCGTCAACAAGTCAGTCCGTTGCTAACCCCCGACCGTATAGTGACATTTCACACCGAGCCGAAGTGTTATTCATCATATCGTCACACAAAGTATAAATCCTACCGTATTCTTTCGTATATTTTGTGTGAACTCGTGACTCAAACTTTACCGAAGTTCTAACTATCAAATAGAACAATATCGAGCGCTATGGACATCTATGACTGTCACCAAGCCAGAAGACAACTATCGTGAGTACCACTTAATTGTGATATACCTTTCTTGTTTGGTGGTTGGACATAACTCAACGAAATCCATTAGCGTCTTAGCAAGGGTATCCGCAAGGTTACCCTCATCCCCATGCCCCGTGCATGATTCATTGGTGCCGATAACCAGCAAACCTTTAGATAAATAAATTCTTTCATTGACAAAACGAAAGAATGCTATGAAATATTACGTGAATTGAAATGTCATTTCGAAGAACGAATTCAAACAGTGAATCGTAGAATTAGTTTACGTAGTTCTTAATTAATTAACGACCTACCGGGCATTTAAATTACATCGAATTCTATTTTTTAATTCATAACGTTTTCCTGATTAATTCGTTAGTACATTTGTTTATTTAAAAAAAAAATGGCTAGTACTTTACAAGGCTTGCGTAGAAGACGGAACGTTGCCATTAGCAGAATAAACAAGGTGTATGAGGTCGGTCAAAGCGTTTTGCAAGATGCAACCAATTACCCATTATTTTTAGCGTATTATACGAAGTTGCAAAAAATTGTTAATGATTTTGAAACCGTTCACGCTGACATCTTAGCTTTAGATGAGGCAAACAAGGACATTGAAAATCAAGTTCGCGTAGCTTTTGATAATGTTTATTTCAAAATCGTCGTAATTCACAAGGAATTAACGAATCAATCTTTCGAATCGGAGCCCGCGAACATTATCGTACCAAACCAAAACTTTTCAACATTTCATGATCAAGCTGTCATAAAACAAACGTCATCATTTACTTGTGACATGAATAAGGCAAAACCTGAAATCAAAGGGTCCTTGATTGCGTTCACTTCAAAGTGCGCGTTTTGCAAGGGTATTCACCATATCGCTAAGTGCAAATCATTTGCACTAAAATCGGTTCTGGAACGTGCTCAATTCGCCAAGGCACACCGTTGGTGTCTGAATTGTCTCACGCCTTCTCATTCTCTCACGAATTGCAAATCTGTGTTTGATTGTCAGAAATGTCATCGTAAGCACCACACTCTTCTTCATAGGGAAGACAACATTTCTGCTGAAGAGGAGTACCAACGACCTACCACGTTTGCCATTCAAGGAGCTTCTATTTCAGATCCTCCAGTTCTTTTCCTCGCTAACTTCGGTGACAGATCCATCGTACGTTTGCCTACTGCTCATATTAGCAATCGTGATCCCTCCGGCAGTTTTCAAACGTTTCGTGGGTTGACCGATTCAGACAGTCAAGCACACTTCGTATCCAATCGCACTGCAGAGCGTCCAGTCAGCTCTCAGAAAATCCGTGGCTTAGGCCAATCTTCTACAACCGCGTCAGGCGTCACTAATTTCGATGTCGATGTTAAGGGACAAACTACCTTCAACACGAAGTTACTTCCATCGCCAACGATTCAATTCGACCAGTTATCTTGTCATCTGTTCCAAGACATACTTCATGCCGACTCTGACTGTCACAAACTGACAACTGACACAGGAGCGACTGAACTACTTCGAGATGTTGAGATCTTGCCCTCTCTACCAAGACCCCAATTAACGGGTGATCTTCACCAGCCTTCAGCTGTCAATTCACCATTCGGTTGGCTTCCTCTGGATTCGGTTGGTTTTACTACCGATCGTCAAACAAACTCCTTCATCGAAACCAACCAGTATCGTCTTCCAGAAGAAGTCAAGAGACTGAGGGAGTTGGACATATTTCCTCAGTCTTCACAGCCCACTAAACAACGTCGTGACCAAGTGTATCGCATTTATCGCTCACGTGACTTTTCTAGTCAATTTATCGAAACCAACCAGTACCGTCTTTCTGAAAAGGTCAAGAAACTGAGAGAGTTTGACACATTCCCTCAGTCTTCACATCTCACTCCTGAAGAACAACGTGATGAGCAGGTCCATCACACTAATCACTCACGTGACCCTTCGGGACAATTCATCGTAGCCTTACCTTTTGGCGAAAAGGATAAGGATATCGCTTTCCCAGGTTCGCGCGAAGTTTCTTCGCGCATCATCCTTTCAATCGAACGTAAACCGACAGTAAAGCTCAGTTTACGTGAACCGTACTTCGCTTTCATGACTGACTACTTGTACAGTGGTCACATGACACGTGTTCCTGGAAAAGATTTACTCAAGGAAATGCATCACATACTTCGTCATTGCATTCTTCGTCCGGGCACCGTTACCACTACTTTGCGAATTGTCTTCGATGCCTCGGTGACGGAGGTGAATGAATCATCGTCAAATGATGCCTTCCTTATCGTTCCCAAGCTTCAAACAAACATTGCTGAACTTCTGCAAATCGTTCGCCATCTGTGGTGTTCATTGCTGAAGTACGGCAAATGTATCGCCAAATATGCCCACAAGAGCCAAATCACGCGTTCCAAAGAATATTTTGGCGTCATCAATTATCGGAATCTACCCCGGATTACCCATTACACCCTATGACTTCTGATATTTTTTTTATTTTTTTTTTTTTTTTTTTATTTGTTTATCTTAGAATTGCTACATATTATAATTTTACTGGTCTTCCATTAAAAGCCTTAGCTTGTGGATGGAAGAAGAGTTGACATTTCATATATTATGTACAAATACAGTCACGTGTACAGTTAATACAATGCAGTTAATACAGTTAATACATTTCATATAAGTACAATCACTATTTACTATAGTCATGTATTTCAATATATATATATATATATATATGTAGATGCAGTTAATACAGACACATGGCAATCAGACCCGTTAACTAAAATATGCAAACATATAATATGTATTCAGTAAGAAGAAAAACAAGTATGATTTTTAGTGTGACATTCTCTAAAATACTTTTTGATGGAGTTCAACAATTGAACTTTGTTCCTAATGCTTCTGATTTCTATTGGTAGGTTATTGAAAAATAATTTTCCTTGGTGAGTATAATGGTGTTGGGCAAAAGAAGTGTTTAATTTGGGGCACACAAATACATGTTTAAGTCTAGTACGATTTTCAGTTATGAATGCGTATTTATTTTTTTCTTTTATAATTTGTACAATTGAATTTTTTATAAATAAGTTTTTAAATGTTGGAACTTTGAATTCTTCGAATATGCGATCAGTTGGGAAGTCTAGAGGTTTTTTTAGTATAATTTTTATTATTAGTTTTTGAACAATTTCTATGGGGGTCAGACTAGTTTTGTAAGCTGCTCCCCAACTGATAATGGCATACTGAAGAATAGACTGTACTAATGCGTAGTATATTGAGTATAGATTTTTCGTTGATAAGAAGTTTCTTATCCGTAAGAATATATGAATTAACTTCCTAACTCTTTTTATTGTATGGCCGATGTGATCTTTTCATTTTAGGTTTTTATCTATGATTATTCCAAGATATGTAATTTTATCCGCTATTTTCAGAAGTGAACATTTTTGTTGGCAGTGATTAGTATCGTGTTGTGCGAGAGAATGATTATGTAAGAATATTTGAAGATTTGGATCTATCTCTTTATCTCTGCCTTTATTCTGTCCTACCGTATTGTCAGATCGTTGACAGAAAATAATGGTTACGAATTATCACTCACACGATACGCGATCACTTCGGATTCAAATATCGATTCAATCGTCGTCGGCTGTTCCAGTGTGGAACAAGCTCAACAAACGCAATCCGAAGTTATCGAACATACCAAACGAGGTCAACTTGAACTGCAGAAGTCGGATTGTAGCAAACCAAAACTTCGCGCCTACCGTAACTTACCGCCGGGCTACTATCTCACTGATGTAATCTTCAAGAATGTTGATCATTTTCTTACTCTCAGGGTATTGGGATGGAAGTGGAGGCCACCGGATGCTTCACCCGATGATACTCGTCACGGGAATCGTTACACCGACCAATTATCGCTCTTGACAGTTATCGCATCTAATCATCGGCGTCAAGCATCATCGGTTGATAATCCATCGGATATCGCTTCACGTGGCCATTCTCAGGCCGTTCTTATCCGTAACGTATTATGGTGGGCGGAGCCCTCCGGGTTTGTCCAGCCAAACGACTCTTGGCCCATCTCAGATGGCCATTTTAACAAAACTGAACTCCACTCTGAAGAACGAGTTCAATCGTCATTAGTCCAACATGATATATTCTGCTAAACTTTTATTAAACAAATTATATCGTATTCGGAAACTCCAACGTCTTACTGCTTACTGTTATCTATTTGTACACAACTTTCATAACAAAGCCTCTCGTCGTTCGGATTTTCTACTTAATCATTTCGAAATTCGTATTCTATCTTTAACCAAACATTGGACATCACTCTCTACGGAGCAAGTGATTAGAATCATTATTAAAAATCTTGTGCTATCGTTACGCTTCGTACTTTGAATGGATCTTCTCTTACAAGACCATTCACCTAATCGTGTCCATTGCCTAGGCAATGTGACTAATCATCATCGTTTCGCGGTTCGTTTTATTCTTTTTACGTCTATGTTAATCGTATCATTTAGTTTCTTTTCGTCTAGTTTATCTACATCTAGTTATCGTTTGAAACTAGTTCTTCTGCTTCGTCTTCTTTTCATCGACGTTACATTTCATGGCATTCTGCGTTTCGCTTAACGTTCAACTTTTCTTTAAAATACAATTTGCTGTATTTTGGTGGGCGGAATGTTTCATAACGCCGATAGATTTCTTTCGTTTTGTGCTCCGATTGTCATACGAGATCGGCAGGAACCCAGACTTGGGAATTCCGCACAATAAGGGTGCCTGACTACACGGTCAACAAGTGACAAGCGCTTTATCGTCAACAAGTCAGTCCGTTGCTAACCCCCGACCGTATAGTGACATTTCGCACCGAGCCGAAGTGTTATTCATCATATCGTCACACAAAGTATAAATCCTACCGTATTCTTTCGTATATTTTGTGTGAACTCGTGACTCAAACTTTACCGAAGTTCTAACTATCAAATAGAACAATATCGAGCGCTATGGACATCTATGACTGTCACCAAGCCAGAAGACAACTATCGTGAGTACCACTTAATTGTGATATACCTTTCTTGTTTGGTGGTTGGACATAACTCAACGAAATCCATTAGCGTCTTAGCAAGGGTATCCGCAAGGTTACCCTCATCCCCATGCCCCGTGCATGATTCAATCCCATTACATTCCCCCCACCCTCCCCCCCTTGTGATCAATTGATGTTTCGGATTCACGAGTTAGTAGGGGGCGGTAGAAATAAAAGTATTCTCAAAGTGAACGGTGGGCAAAGAAGGATTGAAAATCTATGAAGTAGACGTAGACCCGTGGTCGTCAAACTGCGGCCCGCTAGGATATTTGTGCAGCCCGCTCAAAAATCTGGCGTTTTCTTTTAAAATATATCTTTTTTCAAGTACAATTATACTATCCGTTTTTTTGCGGCTCGCACAAATATATGCTGTTTTCTTTTTAACTATATGTTTTTCATGTATGAGGGAAAAATATACTATCCGTTTATGTGCGGCCCGCACAAATATCTGCCGTTTTCTTTTTAAATATATCTTTTTTCAAGTACAATTATACTATCCGTTTTTTTGCGGCTCGCACAAATATATGCTGTTTTCTTTTTAACTATATGTTTTTCATGTATGAGTGCAATTATACTATCCGTTTTTGTACGGCCCGCACAAATATCTGCCGTTTTCTTTTTAAATATATCTTTTTTCATGTACAATTAATTATATAATCCGTTTTATTACAATTAATTATATTCTCGTTTGAGACTTTTAGGAGGGCAGTAGAAGACCCATTGAAAATTGGAGGGCGTAGATATGGCACAGTGAGGTTGTAGGTAGGAAAAAAATGATCTAAAAAAGACAAAAAAACACGCCTATCACGAACTAATAAAGTAAAATAAACTTTAATATTAGTTCATTTTTGTTATTGTAATCGTTTTTATCACGTGTGTGAAAATTCACACATTTCAATAGTTCGGGAAGTGGATGAAAATTGAACTGAAAGATTCCATTACAGATACCCACACAATTTAAAAAATAATAATAATATTATGATTTTACGTGCATTATTATTATTAAGAATTGACCCTATACCATGAACACAAGAAGGAAGGAAGTAGCAACCCGGTACTTAAATACAAAATAATTGCTTTTTTAACTTGCTAAACCAAAAGGTACAAAATTCCCCCCCCCCCCCGAAATCATAATTGATTGAAAAGTGTGACGACCGCTGATATAGACCGTTAAAACACAAGCAAAATCCACTAATTCAGCTTTAAAATAATCTTAAAGCCGTTTTGCAGCATTACAGTCAAACAATTTAACAGTAAACTTAACAAGCAAAGAACGCTAAGTCATTATTGACTGGTAAAACCCGCTAAGTCAGGCCCTTTTTTTTGGAAATCTTTGATGAAAGATTGCTGTTATTGCTATCAACTAATATTGTGTATTGAAAAAGCATTTTGGAGATATTCTTCCACTTACAGCCTTTCCAAAATTGCTAAATATTGAAATGCGATTATCTCAGGATTGTGATTTAGTGACTTAGTGGACTTTGCCAGTAGACCGACGATATGTACCTTTTAAAAAAAATCGTTTAGATTGTTTAGAATATTGCAAAAAAAGCCATTTTAAAAATGGAAAACCAATTATGGTAGAGAACATTTTTCTTTCATGTACGAGTACAATGTGACATGTCAGGTTGCCTTTGAGTAGAAAGCAGTCTAAAAACAGACGGTAATTATTAGATTCGCCCTGAGGGGTCTAGAAAAAAACCAAAGCGATACTTTCATATTAAAAAAATCTGAAAGCAGTGCTTATTCTGTAAAAAAAATAAACCGGAACCCACATCTTGTAAAGCTTTTAAAAAGTATGTGCAGTTCACACGCGGTAGAAGTGAAACCTTCAGAAAACTAAAGTAGATAAGGGTGAGGAGGCTACAAAACACCGCACAACGAGGAGGCCGTTTATTCTATCTCATTATGTCGCAGGCTAAATCCTATATGTAGATGTTTGTGTTTGACTCTTTTTATTGTCGCTTTATTATTTCATCGAATTTAAAATCACAACGGTGCTAAAGAAGTTTTCACTTGAAAAATATTTTAACCCCCGTTGCTATTTGTTGGCAACTACAACTAAATTTCGTCTTCTGAATATCGTAATAACTACCCAATTTGGGAGGTGGATGAGGGTACCGCCGCCGCCACGGGAACCATTTTTTGTATAACCAACACCCTTGTCATAAGTGACTTAGCAGGGGTGCCCGGGTTCATGGGGTGAGGTTTGTCCGGGTCTTGGCGGCGGATACGTCTGCCAAATCACCTGCATGACCGGCCATATCGGGAAAGAGTGGTTGAGGGAGGCCCTTTAACTTTTCCAGCCGTACACAGCAGTGGGAGGGATGGATTCATACATCCGTCGCTCCTGGACACACTGACCTCCAGATTCCCACTCACCCCTAATACCTTTTTTCTTCCCAGAACTTTCTTTCCTTCCTTTCCTGAAAAGACCCTCCATACAGCACCCCCAAAGATGAAATAGGCCCTAAGAGGAATTATTTCTCTCAGTGTCTCCTGTGTGGAACTAATATGAAAAAAAATCTTTTCAATATCGTTTAATTCCAATTAAGTAAGCTGTGTTTGAAGAAATATGGTTTAGATTATATTTCTCAGTAAGATAGTAAGACACAACGATTTCTTTAATACCTAAGTATATAAGTTTTTTCGAAAAGCGAATAAATTAGCCCGAGGGGTTAAAAACTACTGGAGAGGGTGCTTTGTAGGCACGAAATATATCAAAAGTCGAACTCCAGGAACTTCGACAACAAGCCAGACTGGCCCAAAGGGCACATTAACTGTATTGCCTCAAAACTGTTCAATTCCCTACCCAATTCAATCAATACGTGTCAAAATCTAAACTTTTATAAAAAAAATATTAAAAGCTGGGTAAAAAATAATTTGGAAGTGAAAATTTTTTTCTTTAAATTGTTTTATACGTTTTCTAAATTCCTAAAACATTCCATGTCTTTCTGTATTTTAGATTAATAAAAGGAAATATATGTGTATTATATGTACACATATTTATGAACGTGTGTACGTACTTATTGGGTGTATACAAACGTTATTATATTGTAACGTGTATAAGAAGGGGTGAATGCTATATTAAAAGTTACCTGTGTAAATAATAAAGGTAAAGAAATCCAGAGCATGAGACATAATAAAACTCTAAACTTGAAAAACAAGATTTATTAATTTACAATCACAATCACAGATATTATTTGATATTGTAGTATATATTGTTAAATTTTAAGATTTAAACCTGCAGGGTCGTGCCTTTCCTCGAAGAGAGAAGGTTTGTAAAAGTAAGTTAATGTCACGTATGTTATATTTCAAAATGAATCCAAGCAGTTAAAAGTTATTACGGGCGCCATCCTACTTTTAAAGACAAATTAGGAAAACTTCAATAGCTAAATTGATAGATAAACCATGGTAATAATAAGTTAAAATTAAAACTACATTACGAAGGATCGTGGAGTACTGCCATTGTGTTCCTCGTCTGAGAATTCCGTGACCGGCTTCCCAAGCCGCTCGTCAAGTTTTGGCAAGTCCACACCGCTCGTTCCCAGAAAGAAACTGAATCTCCAGCCGTTAATTGCGCCTCAGGAACCCGTAGGCAGCCGAGGTCACGTGGTTGCATACTAATAACGTCACGGATCGCGTTGACACTGCTACAATATGTACATATCTTTAATTTTAAGAAATTTCACAGTAACTCCTGTAAAATCGATCATGTTGATCTCTAAAGACACTATATACATTTTTAAATTCTATTTTAACCACCACTGTTTAATAACCACATAATATAATACCCACGCACAGGCTCCGCCTTTGTGGGATCTTTTGTTGTTACTCTCTTATATTTAATGTTATTATGTTTGTACCTATTCCCATGTATCAAAATATTTTGCTAATAAAAAAAAAGCCCGAAGAAAAAGGTGGCTGAAATAATTTAAATTTTCAACAAACTTCTTCTTGTATGAATGATACATAATATAATTATCTTCAAATTTTCAGATCTCCTATCAAATTTTACTGTTTTTGTGGATAAATATTTAGACGATATTTTATTTAACTTTTACAAAATGTTCAATTGTCCGAAGAAGAAGATGGTTTCTGGAACGCCGCTCCAGAGGGTTCCGTTACAAAAGAAGCACTACTGCCTGAGAGTAGCTACCTTTATCTATCACAAAAGCGGCCGACCCATCTCAAACTACATACCGAGGGCTCTTTGCTACAGTTTAATTATTACTTTTTTCTCTGCTTGTAAACGAGACGCTTTTTTAACATTTTTATTAAACACGAACACATACTGTGTATTAGTAGAATCATAGAATATGTTCACTATGGAATTACCATTGCGCTGGAATATGTGAGATGGGAACCTGTAAGTGGCCTGAACCCAGTGAGGATTTCCAAAACTTTTGTACCAGAGGACAAAGGATTACATACAAGGTTTAATTTACAAACGTTCATTGATGCAAATTCTTTCTTTACTGTAAAGTATGTATATATTACACAGAGGTTATTTTAGTATCGTAGGGATCATGTAGTATTTTATTTTTCATTGGATGAACATATTTTGGACAGGGAGGTATCCTAGATGGGATGATTAATTACCCCTGGAAATAATGAAAAAATAAATACATTTATATTCAAACAAGTCACTGGCAAATTTTATGTCCTGTTTTCAAAAAAAAATACTTGATAACGCCAAAATTAAAGATACACAATTAAATAATCCGAATTGTGTTTCAAGAAATTAGTTTCAAAATTTATAATTTTATGAAAAATTATAATCACGTTGAAAATATCATCGTCATATTTGTAAGTAAATAACATCAATTATTTTATATGTGTATGTAATATTTTATATTTAGATTTTTTTATTTATGTTTTTTGTTCTTGTATTTTACATTTTTATTTATTTTTATTGATATACATATGTAATGATACGTTCTGCTACCCGGCTCAGAGCAGATATTGTCTAGTGAGTCGGGAAGCGCACATGATCTGTAAGTAACTATTAATGTTAATAAACGGCCGGGCTACCGGCAATTTAAAAATATATATATATTTTTTAATTAGTCTTCGCTCATGGAGAGACTGAAAAAAACAGTTGTAGACGCAATCGCAATCAACCTCCTGAAGAAAATCGATATTTTTCTGATCTGACATGTCAAAACATGACAAAACTTGACAGGTAGTAAGCCACTACCACGGCAATCTGTTAAAAATTCAATTGAAATGCGACTGCTGCGGCGACAGGTAGCGGCTCACGATCTGTCATGTTTTCGATATGTAAAATCATAAAAATATCGATTTTGTTCAGAAGGTTTGTTTTGTTTACGATTGTGTCGACAACTGGTTTGTTTTCAGGTTCTCCATGAGCGGACGGCCTAAGATATGTACATTTTAACAAAAATTTCAAGATAAAGCACGAATTAACCAATGTCTAGTCTAGACGTTTTCGACTTTTAACTAATTATGTCTTTTAATCGTTATTTTTTCCTAATTTTGTTTTTTTTTTTTTGTTTTACCTTACCACAGGAGCCCTGAAGAAAAAAAAATCCTTCAGAGCCTAGTTCATCTTTGGGGTTGCTGTGTGAATGGTATTTTTAAAGAATGAAAGAAGAGGAAGTTCTGGGAAGGACTAAGGTGAATGAGGGGTGGGTAGGAATCTGGTGGCAATGTGTCCAGGAGTGACGTTCGAATGATTCCATCCCACCCACTGCGGTGCAATATGATGTTCCAAGAGAGCCCTGCTATAGAATTCAAAAGGTCTCCCTCAACCAATCTCTCTCGATCTGGCCTGCCACGCAATTGGTGGGCAGACGCATCCGCCGCCAAGACCCGGACAAAACTAACCCCCATGAACCCGGGCACCCTGCTAAGTCACCAAATGTAGCGAACTGGGTAGTCGGTAACAATTTATAAGATTTAAAAATATTTGGTAACAACATTTACCTATATTATATGTCTCTACCTTCCAAGTTTTCTTATTTCGGGCGGCTTTTGGTTCGCCAAGTTAGTGTTGTGATCATTTTGTAAATCCAATAGGTACTGGTTTCAAAATTAGCCCGTTCCATACATTCACTGTCAACAGTATCAACGTGTCAACCAGTGAAGGCAGTGATGGCAAGTCACCGCGAAAAAGTAACCGGAGCGGACGATGACGTCATATGTAATATACACTGAGATTTTTTTTTTTACATTAGCTCCACACAGAAGGCCCTGAGGAAAATAATTTCCCTCAGGGCCTACGTCATCTTTGGGAATGCTGTGTGGAGGGTTCAATTACCGTCAATCTTCCGAAAACCGGGAGATACTCCAGGTTCACAAATTCGTAGAACTTATACCTAGGAAGAGAACTTCCCTTTGCGTCTTGACGACGAAAGTTGTGTCATCTTGTGATGAATTCTGTTGAATTAGAAATCGAACTACAATGGTTGTTTTGTCTGAAAATCCACGTACACGGATGTTTACATGGTGCGACGGGTAATGCGTGATGTCGGACATGCAATCGAAGTCGGGTTCTGAAATTCAACCACGCAGATCCTAGCCTATTAATACTGTTTGATGATTCGTAGAAATTTGAATCAGATGAGAGAATTTCCGTAACGTTATTTAATTTATTTTCTATTTTTATTTTCGAAATAACTTCACGAGTAAAACCTCAATTGGTAATATTGGATAATCGAAGGCAAGAGAGTCTTGCAATCGAAGGAAGAATCTTGCAATCATACATAAAGAAAGCAGCCAAAAAAATGTGTGCTAAGGTAATTAAGTTAATATTGACAGTTCTTGTTCAAGGTATATAAGGTATATATGACAGAACCCCGGTCTTGGGTTCAATTTTTAGATACGACAGAATCTTTTTCTGATTTTTTCTGTTTAAAACTTTCGTTTGAGAGTCGCAAGTATTTTATTCGATAATTCATTTAATTCCATTCAGACATTCGACGCAACAGGACTTACATAAATCTTTTTTTTTTTAAGTTTCTTTATTCTTGGAATTATTCATTACATGAATTGGGGATTTTTCGACCACCATACTAGGCACATGCCTGTGTTGTGGTAGTATCATAACATGGTATCATAACAAGATATTGCGTTAGTATGGGTTTTTTTCGTAGAATGCATAATACTATTGTCCTTGGTGTCCTAAACCTAACGCGGTCGTAGCATTGATTTGACGTCTGTCAAAAATATCAATCATTTTATACGGAAAGCTGACATTGATGGAAAGGCAAATGCGGAAAATCAATTCGTAAAATAATATCATAGGAATCAAAGACAGCAGTACATGATAATGTTTTTATGCCATTGTCATTAAGATATAGATTCAGCAAGTTTTCAAGGAATATTTGAAAATGTCTACATCTCGTAGGTGTTGATAGTTTTAATGAATTATTGAATACTTAATGTGAACTAAACATAACTTGTGGTGAACCTATCGCCTGCAAATTTCAAAATGACTCCCAAGCTGGGGATGCAAGGTTTTAAAAAATATCGATACATCGATATCGATATATATCGAATTAAGACGATATTGATATATCGATATATCGGTCTGTTGTAGGTCGATATATCGATATTTCTTATCTTTTTAAATCTTATAAAAATCCAATGTACTTTTAGTTAAATCAAACGTTTATCGATTATGTACGTGATCATGCACGGGGCATGGGGATGAGGGTAACCTTGCAGTTACTCTTGCTAAGACGCTGATGGATTTCGCTAAGTTAAGCCCAACCACCAAACAAGAAAGGTATATCACAATTAAGTGGTACTCACGGTTGGTCTTCTAGCTTGGTGACAGTCATAGATGTCCATAGCGCTCGATATTGTTCTATTTGATAAATAAATAGACGATAGAAATCTGAGTCACGTCAAGTTCACACAAAGTATACGATGAAAACGATAAGGTTTACACTTTATGTAACGATCTGATGGATAACACTTCGGCGTGGTGCGAAAATGTCACGATACGGTCGGGGGTTAGCAACGGACTGACTTGTTGACGATAAAGCGCTTGTCACTTGTTGACCGTGTAGTTAGGCACCCTTATTGTGCGGAATTCCCAAGTCTGGGTTCCTGCCGATCTCGTATGACAATCGGAGCACAAAACGAAAGAAATCCATCGGCGTTATGAAACATTCCGCCCACCAAAATACAGCAAATTGTATTTTAAAGAAAAGTTGAACGTTAAGCGAAACGCAGAATGCCATGAAACGTAACGTCGATGAAAAGAAGACGAAGCAGAAGAACTCGTTTTAAACGATAACTAGATGTAGATAAACTAGACGAAAAGAAACTAAATGATACAATTAACATAGACGTTAAAAGAATAAAACGAACCGCGAAACGATAATGATTAGTCACATTGCCTAGGCAATGGACACGATTAGGTGAATGGTCTTGTAAGAGAAGATCCATTCAAAGTACGAAGCGTAACGATAGCACAAGATTTTTAATAATGATTCTAATCACTTGCTCCGTAGAGAGTGATGTCCAATGTTTGGTTAAAGATAGAATACGAATTTTGAAATGATTAAGTAGAAAATCCGAACGACGAGAGGCTTTGTTATGAAAGTTGTGTACGAATAGATAACAGTAAGCAGTAAGACGTTGGAGTTTCCGAATACGATATAATTTGTTTAATAAAAGTTTAGCAGAATATATCATGTTGGACTAATGACGATTGAACTCGTTCTTCAGAGTGGAGTTCAGTTTTGTTAAAATGGCCACCTGAGATGGGCCAAGAGTCGTTTGGCTGGACAAACCCGGAGGGCTCCGCCCACCATAATACGTTACGGATAAGAACGGCCTGAGAATGGCCACGTGAAGCGATATCCGATGGTTTATCAACCGATGATGCTTGACGCCGATGATTAGATGCGATAACTGTCAAGAGCGATAATTGGTCGGTGTAACGATTCCCGTGACGAGTATCATCGGGTGAAGCATCCGGTGGCCTCCACTTCCATCCCAATACCCTGAGAGTAAGAAAATGATCAACATTCTTGAAGATTACATCAGTGAGATAGTAGCCCGGCGGTAAGTTTCGGTAGGCGCGAAGTTTTGGTTTGCTACAATCCGACTTCTGCAGTTCAAGTTGACCTCGTTTGGTATGTTCGATAACTTCGGATTGCGTTTGTTGAGCTTGTTCCACACTGGAACAGCCGACGACGATTGAATCGATATTTGAATCCAAAGTGATCGCGTATCGTGTGAGTGATAATTCGTAACCATTATTTTCTGTCAACGATCTGACAATACGGTAGGACAGAATAAAGGCAGAGATATCAGAAGTCACAGGGTGTAATGGGTAATCCGGGGTAGATTCCGATAATTGATGATGCCAAAATATTCTTTGGAACGCGTGATTTGGCTCTTGTGGGCATATTTGGCGATACATTTGCCGTACTTCAGCAATGAACACCACAGATGGCGAACGAAAGTTTTGCAGAAGTTTAGCAATGTTTGTTTGAAACTTGGGAACGATAAAGAAGGCATCATTTGACAATGATTCATTCACCTCCGTCACCGAGGCATCGAAGACCATTCGCAACATAGTGGTAACGGTGCCCGGACGAAGAATACAATGACGAAGTATGTGATGCATTTCCTTAAGTAAATCTTTTCCAGGAACATGTGTCATGTGACCAATGTGCAAGTAGTCAGTCAAGAAAGCGAAGTACGGTTCACGTAAACTGAGCTTTAATGTCTGTTTACGTTCGAGTGAAAGGATGATGCGCGAAAAGACTTCGCGCGAACCTGGGAAAGCGATATCCTTATCCTTTTCACCAAAAGGTAAGGCTACGATGAATTGTCCCGAACGTTGTTCTTCAGGAGTGAGATGTGAAGACTGAGGGAATGTGTCCAACTCCCTCAGTCTCTTGACCTTTTCAGGAAGACATTACTGGTTGGTTTCGATAAATTGACTAGAAAAGTCACGTGAGCGATAAATGCGATACACTTGTTCACGACGTTGTTTGGTGGGCTGTGAAGACTGAGGAAATGTATCCAACTCCCTCAGTCTCTTGACTTCTTCTGGAAGACGGTACTGGTTGGTTTCGATGAAGGAGTTTGTTTGACGATCGGTAGCAAAACCAACCGAATCCAGAGGAAGCCAACCGAATGGTGAATTGATAGCTGAAGGCTGGTGAAGATTACCCGTTAATTGGGGTCTCGGTAGAGATGGCAAGATCTCAACATTTCGAAGTAGGTCAGTCGCTCCTGTGTCAGTTGTCAGTTTGTGATAGTCAAGGTCAGCACGAGGTATGTCTCTGAAGTGATGACAGGATAACTTGTCGGATTGAATCGTTGGCGATGGAAGTAACTTCGTGTTGAAAGAAGTTTGTCCCTTAACATCGACATCGAAATTAGTGACGCCTGACGCGGTTGTAGAAGATTGGCCACGGATTTTCTGAGAGCTGACTGGACGCTCGGCAGTACGATTGGATATGAAGTGTGCCTGAATGTCAGAATCGGTCAACGCACGAAACGTTTGAAAACCGCCGGAGGGATCACGATTGCTAATATGAGCAGTAGGCAAACGTACAATGGATCTGTCACCGAAGTTAGCGAGGAAAAGAACTGGAGGATCTGAAATAGAAGTTCCTTGAATGGCAAACGTGGTGGGTCGTTGGTACTCCTCTTCAGCAGAAATGTTGTCTTCCCTATGAAGAAGAGTGTGGTGCTTACGATGACATTTCTGACAATCAAACACAGATTTGCAATTCGTGAGAGAATGATAAGGCGTGAGACAATTCAGACACCAACGGTGTGCCTTGGCGAATTGAGCACGTTCCTGAACCGATTTGAGTGCAAATGATTTGCACTTAGCGATATGGTGAATACCCTTGCAAAACGCGCACTTTGAAGTGAACGCAGTCAAGGACCCTTTGGTTTCAGGTTTTGCCTTATTCAAGTCACAAGTAAGCGATGACGCTTGTTTTATGACAGCTTGATCATGAAATGTTGAAAAGTTTTGGTTTCGTACAATAATGTTCGCGGGCTCCGATTCGAAAGATTGATTCGTTAATTCCTTGTGAATTACGACGATTTTGAAATAAACATTATCAAAAGCTTCGCGAACTTGATTTTCAATGTCCTTGTTTGCCTCATCTAAAGCTAAGATATCAGCGTGAACGGTTTCAAAATCATTAACAATTTTTTGCAACTTCGTATAATACGCTAAAAATAGTGAGTAATTGGTTGCATCTTGCAAAACGCTTTGACTGACCTCATACACTTTATTTATCCTGCTAATTGCTACGTTCCGTATACGACGCATGCCTTGTAAAGTTCTAGCCATTTTTTTTAAATAAACAAATGTACTAACGAAATAATCAAGAAAACGTTATGAATTAAAAACTAGAATTCGATATAATTTAAATTCCCGGTAGGTCGTCAATAATTAAGAACTAGTAACCTAATTCTACGATTCACTGTTTGAAATTCGTTCTTTGAAATGACATTTCAATTTTCGTAACATTTCATAGCATTCTTTCGTTTTGTCAAAGAAAGAAATTTATTATGAGATTTTATTATCTAAAGGTTCGCTGGTCTCGGCACCAAAATGATCATGCACGGGGCATGGGGATGAGGGTAACCTTGCAGTTACTCTTGCTAAGACGCTGATGGATTTCGCTAAGTTATGCCCAACCACCAAACAAGAAAGGTATATATATCACAATTAAGTGGTACTCACGGTTGGTCTTCTAGCTTGGTGACAGTCATAGATGTCCATAGCGCTCGATATTGTTCTATTTGATCAATAAATAGACGATAGAAATCTGAGTCACGTCAAGTTCTTCTTCTTGTTGTGCCTTGTCCGTTCAACGGACGTTGGCTATCATGTTGGCTATGCGGACTTTGTTTACTGCGGCCCGGAACAGCTCCACGGTAGACTGGCCAAACCACTGTCTCAGGTTTTTCAGCCATGAGGTTCTCCTTCTTCCAGGGCCCCGTCTTCCGGCAATCTTTCCCTGCATTATGAGATGCAGGATCTCATACTTCTCTGGATGTCTCATCACGTGTCCAAGATATTGAAGTTTTCGGATTTTTATGGTTTTAATAACTTCCTTTTCTTTATTCATCCGAACCATAACATCTTCATTTGTGACCCTGTCCATCCAGCTTATTTTAAGTATTCTTCTGTAGATCCACATCTCGAATGCCTCAAGTCGCCTAATTAATTCTTCAGTAAGCGTCCATGCTTCCATTCCATAAAATAATATTGAAAATACGTAGCATCTGACCATTCGCATTCGTAATCCAAGGTTGAGATCATGACTGCAGAACATTTTTTTCATGCGGATGAAGGTTGCACGAGCTTGCTCAATGCGGCATTTGATTTCAACTGAAGGATCCCATCTATCATTTACATTGCAGCCCAAGTATACAATACTTTGTACCTTCTCCAGTTTTGTTCCAGCAATATAAAGATGTTCATCCAATGCGTTATTTTTGCTTATGAGCATGTATTTTGTTTTATTTATATTCAGTTCTAGCCCAAAATTCTCACAAGTCTTCACTACTTGATTCAGCAAAAGTTGTAACTCCTCAATGTTACTTGTTAGAAGTACCGTATCATCTGCATAACGCAGGTTGTTTAGAATCTTCCCATTTATAACAAGTCCTTGAGTAGCTTCTTGCAGAGCTTCATTGAATATTTCTTCTGAATATAAGTTGAACAGCATAGGTGAAAGAATACAACCCTATCGCACGCCTCTCTTTATTTCTACTTCGTCTGTTAGACATTGCTCTACTCTTACTGCTCTTTTCTGTTTCCAATAAAGATTACCTATTATCCTTATATCTTTATCGTCTATCCCGGAGGTTTTCAGAATTTGAATCATTTTGTCGTGTCTAACTCTATCAAATGCTTTAAGGAAGTCAATGAAGCATGCATGTACATTTGTATTCACATCTCTACATCTTTGGATCAGTACTTGAATACTAAATAACGCTTCTCGAGTACCCAACCCATTTCGAAAGCCAAATTGTGTGACACCTATCTTTTCTTCCACTTTGCGATATATGCGTCCATGTATAATTCGCAAAAATATCTTTAATAAGTGGCTCATTAAACTAATTGTCCGGTGGTCACTACATTTTCTTGCTTTTGCTTTCTTTGGGAGAGTAACAAAAGTTGATCGAAGCCAATCTAGTGGGATAATTCCTGTATTATATATAGAGTTAAAGAGACTGGTCAATACCAGGATGCCTTTATTTCCTATGAGTTTAAGGATTTCAGCCTGTATTCCATCTGGGCCCGCTGCTTTCCCAGTTTTAGAGAGACGAATTGCATGTTCTACCTCATTTGTTGTGATTGGTGGGCCTGTTGTAATATTTCCCATATCATATTCTGCGCTTCTATTATCATTGAAGAGTTCTGAGATGTAGTCTTTCCATCTTTTTAGTTCACACAAAGTATACGATGAAAACGATAAGGTTTACACTTTATGTAACGATCTGATGGATAACACTTCGGCGTGGTGCGAAAATGTCACGATACGGTCGGGGGTTAGCAACGGACTGACTTGTTGACGATAAAGCGCTTGTCACTTGTTGACCGTATAGTTAGGCACCCTTATTGTGCGGAATTCCCAAGTCTGGGTTCCTGCCGATCTCGTATGACAATCGGAGCACAAAACGAAAGAAATCCATCGGCGTTATGAAACAGTACGTTTGTAATTTTTTATACTTGTCTATGTGAATAATCACCAAATTTGGACAGGTATATAAAATGTGTTTTGTTTTCATAAATTTATTAAAAAAAAATAATTCTATTATTTTGTACCAGCTATCGAACTAAAAAATAGTACTTTGAAAGTCTGCTTCCTTGTAGCCGGTTTCTGTTTTGAGTTATAGTGGAGTTATAGTGAAAAAAAGACGTACAGAAGGAACACTTGTGGCCACAATTGGTAGATGACTCATTGCCACTTTAAAAAGATTGGGATATACTCCTTGTATCTCTTGCCATGTTTCAAGAATGTTTACTTTTAGAGTATTTACAAGGATAGAAAGATATAATAATAGCATTTTCCCGATTTTGTGGGTATTTTAATTTGGCCGGGTTTTGTGATATTTCGATACGATAGATTGAATTTTTCGATATTGATATATTGATATTGGCTTATCGTCAATACCGATAAATATCGATATTTTTGGGGGTCGACATATTGATAGTTATCGGTTTTCCGATATATCGTTGCATATCCCGAGCTCTCCGTTAAAGAGCTTTTTATCCTTTGCAGATTTGTTGGCATTATTTTATGTTACGTTATGGTTAAGTTTTTCAGGTCACTTAAAAGAAAAACAATCAGATTGACCAGTAATTTAAAAATTTAATCACAATAAAACATTTAAATGAAGACTTTCTCTTTTTTTCCCACCCTATCTGGACACCGGCTCGGTCCCAGTTCTTAGATATGAAAGAACTGCTTGCGAATTAGAAATAAGAAAATCTTATGGAATCCTAGTGCATTCATAAAACAACGAGTTTAAAAAACTATTACCACAATAAAAAACGAATTGACGTTGTGTTAACAAATAGAGTTCAAAATAACACTCTTCATTACCGACTGAGCGAGAACTGCTTTATCATATCGTTACCTCATTTGGATAGGGTTATAACTTCACTTTATCTTGATCTGAGATAAGAGGTGCCAAAGTATGCAAAGACATGCCATCATTATCTATTTACTAATTTCTGATTTTGATGTTGAAACTGTGTAAAGTATTTTAATTTTAATCGTATTTTAATCTAATTCCAAGCTAGTTATTTAAATTATTTTCCATTAAAATATGATAAACTAAATTGTCTTATGCAAGATTAAACCTCAAAATCAAAAATTATTAAATAGATTACGAAAATTCATCTTTGCAAACATTGAAACCTCAGAACATAGTTAGGCGATGTTAGAATCCTATTGTAGAATATGAATGTAGTACACGAAAGACCGCGTTCGTTCGGAAATGGTCGGGCGGCGCCGAGTGTTTCCGAACGTGTAGAGTAGTCAGCCGTTCGGCGAACCGTCGTCAGACCTAATCAGAGATCGCCTGTAAACAGACGCTATTAACAATATTTGTTCCTATTATAATTCACAATAAACCAGTCAAAAGAACTTACGTTGTAATCCTTACGTTGTGGGCAAGAAGAGCCACAATACAAATCAAAGAACATCACACTATTTTACCAAAGTGACGAACCACAACAACGAACAACTGTCAGATACAAACAAAATAGAGGGTATACGTTATACGTGATAATAGAACCTTGTAAAATAAATAATTATTTAAAATGCTTGATGTTAGAACTTTGTCATAGATCTACGAAAATACAACATAGATGTTTCTGAAAATTATTTTGGGTATAGAAACGAACAAAAGAAATGCTTTGGCTTTCAGAGGTCATTTTTGAAAAAAATGTCAGTTTGAACTCTATCCAAATGAGATGACGATATATCAAGTAATTAAAGGAAATGACAACAGAGTTTAGTGAAGCTCCGAACCCATTGAGTTTTTATCCTACAAAGGGCAATGGTAATTATTTGTTTAGCATATTGCCTTTTTAAACTTTGTTATCTTCAAATTAACACAATATTGTGGAAAAACTCGCGTAGTTTCCTGCAAGCCGAGCGTACACAAAAAACTTACAATAATAGTATTCTACTTTGAAGAAAGATGATGCGTTGCAGTAGAGAGTTATTGGGTCGTGAAAACTTTTGTGCCACGCGAAGGGTTTGTAGACACAAAGCCGAGCTTTCGGCGAATAATCTGCTTGGAATAAAGATGATTTTAAATTTGAATACATACATCATTCTAGTTTACAGGAAAATAATGGCTTATTTACTCAAGTATTCAAACAATATTGTTGTGGCCTCGAAACGGCAAGCAGAGCTTTAAGGGCGTGTGATGATTTCATTATGCTCGACTTGTTTCTCTCAAATAAATAATCTTCAATTTTTATAAGCTTTTGGTAGGTACTGAATCTAGAACGAAAAAGAAATGTATAGATTATGGTTAAAACTCCATATCAAGTTAAACAATAATCAAAAATACTATTTTCGGTTGTGTAGTGTTCTGTTATTAGTAGACACACTAACAGATTCTCCAACACACTTTAGATGGAGATTACTTCTTGGTAATAAATAGATTCTGGTTCGTTTTTCTGGTTTTATTCAATACTTCGCGTATTACAATATTGACCTCGTTAGTCCACCTAACTAGGAACTGGCTAAATTGGTTCTAACGAGTGTTTACAGAAAACACCCACTCTCAGCCCCCCGACCCTCTCTCCGACAACTTAGGTACTAAGCTACCTGCCATCTAGCGGAATCTACTGACAGTTCATATAACCGCCATTTATGTCTAAAAGCTGGAAGCTTTTTAGATACACAACAAGTTGCTTGTGCTTTAGTCCTCCGTGAAATCTGGATAAATACTTAGGAATTTATATATCATTTTCAAAGTTAATTTGATTGTGTGAAGAATTCACACAGGAGAATACTATTTGGGAGGCGGGTATGGGTAACGCCGTCCCGGGAACCATTTATTGGATAACCTCTGCCATAGGTCACTGCAAGTGTTTCGCTATGTTTGGTGACTAAGCAGGGGTGCCTGGAATCATGGGGTGAGGTGTATCAGAGTCTTGGCGGCGGATGTGTCTGTCCACCAGCTGCGTGGCAGGCCGGATCGGGAGAGACTGGTTGAGGGAGACCTCGTTACCTCTCAAGCAGAACTCTTTTGGAGCATCGCCTTGCACCGCCGCGCCGTGGGAGGAATACGTCGGTCACTCCAGGACCCATTGACCCCCAGATTCCTACCCACCACTCATACCGTATCCTTTCCAGAACTTCCTCTCCTTCTTTTCCTTTAAAAGACCCTCCACACAGCATCCTGAAAGATGATACAGGTCCTGAGTAAAAAGATGATACAGGCCTCCAGGGAGCTAATGTAAAAAAAGGAGATTCATACAGGAATTCTACACGATTTGCCGGCCTTTATGTTTCCTCCCTTTTTTCAATGAGATAGAGTGCTAAAACTGAAAAAAATCGACATTATTGATCTTATTGTAGCTGTAAACACTATTTTTTTTCAAAATATCAAATTTTTGTATGAAGATTTTTTCAGTTTGGGTATGCGGCGCTTCCCCGAACTGAAAGAATCTTGAAAAATTCATACAAAAAAAATAAATTTGAAAAAAAAATCATTTCCAGCCACAACAATATCAATAATCAATTCATCAAAAATGTCGTATTATTTAATCTTAGCAATGATAAGTCACAGACGGCCACCAGGTCTCTCCAAGACTCGTGTTCACTCCTTCCTCTCCTCAAAAAAACCATCCACACAGCATCCCCAAAGATGATATAGACTCCGAGGGAAATTATTGACCCCCCCATGCGTGGTGTTAAAGTAAAAAAAAGTACATAACTATAATGTAGTATTTCTTTTATTTTAATTTCTTAGGGTTGATCTGATAAGCAACGTCTTTTTTCGTAATTATTCAAGGTTTCTGCGCTTTTCTAAGAATTGTTTTTAACCTGATAGCGTCTCGAATTTTTTTTGAATTTATTTATATATAAATATATATTTTTTAAATTGCGAATTTTTGATACAATAGATACATAAAATAATGAAAGTATATAAAAAAAGCTTAATATAATATATGTATGAAAAAAAAATCCCACAAAGGCAATGCCTGTGAACTGATTGTTTCCAATAAAAAGAGTAGTTGCAAGTAATATGGAAAAAGAAATAGTTGAAGATACTATTGTAAATTCAAAAAAAAAATGAAAAGTGAGATTGACAAATATGACGGTTTGTCAGAGGGTGGTAATAGCGAAATTGGTTAACGCGCACTTCCCGGTTAAATGAGAGGTCTGGGTTCCCAGTTGCGACCACTGTCTTTTTCTGTTTTGTGTCTTGTTCTCTTTCATATTTTCATTTAGATTATTATTGTTATCTTCTTTTTCAATGATATATTACATTGATGGAAATAACCTTCAAAAGTTATAAAAAGAGAGTTTTTTCTTATAAAAAAAATTCAATATTATTTTATAATACTTTTAGCTTCACAAATCCCGCAATAATAAATAATTTTATCTTGTGATTTTTTACTGGTCCGTATTACTGGATGTTTAATTATTTCCCTGGTTCCGAAAAGGTTATTACCTATTGTGTTTTGTAATTATTGTAGAAGTTATCTCGACAGTTGTTAATTACCCAAAAAAACTTCAACTTTTCAAAGTATTTATCCGGTTGGGTCATCCGGCTATCATTACTAACGACTCCTGGTGGATGTTTAACCACTATCACCAGCAGGTGGACTGCTAGATCACGCGAATGTAACGTTTATAAACGGGTACATTGATATAGTAAATAATAACGTAAATTCCGCTTTGTGATTTGAATAGCCTCGTTTAACATAATAATGTTTTCATGCTTTTCCTTAAAATAATAATTAATTATTGTTACTCCAGTACAGAAATTTAATTTGCCTACACTGAATTTCGAACCCGTTGCTTTTGGTCTCACAGTTTCAGAGGTAAGGAGCTCACTACTCTGTCACGGAGTTCATGTGAGATCATTAACCCAAGAAAGATAATCTACGTCGTTGAGACGTCAACTATACAAATGTGATTTTGCGAACAAAAAAATAAAAAAAATCTGTCATTTTTAAGTATAACGACTGATTAGCATATAAACTTTCGTAGCATTAAAGAAAAATACGATTGAGACATAATATGACAAATTATTTTTTATTTAAAAAAGACTTAATATTTTATAGTTGATTTGTAAGAAGTTAACAGATTTTTTTTTAAATTGCTATATATTTTTTATAATTATTTTGGTTTCATTTAAAGTACAAAACCCTAAAGTAATTATTCAACTAACTTTAAACTGTGAATATGATAATATGTCAAACGTACACTTTTAAACTTCAGTACGTCTCTAAGACGTGACATTATCTTTAACGTAGGTAAAAATAAGATTATCTTTCTGGGGTTAAATAAGTAGCAATTTCTCCAAATAGAACAATAAAAATAATACTTATGCCAAATAGATTTTCAAAAGTAACTAAAATATTAAAGTAACTAAATTGGCTAATAGTGAAACAGATGCTGACTTTTATACATTAAATAATAAACAACCCGTTACCAACTACTTTTTAAATAAATTATACATAACAAGGACATTCACAGACATAAAACAAGGACGTGCAATGATATCGGACTTCCAAAAAAAGACATAGCAAATACGCGAAATGGTTTATCTACAAAAGGCAGACAATGTGCTGCCGTAGACTATAAAGTCTTCACCAATTGATAGATTTATAGTAGGAGTCATAAAAATCATGAAACATATGGTAGGTATATGAGTTTAATTAATTATTAATTTGAAAACTTCAATGTTCCAATAATCAAAATAAAATTTAAAAAATATATATTTTTTAAAATTAAATGAAGACATTATTACCGAAACTCAATCGAAAATCTGGAAATGGAAAAAACAGAAAAAGATCTTGGCACCTCTGAGACATGAACCCAGGACCTTCGGCTTTCCGGGCCACTGCGCTAACCAGTGCGTCAAGGTGTCGATATCCGATTCGGTCATTTTTAACGGTATCATATTTCGACAAAGAACCACGGAAGTATGATACAGTTAAAAACGACTAAGAACCACGGAAATATATATATGAAATTGGCGTTTTGCCGTAGTGGCAACTTTGATCTCAAATATCTTCTCTTTGGTTAGGAATTCCAAATTCAAATTTATACACCTATTTACTCATGTATTTGTGTTTCGAAAATTATAATTCATTTGTTATTTCCTTGATTGTTTTTTTTCTTTGCGTCACGTTTACAAAATGGAAAACTTGAAATACTTGTTATTTACGAGTACGAGTTTCCACCGTGGCACCAGTGCTGCAGAAAAGGCTCCGATGGGGCAGTCCAAACCGCCTTCAAAGATTTTATCGTTTCCCGTCCGAATGGTTTTTTTAGTAAAGGGATCGATGAACTACCTATGAGATGGCAAAAGTGCATAGATAGCAATGGTACATAGTTTGATTAAATAAATATATTATATTTAAAAAAAATCGACTTTATGTTCCTCCCATACAAAACGCCAATTTCCTATGTAAGGACCTAATATATTTTCGTAACAAAAATGGAAATAAAGATATTTTATTCGTTAACTTCTCAATAAAACGAGTTTGAAAAATAAGGGTTCGTTTATTTAATCTTTTACATCACTAAGATTATTTGAAACGGATAAATAAATTTCTTGTGAAATTGAATAAGGATTCCATAATTTTGCCGTTGATAGTTCCCTCTATCACCAGAATGGGATGTTTGTATTTTAATCAAAGACCACGCGACCTACCCCCGCAACCTCCCTCACCCATTTCCTCCACCCCCAAACAACCCTTCCCTCAGCCAGGAATGTTGGTACGTCTAACCTCTGTACCGAGGGGCTGGCTGTAATTCCGCTGGTATAGAGCCTTATTAAAACATCTTATTGTTTTGCTGCAACCCTTGAAAACAGAATTATGAGATTGCTTTCTTGTGATTGTATTTAGTTAAGGCATATTATTTCAATGATTGCTAAATTTATTTTGAAAATGGTTTTTCTCATGTTTATTTTACACCAGGCCGGTTTCAACCTGTTAAAACCGTACTCCGACTGACAATTAGTAATTTGAACAGTGAAACTCTAATTTGGTTAAAAATAAACTTTGAAATTTGATGTTTTGTTGTTTGTTCAAATTCTGTGAACCAGCCCTACCTTTTTATTTAATTTTAAAATCACGAATACCTTTTTCTTAAATTTTTTTCTCGGATACAGAAGCATTTTTCATCTTAATCCTTTAGGCTTTTGAATATTTTTACCTACGAGTCCCAACGACAAATGAAAACGACGGTGAAATTTCATGGATGTTCGGAACGCTTCCGTGCTATTTTATATGTACTATATATTTCTTACTAGTTGACCCGGCGAACTTCGTACCGCCTTAGAATCAATAACTGTCGTGTTAACTTATTAGCTGAAAAAAATTTAGTTTTTTTTATAAATTCCTTCCCAGAACTTCCTCTCTTTCCTATCCTAAAAAGACTCTCCACACAGCATCCATAATGATGACATAGACCCTGAGGGAAATTATTTTCCTCAGCACCTCCTGTGTGGAGCTAATGTAAAAAAGTTAAACATTACACAATGAAGCAATCATCGATTCGCTACTGTTCGCTACTGTTTTGTCAGTATCAGAGATGGCGTTGTGTACGAATTTATATTTTTTGTACTTTTTAGACCTTTCTTACTCTGTAATTATTTATCCTTTTCCACTTACTTACGGGAAATGCGTTTCATTTTCTTTATATGTGAAAGGAAGATTTATTATAATTATTGTATTTTTCCCTTGGAGGGGTGCAGACATACGTTCACAGTTTGTCTCATTTTCGACTGTTGGCATTTGATGTGTAAGAAAGAGGGGCAGCATTATATGTGAACAAAAGCAAAACAATCAGCGCATTGACGTTTGACGTTTAAGAATTTTCGGAATTCTTCTTCTTTGTGTGCCGTATCAGGTCCCCCCGACGTTGGCGATCACTCTTGAGAATGTCTTTCTGTCTTGCGCTGCCCGGAATAGCTCCTCCACACTTCTGCCGATCTTCTTTCTGGCGGTCCACTCTCGTATATTACGCAGCCAAGACATTTGTCTCCTACCAGGCCCCCGGCGACCCTCTATCTTGCCTTTCAATATTAAATGGAGCAAGTGATATTTCTCCCATCGAAGTATATGACCCAGATATGAAATTTTTCTGATTTTTATTAATGTAAGCAGTTCTCTATCTGTTCTAGCCCGCCTGAAAATTTCTGTGTTGGTGATCATGTCGGTCCATGGGACCTTGAGTATTCTCCGGTGAAGCCACATTTCAAAAGCCTCTAACCTGTTCATGGTATTTACTTTCAAGGTCCATGTTTCACATCCATAGAGCAAGACCGACCACACATAACATTTTAGCATTCTCTGCCTTAGTTTTAAGCTGATATTGTCATTGCAGATGAGGGATTTCATTTTAATGAACGCAGTTCTTGCTGCTACAATTCTGCATCTAACCTCTACATCTGGGTCAAGAGTCTCCGTGAGAATACTGCCGAGGTATCTAAATCTTTCCACCTTTTCGACATTGCAACCATTTAACTGTATCACCGATTCACAATGATCTAGTCGTCCAAATGTCATCCATTTAGTTTTATTGATGTTGATTGTTAGGCCCAGTTGCTAACCAGCATTATTAACAACATTTAATTAGATTTTTTTGGAATTCACCCCGTCAATATTATGCGTATCACAATATTGCTGCAGCTCTTTTAAAATATGAGAATTCGTTCCACACAAATTGTATGAGGAAAAGAATTTTCTTCACAACTTTTTTTTCGTGAATTTTTCCGATTTTTTAATAGCTATTCTGCTATTCGGGGCGGAGACAAAACCAACAAATCAAAGATCTTAATAATTGGTCCGGTCGTTCGTGAGTTATAAATGGTGATTTCTCGACTTTGTTTTATATATTAGTGTTAAAAAGAGTGAAGACTACTGCCATCTAGTGGCATATTTTTGTAGCATATTTTTAGTTGATATTGCATTTTACAGATTAGCGACGTAAGACTAAACTAAAACGAGATGTTAGACGGTAAAGTAGATCTCTGGTTTTTATATCGTATAATGTGTTATGGTGACACGAAAGTGTTGTTTATTTTGATTGTGTTGGGAAAAACATTCTTATAAATAGTCTGCTTTCTAGTTTAACTCTCTCTTAATTCGTGGATCTCCTATAAACAGCTAGCATTGTCTAGCAAGTGGTCAAAGTGACCAAATTTAGTGTTTTGTCGGGTCGGGACAAATTATTGTAACAAATGTGCTTGTGAATAAAACCAGGAATTCCTCCATTGAAACCAGATGTTTTTACTTGACGTCCTTCTGCTAAATATCAATTTATAACATGGTCCTTCGAGGCGGATCTACCTTACGAACGGATTAAGGCATTATGAGGAAATAATAAAATGAACCAGCGAGCTATCCAAAAGATGAAAAGATGAAAAAATGAAGAACAAGGATCGACATCAATATAAGTATCCCTGCTATTCCTTCTATTCCGTGATTCGTGATCCGTGATCCGTATTCTAATCCCTGTTCAAACAAGTGCTATTTTTTGTGTGTCGATGTACTTATTTAAAAACAAAAAACTAACTACCCGCAGTGTAAAATGCAAGTCATGCAAATTATTTTAGGTTAATTGTTTTAGAAGATGATTATTGTTAGATTCTGTCATTGTTCATAGCTTGAATTGGTTACTACTGTTTTCTACGCGATTATTGCAAAGAAATTATTTTTTTAAGGAACATTTTTAGCATTTGTTGTGTTGAATTATTGTCAAACGTATAAAAAATGGATAATTTAAAATCGTTGATTAACAAACGCGGAGTGTTGAAAGGTAAACTCACGAGATTTGCGGATTCATTAAACGCATTATCAGTTAACGAAATTAAAATTCGCTATGCGAGAATTGAAAAAATGATTGATGATTTCGAAGAGGTCCAGGAACAAATCGAAAGTCTTACGGATTCCAACGAAATTGATAATAATTTGCAAAGGGAGAATTTTGAAAATCAATATTATTCAACCTTGGCGACTGCTAAAGGAGCAATTCAGTCTGTAGAGACTCCCAAATTAGAAATCAAGTTACCCAACCTTCAGTTACGAGAATTTAACGGAGATCCAAAAAATTGGATTAATTTTCTAGAAACATTTAAGACATTAGTTCATAACAATACTGCCATAAGCAATGTACAGAAGTTTTATTATCTGCAATCCTGTTTAAAGGGGAATGCAGCAAAGATCATCGCCAATTTCGAGGTATCAGACCTGAATTATATATCGGCTTTTGAATTGTTGCAGCAGAGGTTTGCAAATTTGCGAACTACCGTACAAAGACACATCCAAGCTCTGTTTCAACTTAAAGAGATGAAACATGAGGATCCAGTAGCCATGCGTTATCTGATTGATGAAACTAATGTAAATTTGAAAGTGTTGCAAAATTTAGGCTTGAAAATCGAACAATGGGATGCTTTAACACTAGAAAGACCGGGTACTGCTCAATACCTATAAAGACCACGACCGTCACTTTGACGGCTGATCACTTTTTTCAAATTGGGAGGCGGATATCGGTACCGCTGCCCCGGGAACCATCATTTATTGCAGAACCAACACCTCTGCCATAGGACACTCCAAGTGGTTCGCTACGTTTAGTGACTTAGCAGGGGTGTCCGGGTTCATTGGGTGAGGTTTGTTTGAGTCTAGGTGGCGAATACGTTTGCCCACCTACTGCGTAGCGGACCGGGTCGGGAGATACTTGTTGAGGGAGACACTCATCTTATCCTCTCCAGCAGGACCTTTCTCATCCCGTCGCCTTGCACCGCAGTGGAAGGGATGGATTCATTCGTCCGTCACTCCTGGATACATTTACAAATTTTACCTATTCATCTCTCACACTTTTTTCCTTTCGAACTTCCTTACCTTCCTTTCCCTAAAAACACAAATGCACACATAAATGCACACAGCATCCCCAAAGATGACATAAGCTCTAAGGGTTTTTTTCCTCGGGGCTTCCTGGAAAAAAACATGGGAGTGCAAAATGCTGTAATTTTTGTACAAGCATGTGTTATATCTGCACAATATCGAATTGTTATGTTTTTTATAAAATCGAATGCACTCTCCGCAAACTCGTTTCTTACAATTATCACACTTGTCATTTATTTGGTTTTTATTATATTTTTATTAATTTGGCACTGTCGTCTTTCAGAAGTTTTATTTTCTGGTTTCTTTTCTTTTTCGTTTACATTAGCTCCACAAAAAAGCGCTAAGGAAAATAATTCCCCATACGATATTTGTCATCTTTTGGGATGCTGTGTGGAGGGTACCTATATGAAAAGGAAGAATAATAGGTTCTGGGAAGGAAACGAGGTGAGGGGTGGGTGGGAAACTGGGGTTCAGTGTGTTCAAGAGTGGCGGACGTATGAATCTGTTCCCACCACTGCGGTGCAAGGCATTGTTCTGAGACTCCTGCTGGCGAGGTCAAAATATCACCCTCAACCGTTCTCTGCTGAACTGGCCTGCCACGCAGTTGTTTGGCAGACGCATCCGCTACAGGATCCGGACAAACCTAACCCCATGAACCCGGGCACCCCTGCTAAGTCACAAAACATAGAAAACCTCTTGGGGTTACCTATAGCAGACGTGTTGGTTATCCAATAAATGATTCTGTCAGTTTTTCAGAAGCAAATGCAGCTGGATCAACTCTGGTATTTGTATACTCTGTCCTTCTCCAACAAGCCATAAAATAAATTTGGGCGAGAGATAATATATTTTTTGGGTATTTTTGTAAATTATGTGACAGTGACCAATCAACATACAGATCGAGTTCGAATGGTACACGATACCGAAATAAAAAAAGACAGACATAATAGTACTATCATAAACGCGGAGGAATGGGTATGTTGTTAACTTGGGTAAAGAAGGTTGTAAACAAATTCAGCATTATGGCCCAAACCGTCACATTGACGGCGGCGGTCTTTGTAGGTATAAGTCTATATATCTCAAAAAGTAATTAAGACACGTACCTGTTTTTTTCACCATAGATGTTAAACCATAAATCTTGAAATGTAAAAAAAACTTACACCAATACAATAATTATTAAGCATTATATCGTCATTTTACTTCGGGCTGCCGTCAAAATGAAGGCTCCGGTCTTTCTAGTGTTAATTATATACGTAATTTCTAATAAATTGGATGCAAATTCTAGAAAGCATTGGGAACAAAACCCATTGCAGGATGAGCTACCTACATTACAGGAATTTCTTAAATGTTTGACCTCGCGTGCGCAAGTTTTGGAATTAATGTTAAATTCAGATTCGAAAAAAATTCCTACCTACCCGAAAGCAAGTGGTAGCAACAATAATCCCAAAAAGGAATCGGTATTTTTAGCTGCTACCCACAATAATTGTATTTGTTGTAATGACAAAGGGCATAAAATATATTTTTGTAAAAAAATTTTAAAATTAAATTCAGGAGAAAGAGCCAACGCAATAAGGAGGTACCGTGCCTGCTTCAAATGTTTGAGGTTAGGACATACGGCCCCATATTGCAAAATTAATTTAAAATGCAAGCATTGTGATAGCGAGAGCCACAATACGTTATTGCACAGGGAGATGCATCCGAGCGATGACTCCATGAATAAAGGTGAAGATCACCCAGGAGGTGACTGCCAAATGGATGCTGAACGAGTTTCAGTATCAAACCATTCAGCTTTAGCGAAGGCTGAAAAAACAATTTTATTGTCGACTGCTATCATTGGGGTAGTAGGTCACAATAATAAAGTGCATGAGGCAAGAGTCCTAATTGACTCTGGAGCTCAAGCCAATTTTATGTGCGAAAAGTTCGCAATGAAGTTAAATTTGAGATGCGAGAATATAAACAAGCCTGTATTAGGTATACACAACAATGTTACCCATATAAAGAAACGTGTTGCGATAAAAATGAAATCTCTGAGGACAAATTATAATCAAAATATCACTTGTCTAATATTGCAGGAAATAACCACAAACCTACCTCAAGCAACAGTGGCCAGAAAAGACTTTAAGCTGCCGCCGGGATTACAAATGGCGGACCCAAATTTCAACGTAGCGGCGCCTATTGATATCCTGTTAGGCGCTGAGAGCTTTTGGGATATACTACAAGATGATCGGCTGAGATTGGATACCGGACCTACTCTTCAGAGGACTGAATTAGGCTGGGTTATATCGGGCCCGATCAACATTCATCAGAAAAAAAGGCCAGTACCGCAATTTTGTAGTTTATCAATAAACACATTATCTAATCAGATAGAAAAATTTTGGAAAATGGAGGAGGTGAATTCTGCGAGATTTCAAAATCACGAGGAGAAGGCGTGTGAAGCGGATTTCGTCGCCACGCACTCTAGAGAGAGCGATGGTAGATACGTGGTAAGTCTGCCGCGCCGCCCATGTGTGAGTCAACTTGGTGACTCGTTAAACACAGCGGAAAAAAGATTTAAGAACCTAGAGAAGAGATTTTTAATAAATCCTGAATTGAAATTGCAATATGTACAATTTATGCAAGAATATGAGCAACTAGGTCATATGGAATTATGTGATAAATGGAGAGGGGATGAGCAATCCTATTTTTTGCCGCATCACGCGGTCATAAAAGAAGCTAGCACCACGACGAAGGTGCGTGTAGTGTTTGATGGTTCGGCAAAGACGTCGACCGGAATATCCCTGAACGATGCTCTGATGGTGGGAGCTGTCATTCAAAAGGACTTATACAGCCATTTATTACGTTTCAGAATACATCGATACGTCATGACTGCGGACATCGAAAAAATGTACCGTCAAATCAACGTATGCGCAGAGGATCGCAGCCTTCAGAAGATTGTATGGCGCGAATCACAAGAAGAGGAACTCCGACATTACAAATTGAAGACATATGGGTTGGGACCTTCCTCCTTCCTAGCAACGAGATGTCTTCTACAAATCGGTATGGATAATCAAGTTAATTTCCCAGTAGCAAGTCAAGTCATAGAAAATGATTTTTATATGGACGATCTCTTAACTGGAGGGGATGACTTGGAAGTTTGTTTCAAGTTGAAGAAACAAATAAGTGATATCTTGCTGTCCCCAGGGATGACCCTGAGGAAGTGGAGATCAAATATTTTGGAATTGTCATCTGGGCGAAGCCAAGGTGAAATTGCCAAACAGGGCAATTGTGAAAACATGATCACTGACAATTCCAAGAATGAAAAAATACTTGGATTAATTTGGAATAATGAATTAGATTACCCGTCGTATGAAATTACAAAGCCGTCAGGTAAAACTAAGAGTAAGCGTCAATTATTATTGTGCATAGCTTCCACCTTTGATCCAACGCAGAGGCGGCACGTATCATCGTCAAAAAATGCAGAGGATATACTGTCCCGAGGTACCACAGCTGAAAGGTTAGTCAGCACTTCAATATGGTGGAAGGGGCCAAGCTGGTTGACGGAAGATGTCAGCACTTGGCCAGTATCCAAGATGTCATGTTTGGATCCCCCGGAAATAAAAAGTAAAAATGTACTACTGGTAACTGATACTCAAGAATGGGATATTTTCGAAAAATTCTTATCGCTAACCAAATTGAAAGGAGTAATCGCTCAAGCGTTAAGATTTATAAATAATTGTTGTAACCCTAAGCATAAAACGTATGGCAGTAGATTGAAAACTCTCAATCTCTGTTTAATGGAAGTTTTAATTTGTGCAAGTGGAAGATTAAAATTAGCTACTTATTTATATTGGCAGATATTTGGGAGAAACAATGTTAAGCGTATCCTACATAAGTGTGTTGTATGTTTTAGATACCGACTTCAGGTTTGCCGGCAGATCCTGGGAAACATTCCAGTTGAGAGAATTACTCCCAGTCGACCGTTCTCTGTCATGGACGTCGACTATGCCGGACGGATAGACACGAAGGCTGGAGCGCTGAGAAAATCTCCGCTCCTTAAATCGTATCTTTGCATATTTGTTTGTTTTTCTACCAAAGCGGTTCATTTGGAACTCGTAACAGATTTATCAAGCGATGCTTTTTTAAATTGTTTAAAGAGGTTCATTGCCCGTAGGGGTCAACCGGAAAAAATATTTTCTGACAATGCAACCCCTTTCAGAGGAGCTTCCAATAAGCTCAAAGAACTATATGCCAGTCTAAGATTGAACAATGACAAAATCCATAGGTTTTTAGCTGATAAGGGAATAACTTGGAGTTTCATACCGCCTAGGGCGCCGAACCACGGGGGGCTGTGGGAGGCCGCCGTCAAGTCCACCAAGTTTCATTTATATCGAATTACTAAAAATAACCCATTGCAGTTTGAATTATTGTATACTTTGCTTTGTCAGATAGAGGCTTGTTTGAACTCCCGTCCTTAACTTCCCTGTCTGATGATGTAGATGACCTTCTCCCTCTAACTCCCAACCATTTCCTCATGGGCAGGGATGCTTCGGTTATTCCCGAGTTGGATGTCCGCGAGCTCCCGGAGAACAGACTAAGCAAATATCAAAAATTAAACGCTCTAATTCAAAATTTCTGGTTCAGATGGAAACGAGATTACCTTGCTGAGCTGCAAAAACGGACCAAATGGCAGGCCAACAACCAAAAGGCCATAAAGAAGGACGATCTGGTAATCCTGATGGAAGACTATCTGCCTCCTGCATTATGGAAGATGGCGCGCATAGTAACTACTCATCCAGGCCCGGATGGAGTAGTGAGGGTAGTTACCCTCAAAACAGCACAAGGCACTTTTGTGAGACCCATCACAAAAATATGTTTGATGCTCATAGAATCAAACTTGGATCCAAATTTCCCGACCCGGCAAACCACGGACCTTCCCAAGGTCACAGCCTAACTGCAATTAGGGCTGAACCGATGCAACCAAACCACATCAATAATTATGGAGCATCGGTATTGGTGTTGTTGACACCACTGTATCCAGCCTGAAGCCACTGGGGCTTCAAGTCAACAACCGCGAGATGATCATCCTCGCTGCAGATCTAATGGTACTATCTGCTTACCAGGGCACGGCCGCCCCTTAATTTATGATGATCTACCCAAAATGATGACATACAGAAGTACATGCTGATGTACTTTTCTAAAACGATGACCACCCTGGACAAGATGGCCGAGCAGTCTACCCGGTGAAGTGTTCATTCGGTTTTTTGGCAGTGCCATGCCAGTGAAAGTTAATGAACTGATAATCAGTCAACAGCGAACTAACAATGTGTTGCTATTTGTGAATTGGTGTTAGTTAAAAAAAAAATATATATAATTGAAGTGAAAATTCTTCATAGAGACAATGAGACATTACTGATTTGTCAATTTTACAAAATTATTATGAATGTTGTGATTTTATTATTTATTTTTTTGCACGATTTTTTAGAAATTTATAAATTTTTTAGGTTATTTAAATTGTTGGTTAGGTTCCCGGACCCTTCAAACTTAGATAGTTACACATCTTGTAAATTTTTAGTATATTGTGTGTGGATTTAGGAATTTGTAGTTTGATTTTAATTTCAAAAAAACTTATTGTTTTTTCTCATTCCCCGCCGGGCAGTATGTTAAAAAGAGTGAAGACTACTGCCATCTAGCGGCATATTTTTGTAGCATATTTTTAGTTGATATTGCATTTTACAGATTAGCGACGTAAGACTAAACTAAAACGAGATGTTAGACGGTAAAGTAGATCTCTGGTTTTTATATCGTATAATGTGTTATGGTGACACGAAAGTGTTGTTTATTTTGATTGTGTTGGGAAAAACATTCTTATAAATAGTCTGCTTTCTAGTTTAACTCTCTCTTAATTCGTGGATCTCCTATAAACAGCTAGCATTGTCTAGCAAGTGGTCAAAGTGACCAAATTTAGTGTTTTGTCGGGTCGGGACAAATTATTGTAACAAATGTGCTTGTGAATAAAACCAGGAATTCCTCCATTGAAACCAGATGTTTTTACTTGACGTCCTTCTGCTAAATATCAATTTATAACAATTAGTTTTTTTAAAGTTATCGTCAAAACCAATTCCATTTTAGAAATAAGATAAAATTATCACTGAGATATTTATATTTGAAATAAATATTGACATTTTTGAACAGTAAAATATTTATATATCATAAAAATGTTAACAAAACTAATTGAAAAATTTTGACTCGAAACGTCCATAATTTTGAAAAAATTCTTGTGAGGTTTTTTGTTAATTGTTTTTCTGGGAATCAGTATGAAAACTGTCACTTCACTTTTTATGCAATTTATACAAAAAATATATAAATAATTTTTTAATGTTCAACGAAAAAATCCCGCCAATTGCTACTCAAACTTTTTTTTTTAAAAGAAAGATAAACATTCCCGGGTTACGAATAACCCAACAATGTTTGAAAATCTCCTACAACCACCACACTAAGCGGAAATGTTGCTTATGTCGTGATGGAGGACTTGAAGCCGAGGAATTGAACACGTGACGTCCGGGTGGGACCCAAACATTATGCCCACTCAGCCACTGACCGGTTAAAAAAATACTTTTATATTGCATGGTCAAATCTGGCCTTAAAAAGCTCTAATGGAATGTGATGTTTGTGTCTGAACGACCTTCCGAGGCTTGCTGGGTTAAAAATATTTTATTCATAGTTTTGAGTGGCACGTACCAAACGGATACAATATTTTCGCATATTCATCATAAAATAAGCCACTCAGAGCCTAGGCCTGCGGTGAACCAACCACAAGTTCTATAATACAACCTAAAATACAGTGCTCACGTTCATACTTTATACTGAACACTGTACACAGTACAGCCTTCCTTAAGAAAGGATTAACGCTAACTTGGTCCGTATATACGAGGCTACAGAACGTTTCCATTATAACCCAAGAGGATAAGTTAATGTTGCGTTCTACAGTGGTGAATTCAACCCCTGTTTTGCAAGAGCCTGGGAAAAAGAGTGCGAGAAAAAATTGTGTACTCGAGAAGTATATTGTTATAGTCCTCGTATGTTAATAGTGCTCTTTATGACTACACTGCCATTTTTATCACGACTGCATTCATTTCTAGCGATATTAATCGGTGAACATCTTTCACTAAAAACAGAAACGAAGAAAATTTATACTTCAAACAAACTGATTTGGTGGCATCATTTTTATTCAAAACTAGCTGGTCCCGGTATGCGTTGCTATGCCATTTAATAAAGAAATTGTTTCTCCCTGAGTGTCCTTTCCCATTCGTTCCGTTCCCCTTCCACCTCCCCTTCTTCACCTGCGTCCTCGTCCCCTCTTGCGTTCCCACTCCGTCACCTCCACCTTCCCTCTCCCCACTCCACTCCCCCCCCCCCCTTCCCCCGTCCTGCGAACCCCCCTCCCGAGTTCCCCTCCCCCCTCCCCACTCCACTCCCCCCCCTTCCCCCGTCCCGCAAATCCCCTCCCGAGTTCCCCTCCCCCCTCCCAGGTCCCAGTCCATCCTCCCAGGTTCCCCTCCCCCTCTTTGGTTCCCCTCCCCCATCTCTCCCTCCCTCCCGCTTTCCATAGCAATAGCCGCTTCCTCGCGTGCCACCAATAGCAATTTTTTATTCAAATTTCATAATGCTAGAGCTCACTGGAAGTTCTATAAAAACCTTGTCCTGACAATAACGAACACACAAAAAAAAGAATTATTCAATTTGGTGCAGTGTTTCGAAAGTTATGAGCTTAGCAACACATTCAGCGATTATTTTTTATATATAAGATTAATTAAATACTTAGTTTCAACCACTTTGATTGTTTAAAAAATCAAATTGTTTCGTAAGCAATGCCTACTTTATCAGGGTTTACTTAAAACTTTAAATTACATCATTTACTGGGTCTTTAAACAATAAAAGCGGTTAAACTAAGTTTTTTATTATTTTTGAATTGGAAGAAAAATTTATTTTCTGGTGAATGATTTATTTACATAAGATTGTGGAATCTAAAATTATTTCAGTTTAGCAAAAAAAAAGTGTTCAATTTTATTAGAACCTTTTAAACCTCTTCGTAATCAATCAATATATATTATAAAAGAAAGTGTACAATGTGCGTGCCGCTAAAACTCAGTGAGTCCCGGTACGATGCTGTGGTAGCTCTCTATCCCCATCCATGAAGAAGGTTCACGTTTTTGCATGAACGGCGTGCTTTTGAAGATATAAGGGCTGGAAGTTTCGTACTCTAGAACAGTCCAGAACATTCAAGAACATTCCACAACATTCCAGAACATTCCGAAACATTCTGGAATGTTCGGGAATAGTCTGGAACGTTCATGAACATCCCAGATTATTGTGTAACATTCCAGAACACTCTTGAATGTTGTGGAATGTTCTGGAACCTTGTAGACAATTCGAAACCTCACCGGGACTCACACTCTTCTATCCGAACATATTTATAATCTTGGATTGAAAATCATACCAAAAAATATGGCAGCCCAAACAATATGGTAGTTAAAAAAATAATAAGTGAAGATAATGTTAGAAAGACCTTAAAAATAGACTCATGCGATTGATAAAAATGACGGAAAATGTCGCGCTTACTGCTTATTATAAAGCACATTATGAAGATTAGTTTATTTTATTACTATTATTACATTTATTGTTTTTTTAACATTATTTTATGTGAGTACCTACCGCTTGTTCCTGACCCGAAATGTTCCTGACCGTCTGGAGCCTGTGATTCTATGACATGCACAATTTGGCAATGTTGGGAGGCAGAAGGTAGTGGGGATAATAATACTGTAGGTCGACCGGTCAGTGGTTGAGTGGGCATAGCGCTTGGGTCCCACCCGAGCGACGCTCGATTCCTCGGCTGGCTAAGTCCTCCATCACAACACAAGCAACAATTTCGGCTTTCTGTGGTGGTAGTAGGAGATTTTCAAACATTGTTGGGTTATTCGTAACCCGGGAATGTTTTTCTTTCTTTAAAAAAAATGGTGTCATAACGCAGTTTTTTACTATTTCACTTCAAAATGGAATATCAAAGTGGAGAAAATCATCAAAAGCGGTAAAAGTAATTTCAAGAAACGTTTCGATTCTGTATAATTGTCGTTCACCAGAGTAATACTGAACGTACTATATATACCACTCGGAAAATAGTATGTTTTAAATGAGTTAATTGTTGTAAAGTAACTCAAAATTAATCAAATAAAATTAATTAGCGTACGCGATTTTCGAAGGATCGTCACCACACAACTTAAAAAAATTCTTTAGCAACGTTGTGATTTGAAACTCGATGAAACGGAAACGAGCGACAGCGATTTAGCCCGCGAGAGAATGATATAGCAATAAAATATTTATTTTTTTCCCGGTTACTTGGTTCCAATATAATACGCAAAGTCGACGGTGCCACGCTAGTCTCCTTTGGTCAAGTGGTATAAAGCACCTGACAAATCTCGGCGGCCGGACATTCAGCGGACCAAGGATAAAATCTCACAAAATCCAAAAAAAACATTTTTTTTGTAAAATCAATATTCAATCTTCAAACCACTCCAAAATGAACATGTAAAGAAAGCACAAAAAAAGCGACATCTAGAGACTCCGAAGAAGTAAACACAAATACACAGGAAAGGGTGTACTGGAATTCAACGACAAAAATATGGAAAAAATCATCCCTCACATTGATAAAAAAAATGCTTCGTAGTCTCACCACTCTATCTTGTCTACTCTAGTTTTCTAAATGTTTCACTTCTACCGCATGTGAACTGCACACTCTGATATTTTTTTTGATACTTCTCTCTAACTTATTGTATTATATTTTATTTTTTCCAAAAGATCCATCGTATAAAATATTTTTATTAATTTTCTCACCCGATCAGGCCCATCCCTAAGAATGTGTTACCCGACCATCCGGCGTGTTTGTGTAAATAATTTCAGCGAAATAATTCCAGTAGGAATAACGATCTCTTGTCCCAGCTTCTCACTGGATTATTGCTTGTTCTGGGTAACATCTCTAGTCTGCCTCTCATCCCTCCTTTGACTTACACAATAATAACACGTGTGATCGGAACATCATAATATCATAAGAGTCTTGTTATCACAGCAAGTGAAAGACAAGTTGATTATTTTAGAAGGAAACATTATTATTTGCTGACGCAGTTTCCGAATCAGAATAATAATTTGGTTTAGCCACTGAATATTATAATCCCAAGAAAAGTGACCGAATTTATATCCTAATTCAACAACAGACGTATTGCCTCAGCAAGGTTAAGAGCGTTTTCATCCCGCGACAAAATATCCCCGACAAAATATCCTCCTAGAAAATGTCCCACGCACAAAACATATCCCCAACAAAATATCTACTAAAACTGAACCTAACCAAACTTTACAAAAAATGGGACAAAAATTATACAAATATCCTGTAATAACAATAAATCATTATTTAAAAAAAGTAAAATGGGACAAAAATAATACAATAAAAATTATTTATTACAAGATGTCTGTATTCCTTTTGTCCTATTTTTTTGTTAGGTGAGGTTATGTTAGGATAGGTTATTTTAGGTTAGGTTTCAGTAGATATTTTTTTGGGGGATATTTTGATAGTAGGTTATTTTGTCGGAGGATATTTTGTCGGGGATACTTTGTCGCGGAACCCCTCAGCACAGTGGGGTGATGCCGTTAAACAACATGTCTCTTTGAGTTATTGAAAGTAATTTTGAAAAAAAAAAAACAGCTCGGCTGTGGAATGAATTGCCAGCCTCTGTGTCTCCTTCCTCCTGCAACATGGGTCCCTCAAGACCTGTGTTCACTTCTTCTTCTCCTCAAAAAGATCCTCCATACAGCGTTCTCAAAGATGGCAGGCCTTATGGGAGACTATTCTACTCTGTCTGAAAAAAAATTGCAATATCTAAATTTGTGGAGCTTTTTATATTAGCCCCACACAGGAGGCCCTGAAGAAAAAAAATCCCTCTATGTCATATTTAGGGATGCCGTGTGAAGGATATTGTTATGAAAAGAAAGGAGGGGAAGTTCTGAAAAGGAAAAATGTATGAGGGATGGGTAGGAATCTGGGGATCAGTATGTCCAGGAGTGACGGATGTATGAATTCGTCCCTCCTACTGTGATGCAAGGCGAGAGAGTCCGGCTGGAGAGGTCAACTTTAGATCTCCCTCAACCAGTCCTGCAGATCCGGCCCGCCTCACGTTAGACCAAGACGGTACCATGTACCCATGTCAAGTCACCGAACATAGCGAACCACTCGGGGTGACGTATGGCAGAGGTGTTGGTTATCCAATAAATGGTTCCTGGGGCAGCGGTACCCATACCCACCTCCCTAAATGTGATAAGAATATGTAATAATTTTGCGCCAAATAAATAATTTAATTAAAATAATTTTTTAATACCGAACTCCTGCCACTCATTAACTTACGAATACCGACGGTAACTAAACGACAAAATACACTATTCTACTGTAGTATTCATAAGCGAAACTACATTGCCCACTCTCCGATACAACGATTTCACACTGTGGGAAATCAGTACTTAGGTGATGTTGGCATATTTTTGGCAAGGCTTTGAGAAGGGTTATCCTCGCGGAACTCGATATTTGAGGCGGATGGAGGCCTGGCGCTGATCTACAAGGCTTTGAGAAGGGTTATCCTCACGGAACTCGATATATGAGGCGGGTGGAGGCCTGGCGCTGATCTATGAAGGGCGCGGTAAACGGAGTCTACCGAGATTTCACCGGTACGCACAACCGGGACTTTGAGCCTGATGCTGGTTCCTGTTCCCTGAGGAGGAGTCTCCATCCTCTGGGGCCTTTCCTGGTTCCTGTTCCCTGGTGAGGAGTCCCCATGCCCTGGGGCCTTCCTCGGTTCCTGTCCATGGAGTTGATGTGTTATTTTAGTATTACTTTAGGAAATGTGAAATTCTTGACCCCTTGGAGGGCACCCATGTATAAACCATACCTTTAAAATATAGGTGATATTGTACTGCTAAATAATTTCTTTTATTTATCTAAAAATGCCCGAAGATAAAGACTGTATTTTCCTTCCCACAAACTTGAGGGAGATTCTGATGCTCTACCAAGAAATACACGTTACAATAAACTTTGCGAATTTTGTTGATTTTGTAAAAAACTTATTCCAAAACTATTCCTAAACGTATCTGTATCTTTGTAAACCAATGAAATCGCTGTATTTTTGTATTTTTATGACTTGTGTGCATCTTTATCTAATTTTATTTTTATTATTTCTGTATCTATTTAAAAATCATCTGTCATGAATTAATTGTACTACCATACATGTAAAAGCCCTTTGGGCGTTAAATAAACATATAAATAAAAAAATTTGATGACGGCATTTAAAAGTGTTTTAATTTTTAAGTATAGTTGGTTTATTTATTCATTATTTTCAAAGGGATATTTTGTTCTACCCTTCTACGTTCTACCCCAAAATCACCTTGTTTTGCTTTGAGAAGAATATGGCAAGTTTTCCTGCTTCAAGGTATTTGTGCTAAAATATCACCTGGCAATAACTCAAGGTGACGAATATTCAGCAGACTCCATTTAAACACACCTTAATAGGTATTTCCTGTCTCCGGCCGCCATGACAGCAAAAAATGGAGGCCATTTCCTCCCCCCCCCCGGATCCGGATGAAAGATTGCGGAAATTATTTTTATTTCATTACACGTGACAAAACGAAGCGTTGTCGCGCGATATTACACGAGTTTTCCGAGTGTAATTCTCAAAATCTGGTTTGGTGAGTGTTCTTCTCAATCCTGGGGCTGTGAGTGAAATTCTCATCTCTGATTCATCTAACGAATTGGTGCTCTTTCCGCCGTGTTTTGCTCGAGGCTGAGTTTTGGTCATTTGTTCAGAAAAACACAAATGTATTTTAAAGTGAATTACGTAAAAGCAACAACTCGCCCAAGGACTAATGCTTGAAGAGTTTTTTCTCCAATCAGAAAACTTTCTTGGATTCTTTTTTATGTCGATTCCTATTTGGGAGGCGGTTATGGGTAACGCCATCGCTGGAACTATTTTTCCACTGGAGCGCTTTTTTCCACGATATGGCAAAATTTAAAATACCTCGGATTGCTTTGCTGCCAGTTTTAGGCTAATTTTACCTAGCCGCATTTGTACTGAATTTCAATTATTAAGATAAGGTAAGATTTTTTTTAATGTGGGCGGAAAATATTCAAATTGATCACCAAAAAATCAAGAGCAATCCGAGGAAAAAGTTTTAAATTGGTCTGTCGCTCGAGTGATTATCGGATAATTAACGCCTCTGTCATAGGTCATGTCTGATGGTTCACTACGTTTGGTAACTTAACAGGGTGCCTGGATTCATGATGTAAGGATTGTCTAGGTCTTAACGGCGACCGCGTCTGTATTCTTGTACATAAATAAAAAAAATTTATAAATAAAATAATAATTTTATCGAATACATAAAATAAATAAAAATTAAAGAATATTTTTTCAAATACTTAAAAAAATTATTAAATGATTAAACAATTTTTGTACCTACCCACTTTATCGATAGTCGGATATAATTGATGTTGAAAAATTAAAAATTCGTTGAACTCGACTTATTTTATGCATTCAAGAATATAATTTCAAATCACTCACTCACACACCGACAAACGAAATTAATATTTTTCATGATTTGATAAAAAAAATTATCAGGTGTCGAAGCAGTTAATTGAATTATAATTTTATGATAATAATAAAATTGCAATTGGTAAGAGTAAATAAAACTTAATTAAAATATCAACTATATATAATAAGCTCAAGAAAGATAACGTAATATTTCTGAAGCAATTGGCTTCAGCTAGTTCATACTAGTTGTTAAGTTTGGTTTTTTGTGGCAGAAGATCTTCAATAAAGACAATATTTCTTCACTGGCGAATTCCAACTTATTTATTAACTTTTATAATCACAACTGGGAAGACTTCGGTGGCTGGGTCATGAGGAGAGTCCCTGTTGAACTCAAGACCAATAGGGCGAAGGAGCCTGGGAAGACCAAGATTAAGGTGGAGCAACAACGTCATCAAAGACATATCTATCTTGGAGCTTCTAAACTGGAGAGAGCTGGCACAAAACCGAGATGAGTGGAGGAAGATTCTTGAGGAGGCCAAGACCCACCAGGGGTTGTAGAGCCAATAGTGATAATAGTCACATGTTACAATAATAATATTTTTCCCGACCCGAAAAAGCACTAAAGTGGTCTTAAGACCATTAACTAGTTGATTCTAGCAGTTTTAAAGAGATTTTAGGCGTTTTTCTCTAAAGCACTCATTAGTTATAACCAAAAAAACGACTAACACTAAAATAATAAACAATGGCGAATGACATACCAATGTAATAGTGTAATATACAGAAATCTGCTTTATCGACTATCGTTTCAATCAGTGCAACTATCTGTTGCAAGTAGGAAATCTGCAATAATAAACTAGCTTCGAAATGTTACGCTAGAGGTCTGTAACCTTCGCTTTTTAAACACTAGTTGATATTGTAAAACTAATTTGTTTCAACGGCAATTAACATAACGTAAATATTTATTTATTTGCAAATACCGCATAAGAAAACATGCATTGGAAAAGCGGAAAAGAAAATAAATACATTTACATGGGGGACAAAAATGTTTACATGTAAGTTTTTGTGAATTCATTGAATGACAAAAATTATTACTAATAAAAAATATTGTATTTTCATTTATACTGGCACTGGCGACCAATATTGCGCATATGTCATTTTTGCGGGCAAAATATAGGTTTTTGTTCATAATTTCTATTCTAAAGACCAATACAGTATTAAATCCGTATAATTCAATATATTAACAACTTATTAATGTTTTTTTTTCATCGACTTTGGTCAAATAATCATACAATAGGAAGTTGCATGTTGTAAATTTAACTTTCAGTATCAGAAATTTAGATTATACGTTATACCAATATTCAGATTCAATTTAGGTCTTAATTTAATAAGAACTTTGTTAGTGATATTTTTTAAAGATGAATAGTAATAGTAATAGTAATGGGTGTAGTATTTGTGGTTAAATAAAAAGTATTTGTCTTATTTTTATAATAAACTAGCTGGTCCCGGCATGCGTTGCTATGCCATTTAATAAAGAAATTGTTTCTCCCTGAGTGTCCTTTCCCATTCATCCCGTTCCCCTTCCGCCTCCCCTTCTTCTTCTGCGTCCTCTTCCCCTCTCGCGTTCCCACTCCGTCACCTCCACCTTCCCTCTCCCCACTCCACTCCCCCCCCCCCTTCCCCCGTTCCGCGAACCCCCCTCCCGAGTTCCCCTCCCCCCTCACACGTCCCCTTCCCCTCCCGCGTTCCCCTTCCACCTTCCCCGCCTTCCCTCTTCCCTTTCCCGCTCCCTCGTCCCACCAACCCTTCTCCCGCGTTCCATATATTCAATCCCAGTACATTCAGTTTTTAAACAGCCCGCGTGCCACCTTTTACAATTTTTATTAAAATTTCCATGTGTAGGTTTAGAGTGTAGGTTTGGATTTTAGATGATTTTTTTTCATGTGTAGGTTTAGAGTGTAGGTTTGGATTTTAGATGATTTTTTTTCATGTGTAGGTTTAGAGTGTAGGTTTAGATTTTAGATGATTTTTTTTTCATTTTACTTCACAAAAACTAAACGTAGAAAACTATTTTGAGTTATATTGGAATACCAGCTCGATTATATTTGAATGGAGCTGGCAAAAGTTCCCGCGATGGTCTCTACCTGAGGCAGAAATTCGAACAAATGATACCTTTTCGGTCCGAAAACAGTGAGGCCATGATTTTTTTCCCTAAATTGTGGTTTTCAATTTTTTTTTTGCGTATGGGGAATTGGTGTGATGCCACTTTGACGACTGTTTTTTTTTAAGGCGTGTAATGAGTCACCCACTATCATCTCCAGTCATAAAGAGCTAAGTACTCCTTTTTTTTCTTGCAGGAGTTATTCCTTTCGTGAGTAAAAAGCGGATCACAGCACTTGGCGGGACTTTTTGCCAACATCCTTCACACAACTGGGCACTACAACGTGAGTTTACGTACTACAATTTTCCTGCGATGCTCGCTCTGGTCAGTAGATCCTTCTCTACCACTCAGTCTTGCCAACCCTCAAAAAACTAAAAAAAAGCAAAGCACACTTACCTTCTTTCTGAACATGCCAAGTGTTTTAAGCTATGCAAGCAATGTGATTAAATATCAGTTTTTTATTGGTATTTTTTGGAATCAAAAGTAAACTTTTTTATTACATATATACATGAAGTTTGAAGCACAAAATACCAAAGTATATTTCAAATACAAAAATCCAAAAAGGTAATTTTATCTTCTTTCTAAAACAATTTTTTTTTTCATAAGAAGCAATTACTTAGTGGTTAGACATTATATTATGAAAATAAAACGAGCACTTTGTATTTAACCACGAATACAATAATAATAAAATGGGTGTAGTATTCGTGGTTAAACAAAAAGTATTTGTCTTATTTTTATAATAAACTAGCTGGTCCCGGCATGCGTTGCTATGCCATTTAATAAAGAAATTGTTTCTCCCTGAGTGTCCTTTCCCATTCATCCCGTTCCCCTTCCGCCTCCCCTTCTTCTTCTGCGTCCTCTTCCCCTCTCGCGTTCCCACTCCGTCACCTCCACCTTCCCTCTCCCCACTCCACTCCCCCCCCCTTCCCCCGTTCCGCGAACCCCCCTCCCAAGTTCCCCTCCCCCCTCACACGTCCCCTTCCCCTCCCGCGTTCCCCTTCCACCTTCCCCGCCTTCCCTCTTCCCTTTCCCGCTCCCTCGTCCCGCCAACCCTTCTCTCGCGTTCCATATATTCAATCCCAGTACATTCAGTTTTTAAACAGCCCGCGTGCCACCTTTTACAATTTTTATTAAAATTTCCATTTTTCATGTATATTAAATTTGGTGCCTAACATAGGTACCTATTTAAAATATCTAAAATTCTTGATTCGATTCAAACTATTAGGGGAGTACCTACTTTAAATAAATTTATTAACTTAATGATTTTCAAAAATAGAATCCTGATTTAACAATCATTATTTTGCAAAATGTCATTCTCAAACAAGCGAACTGTCAAACGTGAGATAGTCGTTAGGTTTTCTCAAATTATCCAATTTTCTTAATTTTTCTCTCCGTAAGAACCATCCTTGTACTTGTGATGTTTCACCTTTCTACCTCTTTTAAACTTGATATTCAATATTTTTGGAATTCTTTCATCCCTTCAAGTTTTCTTGAACTTTTCTTTTGGCTCTGATCGATATTTAAATTTTTAAGGCTTTGCATGTGTGTAGTAGGGATGGAAAATTCCTCCCCTACGTCACACAAGCCTTCATGAAAATTGGACCCTTATTTTCTTTGATAACTACAGAAAGCTACTTAAAGCTCCCTTGTACTACATACCTTTAGAGATATGTGTACTTAACTAATTAATACGTTAATTACGACCTTGAACGTAAATATTTTCGTATTTATGTTGTAATTAAACTCCATCAAACGTTGTGTAATTTTTTTGATTTATGATATGGGACTTTAATTACTTTCATTTTTGTGGTAACCCTTTGATTCTAAACAGAGCGTTGAGTTTCAAACTGTATTGGTCTCTCTCTTGCAAATCTAACTTTAAGTAATTTCTCTAAATGAGCTAACTTTCCTCCGTCGCTTATTATGTTTCCATACATCCTAACGAACTCGTAAATAAACTGTACTAATCGAAATTACACATGTTAAAATTGAACAGATAATTAAGTATGACTCAAATGGTTAATTGTTAGTAAATTTGATTATGATTGTTTTGTGTCTGCTTGGCATCCCTCCAATCCGATTCAGCTGCTATAAGGTACATATAAAGATGGGTTTAGTAGGTTAGTGTAATTAATGGATTGCATATTAGACGAACTCAGAATACCCTTTTTCTGCCGAAAATTCCAAGCTTTTTGATTTGTTTGGTTGACAATTTTATTTAAGAGATTGCCATCTCTATTATGTGTTTCGTTAATGGTCCTTGGTTTTTTTTATTTTTTTAAGGAGCGACCACTGCCTCCTATTGTTGAACTGTTTTCTAAATTTTCCCACAAGGTTCAACTTTTGGTAAAATTTTTACTATCCCGTGATTTTTCAGTTGTCTCATGTAAATGATTGATACTTTTTATTAGGCTATCCCGTGATTTTTCAACTGCTTCTTGTAAATGATTGATGTCTATGAGAGTAATTACTCCACAAAATTTTACTCGAATCTTCCTTGTAATTCTTCAATACTCTTCTATTTGACTATCCCGTGATTTGTCAACTGTTTCATGTAAATGATTGATACCTACGAGAGTAATCGTTCTATAAATTTTTCCTCGAATATTCCATGTAATTTTTCAATACTCTTTTATTTGACTATCCCGTGATTTTCCAAATGTTTGTTGTACCTATTATTTGTCTAGCTATAATAAATCTGTTTTCTTTCAACTGTTCAGTTCAAAATTTATCTCTTCATGTTCAAATTAAAGATTGTGTTTAAAACTTTTTCTATAATTGCGCAACCACATGGCTTTATCCCATTCTAAAAGTTAATACCTATACTTATACCTGTCAACTACCTATTAAAGACCCAGATACATCTTCCTTTAAAAGCATCTGACCCAGTGCCCCAATGACCGAATTGTTTTATAAACAATTTCAATTATGTAAACATTCCCGCTGGCCCCGTGACCTAGATTCAACGTGTGACATTTGTTTACTTTTGGAACATCCCTGAACGCGAGCTTATATGGTCCTAATTTTTTTTTTCTTTTGAATTTAATAGTGGTAATTTCTTTTTCGCAAATGTCTAATCTATTCCCCGATAAATATAGTCATAATGCATATATATATACATATATATTTTGTCTCGATAAATAAATATACTGATATATACAATTATATTTTAGTTGAGATAATTCTAATATCATAACTCATTTTTTTATCATTTTATATTAGCTGAAGTTATAATAAATAGTACATATACTAAAATAAATACAAAACTTTGAAATTTGACTTGGAAATTTGTCAAACACATAACTATTTTAAATAGTTACGGATAAATTCAAAGATAGGCATTCGAGATCGTGTGACGAATCAAATTTCGTCACAAATAAATTTGAATAAACAATTTTGTGTTATGAAAGAGTCTCACTCTGTGCAGCAAAGACAAAGAAAGTGATGACAGATATGGGTGCAAGGACTAAAACGGAAGAAGGGAGAAGTGCGGGGTAGGGCCACGGATCCTACGAGTTCAGAGGGCACGCCGAGAGAAACAGTCAAGACTCAAGACCGGGACGGAGAGGAGACACGTATAGTGTACAACGGCAAGTACGCGTTCCCCGCCCAGCGGCGTGATGCTGGGCGGTGGATGAAGAAACAGGAGTCAAGACCGAGACGGGGAAGAGAGGAGACACGAGTGGTGGTGCAACACCAAGTACGGGTTCCCCGCCCAGCGAGGTGGTGCTGGGCGGTGGATGAAGAAGTTATAGTGGAGTTCAAGGAAATGATTCGCAAAACATACGTTCCTCCGCCCGGCGACGTAAAGTTGGGCGTGAGACGAAGAAAGTGCGGTGACCATACGCGGCGAGTGGCCAAAGTGCGAAGTGAAGCAGACGACTTCAGGAGACTTCAGACTTCAGAGGCAGGAAACTCGGCTAGGAAGGCCTGAGCTGCTGAACCGGAGGAGCTGCCATCGAGGACCTCAGCCTTACCAAGGCACCCGCAGAGAACCCAGTGACACGAAGGTAGTTCAGTGAACAATTAACTATGACGATGTGAACAATGGAGAAGCAACCCCGAACCATATGACAACTAGTTAAGATTTAGATGTAAGTAGATCTAAGTATAATTAAGATCATGTATCCTTGCCAAACCTAATTAAAATCCTAATATATAAATCTTTATAATCAAATTCATACCCCCTTTGTCCCAACCCAAGCGACCCGAGCCGGAGAGAAGGCAGAGAAGCAGATTGGAGGAAGTACAGAGGTAGGTATAAAAACTGCACTTATTTAACCTTACATCAATGATTTTCCTGAGCTAGCTTCATGTAACAAGGTGATACGTTACAATCGATACCTTTACTTTTTAATAAAAGTGTGTTTCTTTTTGATTAAACTTTCTTGGAATATATATATATATATATATATATATACATATATATATAAATATATCTATTTTATATATAATATTTTAATATAGGTGCATATCACATATTAAGCAAGTAATATCTTGTTATAAAATTAATTCAAATACCAACTGTTTGCTGCATACCGATCTCTCCTTGGCACCTGAAATTTTTTTTTTTTTAATAAAACTTACCCCTTTAAGGTTTTTTATCCGACCGGGAGCTACACGGTAAAACCTTGTTATGTTTTCCTTACCTAATACCTATTCTTATGTTATCAACTAAATTCAAATAAAATTTTTCCGACTTCAATTTTATTTTATTCCCGTTTAATCTATCTAAATTAAATGATGTTTATCGTTCTAACTGCATTTTATTTCAAAACCCGTTGATTAAATAACTTTTTAATGATAGTTACTTCACGATTAATTTCGAAATGGTAAATCGTTACTTTCATTTAGCAATAAAATATCATCATCTATTATCATTCATTTTATTTTAATTTAATTTTTTTTTTTTCAATTTTTGAATCTTATAATAGATTAACACTTTGTGGTAGGAATGTGCCGCCCAATTGTAAATTATTTAGCCGAATTATTCTGATGTAAAATTTTATCCATTTAATTAAATCGGAAATTATTATTAAACACTGTTTTTTTATTTTTATTCTACTACATCAACAACACTTTGACTATAGCACTTTATTCTCCCTAAATTTTATAATTTTTACGAGTAGATTTATTTCGACTACACTATTTTTTTTTTAATTAATAAAAGACTGATACTTAATTTAGACACTCAATTTAATTAAAGATTTTCGTTGAACTTTTCCGTTTAAACTGAACGTACATTATTTTTTTATAACTTTTTTTTTTTTTTAATTTGCACTATTTTTAAATTAATTGATTTAAATATTTGATATTTAATTGAACTCTTTCCGTTTAAACTGAACACACATAAATTTTTAATAACTTCTTTTTAATTTGGACTATTTTTAAATCATTAATATAAATATTTGATATTTAGTAGAACTCTCTCCGTTTAAACTGAACGCACATAATTTTTTATAACTTCTTTTTAATTTGCACTATTTTTAAATAATTAATATAAATATTTGATATTTAGTAGAACTCTTGCCGTTTAGACTGAGCACACGTAATTAATTATCACTTCTTTACTTTTTATTATTATTACATCACTTTATTTATTTACCACACCGACACTTGTCGCGAAATTACTAAGTATCAAAACATGATATTTATTGATTATAAAAACCGAATTTCCCACTGAACAAATTGTATCTTTCACAGCACCTTTAACTTTTCACAATTAAATAAAACGTAAAGTTTATTTCTATTTCCACTGATTTTAATTTATCAAATCTTTATAAGACACTGGCTCGAATACGAAATTTTTTCTAAGTCCTGCGATTCTGATTAATTTGAATTTTTCCACCAGTAAATTACCGAACGTATCGTCGCGTCTTACCAACTCCCACTTTTCAAAAACCGACCGCAGACTAACGAAAAATGCCTGAGTTCTATTTTTTATACCCCTCTCAGGTCCAAAAGATTGTATCTGAATTTCCTGTGACAAAACAATCCCATGTCTATCAACTCGCAAACCCTTGAAATTATCTCACCATTATCGAATAATGTTCCTTAAGCTCTATTTCCATTGTCTCATTGCTTCCTCTCTCTTATTTTCATACCTACAAGATCCGGATTCAGTTACTTTGTTTTAAATTGCCCTATCGTACTGTGTCTCGCTGTTCATATAAAATTAACTTGAACTTCATAATTTTTAAGTTCTTTTTTTTTCTCAATTCGTTAAAGGTCCGTCTTCGATAGACTGTATATAATTCTCAATTTTGTTTATCGCTACCAGAACATGAACAAACTCAAGCCAAAACCTTTAATATGCATTTTCTAATTTTCTTTTTACTAAATTCCACCATATTCTCATGCCAACTATATGGATCAATTCAATTTTAAACTGTATTATCTCTACTTATGTCGTAGACTTGAATTTTCCCCTTTCCTGTTTTTTTTCTTGTATTTACAACACTCTTTCTACGAATTTCCTCTTCTATCCTTACGTTATTGCCCACATCCCTATAAATTTTTATGTTTCCAGCCGTATTTATTTTATTCATTGTTAATTTAAGATTTTCTTTGCTTTCCTTGGCCGTATCTACTCCCCCATAATTTCACCGTACATTACTCTCCTAAACATATCGTTTTTTCATGTTTGCTGCCTCAATAGAAAATTTCATTTTCTATTTGTTATTAATTAATATATCATTTTTCACATTTTTATAGGAAACACTCCCACTTCGGTCCTTAAATTTCTGTCATTTTTATTACGTCCTATGGGTCATCCCCCAAATTCCGTCCCTTTCTTACCTAAATCCACATTAATTTAATATTTGACACCTGTTTATGTCTGGATTTCGAGGTATTGATCAATAACTCAGCATTTATTCGAGGGTAATAAAATATAATGGTTTTTAGTTAATGTAAACTGCCCCTAAGACCAATGGTAATTTTTATCGTCCTAAAAGCCATTAAAATGGGTTTAATCACCTAATATCATGTTCGTTTTCTTATTGTTTAAACAACAAAATCACGTGTGAGATCGTCAACCGAAATAATGTTTCATTTTTCCTTGCAGTCTGTCCTATCTCCCATAGAATTCTCCTCAAACAATTGACGTAAAACAACCCCTTCCGTTTACTTTATCTAACGCAATGTAACTAGAATGACCACCCTATTTCAAATATATAACATTATCTATTTAAACTCGTCTGAAAATGCAAAATTAAGTCGAAATCTTATATTGTTCAATAAATACTTCCGTTTAAACGTCCATTTTTTCCATTAGCTTTTCTTTTCAAATCGTTTTCCAGGACTTTATTGCTTCATCTAAAGGTGACATTCCTAATTTCCAGCGTTTTTCTTCCTTTTAAATATCAAACGTACGTTTCTCTCCGAATCTGGCCTCCTATTGTTGATCACGTACTCGTTATACAACTGAATATTCCTGCAGTAGTTTTTCCTATGTTTCCCACGTCTTTTCTTTATCTACCTCTTATTATAATTTTTCTTGTTATTTTCTTGCATAATTTTTTCAACATAATTTGGATTAACTTGTTCGTTTCTTGCGGTTGTCGATACCTCCATTGCACCGAATGTTTATTTTATCTCTAGGGTCATTGTATCCAATGCACCGGGCGTGAGACCCTGTTTACATTATAGTGTAGTGATCTTTCGGTTGATGACGATATTTTTTCCCATTAATCTCTGACTAATTGCCTAGTTCAAAGTCCATCTCTTTGTTCAAAATATGAATACGCCTTTCACTTTTGTGATTGGTCTGCTTAATTATTTATAGCTTTCTGCTTAGACCTGATTGGCTGTTAAAATATCAATATTTAGAATTGAGCCTAAAGAAAGGGTCTTTCCCTGTGTCGTGACGTTTTTTAATACCATCTGTGATCTTTTTATCAAAATTCATCTCAATCTGTTTAATTTATAGGTCCCTACTGTCAACAAGAATTCAATTTACTTTGATCCGATAGATGTCATAATTGTGTCCGTTTTATAGTCTGAAACATTATTTATCCATTCGTAAGGTGGAATCTACGACATTTTCTTATTTTCACTGTTGATTAATGCAATACATCACATACTTCAAGGAATATTCTAAAAAAAGAATTAGCGAAATCGGTTCAGCTGCTCTCGAGATTTGCGCTTAGCAACACATTCAGCGATTCATTTTTATATATAAGAAGATAAGAAGAAGATAAAAAGTTCATATGAAATCTTCAAAAATAAGTTATAAATATAGGGCATTTAAAATACCTTTAAAAAATTGCGAAATTTGATTAATCATTATTATTATAAAAAACAGTGTGCATACAACAGATAAACAACCCTCTTTGGTCGGAAAAGCAATGTGCAAAAGCAAAAGCAAAAAAAAAATTTCCCCTCAGTTTTTAATTAGTAAGGTTTTCACATACACGGTCTTTTATCAATTGAATAAAATGTTCTCAACAGTTTTTTGCAAGGCTGTAAGATGTTAAGAGCGTTTAACCAGCCAGCGGACGAAAATCCACATTTCGTCGAAAGTTGTTCTTCCGATCGTGCAGGGCGGTTACAATGAGAAAGATTAATTATTCTCCGTACCAGCTTTTTTAAATTATAACTCAATATCGAATTTATTTCAATCCAAATTAGCTTTAATTTATACCTTCATCCAAAAATGCTGAAAGGCGTGATGATAAAACTATCAAAATAGTGTACTTTTTGTAGTTATTTTTTGATTATAAGTATTTATCATTTTTCAATAATGTCTAAATTTAATAAGAATGTTAAAAAAATCTGAAATATATTAGTTTGTAAGTGCGCCAATAAATACACAAATGGACCAATTTTCGTCAAGAAACACATGTACGTACATATTTTTTAATGATTTTATTGAAACTAAAATTAAAATTCTGATACATAACTTTGCTTGATAATGTATTGATTTATTTTACTGCATGATTACATTATTCGAAATAGGTGTGGTATAATAAAAAAACTTTTTTGAAAATTTAACAAATCTGCCAACGACCTATGGAATAACCTTATTATACTAAAAATTAAAAAAAATTCAAAAAATATATTACATAATAATGCTAGATAAAAGAACAATCTTTCGAAATCCATTTATAATTTTTTGTGGAAAAGAGTCAATACGTCTAAAAACTTTTTTGAAAATGACGTATTTCCGGCTTTCTCTGGTAATGCCCTCTTAACGAAAAAGTCAAATTTCACATCGTCACTGTCACGAATAAAATCTTCCAGAGCAGCAAAATGCCAAATTTGAGTTTATAAAACATTATTCCAAGACCAAAAACAAACAAAACACCGAATTAAGGATCTAATTATAGGCCCATCGCTCTTTCATCTGTCCTTTGCAAACTTTGTGAAAGACTAATTAAAAACCAGAGAGCAATCATCTTCTCTCGCCGGCCTAATTCAGCTTCAGACAAAAACTTGTTATATAATGTTACGACAAAGTTTATTTTTACACATAAATTTAATATGACAAGGATTATGTATTTTTGCTTGGGTGCCTATTTTATATATTTTTTTATGAGAATACCCCACAAGAATCCCAGCTGCTGCCGTTGGGGGCCAGTGAGACTATGGCATCCCCGATCGGGGTATGTTGTGAGCAGTGGCGGCCGCTGCCCTGAAAATGTGGTGGTTCACTGATAATCCGCACCTATGAGATAACGATTACTAAGCAACATAATAAAGGTAAAAATAATTCCACTGATCTTATTTGGAGAGAAGGTCTATTCTAAGCTAATTTCTAAGGGCGAAAACTTCTACATAATGGCTTTTTAATTACAATTTAATTTTTTTTGTACAGATCTTTTTTCCAAAAATCCAAAAAACCGTTTTTTTTTAACCATGTTTTAATTTATTTTATTTTATATTTCATTATATACAGTATACAAACAGTATTTATAAACAATGTATAAACAGTGCGTGCCCAAAATTGTCAAGGTTACCTATAAAATATTGAATTCTTTAATGATCATTGGTCTGCTAGTTATTAATAAATTAAATAATAAATTTTCCACAGAATTAAAATAATTGCCGATTCGTTTTGGTTATTCATTAAATAGTGTTTTTATTTTATTAGTAAAATTTACAGGTTAATAACATGACATGCATTAAACAAAACAATAAATTATATTAATTAGGTTACAACCCAATAACAAATGTTCACATCATACCCAAATAATAAATAAAAAGTCAATAATTATTAACTTTTTTTGCCTAATATTAGAGAGATAGGAACTATATTAACAATCTAAACATAGACTATAGGTATATACTGTCTAATACTGTGTGATACATAAAAGATACAGATAAAAAGATAAAAAACAATGAAAGTGGAAAAAATAAATATATAAAAATAATGATGAAAACTGAAAAACACTAGATGTAGGGATCGAGAAAAAATATGTACATTAATAATAAAAAAAACAAGTGAAAGTAAGATAAAAGTAAAGTGATAGTACTCACAAAAAATAGTAAAATATAGTGTGCCAGTTTTATGGCTATTTAAAAAAAATTGAAAAAAATATTTATAAAACATTTATAAAACAAAAAAAACAAAAAAAAAACGAAAAAAATACCAGACTTAAAGTGGAAAAATATTATATATACGCACATGTACGTATATACACATACACGTGTTAATCTATTTACTGCCTCATCTAAAGGATCTTGGGATCGTGTTAGATTGCAAGATTTCTTTTCAAGACCACACGAATAATATCTTTAATGAATCATCAGTCAGGGTCGGTTGTTTCAAAATAACTTTAGGTTTGTTTACTACGTGAATTCCGCACAAGAGTCCTAGCTGCTCACAACCATCTGGAGCCAATGAGACTATGGCATCCTCATTTGAGGTACGTTGTCAGGCTAGTGAAGATAATGGGGATGGGAAGGAGATGGAGAAGAGGATGGTGGGGAAGTACCTGGCTATTCAGATATGGTCACCAAACACGACTAAAGCCATTTCCTATAAAACAACTGACCCATAATGATATAAAAAATCACTTGAACGGAGCATTCACAGAACATGAAAATTTACTTTGAAATTTGATGAATTGTTCAAATTCTGTGAAACAACTGTCCCTTATAGATACTACTCGGCTTCATTCACCCCTGACTTTAAACCTTAAAATTTATAAGTACACTAAAAACAAACAACTATTCATTGGTTGGCCCTGCTCTTGCGTAATAATTTCGCTGGTGTTTTTAGTCTCCTTTACAAGCTTTCCAAATTCATTACATGGAATCCGCGTAATATCACTTTTTGCAAAGAATTGAATGGAGGTTAGGATTTCAATTACCACGAGTTTAAGACTAAAAAGAGGTACGGAAGAGGTTAAGTACTCCTGTGATGATATAATCAAACAAACTTATACCTATCTACCCTGGGAAAAACATCAAAATGACTTTGATCTAATTTATATTTAAAAATCAACAGTATTGTTGACTCACCTTCTTTGTTAAAACCTATCCAGAAATATAATACAAAAATTGATATAATCACATTTTTTGGATTTTTAAAAATTCAGTAAGGTGGTAAGAGGGTGAAGAATAAGATTTAAAAAAGAGGCAGTTTGGTAATCGTGGTATAAGCCTTTAAAATTAAAGTATGGCGAGCTTCTTTTCCCACCATTTTTTCCGTGGTGCTTTCACCTCCCCTAAAAGCTTTTGTTGTCATTACCTCGCAACTCATACAAGGGCCGATAGGGTGCAACCATTCTGTTCCCATCAGAGAATATAGAAAGGACTAGACATTAGACATTATAGATAAAGAAGACTTTGTGGCTCTTCTAAAACACGAATGTTGTCGATATTTGTGACGGATTCAGCGGATTTCTCTTCTAAAATGCAGTTAAAAATCAGTGGCTTACGTGATAATCTTACACCATCAGTGACATGTCAAAATTGTTGCACAAAAATGCTTTGTAACGTTTTTTACTTATTTAAGATTCTGTAGTAAGTGTTCAAAAAGAAGAAGTTTACTGAAAATGTTTCAAAAGGGAGATAATAATATATAAAAAGAAATGTTTGAGGGAGCGCGCTGAAAATGCAAAACGATGAAAATATTTAAAACAATGCTACTTATTTAAAATAGAGCAAAAACCTCTTTTATAAATGTCTTAAATAGCATTTAATGAGACACAATAATTCAAGGGAACAATAAAACACATATAAATTTGTTGTAGACCACTTTTATTTTATAAACACTACCGGTTTCAGAAGCACCCTTCCTTCGTCAGGAGAATATTATAACTGGTATATATAATATAAAAGTATATATAAAATAATAATATAAAGTTATAGTATTAAGTTATATTATTTGAGAGTAGTATAGTTTCACATCTATTATATATGGATGATATAAAATTATTTTCAAATTCTGAATCAAATTTAGAGAAAATTTTAGAGAGAGATTTTAGAGGTAGTAAAAATTTTTTCAGATGATATTAAAATGACTTTTGGTTTAGATAAATGTAAAACTATCCATATAGAGAAAGGCAAAATTGTAGATGGAGACGAGGGTATATTTAGAAATTTCAAAATTCAAAGTATGAAAGGGGATGAGGTTTATAAATATTTAGGATACCCGCAATCGAATAGATTAGATCACACTAGTATTAAAAATGATATTAGGATTAAATTTCAAACTAGGATCAGAAAAATTTTAAAATGCAATCTATCTGCTAAAAATTTAGTAAAAGCAATAAATACTTGGGCAATACCTCTACTAACGTACTCATTTGGCATAATTAAATGGTCCAATACAGATTTAGATAGTTTAGAACGATTAATTAGAACTACGTTAACAAAATTTAATTGCCATCATCCAAATTCAGCTATAGAACGAATTAATTTACCTAGAAATTTAGGAGGTAGAGGTGTAGTCAAAATAACATCTTTGAAACACAATCAGGTAGAAATGCTTAGAAATTTTTTCCATAGGAAAGCTAATAGCTCAGAAATGCACAAAATAATTTGCAAGGCAGATAGAAATATTACACCTTTAAATTTATATGACGAGAATGCCAACATTCTTATAAATACTAACCAGGAATTATTAGATTCCTGGTCAAATAAAATTATTCACGCAAAACACTTCAATTATCTCAACCAAACGTATGTTGACAAACTTTCGTCAAACAAATGGTTGAGTATTGGAGAGTTGAGCGCAGAAATAGAAGGATTTATGCTTGCCATTCAAGATAGAGTCATTAATACTAAAAATTATAGAAAGCATATAATCAAAGATATAAATCAAATTGATGATTTATGTAGAAAATGTTTGGCTTTTCCCAAAATTATAAAACATATTATATCGGGATGTTTTATATTAGCGCCTTCCGAGTATACATTTAGGCACATCAGGTTTTAAAAATAATTCACCAAAGTTTGGTAATTAAACATAACTTGATTGACTGCCGTAATATAGTACCATATTATGAATATGAACCAAATTCATTTTTAGAAAATGAATTGTATAAAATATATTATGATAAAACTATACTAAAAGACAGAACAATTAGTCATAATAGACCTGATATAGTTTTACATGACAAAATTAAAAAAAAAAACTTATATCATTGATGTAGCTATTCCAAATTCCTGTAATATTCAAAAAACTATTTCTGAAAAAATAAGAAAATACACAGATTTAGGAAATGAGATTAAAAGAATTTTTCCCATTCTCGGACTATAAAAATATTGCCATTTGTTATTTCGGCCACTGGCATAATACCTAGGAATCTGATTCAAAATTTAAGCATATTAGATTTGTCAAAGAATTTGTATATAAAAATGCAAAAATCAGTAATTTTAAATACATGTAGGATTACAAAGGATTTATTAAATATTTATATTGAGGGATCAGTAGGATTTATAGGTTCAATTAGAAATGCCACAGAGCCGAACTCTCTGATATGAAAATATCTGGAGTCGGTGAATTATATTCCCATTTGGTCTCTAGTAGGTTGACATGTTGTTTTCTTGTATTGTTATGTATTTATAATACTTATATAGTGCAATTGCATAGCGTGGGTTGACTAGATGATCATTTGGGGAAGTGTGTGAAAGGGTTTAGTTTTTCCTTCTTTTTTTTCCTTTTTTTTTTTTTTGGGGGAAAATTACCCCGGACATTTAAATCTGGTGCGTAAAAATATTCTCCTGACGAAGGAAAGGTGCTTCTGAAACCGGTAGAGTGTTTATAAAATAAAAGTGGTCTACAACAAATTTATATGTATTTTATATTGTAAATTATGGCGAGCCACAAAGTTAATGCTTTTTACAAATAAGTAATTCAAGGGAATTTCGAATATATTTATTTTATGATTTTTAAAAGACCGACCGGTTTCGCTTCATTCAAACATCATCAGATACAAAATTAAACTGGTTTGACTGACGGTTTAATTTTGTACGCTGATGATACCAATGTTAAGCGAAACTGGTATGTCGTAATAAATTTAATTAATTTCGTGATTATAGAAGATGTAATTGTTTTATTTGACTTGACTGTCCTAAAACGGGAATCCTCCTAGTTAGGCAGTCAAAACATTTTATAAATAATTTATAACAAATGTAGAACCTTTTTTATATGAAAACCTTCCAACAGTTTCAACTGCTCCCGACTGGAGCCAGTGAGACTATGGCATCCCTAATTGGGGGTATATTATGAGGCTGAAGATAGTGAAGAGGGGAAGGAGGTGGGGAAGAGAAGGGTGGGAAAGTACCTGGCTATTCAGATCTGGTCACAAAACACGACTAAAGCCATTTTAAGCAACGTTTCAATTCTGAATGGTGGTCTTGCACCAGGGCCATACTGGGAGTATCTTCTGCTCTGTAACGTGCCGCAAATATACTATATATTATTTTAAATGAATTAATTGTGAAATAACATAAATTAAACAAATAAAATTCATTTGCCCACGCCAGGATTCGATCCCGCGATCATCGGATTGCGAGTCAAAAGACTTACCGCTAGACCACGCTGTACTAAAATATTAAAATATTTACTTATTTTTTTAATCTGTTGCCACACACCATGCATCCGATCTAAAATAGAGTTCAAATAATATATGACGTGATTTGAAAAATCCTTATCGTGCAAAAGTAAGGAATGTTAAAAAAATATATTCCTGGCGAAATAAAATGAACCATCTAGGTTTTTGAATGTTCTATGATTCCTTCTCTCAAATTCCCGTGGTAAAGGGTAACACTTACCAGTATTAATATCTCATGGCCTAAGTGTTTCGTGTCATCATATTATAATTCTCTGCTGCAGGCGAAATTTATACGTCACCTGGACTATATTCCACGGAAAATTTTGGTTGCACATCACGAAAGCTCGTAGCTAAGACAACGTATAAAAAAATATTTTTTTTACTTATGAACCGGTTACCTACTAAATAAATATTATTTGTTTTACTAAATTAAGTTTTAATTTTCTTCTAGGTCGGTTACCTACTCATTGCTGATGATGGTGACCCCGATACCAATTTCCTATTCCGTGTTTTAATACAAAAAATGGATAATTGTGAACATTTTTTTATCTCTTCAATATTCGCGAATTCACTTTGTAGCATCATTTTAATAAAATTAAAACAAATCACTTTGTATACACCACTTATTTTATCAAAATTATCAACATGTTTCGAAACCAATGGTTCTTTCGTCAAGATAAAATTTAAATTAATTTTTAATTTCATCCTGACGAAGGAACCATTGGTTTTGAAACATATTGATGATTTTGATTAGGTATATAAGTGATGTTTACAAAGTGATTTTAAACTTTATTTAAATTTTAGTGATTTATTTTTTTCAATTAAATTTTTTAATGAGTAACACAGATACTTACTTATTTCCTCATCTTCATGTTTGTAGACCTCATCTCCATGTTTGTTGTTTCCTCATCTTCATGATTTTTCACTGCAGTTTGTTGTGTTGGTGTAACTTTATTATTTTATGATTTCCTCATCTTTGTGTTCATTTTATGTTTTTTTATCTCCATAATTTATTCATAGATAGTATAGAGATCGGAAAACATACACGTTCGGGCCATAGCAGGCATCCTTACACCGTACATGGAGAATTTGCTTCAAGCCTCCATAGTATAAAATACTAAATATGTTTACCATTTTATTTCATATTGTAAATTTAAAGATGTGCACTTTAAATTAACAGACAGAGTATTGCAATAATCGCTCCGTCTAGTTGAAACAAGCAAACTTTATTAATTTGTTATCAGTAAATTTAATTTAGAAGGGTATTTATTAAATAATTTTGGAGAGTAGAATTTATGATTTTTCGATCTAAAATTTTATTCAATATTATCGTATCAATGGGGCCTCAGTAAGGCCTAACAATATACAAAATTATCAATAATATTGCTTTGGTTCTAAACCAAAAAACTTCCCACACTTGTTGAATGATAGATAAATAAAATACTTTTCCAGTAAATCTTTAGGCAAACAACCTTACATGACCTTTCAAATAATTATTCCTTTACGAAAACATTTTACGAGATACGTATCAATAATAAAACCACAAAGAGAAGGGTTTATAATTTAACATAACCGCAGAATCATTATTTTATAAGAATTTATTAATAAGTAGGTGGGCTTTGGCTGATGTTTTGAGTCTGGCGTAGGTGGGGCACCATTCTAAATACGAGTATTTCAATGCGTTTTAATATTTCTAGTAAGAAGAGTGTCCGTGGGTGGCTAGACTAATGACCTTATGTCAAATTTAAGTAATGCAGTAATAAAGGGGTAATAAACGTTAATAATTTCTGTCATTTTACTCGAAAACAATAAGGGCGTAAGTACTAAAAATAATATTTAAATATAAAACTAAACGATAAACTTTTCATCATAACCACCTACCTAGAAATAATATAAATACATCCAGTCTTACTCATCATCGCAAAATAAGATACAACCTCGGAGCAAGACCGGGTTAGGTGAAATTGTTACCCAACATGGTGGGTTAATCGCGCGCATGCGCGTGTTCTTCCCGCGTCGATGTACGGGAGATGTAGTAGCTGTCAGAATTTAAACCACCTGATCACCAGGGTTAACTCTGGTTAACTCAGTACCTACGGCTTTGTAACTGACGAAATGGCGAACTTTTATGAGAATCTTGACGTTTTAAACGGAGCTTTGGCAAATATTGACCGTATTCGCGGCATTCGTGCACCACGGCTACGGAAAAGGTTCAAAAAAAGGTATGATCTGCGGCACTTACGGAAGGAAATTTTAGGTATAAATATAGATTTCAGGAGTGACGGACGTTTGAATTCCTCCATACCACTGCGATACAAGGTGATGGCTCGTGATAGTTATGCTGGCTGGAGAGTTTAAAAGGTCTACCTCAACTAGTCTTTCCAAATCTGGCCTGGCACACTCTAAATCCACACGCCAAGACCTAGACAACCGCACCCCATGAACCCGGGCACCCCTGTTTAGTCACCAAACGTAGCTTGCCTTTTGGGATAACCTATAATAGAGGTGTTAGTTATTCTAGCCTTCCAAGTAACAATACAATGAAAATCCAAAACAAATATATTATCAATTTCAAAAATTGAAATTTTAATATTAAAAAGGAGTTCTACATATTAAGATTGAAAACAGAACGTCTTGAAATCTACTATATAAAACTAAAATACTAAACACGTGGTAATAAAAAAAATAACTGTTGAAAATTGGTGGCAAAAATTGACCTACTACCGCCATCTATGGGGGGTTTGAGCAAACTCCCATGGGCTGACCATTTCAAATTAATGGTGTGAGTCTCTGCTAGGCTTAGGAATCTGCCTTAGCTACTAGTTAGTTAGACGCCATTTTTGTTACTACCTAGTATTGGTAAATACTTGCAAAACGTCAAATGTATGGTTTTAAGTCTTGAATGTGTGCAGGATTTTTTAATATAAAAATGATAGCACCTGATTATTGTGGCTTCTTTCCTACACAAAGTTTAACAGTAAAACAACTGCCAGTGTTTTGGCCCGGTGCATACAGTATTATCACCGTTATTTTATACATTTTCTACAACATGTCACAGTGAATAAAAAGTGAAGTTTTTTGCAAAAGGAGTTTATTATTTAAAAGGACCCTAAAAATTTTAACAATAACAACGAAAACAATTTATTGGATTTATCTCGTTAAATAAAACTGATCATCTCCTAAGTTAGAACAAATCCCACACCGAAGTCTATGATAAAATATATCGGATAGAAAAAAGCGTTCCAATACAACATAACAATACAGTTAGTAGATAAACAATGCTTACAAGGGATCAGTTCCACCCACAGGACTTATTATTGATGAGGCCAATTCATCATTCTTGGAACTGTTGTCGGCCGGAACTTCATAATGTAGTTAGCCTCAGAAACTACATGATAAAGATAAATGAAAATAGTCAACGTAAAACAAAACAAAAATATATAATGAAATAAAAGAAAAACTTTCATTATAAACACGAAATTTTTTTAATTTATTAAGGCACACCGGTTTCGCTTAATGCAAGCATCACCAGAAAACATTGTGTAAACGTACAGGTGAGACATAATAAATATAAAAAAGACTATAGGAATAGTGAAGTAACATGACATTCAAACGAAAAGTATAAACAGAAGGAGACAGGCAATGTGTGCTCGATGGGTTAGGTACCTACAATATTAAATCGAAAGAGACAAAGCGACCTTTTCCCCACTGCTCCAATTCGACTGGAGCCAGTGAGATTATGGCATCTCCAATTTAGGAATGTTAATGAGGCTGAAGGTAGTGGAGAGGGAAAGGAGACGGGGAAGAGAAAAATGGGGAAGCACCTGGATATTCAGATCTAGTCACTTCGAGATCAAGCCATTAAATAAACGAATCAATTTTGAATGGTGGTCTTACCAGGACTATACTGAGAGCATCTTCCACTACAGAATTTGCTGCACCTTATTTTATTTTTAATAATTACATTGTGAAATAACACAATTCAATAAAACAAACATTTCGTTCGCACACCGGGATTTGAACCCGCGACCTTCGGATTGCTAGTGGTAAGAGGCCGTTCTTGCAAAGTATCAAAAATTTATTTGGCCAAAAGTAAGAGTTTAATATCCTTCGGTTCTAGGATCACGAGCAGTTTGGACATTGTCAAAAACAATTCTGTATAAGAGGAGTTTGTTTATCATCAACAACTTTTACCAATCCATCACAACCCTTCTGCGTATATTCTTTCATTACTATTTCTGCTTTCATATCCACTTCTGCTTTGCCAAAACAAAAGGTTCAATAGAGAACCATGTTCCCAGAAAGTGGGAAGTCGCCATCCTGTTTTGTAGATAGAGCTAGGAACTAGCACTAAATACCCTTATACCATTTTATTATTATAGTCATGGGATGAGGTTTATCGAGGTCTTGGCGGCGAATGCATTTGACCACATACTGCGTGGCGGACCGTATCGGGAGAGACTGGTTAAGGAACTTATCCAGCCGGATTCTCTCGACCTATCGCCTTGCATCGCGGTGGGGGTACGGGTTCACACGTTCCTCGCTCCTGCACATATCGGCCTCCGATTCATACTGAATGACATTGAAGCCAAATCTGTAGTGAGGGGAAATCGCCTGGCAGCCATCTTGAATGACAAACGTTACAAATGATTTGTGTGCAAAGTGATAAATTAACTATTTTAATATTATTTTTGCATTTCTAATGTAATTAAGATAGCATATGAATTAGTTTTTGGGTATTTGAAGAGACAGGGAATGGGACACATATTTTTTTACGTTAGCTCCACAAAGGAGGCCCTGAGGAAAATAATTTCGCTCAGGGCCTATGACATCTACGGCAATACTGTGTGGACGGTTTTTTATAGCAAAGGTAGAAGTTCTGGGAAAGAAATAACTATGAGGGGGGTCAATGTGTCCAGGAGTGACGGACGTATGAATCCATCCGTTCAACTGCAGTGCAAGGTGATGGGTCGAGAGATTCCCAGCTGAAGAGGTCAAAATACCTCCTCAACCAGTCTCCCTCGATCTGGCCCGCCACGCAGCAGACGGGTAGACACATCGGCCGCCAAGACCTAGACAAACCTCACCCCATGACCCGGGCAACCCTGCTAAGTCCTCAAACGTAGCGAACCATTTGAGGTGACGTTTGGCAGAGGTGTTGGTTATTCAGTAAATGGTTCCTAGGGAGGCGATACTCATACCCGCCTCCTAAAATGTCAACAAAGAAAAATAATTATACATTATTACCTATTTCACAAATATTCAAAATATTTTTCAATGACCTAGCGCGTCTTAGTTATTGCCTTGAGTGAAGTGCTTTCGAGTCAACTAAGACTGTCAACCACTGAGTTAGGATTTTGAAAATCTGTTAAAATACCGAACCAAATGTGGACATTTTTCGAGGGGGTAAGAGTAATTAATCCGAAAAAATAAAAAGTGGGGAAAGGGGGTGCCATCGGTACTTTCTGAATAGGGTGAATTCCCAATAGCAGAAAGTTAGTCAGTAAATTATTCAAATATTTGTTTGTTGGTCTTACGACACTAGCCCCAGCTTAATTCTGCATTTTTTAGCTGATAATTCGAAGACATTACGCAGGGAGCAAGTGAAGAATGGATGGTGTTAAAAATACTATTAGTGACATCTATGGTATGGCCACTGTAGTTAATTGTTTTATGTCATTGATTTAATTATCTATTAGATTATTGCGAAGACTGGAGACATCTATGTATCTTTATCGTGTTTAATTAGGTTGAGTTACTGATTAGCAGTTTAATATTCCACATTACCGTTAGAGGTCTTCAGTCACCGGCCTTGCGCGCTGTCGTTATTGTTGTTAGTTTTTTTTATCAGGGTAATTTTCATGTTTTATTGGTATAAAAAGTCTGGTTCCCTAAAAACACTTTCTCTCGCAAAAACCAAGCCCTAGTGGAAAGTTCGTTTAAACCACAAGTGGGGACCGGGCTATAGCTAAAGTTCTTTATGTTGATCAAATATTGTCATAAAAAGTTTTTTGTAAATAAAAACGACTCAAGATTCAAAAGTGTTTGCAATATAAAAAAGTCCATTACACCCAATCATGAAATGAAGTTATTAAAAGATGGCTTCAGGAGATTACATGAATTAAAAATATAGAACGGTCGGAAACATGAATTAGAAATTCATTAAAATTATTATTTGTAGGATATATTATGTAAAGCTGAAAGGAGTGCCCGGATTCATGGGGTGAGGTTTGTACGGGTGGTTATTGTGTTATTTTTTAAATTATTATTCATAATACTGTTAATAAATACCTTGATAATTTTTAAAACCACATATTTTTATCTCATCATAGATGTTTCTTTTTAGATTTTTTGTAAGAAAAATACTCTGATTTGCGAATTTTAGTACAGGGCATATATTTGGAGTAAAAAAATGTGGATGTCATTTTGCTGTTCAATGATTTTAACAAAATATTTTCCCAACACACTTGAACATGCAAATTTCATCCCCTTTTCCCACTCCATAAAGCAGAATAAGGCCCGTACAACGCCGGGGACTTCAGTTAGTATTTAATAAATAAGTTTTGATATATAAATTGAAAATATATACATGAATACGTTTTAATAAATAAATTTAATTAATGAACAATCCGTAAAACGTCATACATTATACATAGTATGTTTTAATAAAATGAATAATACATTTAAAATACAAAAAATTATGCATTTTAATAAATAAATTTGATAGAACTATTGTATAATTAATTGATTCAAATATGTTTTTATAATAATTTCAATAAATTTACTTTAATAAGTAACCTAGAAGATTTAAAATATTCGATAAATAACTAAAAAAACTAGAATAAATAAAAAAATCGATCGATCAATCTTAAATTTAATACATTTTTATTAATAAATTTTGATAAATATATTTTAATTCATAAATTTTAATTAATAAATTTTAATTTATAAAGTTTTATTATTTAACAAATTTTGATTAGTAAATTTTAATTAATAAATTTCAATTAATAAATTTTAATTCATAATTTTCGATCAATACATTTTTATTAATAGATTTTAATTAATAAATTTTGGAAACGCTTTGGAAAGCTGCGACCTCCTGCGCAAAGCTTCTGGGTATTAACAAGAGGAAACACCATATTAATTAGCTGCTTCCCGTCTCATACATCTTCCCGGAGACAGTCGGAGCTGTGGATCTGTCGCCTTTACTAAAAACTGGCTAATTAAGCGGTTTCTGGCAATAAAGGGGCGCGGGTAGTTAATGGTGACGGTGACATTTCTGTCCGACCTTCATTTAGGTCCGGGTTGTTATGAAAATATTCATTAGGCGCCAAGACAGACAGATAGGCATTGGGTGCTGAATAATTACTAGGGTGAACGACCTCTGTGGTCGAGGGGTAAGGCTTTCTAAATCGAAGCTGGAGGTCACGGAATCAAATCCCGAAAAATTTATTTGATTTATTTTTGTTTGTGGTGTGAAGTGCGAAGCAACAGAGTTAAACAATGAACTCTCATATTTTTCAGTAACTGATCCTATGCTGAGGAAGACAAGAAACTGACCAATTTTTATTAAGTTTACAAAACCTATGAAGCTATCTATCTATCTATCTTCTATCTTCTATCTTCTATCTTCTATCTTCTATCTTCTATCTTCTATCTTCTATCTTCTATCTTCCATCTTCCATCTTCCATCTTCTATCTTCTATCTTCTATCTTCTATCTTCTATCTTCTATCTTCTATCTTCTATCTTCTATCTTCTATCTTCTATCTTCTATCTTCTATCTTCTATCTTCTATCTTCTATCTTCTATCTTCCATCTTCCATCTTCCATCTTCTATCTTCTATCTTCTATCTTCCATCTTCCATCTTCCATCTTCTATCTTCTATCTTCTATCTTCTATCTTCTATCTTCTATCTTCTATCTTCTATCTTCTATCTTCTATCTTCTATCTTCTATCTTCTATCTTCTATCTTCTATCTTCTATCTTCTATCTTCTATCTTCTATCTTCTATCTTCTATCTTCTATCTTCTATCTTCTATCTTCTATCTTCTATCTTCTATCTTCTATCTTCTATCTTCTATCTTCTATCTTCTATCTTCTATCTTCTATCTTCTATCTTCTATCTTCTATCTTCTATCTTCTATCTTCTATCTTCTATCTTCTATCTTCTATCTTCTATCTTCTATCTTCTATCTTCTATCTTCTATCTTCTATCTTCTATCTTCTATCTTCTATCTTCTATCTTCCATCTTCCATCTTCCATCTTCTATCTTCTATCTTCTATCTTCCATCTTCCATCTTCCATCTTCTATCTTCTATCTTCTATCTTCTATCTTCTATCTTCTATCTTCTATCTTCTATCTTCTATCTTCTATCTTCTATCTTCTATCTTCTATCTTCTATCTTCTATCTTCTATCTTCTATCTTCTATCTTCTATCTTCTATCTTCTATCTTCTATCTTCTATCTTCTATCTTCTATCTTCTATCTTCTATCTTCTATCTTCTATCTTCTATCTTCTATCTTCTATCTTCTATCTTCTATCTTCTATCTTCTATCTTCTATCTTCTATCTTCTATCTTCTATCTTCTATCTTCTATCTTCTATCTTCTATCTTCTATCTTCTATCTTCTATCTTCTATCTTCTATCTTCTATCTTCTATCTTCTATCTTCTATCTTCTATCTTCTATCTTCTATCTTCTATCTTCTATCTTCTATCTTCTATCTTCTATCTTCTATCTTCTATCTTCTATCTTCTATCTTCTATCTTCCATCTTCCATCTTCCATCTTCCATCTTCCATCTTCCATCTTCCATCTTCCATCTTCCATCTTCCATCTTCCATCTTCCATCTTCCATCTTCTATCTTCTATCTTCTATCTTCTATCTTCCATCTTCCATCTTCCATCTTCCATCTTCCATCTTCCATCTTCCATCTTCCATCTTCCATCTTCCATCTTCCATCTTCCATCTTCCATCTTCCATCTTCCATCTTCCATCTTCCATCTTCCATCTTCCATCTTCCATCTTCCATCTTCCATCTTCCATCTTCCATCTTCCATCTTCCATCTTCCATCTTCCTTCTTCCATCTTCCTTCTTCCATCTTCCATCTTCCATCTTCCATCTTCCATCTTCCATCTTCCATCTTCCATCTTCCATCTTCCATCTTCATCTTCCATTTTCCATCTTCCATCTTCCATCTTCCATCTTCCATCTTCCATCTTCCATCTTCCATCTTCCATCTTCCATCTTCCATCTTCCATCTTCCATCTTCCATCTTCCATCTTCCATCTTCCATCTTCCATCTTCCATCTTCCATCTTCCATCTTCCATCTTCCATCTTCCATCTTCCATCTTCCATCTTCCATCTTCCATCTTCCATCTTCCATCTTCCATCTTCCATCTTCCATCTTCCATCTTCCATCTTCCATCTTCCATCTTCCATCTTCCATCTTCCATCTTCATCTTCCGTCTTCCGTCTTCCGTCTTCCGTCTTCCGTCTTCCGTCTTCCGTCTTCCGTCTTCCGTCTTCCGTCTTCCGTCTTCCGTCTTCCGTCTTCCGTCTTCCGTCTTCCGTCTTCCGTCTTCCGTCTTCCGTCTTCCGTCTTCCGTCTTCCGTCTTCCGTCTTCCGTCTTCCGTCTTCCGTCTTCCGTCTTCCGTCTTCCGTCTTCCGTCTTCCGTCTTCCGTCTTCCGTCTTCCGTCTTCCGTCTTCCGTCTTCCGTCTTCCGTCTTCCGTCTTCCGTCTTCCGTCTTCCGTCTTCCGTCTTCCGTCTTCCGTCTTCCGTCTTCCGTCTTCCGTCTTCCGTCTTCCGTCTTCCGTCTTCCGTCTTCCGTCTTCCGTCTTCCGTCTTCCGTCTTCCGTCTTCCGTCTTCCGTCTTCCGTCTTCCGTCTTCCGTCTTCCGTCTTCCGTCTTCCGTCTTCCGTCTTCCGTCTTCCGTCTTCCGTCTTCCGTCTTCCGTCTTCCGTCTTCCGTCTTCCGTCTTCCGTCTTCCGTCTTCCGTCTTCCGTCTTCCGTCTTCCGTCTTCCGTCTTCCGTCTTCCGTCTTCCGTCTTCCGTCTTCCGTCTTCCGTCTTCCGTCTTCCGTCTTCCGTCTTCCGTCTTCCGTCTTCCGTCTTCCGTCTTCCGTCTTCCGTCTTCCGTCTTCCGTCTTCCATCTTCCGTCTTCCATCTTCCATCTTCCATCTTCCATCTTCCATCTTCTATCTTCTATCTTCTATCTTCTATCTTCTATCTTCTATCTTCTATCTTCTATCTACTATCTTCTATCTTCTATCTTCTTCTTCTATCTATCTATCTATCTATCTATCTATCTATCTATCTATCTTCTATCTATCTATATAAATAAAAATGAATCGCCGAAATGTATGTACTCGCATAACTTACGAACGACCGCACCAAATTAGATAATTCTTTTTTTTGTGTGTTCGTTATTGCCAGGGCAAGGTTTGTATAAAAAAAGCAGAGAGCTCTGGCATAATGAAATTTGCATAAAAAATTGCAATAGGTGGTTCGCCAGCTGCTTGAAAACTGAATGTACCGGGACTGAATGTATGGAATGCGGGAGGGAGAGGGAAGGCGGAAACTCGGGAGGGGGGAGGGGGGAGGGGAACTCGAGAGGGGGGTTTTCGGGACGTGAGAAGCAGGAGAGGGAAGTGGGGAGAAGGGAGGCGGAGTGGGAACGCGTGAGGGGTAGGGGGTGCGGGAGCGGAAGGGAAGGTGGAAGGGGAACGGGACGAATGGGAATTGTTTAAAATATTTCTAAAAAGCTTCACCGGATATTTTCAGGGTAATTGTCTCTCTTTTTATTTAGTGGGCTTACTTTATTTTGGAGTATTGGGCATATTAGTTTAGTCAATTTGACACAAAAATGGAAATTCTTTGCAATAGGTTGGGTAGTTCTTTTTTTTTTCATGCATATATTGTTTGGGTTGCTGTAGCGACGTTAAAATCAAGTTTTAACGCATGGCGAACCTCGCGCCCAATACCCGGCGAAAACAGCAAAATTTAGGCACTTGTTTTCGTGTTTGCCGTATTTTCAAAAAAATTAACATTTGTCGAAAAATAATTCCAGTTTTTTTTAATGAAGAGTAAATTTTCTACAATATGAAAACACGAAGAGCTCTATTGGTATGAGATCCCCTAGGTAAAAAAATAAATTAAAAATAATTTTTAAATAAATGAAAAACAAATTATCAAAGTGGTGCCACTTGAAAGAATATTGTTTGTTTGGTTTTAAAAAAAAAAAAAAAAAAAAAAAAAAAAAAAACATTAAAAAAAAGTCACCAGAGACCCAAAATTTCGTGTACATTTTTACTCCATAGTTTATCAGGAATTGCTTGTATGATTCACTGAGTGCACAAATTTTCAATAACCTCTCTTTGTGTACCGAAATTAACTTATTTTCCCTCCAAAATACAGTTGTAAATTATCTAAACTTAATTAACACTCGTCATTCTGACTGCTTGACAATGACAATATATTTGAATAAGCATTCACGCAAATCCATAAATAATATTATTATTGATTAATTTTAGTCAAAAATATGTAAGTTAGGTAATTTAGCACATTTGACAAAACCTATCTTCTACTAAGAAGGGTAATTTTTTCCATATCTTTTATCGTTCAATAACGCAGATACGTAAGGGAGTTTTAGCTGCCACATTTTAAAGGTTTGAGGAATTAATAAAGCTATTCTCCGAAAAAATGGCAATTTGGATTTATTGCGCTTATTTGCTATGTATGTATTTGATTTTTAATTGCCTGTTTGCTTTATCGTTAGTAGAAGTGAGTTGTGGATCTTACTGAGAGGTACCTATTGGTAGTCTTAATCAAAAAATGATTTTGGTGGGTACTTTATTATGCTTTATAATCTAAAGCTTTAAAATGTTTATTGCACCGTTTTCGAAATGCATTGGTCGTATTTAGTGACATGATTTAAGAATAACCAGGTACTTCTCAACCTTTGACTCCCCATCCAAGATTCCCATCCTCTTTCTTCTTTCAGTTTACAAAATTCCTCGAAATAATGGAATTCACAGTCTAACTGGCTCTGGACATTTGTGATTCTAGCGCAGTAATCACATTATCAAAATATCTGTAAACCGTTAAAATGTTACAAGTAGGTCACGTTGAAAACAAATAGAAGGTGGTACGAGCAGTGTACAGTGACATGTCACGTGACATAATAAACACGGACGTAAACAAATGCGGCAATTCCACGCAAGGTATTGCAGGGAATCCATTGCACGTTTTTTACTCCCACGGAATACGTTCAACCCAGGGGCGAAATAACTAACTATTATTTTTAACTAATATTTAGATTTTATTTTCATGTTCTCATTACAACAAAAGTTGCCCAGTTAATGTTCTTAAATGTTGCAAACATTTCATGGACATTTGGGGATACGCGAGAGCATTTTAATGAAATCCTGTGATGGAGTATTCCAGTGATAAATAATAAATTTAATGAAGTGTTTTGTACACTGTAGTTATATTTGTTCTTTTGCGTGACTACTGTCGTCCGGTTTTAGATAAGGGCATTTTTCAAATATATTGGACTCAAACTTGACTCAACCGGGACTGACATCAATGAAAACATGTCGATTACATAGTGAATTTATTGACTAGATAAAATCAAATGTTAAAATACTGAATTGCAAGAGCTTCAATTTCGTACCTTAAAGGATTAACCACACAAAATTAAAGACTTAGCTGTTGACTTACGTGGTTTATCCTTTAGGTTACAGAATTAAGAATTAAAGGATTAAAAATTCCCCATGCTACTAAACTACCGCTGACGAGTTTTTTCCTCCATTGAAATTCATTATTGCGTCTTAGAATGTAGTCCAAACTTCACGGCTCTTCGTTGAACTCAACCAACACTTCTCCAATGTTCTTGGAAAATCTCAATATTTTTCCGACAGCCGTCGGTTATCACCTAGTGAACTCTATATATCCGAGTATTGGTGGAAATTGGTTTCTTCAGTTTGATGGATTCGGTACGCCTCCTCAAAAATACCCATTTAGTTGAGGTCAATTTTTGGGTGATTCTCAATAAGAACTTCTCAATCATTAATCTTTATTTGGTAAAAAGAAAAAAAAACTTATTCAGGTAACATTCTACTCGTACAACTCTTGACGAAGACTTAAACAAAACTGTTGGCTTTGGATGTTATGAAAATGAAGAATTTGTAATTTTGAGAGAAAAATCAGATAGCCAATAAAGAAGGAAAATAAGTAGAAGCAAAAAAGTGAAAGATGACGATGATGAAAAGGAAGTACCTAAATGGAAAAGAAAAAATTATAAAGCTACCTGTTTTAGATAGCTTTACAATATAGTTAGAATTCTTGAAAAAGAGGGAGACGCCAGAAAGCTAATGAAGAAGACAAGTAAGTACATAGAAGCAGAAGAAGTAAAATGTGATAAAGGTAAGAAGTAAGGAAATAAAAAAGAAAACATTATATAGCTACCTGTAATAGGTAGCTATAATTAATTTACTTAGAATTTTTGAAAAAGAGAGAGACGCCAGTAGGCCAATGAAGAAGAAAAGTAAGTACAAGCAGAAGAAGTAAAAGATGACGAAGGTGAAAAGGAAGTAAATGAAAAAGAAGAAGAAGAAAATATATAGCTACCTGTTACAGGTAGCTTTATAATTTTTTACTACTGTAGGTAGGGTATAGGAATATATATGTAATTTCAATATCCTTCAACAGATGTCATTAGTAAAAGTAGTTATATGTAGTTTGAAGGTGTATCCACAGATGTCAGAAAAGTAGTACTATAGGAGAGTGTCAACTGTCGTCCGTTCGTGACTAATTATATAATAATAGGCACCTTCAGTGTCCACTCCCTTGCTCCAAAAACGCACAGAGCATCCATTAAAACATTTGGACCTGTTTAATATTATTGTAAACAAGACGATAAATAAACACGACTTGTAACCTGACGAATTGGGTATCATTGAAGCTCCTAATCATCTGTGAAGTACGTATTGTGCATCAGAGAAAACCATTGTACATAACACTACCTAAAAAAGTCTGTATGATATTTCGCATCCTCTACAAATAAACAATCACAAGTCCCACTCCCCGCATCCATTATCCGGGTGAGAACAACATGCCCTCTCATGCGGAAAATAAAATATTATATTAAAGACATCGCATGCTCTGGCTTATCCCGGGCGCAATTATATTTATTGCACGAATAATTGCACTGTTACGGGACGGGACATGCATAAATCATCCAGACATGTATTTTATATGAATGTAAATCACGAGCTATTGTTAAGAGTCTTCATGCAGTTTTTTGTAGTGAGTTATGCTGTGAAATATGCGCATTTTATTCTGTATTTTGGTAACCGTTAATTTTTCAACGATTTCTTTATCATTGTTTCGGTTGGTGGTTTTTACATTCCACGGCAAAATGAATTCTGTGTTCTTATAGTGACAAATAACTATAATTGTAAGGAAGGTACTACGACAAGTACCTAAAGGTGTGATGAATTCTCTGTAATTGATTACACTAAAAGGTGAGATGACTTCTCTGCGTATGGTTCAGTTTTTAATGATTTCGCTACGAATATAAATAGTTTCCAAAGATATCTTTCGATGCATGTATATATGCAATTTATGAATTCATGGGGATAAAATTGGGGGCACTGAAGTGCTTAGTGGACAAGTGGGGAGAGCGGATGGTTACAATTCATTGCCATAGAATAAAGTTTTATTTCCAAATAAAACACAAAAAATAATTCGTCCGGTCAGTGGTTGAGTGGGCATAGCGCTTGGGTCCCACCCGAGCCTCGCGTGTTCCATTCCTCGGCTGGCTAAGTCCTCCATCACAACACAAGCAACATTTTCGGCTTTCTGTGGTGGTAGTAGGAGATTTTCAAACATTGTTGGGTTATTCGTAACCCGGGAATGTTTGTATTTCTTTAAAAAAAAATTTAAAAAATCGCCGGGTTCTCACCTACATACAACCGGCGCGAACAGTTATGAAAAGGTTGAAAATGTTATTATTTTCGGAAGTTTCACGAGCTTAACACCATGTTATTGTTGTTGGATATAATAGAGCGGTAGCTTTTTTTAAGCTTACTTTGTCGAGTGAACTTATTAACAATCAATATTACAATGCTTACTATTCGCGTGATGAGTGTAAATTTTTTCTAAAGACGATTTAGCCAGCAGAGAATTGAACTCGCGATGCCTGAGTAGGAATTCGGCGCCTTTGTCCATTTGGCTATAAACCGATCTGCCTTATTTGGTACAAATTGTCAATATTCAGTCTGGTATGTTCATATATTTGCACAACTCTAATAAAAACGTTTTGTTTTAGTCATAATCAATTAAACAATGTACGCAAAGAAACAATCAAGTATGGAGATGATAGAACTAATTAACTATCACGCCGTTTCTCCGCAGGTGTTAACAACTCGGTCTTTGCACACACTCTTTGCCTCATTCACATTCATACAAATTCTTTTATTATTCTGACTCTTGACATAGCCCGACTCAAGTATCTGAATCACTAAATCATGCCACGTCTTCCTCGTTCATTCGCGTCATGTATTCCTTTTACACTCCTTTCTCGTGCATTCGCTCTACATGCCCAAACCATCTAAGATTTCCTTTCTTAATCTTACCCATGAAAATGTTTAAAATTAAGTATAATTCTATTTCGAAATAGTTTGGCACAACATTCAAAGTAAATACATTGATATTGCACTCATATAGGGTTTTAAAACATGTATGACTTACTTATGCACTGATTCCGGGTTTAATTTGCATTAAAAAATTAGATGACATTTTGTTCTCCAATTATTTTTTTTCAACTAAAAACAAAATTAATCAGAAAGTATTAGAAAGTTAGGGTGGGGTGGGGAGTTGGGTGATTACTCAACTGAATGACGATTAGTGAAAGATTTTTGTTTATTATTTGTTTTTGAAAAATATATATTAGGTCTATACATATGAAATTGGCGTTTTGTATGGGAGGAACATAAAGCAGATTTTTTTTTAAATATAATATTTTTAATTAATCAAAGTATGTACCATTGCTATCTATGCACTTTTGCCATCTCATAGGTAGTTCATCGATCCCTTTACTAAAAAAACCATTCGAACGGGAATCAATAAAATCTTTGAAGGCGGTTTGGACTGCCCCATCGGAGTTGACTTTTTTCCCTTGCAAGAAGTTATCCAAATTTCTAAAAAAATGGTAATCTGTTGGGGCAGGGTTCGGAAAGTACGGTGGATGTCTTAGACATTCCAATTGAAGCTCTTCTAATTTGGTAGCCGTCTGTTGTGCAGTGTGTGGTCTAGCGTTGTCATGAAGCAGCAGTGGCCTAGAGCGATTAACCAGCCTCGGTTGTTTAGCAGCTAGCTTTTCCATCATGGTTTGCAGTTGCTGACAATAGACATCTACCGTAATCATCTGGCCAGATTTAAGAAAACTGCAGTGAACGACACAAAAAAAAGGAAACACAACTGTGTTTTCTTTTGCGGTACTATTGCCATACACATCATTAATCCTTCGAGCCGTTTCTGCAGCACTGGTGCCACGGTGGAGCTCGTACTCGTAAATAACGCGATATTTCAAGTTTTCCAATTTGTAAACTAAGTGTCGCAAAGAAAAACAATTAAGGAAAAAACAAATGAATTATAATTTTTGAAATACAAAAGCACGGCAAAACGCCAATTTCATTTGTAAGGACCTATGCCATCAACCAGCATTAATAGCCTCGCTGCTGCGTACAAACTCTATAAATAGATGTTGTATGGATAGAAGGGTGGAATTGCTGCCATCTATATGTTTAATTAATAGACTTGCGTCTGCATGGTTGACTTTAAGAACCCGGCTTCGATGTCGCCACTTCCGTCGGCAGCTCGCATGGGGACGTTTCCCCCCTAGGTATAAGTTCAACGAATTTGTGAATCTAAGCATCTTTTTACCACTCACAGATAAACAAATCATAAAAAAAATTATTAACGCCCTTCATCTTGCCCAAGGTAGCCCGAACATCGGGTAAAAAAAAATCCATCAGGTGACATTAGACATTTTTTTTTTTTTTTACATTTCTCCACACAGGAGGCCCTGAGGAAAATAATTTCCCTCAGGGCCTATGTCATCTGGGATGCTGTGTGGAGGGTCTTTTTGAGGAGAGGAAGGAATGAACATTGGTCTTGAAGAGACCCATGTTGTAGGAAGGAGGAAACACAGAGGCCGTTAGACATTACTACAGTTTGCATGACATAGGGGTTAATTTCTCCCTAGTATCTCTAAAGAGTATCTCTTCGGATTTAGAAAGAATGACGGTAATACTTAGTTGTGTTACTTATTTGTGAATAATAGTATCAAGCGGCTATTTATTAGATATGACGTCATTGCCTATCCCGGTTACTTTGTCCCGGTGACTAGCTATTACTGGATGACAGTGAATGCGAGGAACAGGCTATTTTTGGAACCAGTTCCTATCGGATGTTGCCTATCGTTCGATCGTTGCCTATCCCGGTTACTTTGTTCCGGTGACTAGCTATTACTGGATGACAGTGAATGCGAGAAACAGGCTATTTTTGGAACCAGTTCCTATCGGATTTATAAAATGGTCACCGACACTAATTGGGCGAAGCCAAACCAAAAGCCGCCCCTTTACAGGTTTTTAACTGCAGGTGGTCAAATTACTGTATTCTTTAAAGTGCTGTAAATTGCCAACATTATTCACACTTGCTCATTCAGATAACATTGATTCGTAACATTTTTATTCTGATATCGAATAATTTTTTTATTAATTTCATGGCGGTTGATTATTTTTAATCTTTTATTTGCATCTATATCGATTTTTATTTCACGCAAATTAACATAAAACTCGTTAACACGTTTTTGTATTAAAAAAATATCACATGTGTTTTGTAACGGACTTGAACTGTTGGTGTATAATTTAAGATAACTAACTCATTATTTTTACTTTACATTACACGATGTGCAGAATTTAATACATATTTATATTTTGATAAACTAATTAACAATCACGCCTTTCCCCGCAGGGGTAGGCAGAGAGGATGGACCGCCAAACAACTCGGTCTTGGCACATATTCCTTGCTTCGTTTACATTCATACATCGGCTCACACATGCTCTTCTATTATTCTGACTCTTGACATGGCCCGACTCAATAATATGATTCACTTGGTCGTGCCATGTCTTTCTTGGGCGTCCTCGACTTCTTCTACCATTCACATGTGCGTCATACCCTCCACTTACCCTCCTTTCCTCGGTCATTCGCCCTACATGCCCAAACCATCTGAGCGTCCCTTTCTGAATCTAACTCATTACGCTTACATCAGCCTTGCATTCTTTGCGGATCTGCACGTTTCTCACACGATCGTATATGGTTTTACCACACATTCGCCTCAGGGATCTCATTTCTTAGCATTCAATCTACTTTCATCCTTCCTCTGCCAGTACGATGCCTCACTGCCATACATCAGGGTTGGTACCAGTACTCCATTATGGACGGCTAACTTCGCTTCTTTGGACAGTTTATGGTTGATGCCAACGGCGTTCAGCACTCCATTAAGGAGTTACCTACATTTACTCTTCTTTCAATATCTCTATCAGCCTTCCCATCTCTCGTAAGCGTACTTCCCAAGTACACAAATTGATAGTCTATTTATATTACTTATAATGAAAATCAAATTGGTTTTTATTTTATTACCTATACTATTATCAATAATTGATAGATATTTCCGTGAAAAGTTTCCCCACTTATTGTATCGTTTAAATTTAATTAAAGTTCTTTAGTGATGTGTTTCCGAATTAATAATTGGGATAGCCAACTGAGATTTGCCTCCAATGTCTAAGTTTTCCTTTAATTTTAACCCGTCTGCTTGTTTAGGAATAAATACATCCCAAAACACGTAATTGCGTTATACTTTCATAAGACCAAAAACGTCCCGAGCGACCTTACATTTTAAAAGCTATATATCTCTCTTCCTATCATGCAAACATATTTTTTTTTCTTTTAACCAGAAAGAGAACAAAATAATGCTTCTTATTGTCTTTGAAATATGAAAGCTATATTGCATAGATAATTTACAATCTCGATACAAAGTTACGGTTTCAGAATTTTTTCGCGAAACTGAGACTTCCGAATTGTGAGGTGCGAATATATTGAACCAAGCAGACGGTAGTCTTTAAAAGTTTTTAAAATTTGTTATTATCATTAATGAATATAATATAAGAGAAAAATGGAGATCTACAAATGAAACTTGTTAATAATAAATTTACGCATTTCTTTTAAATTTCTTGTGGCACTTCCGAAAAGGCGTATCTTATAGCAGAATAGCGGAAGATGCCTTCAGTATCGCACTGGTGAACGGCCACCGATTTAGAATCGAAACATTCTTGATATGACACCAAAAATGGTGTTGTGAAACTACGGCTCCACTGTATTTGTAGTGGTTTAAGGTGCTGCAAAGTCAAGACAAGTCCTATGCCACACTCTCAAAGGACCAGCCCCAAAACTACTTCAACCGCTTCAAATTTATTTGGGACGATTAAGTTGTACGCACTCGCAAAACCTATTAGACAGCGTCAGATAATGGTTCAAATCTGGGCTTCTGGAACATAAGTTAAGCCCAGATTGGAGTATAGGAACAAGAACTCAGTCTCGTTTAATTTTTAGTACTTTTTACAGTCCATTAGGAGTGCATATAAAACTGTAATTCCCTTATAGGTTTTCATATGTAACTCTAAATGAACAGCTCAGATACGGGGGCTCCATCGAAGCCAGAGTTAAGTAAGCCTCTCAGAAACTGGGCGTACTCTACAGGGCCCGCACATACTTTAATAGTACACAACTGCTAACCCTGTACAAATCACAAGTACGCCCCACGGTTGAATTTGGCAGCCACCTCTGGTTTGGAGTCCCAAAATACCTGAAAAAAACCCTCGACTCTGTACAGAAACGGGCGGTCCGTCTGATAGATTCTCCTAATTTAACAGACGGATTGCAATCTTTAGAGCACAGGCGTCGAGTGGGAATGCTATCCTTGTTCTACCGGTATTTCAATGGAAGATGTTCCGAGGAATTAGCATCATTGATCCCTTCGGCACCGGTGCATAGTCGGAAGACATGCCAAACGCGTGCCCAATATACGGTTGACATTGGTCACACGAGAACGGGTCGCTTCTTCGACTCGTTCTTGTGTTCAACAGCTCGTCTGTGGAACGATTTGCTGGCCTTTGTGTTTCCTCCTTTTTACAACATGGGTTTCTTCAAGACCAATGTTCATTCCTTCCTCTCCTCAAAAAGACCCTCCACACAGCATCTTAGATGACATAGGCCCTGAGGGAAATTATTTTCCTCAAGGCCTCCTGTGTGGAGTTAATGTAAAAAAAATGATATATAACAGACTTGATCGGTGGTATTAAAGTTGTGCGAAAATATTACAATAACGAAAATTTCAATGCGCGTTGGATATATGTAATACATATATACCTATGCAAAAAGCTTCTTTAGTTTAGTTTTGTAGTGTATGCAAATTATGTAAATGTAGGTGTGTTCGGATATCATCGCCGCTCGGAAACGTTCGGGTTTCGTTCGGGTTTCCGAAGGTTTTCCGGTACAAGAGAACAGCTGACGGGCCCCGCCGTTCTCAGATCCATTCTAGAAGACTTGGTAAACAGTCGTTGACATCAATACAATACCACTTAAATCCTTTATAATTACCAATAAACTGAAAACATCGAACTTACGTTGTAATCCTTATTATTGTGGGCTAGTGAGTCACCAAATTAAAGAACATTACAAGTTTTAACCCGGCGGGTCTGCAGCGCAATGTCTTAAAACTCCAACCAGGCCGGGATGGCTGGCGGGTCTTTGAAGTACCCACCACTGTCCCACCCCGGTATAGGCAACTTATGGTCGCCCCTTCGGAGTTCTCGCAAGAATCTAATTTTTTTGAATAAACGGCTCTACATTTAATGTAACGAATCTAGACCTTCAATGTCCCCTCATACTGTGTTAGGTGGCGGTATGCGGGAGCGCCTACAGGACTGTACTGTAATGGTCAATCTCTACAATTCTAAAGCCCATGGAGGTACAATGCAAAAGCAGTGAGCCTCGTGGACAGTCAAACAAGCTGTTAGTAACATCAATAAAAATAAAAAAAAGTAACCAAAAATGACAGCAGCCGTCATGAGTAATCAGCCCATGCCAGCGAAAGACCATACACAATCCGGCGGGCGGCACCGAGCACTGTTCATAAAAAAAGCAACAAAATTAAAATAACATTTGTACAGAGTAGAACTGGTGTTACCGCAAACTGGCTACCGGCAGTCCCCGAGACAGTGAAGGAGGCTGATTGTCCAGCCTCCCGACAACCGGCAGCGTCGTCCGTAAGCCAGCTAGCCGGTGGTGCCTAGACGAGAGTAATTGGAAATCATAGAAGAAGACCCTAGGGAGAGAAGCGTCGGGTCGCCGGAGGCGGGACGGACAGCCTCTGGATGTCGTTCAGCCTTCTCCCCAGCCTCTTCATGTCACGGGGGATGGCGCAGCAGACAGGTGCAGCTCCACCAGTTCCAGAAGACCGGCCGTTGTACGTAGGCGGGGACACGGTCCAGGGTCCAACCCCTTATATGGGGAGAAGGACGGTACAAAACGAGCAACTGAGTTCAGTTCTCACCAAAAAAAACATAACTAAAAAGAAAAATTATTGATAACATAGTAAATCGCAAAAAAGAAAAAAATAAACAAGAGCGTGTGGAAGTCAGCGCTGGGCATGCGAATGCACTATATAACCAAACTAAAAATCATAAACATGTAAAATAAAATGGCGATTTAGAAAGAAAAATAAAAAACATAAAATAGACATGAGCGTTAAATTACGCAGGGCATCTGTAAACAGTAGACCATGAACATAAAAATGTAATAGCATAAAAACATAAAAATGTAAAGGTGTAAATAATAAACTTACAAAAAATGTAAAAAATAAAAAAAATAAAAAATGTAAAATGCAAACAATAAACATAAAAAAATTTAAAACTGTACATCCTGAGCAGAGTTTGTAAAAGAATAGAAGCAAGAAAAGTCCGTGGTAAGTGAGGAACAAGTACACCTGGTGTCAAAATCTACTAATCAGCGACTCTAAGCTCAGGCCATCTCTCAACCCAGATCCTCGTAAAGTTCCTCAGGCACTCGAAGTTCGTCTTGTTCGAAACCAGATCAGTGTTCCACACTGGTCTGATAGGTACGTCCAAACCATCGAGCATTTCCTCTCTTGCATCCGTCATTATCTCACACTGCCACAGAATGTGCTCCGCCGACCGGTTCGTGCACCCGCAGGCGCAGTTGGGGTGAGGGGATAGGGAGAGGGTGTGAAGTCTCCCTCTGAATTCCCCGTGGCCGGATAGAAGCTGGGTGATGTGGTGGTCCAACTTGAGAAAGACCCCTTCCATTCTGACTTTAACTGATGGGAAGAAGGAGAAAGTCCATCTTCCCATATTCGTTCTATCCCAACGGACCTGCCACTCTTGGAGCGACAGATCCCTCATTTGACGAAGCAGCCCAGGGAGAGTCCCCGGCCCGCCCGGTGTCAGAACAACGCCTAGGTGGCTGGCGGGTCTGAAGTGTATCGGCTTATAACAAAATTTTAAATGCCAAACGCTCTATACATATCGAGAATTCATTTCGTAGTGTTGGCAATAAAACGCCCGTAAAGTTTTTTCCTGACATTTGCGAATTCATTTTAGGTAGCGGTCGGTGTTCTTGTATTTTGTCAAAATGACGAGTGGTTCTGGACTTATTAAGTTTACACATTACACATTAGCCCAATCAGAAAGTTAATTAGCTGAATTTGACGATGCTTACCTCAGTGACCAGGTTGTTTCATCAGATCTGGAGACTGAGAATAATGAATCGATATAAGGAGTCCAAATAAAAAGAAACGCAGGACCAGAAAAAAGTCTGGATCGCGCTGGGAATGCAAATCTTGCAAAGTGGCCCTTCACGTGCCTGATTGCTTTAAGGATTATCGGGTGATATTTTTCCTTGTATGGTTATACGAGTATATATAATGTGTAAAAAAAATAAATTACTTCAATAAGATTGACCAATGTACAACTTTTTTTGAATCAAAAAAAAAATTTCCGGACCAGAAAAAGACTTCCGGATTCTAGATCACGCTGGTAACGCAAATCATGCAAAGTGGTCCTTAACATGCCTGATTACTTTGAAGACCATCATACAAAAAATATTTTTTGTTAGGTTAGTTTTTTTTTACATGAGCTCCACAAGGAGGCGCTGAGGAAAATAATTTCCCTCAGGGCCTATGTCATATTTGGGGATGCTGTGTGGAGGGTTTTTTAAGGAATGGAAAGAGAGGAGAGTTCTGGGAAGGAAAAGGGTTTAAGGGGTTGGTAGAAATCTGGGGTTCATTATCCTGGTCATCCGCCTTCAAGAACTAGACAAACCTCACTCCATGAACCCGGGCACCCCTGCTAAATCACCAAACATAGCGAACCACTTGGAGTGGCCTATGGCAGAGGCGTTGGTTATCCAATATAGGTTCCCGGGGCGGTGGTACACATTCCCGCCTCCCAAATTGATTAAGGAGTATACACGTGCAAAAAATATAAGTTGTGGCAATAAGATTGACCAATGTACATTTTTTTTAAATCTAAATAAAACAAAATATATGTACATATTTTTACATCCACATTGTAATATTTTTTAAATACAAAATGTCTTTTTACGTACCTCGATTCAATAAACATTTTTTTTTAATGATTACTTTTAACGTGTAGTTTAAAAGTTATCATAGATTTAGTACATCACTAAGGGTTTAACATTTTTGGTACAAATTTAATGCGAACGTGAAGGACAATTTTTAGCTTAACAATTCGGAGGCCAAAGGGTTAACTACTTATCGTAAGAATCTTAAAAGTACATATATTATTGAATAAAAATACAGTGTTAAATAGAAGCAGAATTATATATTTTCAACTAAATTTTGTATAATAATCATGTATTGTATTGTAATGTGATAAAATTATTGTAAGAAAAAATCGTCAAATGAAATTCACCCTGAAAAAGGTTTTGTTAGAAAAAGGGTTTTATAATTTTTTTTAAGAATAAAAACAATTGCCTGAATTATTTGGGTTGAGTAAAGTAATCAATAAATTCCAAATCGTAGTAAATTTAGGTGAAGCTTATATCAAGTCAGATTCAATGTCGAACATACTTCTTCGTTCTACGGGCAAACTATTTTATGACCGTCAAGGTAGCATCCTAATCCAAAATATGGTTCATGGTGTCCATGATTTCTATTGTGTTCATGGTGATCATGATGTTCATGGTAACCATGATGCCCATGATGACCATCATGACCGTAGTGATCCTGATGTCCATGATGTTCGTGGTTGTTATGTCCGTGATATCCTTGTTCTTCTTCATCTTCTTCATCTCCGTGATGTTCGTGGTCTCCTTGATGTTCATGGTCTCCATGGTGTTCTTCATCTCCGTGATGTTCGTAGTATCCTTGATGTTCATGGTCTCCGTGATATTCTTCATCTCCATGATGTTCTTCATCTCCGTGATGTTCGTGGTGTCCTTGATGTTCATTTTCTCCGTGATGTTCTTGATCTCCGTGATGACCATGATTTCCATGAATGCCTTCTTCATTATCTTCGGTTTCCATTTCCTGTTCACCATTGTGTACAGTTTCCAATTGAATCATGACCTTGTCTTTAGATTCGCTCAAAGAATCTCCCTTTCCACCACGGTGACGATAGACAACTGTTTAGGTAATCAAATTATCAGGTTAGTGATTTATAAATATAATGTTAATCAATATAAACGTTGAAAAATTAAAGTCAAATCTATCAATCCTTTTAATCAAAGTCAATCCTTTTAACCCTCGACCCGTCGCGTGGGGTCTATAAAAGCCCGGGTTTTACAGGAATGCTAATTATTTACATTTTAAATGTTCCCACTGATTTTTCACTTCAGGTAGCTTCCTAAAAGGGACTATACTTGTCGCTAGCGCCGCCAACATTCAGTCTGCGCATGTGCGCTGTGAGATACAGACTTGTGTTTGAGGCTCAGAAAAATCAAGTTTATATGTTTTTTCATTGTATTTTATTTATTTTTCTTGTAATAACAATAAGTCTGTATCAATCTCAAATAGTTATAAGTTTGATAGAAATTGGTTAGATTTTTTTTAAAGTTTTCTATTAAAAAATATGATTCAAAATTATAAAAAAAATGTTCCTTTTTATTTTTTAACTTTTACATTGAAAATAAATATATAATTTTTAATCTTTATTTTTATTTACCACAATCAGTTAAAATAACACATAAAATGTAAGCTATGACAACTATTTAATCATATTTATTTTTGGGGTCCTCAGCGACCCCGCGTGACACCTCGCGTTATAAAAGACGGGCGGAAGGTTAAATAGAATGTATGATTTTCTTACGGCCATTTGCAGGGGAGATCACCACGAGTGCTGCGAGGCCAAATAAGATAGTAAACTGGAAATAAAACATAATTTTTTCACCATCAGGATTTTTGTTCGAAACATGAAACTTTACAAATAAGCGGTCAGTCTATAATGCCTCGATAATTTTGGGTAAGACCAGGAATTTTGCAAAGTTTGTAACACTTTCAACAACAAATGGGTTTGTAGTTGAAAGTGTTACAAACTTTATAAATGTCGTATGTCACCCGCTTTTCCGTTCTGTTATTGTGGAACTATACTGCAATCGCCGAGCTATGATTAAACTCAATTACCCGCTGCACACAGGTGGCTAGAAAAATACAGTCCGCGCTTTACTTGGGTGGGCTACTTAGGGTGGCTTTTTACTTGGGTGGGCTAAATAAACGATAAACAGGGTTTGTTTTACAAACTATTACTGGATCTATAGTATAACAAAATAAACATTAATTATTGCCTTATATCTATTAACCATTAACCCGGCTTAACTAAGAAAGGAAACAGACAGGCTATGCTTCAAGAAAGATTTTTGGTGCAACACACGTCTGAACTGAAGACCAAATGGAAAAATGCGACAAATGAGATCACGGCGATCCCGCATTCCTAATTTCTAACGATTTATTACATATTTTCTTGAAAAAGTTTTCGACATGCGTTTAAAAAATATATGCCATTTTTTAAGATAATAGTCCTGATACACTGCATTCGTCTCGTTCTATCGAAATTTAGTTTTCTGAACTAATTTTTACTTCTACCGCGTGTGAACTGCACACACGATTGTATCGAACGTAAATAGGCTATCCACAGTTTGATAGTGCCAGAAGGCGAAACAGCTGTCACGCGTAATAATAATTACATAACAGAACTTGTTTAATTTTATTTTGTTTTTATAATTTAATTAATATTATTATTGAATATGTATGTAAAATTGTAAATTAGTTTTTTTGTTGGGTGTAAAATATTTGAAATTATTTTTATAGTGACACTTACGAATGGTTGCATGTTGATTGCTGTAGGTTGCTGTATGTGTGACAAAAACCACACAACTGATTTGGTCATCTCTCTGCTCTCTTTTATATTAATAATATATCGTATGGGAAAGATAAATAAATATCTTACACGTGTCCTAAAAAAAGCAAATAAACATTTTTATTGAGATTGTAATAAAGATAATTTTATGATTAGCGTGAAATTAAAAAAAAAGGTTAAAGCCGTGATGTTTCCACCGTGAAGGTGTGAATTACAAATAGGATGGTGGGTAAGAATTATATTGGCTTTCTCTCACCTCTTTGGCAATGAGAGAACCGAGAATGAGAGAAGGTAGGGTTTTTTGAAAGTTTTTTATCTTGCAAAAGAACTAAATCTGGTAATAAATTATCAGTGATAAAAAATCTTTTTATATTCAAATACATAGACCTCAACACAGCATGCTCTTAACACAAGCAAAACTCTGTGGTATTGAAACAGTTGTCAAAAGTTTAAAAAAGAGTCAGTCGCCGGGATAAATAAAGTAAGAAAATAAAGTAAGAAATAATGTTTGAAATTAAAAAAAAAATTATGATTTTTTTGGGCCTGTCTTAACTTTATCATTTAATATGATTAAACCAGAAGATTTTAATGAAGCATCATCCGACCCATCTACAAAGGTGGTTAACAGAGTGAAATTTAAAACTAAAGACCGATCAGTATTTTACCTGCAATTGAAAAGATCCTATGTATCTATAAAACTAATAAAGTACCTTGAAAATTTTTCTATTATTGATTCCAATCAATACAGTTCCAGAAAAAAGAGCACAGATCTACTGCTTCAAAAATTTTCATTGAAAATAGGCCAAAGAGCTCTAGTTTAGAACTCTAGTATCACAGGTCCCCATCATAAAATATTATTTAATATCTGTACATTGTCACATCACTGTAATCAATTACGTAAAGTAATTAAAAAATACTATTTACACGCGTTAGAAGTGAAACCTTGTTACATAAAAGTTTCTGTAACAAGGTGTGTGCACCCTCTTATATACACTTTATTTATAGTTTTGGTGTGTGGCACTTCTAGTGCTTGCCCATTGACATTTGGGCATTGGTAATATTGCGAGCCCTGCAATATTTTTGAATGCAACAGTTGCTGATCCTGGACAAATTCAAATCAGGAGATTTGAAAAGAGAGCTCCTCATTCTTTGAGCAGCCACAGGTGACCTCGGCCACCGTCCCTGTGGCGGCTCGACGTAATCAAATAGTCATAGTTCGCCATTATTTTAACAACATGTGAAGATTGATAAATCCGCGCCCATCAGCGGCATCCATCATTGAGGACCATCAGGACAATCATTAAAATCCTGGATCAGCAGCGGAGTATCATGGGAGCCCATTATTTCTGCTGGATTAAAACCACATCCAGCATCTGCAGACGCAGACATGACAAGACCTTCCGACTACACCTGGAGCCAGAGGTGCTCGCAGAGATGCGGCCGAAGATCGCCCACCTTGGCCGTCATCAACATAGTCGGCTGGCTGGCAACCGCCCTTGGACGGGACGTCGCACAATGGGGTGGATGACCCCGAAAGTTGGCATCAAATCAGTGGTTGCAATTGCATCAAACCTTTTTCGATTTTTAGTTTCGTATAGACATGCTAATAAAAACAAGTGAAAAAATTTTTTCGAAAGGTCACATATATTTAGTACAAAAATATAAAATTGAAAATATGTGATACATTAAATTAGTCATAATGCTCACATCATTTCGCAAGCTAATTTATTGACAGTTATTCACAGAATAGATCGTCTTAATCGTCTTGTGACAATATACTATCGTCATCACTACTTTGTTCAACTACCGAATAATGGACTGTAGTCGTATTAGGGTCTGGTATCTTTAGCATTTGCAGTACATCTTTTGGAATTGTTTTCACTGTCCTTTTGTTTATTTTTCGAGTTTTAGATCGCAATATCATAGTTTTTTGACGTTTTGTACGCTCAGATGACATAATATCAAACGACAGCGTGGGTCGACCTCTTTTGGTTTTTACTTTTTTGGTAAAGATTTGCCATTCTAAGATTGAATAGTCCTTTCAAGCCATTATTTATTATTAAAGCCTATACTTTCAAGTCATTATTTATTATTGTTTCTGCGACACTTCAACCATCTGATTTTCAATTTACAACAGAAAACAACTATTTTATTAAAAAAGTTCTTTTTGATTCGGGTGACAATGTGTATCTAAGAGATATTTTTTCAGGAATTTTACTTTATCATCAAATTTCTTAACGCTAGAATTCTTCATTATTATATATAACTCGAATCTCGTACGAATCACTTCAGAAATTGCATCTAAAACAAAACACACTGATTATAAGACCAGAACCGTTTTTCATGAAAACTGATAGTCCTCACTATCAGGTATTGTAATTAATAAAATGGTGCATAAAAGCAACTTCTTACAATTTAGTCTAGTAGATAAGATACTAAAGTATACAAAAAAAAATTAAAATATGACGGAATCTAGTGGAACTTTTAACTATTTGCCTCGATATTTAATATATTCACAAAAAAATATTTCATCCAAATAGGCGTTTGTTTTAATTAAAAATTTTGACATGTCGTGAAAGGTTTTCAATAACTACTACAAAATAATAAAAGTACATACCACTAGACATCGTATTCATTTTGAATTGGATCTAAACACTTTGTAGATTTTACTTTATTTAAATTTGAAACGTATTGAAATTTACGCGACTGCAAAAACTTACACGGTCACCCACACAAAGTTCAAGTTCAAACTGATCTCTTTCCGTCAGTATTGCGATAAGGGCGACACGCTTCGGGGAAATTATGAAACATTTAATGAACTTCAAAACTAGCATACTTGTTTCATTGTAAAGAACTCTTGACTTTCTGATTTTCTGCCAACGCGGTTCATAGAGCTGCCCCATTGTGCGTCGCTGGGAAACCGCGGGACTGGAGGCCTGATTCGTCGCTCCAGCCTGCTGTTCAGCACATGTCAGCAGCGGAGGGAGCTGACCGCACATCTTCGAAGGCAGCAAGCAGCATCATGGATCTCCTACGTATGGCATCACCCATTCATCAACTCAAGATTAAAACGGTACTAACGCTCCATAACTTTGCCCATTAAGATTTACATAGTCTAGCCCTGATTTTTATTTGTAATTGTTAATAAATTAATTTAACTGTCTCAAAGCAATAATCTCTTTTTATTAAATAACCTATCCTCATACAAAGTTTACACAGCCGCCTGTTTAAGGTCCACGCCTGAGATACAGATTCTCCAGAAATAATCTCACTTGTCTCTTGCTCTCCATTATATGTATATTCCTAACATTTTAGCTTCCAATGTGAATGTAAATATTCTCATAACAACCTTCAGAAAACTAAAGTAGACAAGAGCGGGGATGCTACGAAGCACCGCACAAAGAGGAGACCAATTATTTTATCTCATTCTCGCGCAGGCTACATTTTATTCTATACATGTATATCTCTTTTAAGTGACGCTTTTTCGTTTCATTTCAAATCACAACCGTGTTAAAGAAGTTTCATTTAAAAAATATTGCGTTAGGTCGTACATTTTAATTAATTTTTTGTGAAAATAATAAGTCGGCACCCTCACAACATCTCATTCAACAACTCGAATCCGTTTCACAGTTACTGCTATGAAAAATGTGTTAACGACTTCTATGATAATTTGCGTGAAAATGTTGTTTTCATTGCAAATTTTAAACAAAACAGCTGCCATTAAAGTTACATGTAATTAATCGCTCTCGGAATAATAATGTTACGAATGTTCACTGAATGAACAAGTGTGAAATAGGCAATTTTCCAGCACTTCAGTAATGTAACCATTAATGTAGCCAGTAGCCAAACTTACTTTCTTATAGCGAAAAAAAAAAATTATGTGGAGGCACCAATAAACAACTTTGTATTTGTTTCAAATACGTGAATATGCAATAGTTTCAAATGAGAGATATCTGTGGCATTCAGTTTATTTTTATTGTTCTTCGTTTACTACCATAACATTTTTTTTTATTTATTTTTTTATTTATTTAGGAGAAAATACAGATACAGATATTAATTGGCAAGAATATACAAAACATCAACTAGAGAATTCACCTGCATCCAAACTATTTCTCACGAATTGACTTAAACAGCAGTTAAAAACATATACAAATATTTTGTCCTATAAATAGGGGAAAAAATATATAAGTACATAAGAATATTATTTTACAAATAGAGATATGAAATAAATGCGCAATATCCTTATAAGAATTTACAAATTATTTTTGAAACAAAAAAATATAAATATAGATAAACAATGTTATACAGAAATTTAAAAAAAAAATATATGTATAAACGAATGTATGTCTAAGTTGTTTACTTTGAACTTTGTAGGAAAACAGCCTTCATTTTTCAACTAAAAGTACTGCGTGTATCAAAAAATAAGTCAGAATCCTTGAGCTTTTGATTCTGATTAAGTGATTCGCACATTCTTCTGATTGGGTCCCTGACACCAGCATTTGTACGCGTCCGGCTAATGTGGAATAAGTCGTTAAGCCTTGTTACTCTGGGTGGTACTTTAAAGTTTATTAATTTCAGTAAGTCGGGACAGTCAATAACGTTGTTACAGATTTTATATAGAGTCATGAGATCAAGGTACGTTCGTCGGTTAGATAGCGTGGAGACGTTATAACTCGAAAGCATATTTATGTACCCGCGTTTAGGTGCGCTCATTCTGTAATTGAGGCACTGCAGAAATTTCTTTTGAATACTTTCAATGTTTTCTTTATAGATACCGTAAAGTGGATTCCATATGGAGGTGCAGTATTCAAGTTGAGAACGGACAAGCGTGTAGTAAAGAAGAAGATATGTTTCAGGTTTTCGAAATTCACGGCTGTTTCTGATGACAAATCCTAGCATGCAGTAAGCTTTATTCACAATATTATCAATATGCGCATCGAAATGGAGTTTGGAATCAAAAAGTACGCCTAGATCTCTTATACAGTAAACGCGCTCGAGTAAATAGTTACCAATACAATAATTCTGTATGATGGCGTTATGATTTTTAGTAAAACTTATTTGTTTACATTTGTTGTAACTAAGGTAAATTTTGTTTTCATTGCAAAATGCTTCGAACCTTACTAAGTCGCTTTGGATTAGCAGACAATCGTTTAAATTCCTAACAATGGCAAATATTTTTATGTCATCGGCGTACAAAAGAAATAAACAATGCAAGAAACATTTAGTAACAGTGTTAATAAAGAGTATAAACAACAGCGGACCCAGGATTGACCCCTGTGGCACGCCAGAGGTAACTGGCTCCTATGTAGAAGTGTGTCCTCGCAACGATACGGCTTGTTGTCTTTTTGTTAAATATGAGACAAAGCAACGTAGTAAATTTCCTCTAATTCCGTTGTACATAATTTTTTTAATAAGAATAAGGTGGTCAACCTTGTCAAAAGCTTTTTTAAAATCGCAGTATATTGCATCTACCTGGTGGCCTCGATCCATGCTGTTGAACAAGAAGTTTGAGTAAAGAAGTAAATTACTCATGGTAGATTTGCCTTTTACAAACCCATGTTGTTGTTCCGTAATTATGGAGGCAAGCTGGGGATATATATGGTCATGGACAAGTCTTTCCAAGAGTTTAGGGATCACCGAGAGAATGGCTATTGGCCTATAGTTTTCTACTTTTTGCCGTGAGTCGCCCTTGTGGACCGGTATAATATAGGCCAACTTCCACCTATCAGGGAAAACCCCGTCACTCAGGCATTTGTTAAATATTATGGTAAGTGGAACATATAGTGACGAAGCAGCAGATCTGAGGAAAAATGCCGGTATTCCGTCATGACCTGCACCCTTGTTTATATCTAGCGACATTAAACTCGAGAGCACTTCTTGTTCCGTTAATTCAATGGTGTGAATGTGCGCAAGTTCAGAGTCGCAAACGGCTTCAAGTTGGTCGATGTTAATCATGTCGTTGACAGAGGAGGGTTCGAATGTTGATTTAAAGAATTCAGAGAACATATTACAAATTTCCTGGGCATCGTTAGATTTGCGACCTTCGAAGGACATAGTAGCAGGGTATCCATCAGACGATTTTAATGAGGATATGTATGACCAAAAACTTTTAATATTATTTTGCAATGAACTTTCGATGTTGTCGAAAAATAACTTTCGAGAATCACTAGCCAGTCTTTTGTATGTAGTACGTAAGAAGAAAAATTCACGATAGTCAGAAAGACCTTTATATGTCTTCCATTTGTGCCAGACTTTATCTTTTTTCCGTGATAACCTAATAAGTTCGGGAGTAAACCATATGGGAAATTTGTCATTTCGTCGTGCCAATAATGGAATGGACTTATCAATTATATTATTTATTTTTAAATAGAATCGATCTACTGCTTCTTCGGCTGATAAACTTGCGGTTTCAGATAACCAATCAATACAATTAATGTCATTATTAATCTGAGTATAATCAGCTTTCCTGAAATTGCGCCTACGCTCTTTTTTGTTTTTGATTTTTGGTTGAGTTTCGGATGATATATCAAATTCAAGGGCTGGGTGGTGTCTGTCTTCTGAGAGCAGAGGGTCATTGCTGCGTGTAACATTTGTTTCGCGACTGTAGAATATGAGGTCTAAGTATTTTTCATTATGGTTAGGTATGCAATTATATTGGAGCAAGTTCATCAATGACATTGTTTGCAGCAAAGTTTGCGATGCAGCCGTGTTTGAAGAGGCGAGACCTTGACTGCAGCCTTCGGAAAAAGACCAAGTAAGAGTAGGTTGATTCATATCTCCAAGTACACAAAACATATTATTTGGTTCAGATGAAAATACAGATTCTAGGTTTTTGGAGAAAATATCATAAAACGTTGGTGGCGAGACAGGAGGTATGTATACTGCACATATGATGAGATTGGAAGACCTTACCGGAATAGATACGAAGATTTGTTCGATTTGGCTGGTTTCCCAGTCATCGAGCCGGGATGCTGCGATTGTCTTTGTATCCATGCTTACAGCATTGTTTTTTATAATATTGACTTTCGAGCAGCCAAACAAGTAAAAGTACCCATCCTCTTCTTCTTCTTCCTTGCGCTGTCCCAACTCCCAACTCATTTCCTAGGTAGGCTATTGGGGTCGGCTCTTGTTCTCAGGTTGTAATTTCTTCAGATCTGAGTATCGCCTTCATCCAGGCTGTTTATCTGAAGTATTTTGGAGAATTGAGTCATCCAGGAGTTCTTCGGTCTTCCTCTGGATGACTGTCGATGAAGCTCCATAGATATTGCTTGCTTCACTGGGTGGTCTGATGGTCTCCGTCTTATGTGCCCATACCATTTTAACTATTGTTCCTCCAGCTTACTGCTTATGTCTGTGATACCCAGGCTACCATGAATGCGTGAACTTTTCATCTTATCTTTTAGTGATACTCCTGCTGTCCATCTAAGCATTCGCATGTCTGACCATTCTTTGCTAGAATTTTAAATGCAAAATTTTTCACTACGGTCAAAAATTTAAAGGCGGTTTTTATTTCTTTCTAGTGAGAATCCGGCATGCGTTGCAATGCCAATCAAAGAACTTTAGTGATTTATTTCTGTTCATTAAAGTGATTTTGGATAAACAATATTTTTTTCCGTCTGGTGCGAATAAATCTGAATGTTTTCCGACGCGTGAACAGACCACATACAGCTGTCGGTGGATTTTCAAAATTTACCTCTGCTATCCCCTACCCACAATCTCCTTTCCAATCCGTCCTTCTGCTCCCTTTTCTGTTTTCAGATATTAAATTGAGTTTTGCTAATATTATCTTTATTTTATTAGATATGTTGCCAAACTTGGGCACTCAAAAAAATTCACAATAAGAAGCTTAAAACATGTCAAAACTCCATGGAAAGAAGTATGATAGGGAAAAGACTGTCCAATAGAATGAAAATTGCAACCATTAAGAAACAAACAAGAACAAAAGATGTCATAAAAACGATAAAAAGCTGAAGTGGAAGTGGTCAGGCCACATAATCAGAGGAAATGAAAAATGGTCAAAATTAGTGATGAATTGGTTCACAAGTGACAAGAAGAGAAAACGAGGTAGACCATTTAGACGGTGGGTTGACGACATCAAAGCTATAGCAGGTGGTACATGGACAAGAGTTGCTAATGATAGAGAGAAATGGTGACAGTTGGAGGAGGCTTTTGTCAACTAGTGACATACAGATAGGGAATCGATGCATGATAAATGTTATATGATCATAAATAATGTAATCTAAATTACTGTCTGAATAAAATTATTACTGACAATCCAAAGACTGAGAAAATATTAGGATTAATATGGAACAATGAATCTGATTACTTTTCTTATGTAATAATGAAGCCATCAGGTCCAACCGAGAGCAAACGAGAGATATTGTCCTGCATCGCATCAACCTTCGATCCATTGGGACTCCTAGGACCGATAATAGTCATAGCCAAATTGATAATGGAAAGGTTGTGGCAGTCCAAAGCAGCGTGGGATGATCAAATACCTAAGGAAATATTAGTACCCTTGAGGACCTACCTGCAAGATTTAATTCAGCTAAATGTGCTGAAAATACCAAGAAAAATTATTTGCAAGCAAGCAAAAGAGCTACAACTACACGGTTTTTGCGATTCGTCTGAGAATTCTTTCGGAGCCTGTATTTATATGGTGTCAACGGACCACAGCGGTAAGTGGCATTCACATTTAATAACATCCAAATCAAGGGTAGCACCATTGAAGTGTATTTCACTGCCTAAGTTGGAGCTGTGTAGTGCTGTACTACTGGCGAAATTAATGAAAACTATAAAACAAGCACTAAATATAATGGAGATCAACACATATTATTGGTGTGACTCTACGATAGCGCTGTGCTGGCTGAAAGGTCAACCTACTCGTTGGAGCACTTTCGTGGCTAATCGAGTAGCCGAAATACAAGAACTGAGTGATCCAGATCAATGGAGACACGTATCATCATCCGACAATGCAGCGGATATACTTTCAAGAGGAACTACTGCAGATAAATTGATAAATTCAACAATATGGTGGAATGGACCAAGTTGGTTGACTGACGGAGTCAACGATTGGCCTATATCGAACTTTTCCTATTCAAACCCTCCGGAGCTCAAGAGCAAAAATATTCTATTATCTTCTGATATTCAAGAATGGGAAATATTTGGAAAATTTTCCTCATTTATCAAATTGAAAAGGGTTACAGCATATGTGCTGCGGTTTGTAAATAACTGCAGAAATATTAAAAGTAAAATTTCAGGTAATTTAAGTGTAGCTGAACTAGAAGCAAGTTTGAATTGTCTACTGAAATCAGCTCAGGCACATGCCTTTCAAGAGGAGTTGAAGACATTAAAAAACCAGGGAAACGTCAACAAAAATAGTAACTTAAAATCTCTTCATCCCTTTTTACGTGATGGTCTTATATATGTGGGCGGTAGACTAAATTTAGCTACACACCTATCGTACCAACAAAGACATCCAATTATATTGCCAGCTAAACATAAGCTAACCGAATTGATTATACGTCACTATCATTATGTAAACTTACACGCAGGACCTCAAACCCTATTAGCTGAAATAAGATTAAAGTTTTGGCCTATTTTTGGGAAAAATACTGTTAAAAAGATATTACATAAGTGTATTGTGTGTTTTAGGTGTCATCCTCGTACTGGTAACCAAATCATGGGCAACTTACCGAGAGAAAGAATCACACCGAGCCGACCGTTCGCTGTCACGGGAGTCGATTTTGCCGGACCGATTCCAACCAAAAGTGGGCCACTGAGGAAGGCTCCACTCGTGAAATCATATTTATGTATTTTTGTCTGTTTTTCCACAAAGGCGGTTCACTTGGAATTAGTTTCGGATTTATCTAGCAATACCTTCTTAAACAGTTTAAAGAGGTTTATATCCCTTAGAGGAGAACCTGATAAGATCTTTTAACAGGCTCAAGGAGCTGTATACCAGTTTGAGAGAAAACAACGACAAGATTCAAAATTATTTAGCCAACAGAGGTATTGAGTGGAGGTTCATAACCCCTCGAGCCCCTAGTCAGGGAGGGATGTGGGAAGCTGCGGTCAAGTCAGCGAAGTCTCATTTGTATAGAGTCACTAATAATTCTGCTTTAACCTTTGAACTTTTGTATACCTTAATTTGTCAGATTGAGGCCTGTCTAAATTCCCGTCCATTGACTTCCTTGTCTGATGACATCCATGATTACCAACCCCTCACCCCAAACCATTTCCTCATAGGCACTAAATCCTCTATCATTCCGGAGAGAGATGTCCGAGCCATACCAGACAACAGTATCAGAGAATATCAGAGAATCCACTGACCCAATATCAGAGAATCCATGCGCTAATATTATCCTTTTGGTCTAGATGGAAGCGAGAGTACTTGATGGAGCTACAAAAAAGGACTAAATGGCAAACCAGTAATCAACGGGCACTGCAAAAGGATGATCTGGTTATTCTGAAGGAAGATGATTTACCTCCACCATTATGGAAAATGGCGCGGGTCATATGTACACATCCCGGCGCGGATAGTGTAGTGCGAGTGGTTACCCTGAAAACCCCTCAAGAAATCTTTGTCAGGCCTATCACAAAGATATGTCTGATGCCTCTGGATCCGGAAGCTGAACCTGTAACGGACGCCCCGGACCCTTCCGTCAGTCCGGACACCCCGGACGGCCATGATGAATAAATTAAAAAAAAAAAACTTTTTTAGGGTGAAGATATAAAAAAAAGACCCTTTAAAAGTACCAAACTCAGGAACAACATGACAACCTATTAATTGATTATTGATTATGCACCCCGGACTGTGGGGCTTATATCGTGGACTGCACCTGGAGAAGATTAAAACAAATGGACTTAAAAAAAAAGACAATTGTGCTGTGTTGGGTTGTGTTCTATTATAATATTATTTTGTGTTGAGCTATTATTTAAATATGTAAAAAAATTGTGGGTTAATATAAGTTTATGTAATTAGTTTAGGTTAATCACTTTAAAATCCAACTTGTGAATGTATGAATGGTCAGTGGTTGAGTGGGCATAGCACTTGGGTCCCACCCGAGCGTCGCGTGTTCGATTCCTCGGCTGGCCAAGTCCTCCATCACAACACAAGCAACATTTTCGGCTTTCTGTGGTGGTAGTAGGAGATTTTCAAACATTGTTGGGTTATTCGTAACCCGGGAATGTTTGTATTTCTTTAAAAAAAAAAAAAAAATTAAATAATAGTATAATACTCAGTGTAGGATTATAGTTTTGAAAAATAAGTTTTTGGCTGCTAATTTATAATAGGTTAAATTATTTGTTAGTATTTGTACATTATTTAGATTTAGGAATTGTGTTTTTTACCTTGGTTGTCTTCCCCTGTTTTTTGTTATATTTTTTTGAAGGGTTCATAAATCAATAAAGGCGATTCGTGAACCCCGGGGGCCGGACTATGTTGAAAATTGACATGCTACCGGCATCTGTTGGTTGGTTGGAGTAAACTCCGACTTTTATCGATCCAATAAGATGGTGTGAGTCTCTGCTAAAAGGCTAAGACCGAATAAGTGGTTTAGGAACCTGTTTTAACTGTTGGAACAAGTTACGTGAAAGCCATATTGGTAAACACTTACAAACGTCAAATGTGTATTTTTTATTCTATAAATGTGTGCAATTTTTATGCTATAAAAATGCTAGCATCTGATTATTATTTCTCTTTCCTACGCAAAGTTAAAATGGTAATCAACCATGCCAGTGTTGGTCCGGTGTATTCAGTATTATCACCGTTAGTGTAAACATTTCTAAAACATGTCACACTGTGAAAAATAAAAAGGTAAGTTTTTTGTAAAAGGAGTTATTTATTAAAGGACCCTTACAATTTTAACAATTATTATTAAATTACTCTCTAGCAAATCAGTTTGGTTTTGGAGAAAATAAAGAAACGGGTGATGCAGTTTTGAGGGTACTGTCAGTCACTAGTTTCCTGGACTATGGTAATAAAGCTTAAGTTGTGTTCTTAGATCTTTCAAAGGCATTTGACACGGTTTCCCAAAGATTACTCTTTAAAAGGTTATATTCTCCTGGCATTTATAATACAGACCTGAGTTGGTTACGATCCTATCTTACTGAGAATACAACAAGTATAGATAACTAATTATTTAAACAAAAGCAAACCAATCTCACCAGGCTCGCTGAAAGAAAATAGTACGTATTAGACTCTAACACAAACAATTTCTAACTGCCTAGTAAAGTAAAATAAGTTTTATTTTTATCTTCAAAGTATGAGCACCCATTGACAAACTACTTAAAAGTAGTTTATCGGGGATTTATAACTTTAAATTTTCCAATTTTTTAAATTATTTGGTCATTCATAATAAATTTTTAAACATCTGTTTAGGGATTACGCAAAGTAGTGTGGACCAATATTGTTTTAAATATATCGCACCTACGCTGCTAAAACGTCACTTCTGCAAATGATGTAATTATTCAGGAGAAGCGTTTGAAAATTTGACATCATATTATAATGTATAGTTCTTCTTATCTAAATAAATAAACTGGCAATTATTTAAACTACAACTTTAAACTTCATATCAAAGTAAAAGTAAACATCTCACTATTTTGTAATAAAAAATATAAACGTTTAAAATTTACAACCCTCCCAGTGAAGTAACATTATGGCACAGAAAACAATTTACCTGACAATTTTGTCATAAAAATCAAAACACGAAATTATACTTTTCTAAATTTTTATTAATTAAAACAAAGCAGTATAAAAATTTTTCTTAATTCTATTACGTTTTGAGATTTTCACTGCAACACTGCAACGCTGTTCGAAACGTTGGCTAAAGAAGGAGGTAGCACAACACGGCATAACACCCCAAACACAAATAACGAAAATTTCTTAATTCTATATATATAGAACTTTCTATTAAGTTAAGTGTCGTTATTGTTCCAAAAACATAAAAATATATTCATCATCATCTTCTTCCCCTTATCCTATTCGGGTCGGGAACCTAGTACATCGACAAGACTCCTCCATACGTCCGTCTTGTGCTGCTTGTTTGGCCTCCGTCCATGGTATTCCCATCCTCTCCTCACACAGTTTCTGGAGTTGCCTAGCCCAACTGTGTCTGGGGCGAGGCAACATCGCCCAATTGTGTCTGTGCCCAATAATTGTGACAATACTTAAAAATATATTGTCACAATTATTAATTAGTGGCGTTGTTGCCCCAAGAGACTGCTACTTGTGCGAGAAGCCGCGTGCAACTGACCAAACAAATGTTATACATAACGTTTGATTGGTCAGTAAATTTACCCCAGTAGCGGCTAGATTTGCACATAATGACACAACTGCCCCCATGCGGAAAATATACGCACTACGCAAGCGACAACTACGCACCAAGTAAAGAGGTACATTAGGTATCTTTTTTCATACTCAATTTTGACAAAAATTGCATAAGAGACGTTTTAGCAGCGTAGGTACGAATGTTAATGATCTACAATTTGAAGAGATATTTAATTTACTATCTTCATGCGCACATTAATACCAATGATAAATTATTATTATACCATTCTTTAATCAATGAATAGTAAAGTTTTGGTAACTAAATAAAATCATACCTTAGGTGTAGCTTTTATCACGTGAAATTCAATTTCGTACATATTTCTATCTTAAAGCATCCTACATTTCCAAATCCACCAAGACTTTCATGGTGACCATGATGACCCTGGTTTTCGTGTTGACCATGATTTCCATTATATTCATGGTGATCATGATGTCCAAGATGACCACGATGTCCGTAATGACCATGATGTCCATGGTTGCCATTATATCCGTGATTTTCTTGTTCTTCTTGATCTTCTTCTTCTCCGTGATGTTCTTGTTCCTCTTGATCTTCTTCATCTCCATGATGTTCTTGTTCTTCTTGATCTTCTTCATCTCCATGATGTTCTTGTTCTTCTTGATCTTCTTCATCTCCATGATGTTCTTGTTCTTCTTGATCTTCTTCATCTCCGTGATGTTCTTGTTCTTCTTGATCTTCTTCATCTCCATGATGTTCTTGTTCTTCTTGATCTTCCTCATCTCCATGATGTTCTTGTTCTTCTTGATCTTCTCCATCTACATGATGTTCGTGGTCCCCATGATGTTTATGGTCGTCGTGATGACCATGATTTCCATGAACGCCTTCTTCATTAACTTCTTTTTCCATTTTCTGTTCACTATTGTATACGGTTTCCAATTAAATCGTGACCTTGTCTTTAGATTCGGTCAAAGAGTCTTCTTTTCCACTACGATGATGAGGTGGCATGGCCCCTGTTTAGGTAATCGAATTATCAGTTTAGTGATTTATAAATATAACATTAATCAATATAAATAATGAAATACTCAAAGTCGAATCCGGCATTAAATTACAATTGCGTTTTAAAACAAAAGCATCCTGTTATGTAAATGAATTGTATGATTTTCTTTCACCCATTTGAAGGGGAGATTGCCACGAGTGCTGCGGGACAAAGTAAGATAGTAACCTGGAAATAAAACATCATTATGGTATTATAAATAATAACTCTTTACATAATAATGAGGACTTTTGTTCGAACTATGAAACTTTACGAATAAGCGATAAGTCTACAATGCCTCGGTAGTTTTGGGTAAGATCTGGAATCTTGCAAGTTTGTAACAGTTTGAACAACATACCTCATTTTCACCGTCTGTCTGGATAATTTTACTGTGGTAAAGGGGGTAGGTAATTCTTTCAATACGGTAAAGAAACAATCATATTCTACATAGAAATATGATAGGTCTACGCCTCAATAATCTGGAAGCTCTTGAAATAAATAAAACCAATTCATTAAATAAATAGTTAGATTTGTGAAACAGTCCCATTTTAAACATATTTCCCCTACATACACTTACTTTTACCCTCTACCGCTTACGTGAAATGAAATTTATTGAAATATTCTGTCATAAGAATTATTGTGGCAGCTCGTGTCGGCGCCGTGTGTTTTGGTGGAATTTGGAACTTCGTTTACGTGTGAGACAAAATGATATACGATTAATTTAGTTTTATGGGTTCATTGTTAATAAATTATGCCAGGATGCTTTCCCTGGCTGGCGCCCTGTTTTAATTTAGATTCTTCATAGCTTTGACGGCATTCACTAATTTTCTTATTGCAACCATGACTTATTTTACTTCTAACAGATTACGCTCCTGTCACTCCCTGATATGTCTTTGCTCTACCATGATTAAATTATGAATTGCATATTAATAAATGTTCTTTGTCAATCCAGACTTAGTATTTATCAATATTTTTGCCTACTGTTCAACATGCTGGCGTGAGCCGTAGGTAGCTTGCACTTAATTCTTGTCAAGTAGAAATCATGTTACAAATTGTTTCTGAAAAAATAAGGAAATACACAGATTTAGGAAATGAGATTAAAAGAATTTGGCATTCTCAGACTTTAAAAATATTACCATTTGTTATTTCAGCTACTGGCATTATACCTAGGTCTCTCATTCAAAATTTAGGCACATTAGATTTGTCAAAGAATTTATATATAAAAATGCAAAAATCAGTCATTTTAAATACGTGTAGGATTACAAAAGATTTTTTAAATATTTATATTGAGGGATCAGTAGGGTTTATAGGTTCAATTAGGAATTCCACAGAGCCGAACCCTCTGATATGAAAATATCTGGAGTCGGTGAATTATTTTCCCATTTGGTCTCTGGTAGGTTGACATGTTCTTCTTGTATTGTTTTGTATTTATAATACTTATATAGTGCAATTGCATAGTGTGGATTCACTAGATGATCATTTGGGAAGTGTGTGAAAGGGTTTAGTTTTTCCTGTGGGGAAAATTTAACCCGGACATTTAAATCTGGTGTATAAATAGATTAAAAGAATTTAATGAAATATTTATAATAGAAATGAACTCTTACAGCAGTTTCAGGTAATTTTTCAATTTAATTTGGAATTCATGTTTATTTTCGAGTATTTTTAATTTTAAACGAAGGTTGTTGAAATAATTTATACCTAGATACACATTGGTATTTTAAATGTGCTTGGTATTAGAGGTTCGTAGAGATAAATGATCATTTAAGCAATAGCAAACCAATCTCTTTTGGGGTTCCACAAGATAGTGTACTTGGGGTACTTGGACCAATATTGTTTATTTACCAATATTGATATACGATTTAAAGAGAAATTTACGGTCTTCGATGAATTCTTACTCCGCCTCCAACTGTTCAATAACTACAATTTTCTTATGTTTTTATGTAAAAAAAACATCATAATTGTCACCGGAGACCAAAATTTCAATTACATTTTTTACTTCAAATAATGTCAGGAATCACTGATCAAAGTAAGTGAGTCAAACATGTCCCTTACAATATATTAAAAAAAAAAATTTTTGTAATCCCTCAGGACAGCGTTATGATTTTTTTAGTAAATTGTAGGAATTTGAATATCTCGGAAGAACTCGCACATAACATCATTTATTGTGGTGTATGTTTATTGTGGAGATAATTATCTTGAGATAACTATACAACTATATTGTGGATGTGTCGTGTGCTAGAGATACAGTGGTAAGTTATTGGTTATCCCTTTTCATTGCATACCTTGTTTTTCCCTCACTCGTTATCACCCAATTCCAGTGAACAAAATTTCGTTTCGTTTCATTTTTAGTATTTACAGCCCATTACAAGTGCATCTGAAAGGGTAATTCATAAGCGGGATGCAACAGACTATACTGTTGGTATTAGATTATGCGAAAATATTACAACGTGCTTTGGAGATTATAAGTGAAAAAGCTTTTTCGTTTAGTTTTGACTATTTAGCATAAGGATCTTAAAAGTACATGTCTTAACATATAAAAATGAATGTTTCTTTGTTTATCCCTTATGGGTTCCTAAACCATTTATCCGATTGCGATGAATCTTTGGTGATTAGATGTGCGTTTTCCCGCAATGGTTTCTTAAAGTGAGCTCTGGCGTTATGAAATTATATCCTAAGATATTCATTCGATTGCGGTGAAACTTTGAGAAATTGTTGTAAATATGCCCGTGAAGGTTTTTTTTATATACTGGTGATTTCTGGCATTGTGAAATTTGAATAGGAATGTTGTATAGCAATAGGTGGCGCGGAGCGGGGGTTCATGGGACCGTGAGAATCGGGATAGGGGAGGAGGGAAGACAGGTAAGGTGGAGAGGGAACATGGATGAGGAGGCGTTAGAAATGGGGAAAGACACACAGGGAGAAAAATAACTTTATTTAAGTTGCATCGCAACGCATGCCGGGATCTCGCTAGTTATTAAATAAAAATACAATGTGAAATTGAAACAGAATCATGTTTTGTAACAAACATTAGTAATTGCATATTGTATTATTTATTTGATAAAATCACTGAAAGAAACAAAAAACATGAACAGATGTCCATCAGGATAAAGATTTTAATAGAAATGGTGTGTTATAATTATTTAATTATTCTATGAAATAAAAAAAACACTTGCCTGAAACATTTCAGTCGAGTAAAGTAATCAATATATTTCAAAATCATAACAAGTTTTGATGTAACTTTTATCACGTCAGATTCAATGCCGTACATAACCACATTACCATTACCATAAAGGGCAAAGAATAGAACAATTCTTTAAATAAAAGCATTGAACGTATGGTAAATCGCTTTTGTCTCCGCATCCGTCAGGTCCAAGTCCGTGGTTTCCACCTTGATCATGATTTCCATTATTTGAATATTCGCTCAAAGAATTTCCTCTTCCACTAGGAGGAAAAAAGGGTGGTGGCGCATCTGTTTATGTAATCAAAATATCAGGTTAGTGATTTGCAAATAAAATGTTAGTCGACGTAAACCTTGAAAAATTTAACCCGTCTGCTTGATTAGGAATAAATACATCCCAAAACATGTAATCGCGTTATACTTTTATAAGACCAAAAACGTCCCGAGCGACCTTACATTTTAAAAGCTATATATTTCTCTTCTTCTTATGCAAACATATGTATTTTTTCTTTTAACAAGAAAGAGAACGAAGTAATTCTTTTTATTGTCTTTGAAATATGAAAGCTATCTTGCATAGATATTTTACAGTATAGATCCAAAGTGACGGTTTCAGAATTTACCCGCGAAACTGAGGCTTCCGGATTGTGAGGTGCGAATATATTGAACCAATCAGACGGGTGTCAAATCTAGCATTTATGATTGTGATATATATAAAATCATCCTTTTAAATAAATCGTATGATTTTCTTACATTGTGCAGAGGAGATCGCCACGAGTGCTGCGAGACAAAATAAGATAGGAATCTGGAAATAAAACATCATAATGTTATTATAAATAATAACTCTTTAAAAAATAATGAGGATTTTTTTTGAACGATGAAATTGTATGTACAAGTAGTAGAGTCGCCATCTTCTAAAATAAAATAAAAGCTTGACTGTGCGCTGTATTAGGCCGGACATTTTGCTCTAAAAGACATACGTTCATAATTTTGGACATAACTTTTATACATAATAATAAATAATCTGTTACTAGTTACAGTTGTGTGTTAATCATATATTAACTAGTTTAGAAACAACAATAATTAATCAGTCTTATTCTTGTCATCATTTGGCATTTATATAGAATATGTCAATAAAAAATTTAAAAATATTGAGTCTTCTGTCTGTAAACATATCATATTAAACTTATAAAACAAATAAAAAATATGTGTAACTCTTTTTCTAACAGTTGACTAAAATTTTTCATTAAATAAATATAAAATAAAACATATTTTTATCTTTGTGGACAAAAACGAAAAAAATAAATTAAAATGAAATCTCGACTTCTCCAACAAAAATTACAAAAATCTACCATTTTGTATATTTTTTTACCTACTTTATCCAAAACGTCGTTTTCTTTGGAAATCATTTCATAAAATTTTTGACATGTCATTTTTAAATTACAAAATGTGTACATCATCTTAGCAATTGTTTCTGTTTGCAATTTATTGCGTTCCTTGGTCCACTGGGCGTTTATTAAAGAGAAAACTCTTTAAACATTGGCGTTATAACCTGGAATCGCAAAGTAATATTCCGCCAATTTCAGAAGTTCGGAAGCCAAAACCCGCGCGAACCAAGAGGCCCCCGCCTCGTCCTTAACACGTTGCGCCTTGCGTAGCTTGCGTTGCGTTCGTTCTGTAGGCGCTGCGTGCACCGCGTTCACAAACCAAAAGCCTAACAACAGCCGGACATATACGTATTTAGCCGGATACGACCTAAAAAAGCCAAACAAGTCCTTAATATCGATAACACCTTGGTAATTTTGGGAAAGACCTGGAATTTTTCAAATTTTGTTACAGTTTGAAAAAAAATCCTATTTTCACCGTGCTGTTGTCATGGAACTATAATCTTCAAGCTATTTTTGAACTCAATTCTCCGCGTTTGCGTCTTTCTTCTTAGATAAACGAGGTCAAACTATTACAAGTTCTATAGTAACAATTATTGCCACATACCATAAACCAAACTTAACTAAGATAGAGGCAGACTTTGCTTCAAGAACAATGATTTTTGGTGCAACACGTGTCTGAACTGTAGATGTCTGAAATTCAGACCTTTAAAAATCGAATTTAGCCAAGACTCACACCTCTCGAGATCCTACGTAAAAACATTAGGTGAGAACTCTCATAGCTAGTTAGATAAATTATCAACAGATGTCACCGGAAGGTACAAAGCTCTGGCCAGCCAAGGAGATTGTTCTATAAATGGCGGTTTTTTAAGGGGATATACCTCTTTCTCCTCGTCGCTTCGCTGAAACCACACCTAATTAACTACTAACTCCTTGGTCTGTCTCGGGTAGTTTGCATCTTCCGATTATAAAAATGTAATTGGAAATAGAATCAATAAACTCAAGAGTCCCTTAAAAATTGTCCTGAAGATGAGTCTTTCTTTTACCAGTTCCTTACCTTAAAACTTTACATATGATCCTACGAGTCGGATAGTTTAACGCGAGTGATTAAATTAATAAAAAAGAACCAGCACTGAAGAAGGAACCAGAAATGCAGCCAGAATCCATCAAGCAGATTCTAGCATCCAGAAGACATCACGATAAAAAGGGCAAGTGACCAATCCATTCCATACTACCCACCTTACCATAAAAATCCTAAAAAAAAAGAAAGCAAAAAATTTAATGATATCAATATTGTGCATTTCTCATAAAAAAAATTGTTGCAAGCCGGTATGAACAAGTTTACAAAAAATAACACGACATTGCAGCCGGCAATTAGATTATCGCAAAAAACTACAACAATGTTATAAATTCCGGGATTAAAAGAAACTTTCTCTGAAATAATTATTTAAATTAACCGCGAAGCCGATAAAACAGTTTGTTGCTAATAATACTCTATGGGCGAAATTTAACGGCTTGTCGATTATCGCAGATCGTGTTGTGACGGATTGAGAAGTTGTCAGTGTTTATTACAGGATTAATAGTTTTAAACGGTTATTTGATAAAATAATTGGATAACTCTGTAAATTGTAAGTACCTGATTTGATAAAAATGGATTTAAAAACGTTAATCGGTAAAAGGGGGATCTGTAAGGGGAAAGTTACTAGATTCAGAGAATTTTTAAACAAAATTTCGTTGACACAAAGTGAGCTAGGATTACGTATAAAACATTTCGAGCTTTTAATGGATCAGTTCGAGGAAATTCAGGATAAAATAGAAGCTTTATCTCCCGATGATGACGATCACGAAAGGGCGAGCTTTGAAAACGATTATTTTGATGTTTTATCCAACGCTAAAGAGAGGTTAGGTTCGGACCATTCCGCAGGCAAAACAAACAACAACATTAAACTGCCGATAATAGAGTTACCAAAATTTAAGGGTGATTACTGCGAATGGATAGAATTCCGAGATGCGTTTATATCTTTAGTAGACAGTAATTCTAACCTAGATGCCGTACAAAAATTTTATTATTTGCGTTCTTGTCTAAAAGGGGAAGCGTTTAAACTTATAACAGCATTGCCAATGCACGTCGACAACTATTTAACGGCCTGGGAGATGCTCACGGACAGATACGAAAACTCAAAAATATTTATAAATAATCATGTAAACGCGTTGTTTAAATTACCGGACTTAAAAGCAGAAAATCACGTCGCAATAAGAAGCCTATTGGACGAGGCACAGTTGCATTTAAAATCGCTAAATAAATTAAATATAGCTACGAAAAATTGGGATGTGGTATTGATTTATTTGTTATCAAACAAGCTAGATTCAAATACAAGGGCTCATTGGGAACAATACCCAACAAAAAATAATCTACCTACCTACGAAGAATTTATTAAATGTTTGTATACAAGGGCCCAAGTATTAGAGGCCTCATCAAATAACGAAAAAAGAATTAATCCTGGAAAAACGAATCCGCATAATTATAAAAAAGAAGCTATGGTTTCATTTTCTGCACAAAAATTAAAATGTTTACATTGCAACGATAATCATAAGATTTATTATTGCCGCAAATTTTTGGAATTGAAGCCAAAAGAACGAATTGATAAAATACACAAATTAGGCGCTTGTTTAAAATGTTTAAACTTCGGTCATAAACTAAAGGATTGCAAATCAAAATTTAATTGCCGTAAATGCGATGGCGTAAATCACAATACGTTACTTCATTTTAAACAAGAGGAGGAATCAAAACACGAAAGGGCATCAACATCTTCCGCGAAGGAAACGCCTTTGGTAACAAATCATGCCGCGAAGGTAGAACCAAATTTCGTGTTATTGTCCACTGCCATCATCAACATAAAGGACGATGCCGGACAATCAATTCAAGCAAGAGCTCTATTAGATTCTGAGGCACAAACTAATTCAAATTTTTAATTTTCACGACTCACAAGCACCAACAATTAACTTATTTATGTACAACCATACTATGAAGATAATCGCGCACTACTTGCACTTTTTATCATTTTTATCTTTATTATACCTTCCATTGAATATAGTTATTTTATCTATTTTTTTTTTCTATTTCCTTATAACTTTTACCGTTGAATAATGTTATTATTTTTATTTCCTATTTCGTTTATACCTATTTATCTTATAAATTTTGCTAAAATAGTCTGTTTTGTTTTCAACATGGATTTTAGTATATTTACTATAGGCAATGTTTACATTACCCAATATAGAAGATACACTCCTACACTCTCCTTACCCATCTTTATCTCACTATCCCCCCTCCCCCTGTACTTGATGCTCACTTTTGTACACTATTCTATCAATTCAATATCGTACATGTCATTCATAATATACAACTCTTCAGTTATACTCATATATTATAACCAAATTGTACCTAACTATAACTCATCAAAATTACAATGTTAAATATTATATACCAAAACTGTAGAGGACTACGAACTAAAACTGAGATTTTTCACAATAATATTCTTTTGAATGACGATTGTTTCATTTTCGGTATATCTGAGTCTTGGCTTATTGATTCTATTTTAGATCCAGAACTGGCACCAACTGAATTTTACAGTATTTTTAGACGAGATAGGACAAATAACATTACAATCAATAGCATTAATACCCAATCAGATTCTCGTCGAGGCGGTGGAGTCATGATCATAACTCATAACAATCTTAACGCATACCCTCGCGAAGACTTGGTCTGTAATGCTGAATGCATCTGGGTAACTATTCCCCCCTCTAACTATACTTCAAAACGTACCATCCACGTTTCTTGTCTATACTTACCACAGGGACATGGATATGAAAATGCTCTTAGTTCATTCCTTTGTTTGCTTGCTAACGTCAAAGATCAAAACCCAGATGATATTATACTCGTACTTGGAGACTTCAATATGCCCACCATAACATGGAAACCACAAGATAAAAATTCACACTTAACACCTGAAAATTTAAATTCAATTACTTCGTTCTAGCTGACACAATCCATTACTCTGAATTGAATCAATACAATTCCATTAAAAATGCCAATAAACGTATACTAGATTTAGTTATCTGTAGTGAGGAATGCCTTGTATCTCAAGCATACAACCCTCTTGTCAAAGAGGATTTACACCATCCATCGCTCAAAATCATACTACAATTAGACACACTTCCAACAATCAATGCTCCACCAAAAGAAATTTATCGGTATGATAAAGCTGATTATGATTTAATTAACCAACACCTGTCTAAAACAGACTGGTCTTTTACTCACGATAATGCTGACGTTGACGAAGCAATTTATACTTTTTATGACATCTTAAATAACACCATTAATCAGTTTGTCCCTAAACGTTTCATCAAAAAGAAAAAATTTCCCAACTGGTACTCACCTCCCCTAATCAAAATCATAAAACAGAAACAAATACTACACAAAAAATGGAAATCAAATAATAATCCAGTAGATTACATAGAGTTTTCTATCAAACGCATACAACAAAAACATTTACAGAAACATTGTTACACCCAATATATAAATTCAGTTGAGTCTAGTATTCCATCTAACAATAAAAGTCTCTGGAATTACGCTAAAAACAAAAATAGGACAAATGGCATACCACAAATCATGAACTTAAATGACGAGTCAGGCACCGGTGCTCATCAAGTGTGCCAACTGTTCTGTAAACACTTCCAATCTACTTACGTAAGCGATGAGGGCACGGATGATCCCAGTAATATTGATAATTCTACCTGCGTTAATAATGATAACCCGATCGGGAACGTACAAATAAACAACTCATTGGTCAATAAATACTTGAATAAATTGGATGTTACTAAGGGTGCGGGCAGTGATGGTATCTCGCCATATTTTATCTCAAAATGTGCCAAAAATCTTGCATATCCTTTAACTAACTTATTTAACATGTCTTTAAAAAAAGGAATATTTCCCACAAAATTCAAAGAAGCCATTATAATCCCCATCCATAAAACTGGTTCAAAAAGTAACATTGCAAATTATCGCCCAATCTCAATACTCACAGTATTTAGCAAACTCTTTGAGCGTATTGTGTACGATCAAATTTATATAACTATTGTCCGCAGCATACAAAATCAACAACATGGTTTTTTACAAAAAAGGTCAGTACTAACAAACTTAGTCAACTTTACTGAATACTTAACAAGCAATATGGATAATGGACACCAAGTAGATATCATCTACACAGATTACTCGAAAGCTTTCGATAAAGTTAACCACTCTATCCTCATTAAAAAATTACACCAATTAGGAATCCATGGCGACTTACTTAGGTGGCTAACTTCATATCTGCAGAAAAGACTACAGTGCGTATCAGTTGAGGGAACTAAGTCTAGCTTTTTTACTGTGCCCTCTGGCGTACCGCAAGGTTCCCACCTGGGACCATTATTGTTTAATGTATATATATTTGATATTTATAAATGTTTTTTACATGCTAACTACCTTGCATATGCAGATGACAAAAAATATACTTAGTAATCAAATCTATCAATGACTGCATAAAACTTCAAGAAGACCTAAATCGTCTTTTTGCATACTGTAAATTAAACAAATTAATCATAAACATTTCTAAGTGCAACAAATTATCTTTTACGCGTAACAAAAATAAAATTTCTTTTAATTATAACTTTCATGATACACATATCAATGAAATAGAATCAATCCGTGACCTTGGGGTAGTACTAGATGTAAAACTAAATTTTATCAAACATATTAACGAAGTAATCAACAAAGCAAATAAGATATTGGGATTTATAATTCGCATATCTAAACCTTTTCGCAATATTAAAACTATGTATTCCCTTTACACCACGTATATCCGCCCCCACTTAGAATACTGCACACTAATTTGGGCACCGTTCTACCAATGCCATATTGACAGAATCGAAAGTGTGCAAAACAAATTTTTTAAACACATAAATTATAAATTCAAATTACTCTTTGCAAATAACACCGAATCCTTAAAATTTCACAACTTTACTCCACTTCAAACGCGTAGATTAATATCTGATCAAATATTTTTATACAAAATTCTGAATAACGGCCTGGACTCTCCTGAACTCGTAAATTATTTAAGAATTCACATACCTGCAAGACCAACCAGACTAAACCATTTTTTTCATTTGCCCGCGTACAGAACCAACCTTAGAAAAAATTCTCCAATACCCCGCATATGCGCGTAATATAACACGCAATTTAACAATATCGATATTCTTAATAATACTCTTGTGAAATACCGATATGAAGTCAAGCGTACGACCACAAATGTGAATTAAATTAATGCACAGCTATAGAAAAGGTACAGCATGAGCATCTCCTGTCCCCATCCCATCTTCCTCTGCCTCTTGCCCTTTCCTATTCCTTCTTCCTTCTAATATACTTACATTTATATATTTTTGTTAATTTCATTTTCATTTTCAATTAAAATTTTGTATTATATCATAATAACCATTAGCATAAGAAACTGTTTTGGCTTACCTCATTTTTAACCGCTTCATTTTTAACATCCTGTATAAAACTGCTGTTTGTTTCTTACAATAAATAAATAAATAAATAAGTAAGGAATTTGCAAAGAAATTAAAATCAAAAGAGAAAAGGGTCAACATTCCTGTTACGGGAATCCACAATAAGATTTTAAATATAAAATCTAAAGTGGAATTCAATATAACTTCAAGCTATTCTGAATATAAAAGGAATATAGAATGCCTGATAATACCTGAAGTGACCAGTAACCTGCCACAAATTTCCTTTCAGAGAAAAGACGCGGGTATCCCTAGCGGTCTCCAATTAGCAGATCCGAACTTCAACATTACCAGCCCGATAGATCTGCTACTGGGAGCGGAGGTGTTCTGGGAAGTCTTGCATACCGATCGAATGAGAATTGGAGATGCTGGACTCACGCTACAAAGGACCGAGCTAGGATGGCTTGTCTCTGGACCTATCTCCACTCCGAAACCAAAAAGGCCAGTAAATTCCTGTAATTTATCCTTAAATTTATTGCATAAGCAATTAGAAAGCTTTTGGAAAATAGAGGAACTAACTCCTGTAAAACATAGAAGCCACGAAGAAAGAGCATGTAAAGAGAGCTTCTTACGCACGCATGAAAGAGATGAGAAAGGACGTTTTGCGGTAAGATTACCGCTGCGGCCCAATATTAATCAAATGGGTGAAACCCTAAAGGTGGCTGAAAAAAGATTCTATAATATGGAAAAAAAATTTCTTGCCAATAAGGACCTGATGCTAGATTATAAAAAAATCATGAAAGAGTATCAGGAATTGGGGCATATGACGCTGTGCGAAGCACCGCCAAAAGATAAAATTTGTTATTATTTGCCACACCATGCAGTGATGAAGGAGTCTAGCACGACAACCAAAACCAGGGTCGTGTTTGACGGATCAGCCAAGTCATCAACCGGTATATCATTAAACGACGCCCTCATGGTAGGGCCAGTTTTACAAAAGGATTTATGTGCGCAATTATTATTTTTCAGAAGGCACCAGTATGCATTAACCGCCGACATCGAGAAGATGTATCGTCAAATATTGGTGCAGCCTGAGGATAGAGATTTGCAGCGCATAGTCTGGAGGGACTCTCCGGAAGAAGAAATCCGACACTATCAACTCAATACTGTCACCTACGGTTTGGGACCATCATCCTTTCTGGCTACCAGATGCTTGGAACAGTTAGAAACAGAAAATCAAGAAGCATACAGAAAGGTCAGTCGCATCCTAAAATACAACTTTTATATGGATGATTTGATAACTGGCGACGAAAATGAGGCAGATTGTCTCACTATTAAGCAACAGTTAAGCAGCATTTTGGCATATGCTGGCATGAATTTAATAAAAATGGCGATCAAATTTACCCTCTATAAGTTCGAAACCAGAGAGTGATACAGATATGATTATTACTGATAACCCCAAGGAAAAGAAAATTCTAGGGTTGTCATGGAATAACCAGCAGGACTTCTTTCAGTATATTGTAGAGCCCTTAGAAGTCTGCGTTAAAAGCAAACGCCAAATGTTATCATGTATCGCCTCTACCTTTGACCCATTGGGACTGATAGGCCCAATAACTTTAGTCGCAATACTGATAATGCAAGGTTTGCGGCAAACTAAGATTCAGTGGGACAAAGATGTTCCATCTGAACAGATGAATGCGTGGAATTCATACATAAATGAATTACCTCTTTTAAATAATTTAAAAATACCGAGAAAGGTAATTTGCAAACATCAAGTTAAACTGCATCTGCATGGATTCTGTGACGCCTCGGAGAGGGCCTATGCAGCATGTATATATATAGTGTCTACTGATGAATCGGGAAACACAACTTCTTATTTAGTCACATCAAAATCAAGGGTGGCACCATTGAAAAGCATATCACTACCAAAGCTGGAGCTTTGTGGTGCTGTTTTACTCACAAAATTAGTGAACTATGTCAAAATAGCTATGAACTTAAATGAAATAGATACAACCTACTGGTGCGATTCCATGATAACGCTATTCTGGATTCGTGGACAGCCAGCAAGGTGGAACACATTTGTGGCCAATAGGGTAGCTGAAATCCAAGAGTCCAGTCAACCCGCACAATGGAAACACGTAAGATCGGAGGATAATGCGGCGGACGTTTTATCCAGAGGCGCGACGGTGTCGCAGCTACTAAAGTCTGACATTTGGTGGCATGGACCCACCTGGTTGATTTCAGGCGATTACCCGATTACCAGCAGTGAAGTTACGCCGTTGGATCTACCAGAAGAAAGATTAAAACTAACTTTAATTTCAGCCGTAAAACAGGATTGGGAAATATTTTCCAGATACTCTTGCTTAACCAAATTGCAAAGGGTGACAGCTTATATTTTAAGATTTATATTTAATTGCAGAAATTCTTTGTCCAGGCGTAGCGGAGCACTAACTGTTTACGAATTGGAGAATTCACTTCACTTATTAATATCTTGTGCACAATGTTTTGCATTCCCGGAAGAGACGAGGGCCTTACAAGCCGGGGTAAATGTAAAGAATAGTAGTAGGTTAAAGTCATTAAATCCTTATTTGTTTAAGTATTTAATCCGGGTGGGGGGTAGGTTGTCCAACGGAAAAACGATATCGGAAAGTCAACAACACCCCATAGTACTACCATCACATCATAAACTAAGTGAGCTTATTGTCAGGCACTACCATTATTTATATTTACATGCAGGAACGCAGGCATTGTTAGCGTTATTAAGAATGAAATACTGGCCGATTATGGGTAAAAATTTAATTAAAAAGGTTCTGAGATACTGTATTATATGTTTTAGATGTAACCCGAAAACAGAGCAACAACTGATGGCGGACCTACCTGCCGAACGAATAACGGAAGGTCGCGCATTTCAATCATCAGGCGTGGATTTCTGCGGCCCCATTTTGATCAAATCAGGTGTTAGCCGTAAGACTCACAGCGTAAAATCTTATATATGTCTATTTATATGTATGGTAACCAAAGCAATACATCTGGAACTAGTAATGTCTTTAAGCACTGATAGCTTCTTAAATGCGTTTAAACGTTTCATCTCGCGAAGAGGGAAACCCAGTAAAATGTTTTCAGATAACGCCACTAATTTTAGGGGCGCGAATAATGAATTAAGGGAAATCTATGAATTTTTGGAAAATTCAAATGAAAAAATTGATAAATACTTAGCCATTTTATCTATTCGCTGGAAATTTATACCAGCAAGGGCTCCGCACTTCGGGGGACTTTGGGAGGCAGGGGTCAAATCAGTAAAATATCATTTGAAAAGGGTAGCAAACGCTTCACTATTAACATATGAGGAATTCAGTACTGTATTATGTCAAATTGAATCATGCTTGAATTCCCGTCCCCTCTGTCCGCTGTCCAATGACCCCAAAGATCTAAACCCTCTCAGTCCTGGGCACTTTCTCATTGGAACGAGTTTAGCAGCGATCCCGGAGCAGAATTTGCAGAATGTAGCAGTCAATAGATTGAATCATTACCAAAAATTAAACCAACTAATACAGTCTTTTTGGTCGAGGTGGCGCAAAGAATACTTGGCTGAGCTGCAGACCCGGACGAAATGGACTGGCAACAACCAAAGGCAGCTGCAACCAGGCCAGATGGTCATTCTGAAGGAAGACAATGAACCTCCTTGTTTTTGGAGGCTAGGACGAGTGCACGCTGTACATCCCGGGCCTGATGGAAGAGTACGAGTGGCTACCATCATCACAGCACAGGGAACGGTCCAGAGGGCAATATCAAAACTATGCCTGCTTCCAATTGAGGACAACAAATGCGAAGATCATCTACCCGAGATGGACCAGGGAGAATAAGAAGCGACCCAGTAGCGCCAACACAGTGTGGCGCCCCCAAGCAAGACATAATATATTAATGAATCTGAAGTTCTATAACCAGACTTTAAATTAATAAAAAGTGCAAATAAAAGCGAAAAACAATAAAAGATTTATGAAAAAATGCAAATAAAAGTGAAAAACAATAAAAAGGTATAATAAAGGCAAAATGAATAAAGGTGGTGGAGGTCGTGACCTCTTGTGAAACTCGTGTAAAAAGAAAAACCAGATTGGGTGAAAATTAAAGGTTATAAGCTAACCAAAATAATAATAATAATAAAAAAACACTGCAAGTGCCCACATATATTTAATTTTAGACATTTAATAATATTTACAATAAAATTGGCTGTCTTGGAAGGAAGACCTGGTCCCGTCCTCATTGTATTGTGTTTGTCCTAAAATTGAATGTGTAATTTATTGTTTTAACTCATTGATTTAATTTTTAACTTTGAATTTTTAGCTAGAACATGTAAATATGAATTTGTTAGTTGCATAATTTAATCTGGGGTGAAATAGTTAAAGTTAAAAAAATTGTGAGCTATTTTTAGTATTATAAGTAGGATATTTTTTGTTCATTTTTGTGTAATAAAAAATCTAATCCTCACCGTTTTTTGGGTGGGAATATGTCTGAAATTCAGACCTTTAAAAATCGAATTTAGCCAGGACTCACACCTCTCGAGATCCTACGTAAAAACATTAGGTGAGAACTCTCATAGCTAGTTAGATAAATTATCAACAGATGACACCGGAAGGTACAAAGCTCTGGCCAGCCAAGGAGATTGTTCTATAAATGGCGGTTTTTTAAGGGGATATACCTCTTTCTCCTCGTCGCTTCGCTGAAACCACACCTAATTAACTACTAACTCCTTGGTCTGTCTCGGGTAGTTTGCATCTTCCGATCATAAAAATGTAATTGGAAATAGAATCAATAAACTCAAGAGTCCCTTAAAAATTGTCCTGAAGATGAGTCTTTCTTTTACCAGTTCCTTACCTTAAAACTTTACAGTAGACCAGATGGGAAAATGCCACAAATGAAACCACGGTGGTGATGTTTGGTGATCATAAGACCCAACATTCCTAATATCATCCTCTATCACTTCCCTTGTTCATGTTTTAAGCAGTTTGTTTAGGTAATTGAATTATCAGGTTTTCTTGAACATGTTTTAAGCACCCTGTTTAGGTAATCAACGTATTTTATTTTTGAAAATTATCTCTACACTGATTATTTCTGCCGAGTTAAGAAAGTAATTACATGATTTATCTCTCAAAAAAAAATTAATGTAGGGGGAGGTCCTCTAGTACTGTCACTTTAAGGTTTATTTGTAATAAAATAAAAATCCTTTGGCTTATGTGCAAAATACCTAGTGAAATGTGTAAAGGAACTCTTTTACTATAAATAGAAATAATAAAATATCGATATATTTAGAAACAGTCAACTTTATTAATAAAATTGTAAGAAAATGAAAAAACGACATTTAAAAAATTGGCCTCCAGTACCGGCCAGCTAAAAATTCAATATTTATCCGACGTAGAAATAATGAAATATCGATATATTTAGAAACAGTCAACTTTATTAATAAAATTGTAAGAACATGAAAAAACGACGTTTAAAAAATTGGCCTCCAGTACCGGCCAGCTAAAAATTCAATATTTATCCATAAACATAAATAATAACAGCAAAAAAATGAAATATTAAATTTATCCAAGACAATAATCGCAAATATATATAGCTGATGTCTCTGAAACGTTGGCGCAGGCCTAGTGTATCCAGATCTTACAAATTCCGCATTGAATCCAGTCTTCGTCATGAGACTCTAGACACAATGGGCAGACTATATATTCTTGAGTCGGTGTATTGGGAGGCTGTTGACACTTTTTTTTTTGTTTTTTGTACTATTTTTGGCAACATCTTTTCCTGAAAGCAAACGCTTGCCGGTAAGTGGCCAGTACTGGAGGACAATTTTGTGGCCGGTACTGCAGGGAACGGAGTAAAATATTATTTCGACATAGCGTGAGACTGTGAGAATAAGGATTGATTTTAAATGTATTTTATAATAGCTATATAAACACTCAATACATACCAAGTTTGACTTCGTTAGAAGTCGTCCTCAAAACTATAGAAATAACACACCGAACTTTAATCTTACCGCGAACGTCCGCTCCTCGCAACAGATATCTTAACACTGACGTCACTGACACGAAGCTAGTTGAAACTTGTCGCCGCCGAGCAAGGCATCTTCATGACATGTCTGTGATACTATACTGTTTATATTGCGTGAACTGTCTCAGCGCCATCTGTTGTAGAATCTCAGAAATTGTACCTGGCTGGTACTGAAGGCCAGCCAGGACTACTGTAGGACCTCCCCCTATCTCTCAAAAGGCAAAACCGAAGATTATAAATACACGTTTGATTCTGTTTTATTGCATGTTATGAGTACGGAAAATTGCCAGTATTTCTTTAAAATACTAGCGAAGGGAATACATAAATGTATTCATAACCTGCTCTTTCGTAGGTGGCGCTAATTTAATTATTTTCGGAAGAAGCACTTTTTTGAAGTCAAGCTTTAAAATATTAAGGTTAATTATTTGTTTGCTCTCGTAGATAATTAAAATGATTTTGAATAACTAGTGTTGTCTGTATATAAACTATTTATACACATTCATTTATATTTAGTATGTAGGTTTTGGATTGAAAGTCAGAAGGAATAACTCATTTGCCAAGGTAATGAAAAAAAGTTAACAACCAATAATCAAAATTGCTACATTAGAAGTAGAAGAGGAAGTAGATAAGGCTAAAAAAAGTGATACCAATTAAAATAATATTTGAAATTATTTTATTGATGACACTTACGAATGGTTGCATGCTGATTGATGCAGGTTGCCGTACGGCCGATAAAAACCACACAATTGATTTGGTCAAGTCTCTGCTATCATTTATACCATTATTTTGTATGGTAAAGATAAATAAAAATCTTGCACGTGTCTATAATAAATAAATAAATAAAATTAACCCTTAGCAACACTCGCTATTTTCAGCCTACACACATTCACTCGTGGGGGACTTAGGTCCCCCATGAATTCAAGCTTTGATTTACTTATTTAAAATAATGAAAGAAGTATGAATAATAAATCAATGAAAACTAGTTTATTACAATTTTTAAACAAACATGTAAGGTTTATAGGAATTTATATTAAAAGGGTCTTTAAACTAATATTTTTTAGAATATATTTTAAGTACTAAAATTAAAATGCAAAAATCAAGTCAAATGCTAACTGTGTCTTTATTCTTATTAGACATATAATAATAATAAAAAAACACGAATAAAGTTTTCAATAGCTTCAATAACATGCAAAATCACATTAGTTTTGTTTACAATATCAGACCTGGTCATTTAGTAGGAACATTATGCAGTCTTATTCGACAATCTTTTGTTTTATTTATTTTACAAATTTATATCCGGGTTAAATCTTTCCCACAGGAAAAACTAAACCCTTTCATACACTTTACCACAAATGATCATCTAGTCAATTCATGCTATGCAATTGCTCTATATAAGTATAATAAATACAAAACAATACAAGAACAATATGTCAAACTACCAGAGACCAAATAAGAAAATTGTTCGCTATATTATTCACTGTATTATTATTTCACATTACTGTTCACAATTATAACAAATTTTAACATCGACGGAGTGTATATGGCAAACATTTTTTGGCGTTTCGAGCAATTTAATTATTATATTATGTTTTTTAATCAAGAAATTGTCAACCTTGTCAACCAAAAACGTAAGCCCTGTGAACGCCCGATCACCGTGACCCATAAATATACCAAACCTCTTACTCGATCGACTTCGGGCTTTTGAAGGTGAAAAATTTGGACACTATTGCACCATCAAAATGCAATAATTTTTCGACTTTTTTTTACGGGGACTTGTGACGTCACACACCATAGACAAGAAAAGAGAAAGCAACAACAAAAAAAAGAGCGCGACCATAAACAATATAATTTTCCAAAAGCAGCAAACAAAAAAGAAAATACTTTGTTTAAACAAAGTATTTTCTTTTGATTTTTTTAATATAATTTTCTTTCGGAACCTACCTAAACCCACCCATATCATTAGCGTAAAATATTATTTTAAAAATAAACCTCGTAATTACATGATAAGAATTTTATTGAAACATGTTGAAACAGGAAATACGAGAATAATTTAAATTTTAATATAACAGAAAAATGAAGAACTCTGAATTACATGTACATATTTTAAACAGATTATGCGCCTTATCATATATCCCACGAAGTCGGCTACAATTGTATCTAGCTCTTGTTTGTATCAGGTCAGGGATACCAACATAACAGTGACAAAATGGCGGGCGGGCTGTCGTAGAATCGGTTCGCGAAGAGAAATTTTATTTAACGAAATTGAAAATTGAAATGCATTATTTTCCGCCGGCCGTGATGCAAAAAGTTTCCTTTTATAGTGATTAAGGCGAATCTAAAGTTTTTTTCTAAAAATTATTCGTAATAACCATGAACACTAATCCCGAAAATTTACCGAATTGGTTTTCGATGAACTCGTTTTCGATAAACTCGTTTTTCGTTTTCGATAAACTCGCCGTGAACCTAGCCGGGGACCATAAACAAATCGAAGGGGTCTTAGATATCTCCCAAGATTCGGATGACATTTTGGATCGGAGTTATACTCACCTGCCGCGACCTCTCGGGTAATGCTGTGAATAAACGGATCCGCAAGTAAAAATAAATTTAAAAAAAATATATATATATTTGCGATAACATGCTTGGTGGGGGACTCTACTCCCTTGCGAATGGTGTTATGTTGTTAAGGGTTACAAAGGCAATTTACATTGCTATTGAGTTTGTGATGAATATAATTTTATAATTAGCGTAAAATTACAAAAAACGTTGAAACGGTGCTGTTTACACTGTGATATGGGAAAACAATTAATTTTATTAATTTTTATTCCAGTAAAAAAGAAAATTACATTTTCACCCATTACTAGAATTAATTAAACATATTAAACTATAGTAAATATAACAATACAGCTCTATTCTGTGTTATTACTTTGTTCATCAAGAATAAACATTAATATATATTTTTTAAATGTACCCAGCTTATTTTCGTTTTTGACGTGGATGGTGTTTGAATGTATGTTGTCGTGTAACAAACACTGTACTTGGGACGTTTTAATGAATTCTGTGTTTGTATGTGCGAGTTAATTTTGTAAATAAGGAGACACGTATTGTATTCATATAGTTTTCTTATTGTTAATAGTTTTGTTTCCATAAATAATGTTTTTGTGGATGTTCTGTGCTTGTGGTGAAATAGTTTTTTGATTACCTTGTTATGTACCTATTATCTGTAATTCATTTATGTATGTTTCACATGCATTTCCCCAGATTTCGATAAAATAATTTAAATGTGAGTGTACGAGAATATAATATAAACCATTTTTAAATTTATTTGGCAACAGATATGATAGCCGACTAATTACGCATTCCCACCCGACGCCTGTGCTCTAAAGATTGCAATCCGTCTGTTAAGATGAGAGAATCTATCAAACGGACCGCCCGTTTCCGCACAGAGTCGAGGGTATTTTTCAGGTATTTTGGAGCTCCATACCAGAGGTGGCTGCCAAATTCAACCGTGGGGCGCACTTGTGATTTGTACAGGGTTAGCAGTTGTGTACTATTAAAGTATCTGCGGGCCCTGAACAGTACGCCCAGTTTTTGAGAGACTAACTTTACTCTGGCTTCGATGGAGCCCCTGTATCTGAGCTGGTCACTTAGGGTTACACCAAGAATATCATGGAGGGCCTGTTCGGAAGATTGCTTCCGTTGAAAGAGTCTAGATTTTTATTTCGATCCCATTTAGACATAATCAGACAAGATTAGGTCTTTGAAACATCAAATTCAATGAGATTATTTTTACCCCAAGAGAAAACACTCTCGAGGTAAGCGTCCATTCTTTGCTTCAGAGCCTTCTGAGCTGTTGGAGTTTGTGAGCCTTTTGGGGGCTTGTCAAACAAAAAGTAATCATGGACTGTACTGTTATCCGCATAACAATGAATTGGCGCTCATGACAAAAGGTCGTTGATGTGAAACAAAAATAAAGTCGGTGACAGAACCGATCCCTGTGGGACGCCAGCATTTATCGAGTGTGAGGAAGAGGTGAAAACATTGGCTATCATCTGAATCGACCTTTCCCTCAGAAAGTCGGCAATCCACGTACACAAGGATGCGGGAAGTTTGTAAGAAGGCAGTTTGTTGACAAGTCGTCGGTGCCAAACCCGGTCAAAGGCCTTGGAAATATCCAGTGCAACCATTGGTCGGTGGTTGAGTGGGCATAGCGCTTGGGTCCCACCCGAGCGTCGCGTGTTCGATTCCTCGGCGGGCTAAGTCCTCCATCACAACACAAGCAACATTTTCGGCTTTCTGTGGTGGTAAGTAGGAGATTTTCAAACATTGTTGGGTTATTCGTAACCCGGGAATGTTTGTCTTTCTTTAAAAAAAAAAAATTGGGTCTTACCGAAACGTTCCAGGCACCGCCCCCAAAGCCCCAAACATGCGTCACATACGCGAGAAGATCACCGCACGAGCGCTTTCGCCGGAATCCGTATTGACGGTCGTTAATAATTTTGTTCTTCTCGAGGTATGTGAGCAGTGCTTTAAAAACTATTATTTTAAAAATGGTATAGAGGTTACTTGTACTTGGACTTAGGTTAAGTTGGTTTATAATTATGCTGTCCTGAAGAATGTACAGAGATCACTTACACTCAGGTTAAGATACTTTATATGAATACTATTCTAAAAAAGGTACAGAGGTTGCTTGTACTTGTACTTGTACTAAGGTTAAGTTAGGTTAGGTTAGGTTAAGTTATAAAAATACCGTTCTGAAGAAGAATTGGAGACAGTTTAATTATTAAGACAGTTTATAATAACTATTAAAAAATGCATTTTTCCCTTTGTCAAAGCATTCTAATTTATGGTATATCGGCATGGGGTGGAGCCGCAGACACATACATTAAGCTACATAATACAGCTCATAAATCACTTATTAGAACAATGTTCAAAAAACCATATCTTCATCCCACTGAAAATCTTTTAATTAAAAATAAAATCCTTGATATCAGGAAGCTATTCTAAGCTTCCCACATATCTCTCTCCCAGAACACTAGAGCTAAATCTAAAAATCATTTACAAGTGCCAAAAATTAAATCCACTCTTGCTAAGAAACATGAATCTTACCTTGCACCTTCCATATTCAACATTTTCTTAAACGAAACACAACACATAACTCAAACCAACAGAAAACGTACATATAAAAACTTTAATACGTGGTTAATGAACAAAAAAAGGACTTGCATTAACAAGTTACTTGCAAACCAACCGTGTTAATTTTTTATACGTTGTATATTGTTATTTAAACATATATTAAAATTTAAAAAAAAGAACTTTCACACTAAAAAATGTTCAGATATTTTATATATGTTTGTAATATTTTATATTTGGATTATTTTATGTGGGTAATCTTTTGTATTTTTATTTAAGTTTTTCTTTTATACTTTGTATTTTTATTTAAGTTTTTCTTTTGTACTTTGTATTTTTATTTATTATCTTTTGTATTTTTATTTACTTTCATCTTCATTGATATATGTAATGATGGATACTGCTACCCGGCTCAGAACAGATATTGTCTAGTGAGTCGGGTAGCGCACGTATCTGTAAATAACTATTGATGTTAATAAACGCCCGGGTTACCGGCAACTTAAAAAAAAAAAATAATAATACTATCCTGAAAAAGTTACTATACAATCGGTAGAGCTCTGTTGTACTTGTATTGGTACAGAGGTCACTTTTTCTTTTCGTCTTTATTTCTTCTGCCAACAAAAAAATGATTGCGTTAGGTCCAATTAATTTTATTCATAATAATCAGTCGTCAGCCTAAACATCGCAATCAACATCGCAACTCAACTAACATGATACTTGTATGTGTCAAGTGTGATAGTCGACAAGCTTGTAAAAAACTGTACAAATTTATTTTATGAATAAAGAAAAATAATCGTTGCACAATTACAGATATAAAAAAATGGTTAACGAGTTCTACCATAATTTTAGTGAATTTAAAAAATTTAAGTGAATTTAATTCCATTCGCGAATTTAAATAAAACAAAACAGCCGATGTAAAAGTAATATGTATTTAATTGCTTTCAAAATAATAATTCTACGAATGTTCACTGAATGAACAAGTGGAAAATAGGCAATTTTCCAGCACTTCAGTAATGTAACCATTATGTGAAAGCACCAATAAACCACTTTGTATTTATTTCAAATGAGTAGATATTTGAGTACGCAATAGTTTCGAGTGTGAATACAATATTATGTGGATATTATCCGCAAATGGGCTTTTTTGGTTCGGTAAAGATATCGGTGGCATTCAGTTTATTTTTATTACTTTTGGTTTAAAACGGAAATATTTTCTTTGTATGCTTGGGAAAATTGCGTTTTTTAAAATTGACAATTGAAACTGCAGTCACATAAATAAAAGTGCCAATCCAACATATAATATCCTACCATAACACATGGCCATACCTAACATGGCGGATGAAATAACACAAACAGACGTATACAGCAAAGGTGGCCAAACCGCGGCCCGCTGGGTGCCCACTTGTGGCCCGCGGAGCATATGCACACTTTTTTTTTCTTTTAGTGCACATAAAACAACCACAAGAATATTCCAACGTACGTAGTTCGTATCATATCTAATATATGGAAGTATCTCAGTACATTGATTCGACTATCGTGACAAGTTCTTCTTTGGTATATACGTGTTAACAATCATAGTTAAAGGAGAAGTTCAATCAGGTTGGTTTGGAAGAGTTATACAAAACATATTTGGACAAGGAGAAGTATCCTGCATTTTACAAACATGCTCTCTATCGATGATTTCGCTATTTGAAGACTTAAAGTGTGAGCAGATTTTTACTCGAATGAAGCATATTAAATCTCAAATGAGAACACGATCACTGATGAGCATTTGGAAAACTGCTTGGGTACTGTAGCAACAACATTAATCGTTATCAACATTGATGCACTTAGTTCTGACCAACAAAATCACATCACAACTCAATTAAATCCGTAGGCAACGCATCACAAGGTGCGGTTTGTCTAAGCCTTGGTTTATTATAATTTGAGGTTTTACTCATAAAATTAAATATTCATCCTAGACTTGCAGAACAATAGACGTCGCGTCGCATAATATCTTTCTAATACTATAAAGAGGAAAGATTTGATTGACATAGCATAATACCTTTCTAATACTATAAAGAGGAAAGATTTGATTGTTTGTTTGCATTGAATAGGCTCCAAAACTACTGAACCGATTTGAATTTTTTTCACCAATCGAAAGCTATATTATCAGCGAGTAACATAGGCTGTACAAAATGGTAAGCTCTGGTGTTATGAAATTTAAATGAAAATGAAAATGTGTGTATTTCATATATTTTAGGGGCAGGGAGGAAAGGCAGGGGGGAGGTGGAGTTTGCGGAGAGGGAAGACACGAGGGAGGGGGAAGGTGGGGAAGGTGGAAGGGAATGGGGAAGCACGGGAAAGGATACGCAGGGAGAATCAATTTATTTCTTTGAATGGCATAGCAACGCATGCCGGGTACCAGCTATTAAAAATAAAATGGATCCATACTTATCCAGACACTATCTAGATAGCATTTAGTTCGGGTTTGAATCTTGCAATCATATATAAAGATAGCAACCAATAATATGTGCGTTATGGAAATGAAGATAATATTGGTAGTTCTCAGTCGAAGTATTATACAGTTAAAAGAGACCGAATTGGATATAGACACCTTAGCTCAGTTGGTAGAGCTGTTGCCATGTAAGCAGAAGGTCCTGGATTCGAGTCCCAGAGGTGCCAATATCTTTTTCCGATTTTTCTGTCTCCAGATTTTCGATAGAGTTTCGCTATTATTGTCTTCATTTAATTAAATATTACAATTTAACGTTTTACTCAAAAAGTTCAAAATAAAAATAAATAAACCCTTTAACTTTTTGTCGTATACCATACCTAATATTTATTTATTTCTATATATTACAGTATTTATCATTGTGAAATTTTTACATAATAGATATATTTTGAAAACATTTTTACCTAACATAGTTAGCAATTTTTTTGTGTTGGGTGTAAGATAGGTTTGTGAAGGTGAAACTCTGGACAGGTATTGTTGTATGTTTCGTGAACACCTCACTAGGAGAACCTGTGCTGAGGTGTGAGGCGTCTTTGTCCGTGTGTGGTATGTGTTATCGCTATGTTTAGTGTTTTATTTGTTGAGGACCTGGTTTTTGTTATGGTTTTTGGTTGAATTGGACGATGTGTATTGTAGAAGGTTTGGCATAATTTAACCAGCCCTGTTTGCAAGAAATCATTTAGTTAGTTTTATTTCACACAAAGAGGCAGATAAGTCATCTGATTCAACAAAGGCCCGGTGATAATGTTCATTAAAAGTTTGCTCGGTCCCTCCTTTGCTCCGCAAACCCTTTCGTCTTTCTCTTTCCACTCTTCCTACGCTTCGGCGATAAAATTAAAAACATGTTTTTTCACTTTCTTGGCAGTTCTTTATTTGTTTGTAGGGATGATTAAAAGGAAATGGGATAAGTTACACTCATTTAATAGAAAATTCTTAGAAGTCTGATCTACACCGAATAGATAGCAAACTATTTACGCCAATTTATAAGCTTACTTCATGCGGATACGGCCAAAACACAAATCTATCAAATGGAATCTTCAGTGGTTACTGAGCAGGGGCAGGCACACAGTATTTTCCAAAGATACATAAGACTATATTTGTTTATTTTTGACTTTCACAAATTCGATCGTTGTCATTTTATCACATGAAAACATAAGTATATAACAGTGACATGTCATTGGTACCAATTATTGTGTTAAATTCTATGACTTTGGAACTATTTTCTACTATGTAATTATGTACTATTTGTTTCTGCAAAATAAATAAAAATAAAAATAAATAAAAATAAATATTCCAAGGGGGTTTAGTTTATTAGTTTTTTAAATAATTGGGGGGTAAAATTTTTTTTTTTTTTTTTTTTTTTTTTTTTTTATTAATTTCAATAACAAGGTTTGTACATGTATGTATGATGTATATAATAAGTATAGATTAATTTTTTTTTTTCACAGACCTCCTCACTAGGATTTCCTGTTCTGAGGTGGCCTGTAGTTTTTTAAAATATTTGTATTTGGTTATGGATTGTCTTTATATCGTCTTCATGATGTTTGTAATTTTATTATTACTTTGATCTCTCAGCCATATTTTTACTTTTGTTTTATATATATTCATTTCCTTTATATTTTTGATTTGATCTGGTAGAGCATTGTATAATTTTATGGCATGGAATTTATTATTTCTCTGTCCAAAAGATGTGTTCAAACTGGGAGTAACCAGGATGTTATTGCTTACTGACCTGGTTGAGTATTTATGTTGGGCAGTGGAGTATATATATATGTTTTTTTTCAGTTTAAATAAAATATTTTTTGAATAAAGTTTCTGTACATTGAAGACTTGAAAGTTATTAAATATTTCTTCCGTCGGAGTTCTAAGCGGAACTTTCAGTATTGTCTTCAGTACTCCTTTTTGGGCTATATTGAGTCGCTCTGTGTGAGTGCTCAAAGCAGACCCCCATCCAGTTATCCCGTACTCTATTTGTGACTGACATAAAGCGTAGTACACTTTCTTAATGTCGTTTATGTTGAGGATGTTACGGATGGCTCTAAAGAAGTAAATGTACCTGGTGAGTTTTTTTGTGATTACTTCAATGTGTGCGTTCCATCGGAGATTATCATCAATTTCAATACCAAGATATTTGATACTTTTGGAGTGTGCTATGGTAGGACAGTGGCATGATAAGCCTTGATTTTGATTGTTTTCTTGGCATGTATGTAATTTAAGATTAAAGTCATCCTCTGGCTGTCCTCTGGCTGTTATAGAAAATGTCAGATATTTTGTTTTATTGACATTAAGTGTAAGGGAATTTCTCTTAAGCCAGTTTTGCAGTAGACCAAGTCCATGTTCCGCTTCTTTGTAGGTACTTCTCCAGTCTTTTTCGTTGAATACAATTACTGTATCGTCAGCAAAGCTTATGATTTTTCCTCTCGTTCCTAGGCTACCGATATCATTTATGTATATTAGAAATAATATCGGTCCTAGTACGCTTCCTTGCGGTACTCCATGGTTGATGAGGAGAGGTTTGCTTTTTTTCTTGTTGATTTGAACGCTCTGTGTACGCTCCATCATATAGCTTTTTAATAAGTTTAGAGTTCTATTTGACATACCAATTTTTGAAAGTTTTGCATAAAGGATTTTGTGATCTATTGTATCAAATGCCTTTTGTAAGTCTATGAAGATTGCCAGTGTTTTTTCTCCTCTGTCTAAACTTTTTATGATCATATCTGTAATAGTTTCTATGGCGTCACCAGTACTTAGATTCTCCCTAAATCCGTACTGTGTTTCTGATAATATTTTATTTTCTTCTAAGTAGGAAAGGAGTTGTTTTTTTAATATTCTCTCCAATATTTTTGAAAATGTATTGAGTAGGCTTATTGGTCGATAGTTGTTTATGTCATTTTTACATCCTTGTTTATATATTGGTATTACAATAGCTTTTTTGAGAGCTGTGGGGAATACGCTTTCAGTTATAGCCATGTTTACTAGATATGTTAGAGGTACGATAAGTTCCTTACAGAGAAATTTTATTGCATTTGTTGTTATTAAGTCTTCCCCGGAAGATACATTTGATTTTAGAGAAGAAATTGTATTTTTGATTTCATCAGCTGTGATTTGTTTAAACTCGAGCTTTTTTCCTTGCTCAGGAGATTCATTTGTTTGTACTGCTCCATCACATTGCGTAGCTTGTTTTGCTAAATTAGATCCTATATTTATGAAGAAGTTATTGACATATTCAAGAATTTCGTCAGGATTCTCAGCGTATTTCCTGGGGACATTGTTTATATTCAGCTCGTCAATTGATGTGGCATTGGTAGATTTAGTACTAGTTATTTCATTTATTATTTGCCACATCTTACGGGGATTTTGTTTACAATCATCTATTTTTTGCTTATAGTAAGTTTCTTTTGTATGTGTAATTACTTTTTTGCATATGTTTCTATATCTTTTGTAGTATCTTAACATGTGTATATCGTATGGATTATTTTTTAGCTTCTTGTGTAACTCGTCTCTTTTTCTTATGCAGTTTATAACATTCTGTGTGATCCATGGTTTGATGTGTATATTTTTATGTGAAATTTTTTTAACAATTTTTACAGTATTAGAGAAAATGTTTTGCTGTACGAGTTCTATGAAATAATTCCATGCTTCATTTGTATTATCCATACTTTGTAGTTTATTCCAATCGGTACATTGTAGATTTTGTTTAATGACATTCCAGTTGGTTTGTGTTTTTTCTGTTGTTAGCGGTCTTTCCATAATTTTATTTGGTTTGTTTATTTTTATTGAAAGCATAGTTGTATAATGATCAGTAATAGTCGAGTTAAATACAACAGTTTGAGTAATTTCTTTTGTTTTGCTCATAATATGGTCTATGCAGCTTTGTGTGTCGTCCACTTTTCGAGTAGGTACATTTATTAGGCTTTCCAGTCCATGGGAGGCTAACATCTGCAGATATTGTATTTTTTGGGGATGTCCATTTTCCAGTATATTTATATTTACATCTCCAATAAAAAATATGTTTTTTGTGTCTTTCAGTAGGCAGAGTTCTTCGTCTATCGATTTAAGGAATGGGTCTATATTTCTTGTTGAAGGAGACCGATAGACTGCTAATATAGCCTTTTCTTTACTGATTTTAATTTTTAAACAATTGGCATTTGCAACAATAATTTCCTCAACATCAGCTTTTATTTCGTTTTTTATGTATACAATTACACCATCATTTTGTTTTATGTTATTCAAACTTGAGTAGGTTGTGTATCCAGCTATTTCCAAATTCAAGTATTTCTGGTTTATCCAACACTCAGTAAGAATTAGTATATGTAGATTGATATTTAAATATTTCATTAAAATTTGCAATTCATCAAAATTTTTTCTGATACTTCTTATATTTTTGTGCATTATATTGAAGTAATTATTGTTAAACTTTGATAGATCACTTGGTTCCGTGGTAACAATAGTGTCAGTCATTTTTATTTTACTTTTCTAATTATTGTTACGTCGTTCCTTTTAATTTATACAATTTTTTTTAAATCATCTACGTGTCTAATGTATATTAATTTTTCATTCGGCATTCTTCTTACCATAATTTTTCCATCCTTGAACCATACGTATGCATAGTTTTTTTCTTTTGCAGTTTGTTTCGTTCTCCATAGTAGTTCCTTATGGTAAAAGCTTATCTCTTCCGCAATGTATATGGTTTCAGTGGATATATCCTTAATTTTTGCATAATCATTATTTTTTTTATTTTGTATAATCTTGTCTCTGACTATTTTATCAGTAAATTGCACTAATATTTTAGGTGGTGCATTAATACGTCTGTCAGGTATCCTCTTTACCTCGATTATTTCTGCATATTTTAATTCCACTCCAGCCGCCTCCGCAACTCTTTTTACCACTTCAATTTGTTGTTCCCCATTTTTTTGAGGAATGCCCGCTATTTCCATATAGTTAGAGCGGGTTTTGTACTCCATATCTGCAATTTTTATTTCAAGTTGTTTAATAATGGTGTTTTTCTCCTGCTGCTCTTTTTTAATCATAATAAATTCATTTTCTATTTTTTTGTTTTGTAGGATTGTTATCTCCAGTTTTTTAATTAGTTCATCATATTGTGTACTCATAAATTCGATGCTTTTCTGATTGTCCAGTGTTTGCTTATCTATTTTAGAGATAATTTCTTTTCTCATGGAGTCAATTTTTTTTTCGATAATTTGTAATATCTTCTCCATGTTTAATTTGTCTTCATTTTCAATGATGGCTCCCTTTCCTCTTGTATTTGCCATTTCAGTTATTTTTAATATTATTAATTATTTTATGTATATAAATATAACAACCTGCCCCGTTTTTATTTTGAAGTAGTGATACAGTATCTATGATGACAAAAATTTGGGTTTTTGTCTATGGTTAATTTTACTGTCACTTTTATTTTATTTCTTAGAGTTTTGTGGATTTCTCATCCGTTCTTTGGGGTTTCGAATATTATATTGATTTTTTTTATAATTTAATGCACGTTTTAGAAAACCTTTGCACACAGTTCACTCACTTTTTACATAGATAATCACGATAAACAACTGGAGATACTTATTTGCATATGTGCGAATTAGTTATCCATAGATAGTTAATATAGATAGATAATTAGTTATCCATAATTAGTTTTCAGTATCTCTAAAAATGACAAAGTGATGAAGTGATGACCTTTCAAAGGTAACTCGAGCAAAACGTGTGCAACTGTGTCCCATACGAGTAAAATATGATAAAATTCATAATTCGTATGCAAATGTTGTGCAGTCGTAGAATAAATAATAATAACATAAGAAGTGCCTTGTGGGCGTTTTCGTGATCCAATTATAAGCCCAATTTAGGCTTATAATTTTATGCAAAATAATGCTTTCGAAATTTATAGGATGATGCGGAACGCTGGGGTTTTTAACTACACTGAAATTTGGATTTGAAGCCACAATATTTGGCTAAATTAATTTTTATTTTTTTTTAATCGAAAGATATAGTTAATATCTAAGTAGCATATATCAGTATTAGATATTTGCTTTTTCAGCTTGAAAATCTAAAGTTTGTATGAAAAAGGCCGCGCAGTGGTTCCTGTTAAGATTGTTCATGGTCATTGATTCACATGACTAGGAAAGAGATGGCAACTTTATGCTATTATAACCGTAGGTAATAAATTCAATAACTGAAATGAAAATTCCTTTTAAAACAAGAGGTGAAATGATTAATAAAGATCATTTAAAATTTATTAGGATAGAGGTATTAATTAATGAAATTCATCATTGCTATTTAATTCTTGCAGCAGATAGGTAACAGTAGCTCTCTAGCTTACTGAAAACTCACGGACCATTACTGGTAGGTAGGTACACATTTATAATTTTCTAATTTGGACAAACAAACTTATTTTAAAAGTTGTGCAACGTAATAAAAATTAAGAAATTCTGTTATTACGAGAATGTATAAATTTACACAATTTTCTGTGCAGGTTGTGATGAATGCCAACCTTCAACCTACGAGAAGCCTACAAGAAAAATTTTTTTTCCTCTAAATATTATGTAGAGAAAATGGTACATTCGGCGACATCTGTCCGAGCAGTTGGGAACTATACAGAAATCTGCATAGAGACTGGAGCGAAGGAACCCCATTTTATAGCTATCTCGAGGACAAAGGAAGTTTGGATTCTGCCAATGAGGGAGTAGATAAGGCGATTAAAAATAATTTGAACCAATCAGAGAAATTATAGGCGTGTATCGTTTTAGTGGGCTTTGATCAGATTGAGCGGCCTTGAATTCTTTCCCACAGGAACGAAAGTTCAACGAACGGAATAGTAAACAGAACTAAAGACAAAGAGTTGAAGGATTATTGACCCGGGTCGTGTTTATTTAAGGCGCGATCGAGAACTGCAGGTTTTGGGCACCTAACGTTTCAAATGGAAACAAGAAAATCTTAGGCGGAAATGTTGAAAATAAGTAAATGAAAAATCATCAATAAGGGCACGGAAAACGTAACATGAATGGTCCCAGGGGTTGATTTAATTAAAACCGATCTGGAATGATCACAAAAAACGGGTAGAATCTCGGAAATTTTCACAAACTGAATATAATAACCTGAAAAAGTGGGAAAATCTATTGATATGGAAATGGAATGGTGAAACGAAGTCATTAGAGCCAAATATCTCAAAAGAAAACTGATTGGAACTACTTAAATTGACTTTAATAGGTACCGATATAAGGATTACTCTGATCTGACAACACTATTCACGATAAACAGGATATTGAAAATATTGCATATCAAAGGCCACGGTACATTTTGGTCACTCTACAATTAAATCAAATCACAGGAAAAGATGCTTAACGTAGCCTGACACTGGGAAATGCGTGTGAACCGTCGAAGGAATCGCTAACCGTTTGACTAGAGAAAAAAGGTTGGCTATCACTTTGTTGATATGACTTTATCCAAATAAAATTATAGAACATGATTTCAAGCAATTAAGGGTATCATTAACACGAAACGACCTAAACAAAATTATACAAGTTAAATACGAATATTTACTCTAAAATAAAAACATTACTTTTATGGGGTAGGCATTAAAAAATGAATTACGAGCAAGTACATGAAATTTTTAAAATAAATACCTGTCAATGAGAAAATTTATGTGATTTTTTACGAGAGAGAGACACTAAACTAATTTGGTTCTAAGACATGAGATAGAAGATTAACAGAGATTTGACAAAAGGTCACATACGGAGGAACCGAATTTGGTCCTTTTTCCTATGAAAGTCTGGGCGGTCAGGAGTGATTTTCCTATGAAAGGAGAGCTCTAAAAGGTCTTTAAAAGACCATGGTTTGATAAAGAAGGGGAATTCGTTGGGAGATTGAGGGAGAGTTCGGATGAAATAACGGGAAGTGCGCGATCAAGAAAAATGTAAAGGTGCGCGAAGAAGACTAGTAAACTAGGGCTTCTAGTAGAGTTGAAAAATGTCTACAAGTGTTTGCAAAAAAATAGTAAATTCAGTGTTTTATTTTCCCTTTAAAATTGAGGAATAAAAATTTCAAAGACGATCAACGGAGAGTCCGGAAAAGTGCCTAAATAATACTTCGTGAAAGTTCGGGTGTTTTATAATGAAAGTGTTTAAAGTCAGTAAATAAGACATTCGGGGTTCTTTCTTACAACTTATATTTAGTGGTTTTATAACATCTAACAAAAATCCAGTGTCTTAAAATAAATCAAATTACCGGATAAAAGAAAATATAACACGCGATTTTAAAATTAACTATAGGTGATATAATAATTAAAACTTTAACCTTACTTTAAATAACATGACATATGTAAAATAAATAACAATAACGAATTGTTCGAGTCACGTTTAAACTACAGTGGTTCAATAATAAAGCGGTTAAAAATCCTTTGTGAATTGAATAACGAAATTGTAATAAACAGTAGTGATAATAATTCGTACACTTGGAAAACGTGCGTATCTACGGTTATTAATTCTAAAGTGATATTAAAATATTGAGAATAAATAATAATTTACCTAATTCCGGACAATAAAATTAAACATCTGATTTGTTATTTGATGAATCACCTCTCGAAGGCGAATGAAATAAAACAGTAATTAATACGAGGTTGAGGAACTAAGCGAAATACCGAAGTGAATTTTAAATAGACAGATATTTGAAGAGTTTTTTTCATCATCAGAGTCTTTTCTCAAAAGGGGCCGATAGGAATCCATTAGCTAGGAAACGAAAAAAAAGGAAAACCTCGATCACAATGTCGAAGTTATGAAAGTTCCGACTGGGAAAAATTGTAATCGATCGAGGGCGGTAAGATAAAACCAATTATTAATTATTTTCAGAGACAAAGAAGAAAGGGACGAGCGTGCATCACCAATAAATCAATCGGACCTTTGAAGTTTGTCACTAACACACTAATAACAATTTTCACTTGCTCGAAAGTGGGTCAAACAGGAAATACCTGCTTTAGAGTTAGGATACATATGTAGGTATTTACTTCAGTTAGGTAAATACGCTAATTTATTATAACTCATATAAAACGAATCGAGGCGCGTAGAGCGTAATAAATGACTATCGTGGAAGCTCTTTATTCTATATTTCGTGTGCGGGAGTATACAAGCGTCTCAAAATTAGGTCAAACAAACAAATACCTACTTATAAATTAGGTCATACAAGTACTTGTTTTAGTTAGGTAGGTGTAATGTTTATTTAAGCGCGTATAAGGAATGCGACGTAAGATATCAGTTCGATTCGTAACCGAAATACCTATATTTCTCAGAACTATGTAGGTCAAGCAAATTATACCTTAGTTGAAACTAGGTCATCCAGATACCTCTAGGTTAGCAAGGTACCTATTTAAATGATCAGTGTTTAAGCAAAACTAGGTCAAATAAATAAGAAATAATTAGTTAAACGATGAATTGTGCTTCAAAAGGACAATGACCGTAGAAATAAACAATCTCCAAAGTAGGTCAGTATACCGAAGGTCGTCTGTGTGAAGAGTAAACAAACAAACCATAAAAATGATGTACCTATTTAATATCGGTCTTTCGTTCATCGGAGTTAATTAACTATTTTCACAATTTAATTAGGTATTACAAGATGTCATAGGAGTGTGCTTCTTAATCATTCTAGGTAATTACATTGGCGTACTTGAATGATAATAATAACAATAAGACGAAGGAAAATAATTAACGACAACACATAAATTAAATAAACAAATAACCATGAGAAATGAAATACGTAACGCTAAAATCAATAGAAATAGCAAATTGATAGGTATAGCTAATACCTACCGAATCCTTTCACCGACGAGATTAGGGTATGTTATATGACCTTCGATTGTGTATCTAAAATTTCGATTAGAGTTCAATGACACGGTCACCTAAATTCCATCAACGAATAAATAAAACAAAAACACAAAAGTCAAGGGGCAGGTTTATCAATCATAGCTTACGACGGAAACTTCGCCCAATATGTGAAAGTAAAATCGACGTTAAATTCACTCAATTCTAAACAACTGATTATACTAGGGCGATCGCCAGTAGGTAGCATTGTTTTAGCATGCAAAGTTTCGCGAAGTAAAGTACCTCGACTAGCTTCAAACTCAAAGAGAGCTCATCACAATTATTCAGGAGGTCATTGATTCAATGACAACTTGACTTATCTCATTTTAAATCTTTCTTATAGCAAGTAGGTATCCAAGAACCCATAAATACCCATAATCCTAAAACCTAATACACGAGGAGCTAGTGACCTCATTTAAAAAACACTGGTGTTCAAATACTCATACAGTCCTGAATCCTAACTTTTCTCGAACGTAAGTTTCAAGGCTACGGTATGTGTTTATGAGCCATCCGGAAATGTAAGTGTCAACCTTTCCCGAACGGAGAGAGCTTTGATCTTGTGGCGGTATTGTCGAGGTGGGGCATACGGGGAAGAGGAAGGACGTGTGCGGACAATACGCAGACGCGGCATTAAAGCTACAGGTTATTCGCATACCGGAAGTTCTTGTCAAACCTGAAAGCAAACATAAGGTTCACGAGGTGAGTTTTATGTCAGCTAGTCAGAGGTGGAGTGTAACGCTGGGTCGGTCACGTGGGAGGAAGGATCTGCCCGTCACAAGCTTACGCCACATTTAACGGATAGAGACATGATAAGGGAAGACATGAAATACCCCTTCTAGACTCAGTAGAGTTAAATTCAACCCGGAGGCGTCGGAAGTCGGAGTGGGACAGAAAAACGGCATGAAGACTTGGTATTCCCCCTGCTGGCGTGAAGGGCCCCTTTCATAGCATGAGACGCTCGTCGAAGAGAGTAAAACTCGGATCTAAGGACAAGCCTAGCAAACGTACTGGGAGAATTCGAGTTTGTAATTGTTGTTCATCGGTTTTCACTTGGTTAGCGGAGGAGCCGACTTTTCAGCAAACATTTTATCCCCCTCCCCATATCCATCCATCCTTACTATTCCAACAATATCGTGAATACTAACTATGACTACTAACTATGATTACACAAAACATTATGTTAGGGGAGGTTGCAGACAAGGACTTCAATTGAGAAAACTGGACCCTCGAGTACGATCCCCGGTAAGGTAAGGTTTGCTTTCTTGAAATGTTAAATTTATTAACTGTTGTTTTATGTTATCGATGTATCCGCGGTGATAGGAAGAATTAAATAAACACACTAAATTCCTACAGAAATCAAATAGACACAAAGTTAAGGCGGGGTTAGTTTATCGAACTCGGTTAAATACTCTAAAATAATAATAAATAAATTGATCGGAAAATTCTCACCCTTTCTCTAAAAGAATCTAGGGTTACCACACGTAATACATTATCTTCTCTACATATGTGTGCATACTAAGTATGCAAACAGATGTAAAATCTAAAATAAAAAATCACACAACGCAGATTATAGAAATAATGTGAACTAAAATCTTAAATCTTGATTACTGTGAGAAAATCGCAGGGATTTAAGAAGATAGGGTAGGTTTAGCTAGACTACAAGGTATAGGGGTTTAGAAATCACGAGCCTTAGGTAGAAATAAACCGAAAGGAGGGTTGAGTCAGGCCATCATACCTAGTGGTGTGATCAGTAGGACATAAGGGTAGAATTATGAGCGTGGCTACGAGACAGGAGCTACGAGATTTAAACTACGAGGTAGAAGCTTAGAAAAGTAAATCAGCTAGGTAGGGTTCATCACAATTGGTGTCAAAAGCCAAGGGTGGCGGACCATTACAACTGTTGCCGCGGACCAGGAGAGTAAAGGTTACAAGTTGAGAGAATTCTGAGATATTATAAAAATAAAATAAAATGAACAAATAAATGAAATTATAATTAATTGGAAAAAAAAAAGTGAATATTTTAAAACAAAAAGTGAAAAACGTGCCTTATACCAGATAAAAATCATAAATCTCATAACACCCAGGAATGTTGACCCAGATTTAGAAGGGTGGTGCGTATTGATAAATAAAAAAAGCTGTTATATAAACAACATTGCATACCTCCGACGGACTAAAACACTCGAATTCAAATCAGTCAAATAACACTAATAATAAAACGCGGTTATGTAAACAAACAATTGAATAAACACTGTCGCGAGGAAGTGGTGATATGGTCACAAACACGTACGGTTGTGACAAGGTTTTGTGACCGAAATCTTTGTTATTGAACAACTCGAGATGTTACTGTGAAAAAAAGATATACTTACGATAGTTAATCAAATGACGTTGTTTATGTTAATAGTGGTCGAGGGTATTATTGGTTCCTTCGAGTTGAAGGATTTTATAAATAAATACTTCTTTTGACACGGTGACATAAAAATAAATAAAATCAACATAACATACACAGCAAAGGACGGATAAAAATAAAATAAAATATTTACAGTGTGACTTTCAAATCGTTGCGTTCAAACGTGTAACAGGGATGGATTGGACCTTTAGGTACATCATTACATAGATGTCGGCTGAATGAATTAGAAATCTAGCCTTACCAGTGGTTTGCATATTTCTCGGGTGACCGAGTTATTTCCGATTTGCAATATAGGGCAAATAAGCGGAGTGGTTTAAAACGCATCCGATTTTAGGAGGGGGTAACTTGTTTAAAACGGGGTTTAGGTACGTTATACATTTGTGTATTCGTGCATAAAAATAAATAAACAAACAAAGCCGGGTTGCATTAAAAATTATTGCACATAGCTATGTTGCAGATTGTTTAGGGAAATATTGTATAAATAATGACTCCCTGAATTATAATAACGATGATTGAAGGTGATTCAATTCCTAATAAGCGGCCCGTGAGCTTATAAATACCTAAATTCATTGGAAAAAATTAAATGAGATCGGTGAAGTAAAATCTTAGGGGGGGTAGCTTACGGAAGTAGAGTCTTAGGGGGGAGTTTGTGGAAGTAAGAATCTTAGGGGGGTAGGACAAAGAGTAGGTACAGCAACTGACGTAAGTTAGCCGACTTAAATAGGTCATTGAGTAGACAAGAGTACATTGAAAAATGGTTTCAGCACAGAGGAAAACCGAACAAAATTCTACGATATAAAATAGTGAAAGGCAGGGGCGCGCAACAAGTTTGAAGAAAAGAACAAAAAGGGAAGATTTAAGGAAGATTGCACAAAATTAGATCTATGTTTAGTTCTAATTCCATCAACTAACACTAGGAGGCGTGTTTACCGCTGGAATTATAACTATAGGGGGGCTGTGATGAATGCCAACCTTCAACCTACGAGAAGCCTACAAGAAAAATTTTTTTTCCTCTAAATATTATGTAGAGAAAATGGTACATTCGGCGACATCTGTCCGAGCAGTTGGGAACTATACAGAAATCTGCATAGAGACTGGAGCGAAGGAACCCCATTTTATAGCTATCTCGAGGACAAAGGAAGTTTGGATTCTGCCAATGAGGGAGTAGATAAGGCGATTAAAAATAATTTGAACCAATCAGAGAAATTATAGGCGTGTATCGTTTTAGTGGGCTTTGATCAGATTGAGCGGCCTTGAATTCTTTCCCACAGGAACGAAAGTTCAACGAACGGAATAGTAAACAGAACTAAAGACAAAGAGTTGAAGGATTATTGACCCGGGTCGTGTTTATTTAAGGCGCGATCGAGAACTGCAGGTTTTGGGCACCTAACGTTTCAAATGGAAACAAGAAAATCTTAGGCGGAAATGTTGAAAATAAGTAAATGAAAAATCATCAATAAGGGCACGGAAAACGTAACATGAATGGTCCCAGGGGTCGATTTAATTAAAACCGATCTGGAATGATCACAAAAAACGGGTAGAATCTCGGAAATTTTCACAAACTGAATATAATAACCTGAAAAAGTGGGAAAATCTATTGATATGGAAATGGAATGGTGAAACGAAGTCATTAGAGCCAAATATCTCAAAAGAAAACTGATTGGAACTACTTAAATTGACTTTAATAGGTACCGATATAAGGATTACTCTGATCTGACAACACTATTCACGATAAACAGGATATTGAAAATATTGCATATCAAAGGCCACGGTACATTTTGGTCACTCTACAATTAAATCAAATCACAGGAAAAGATGCTTAACGTAGCCTGACACTGGGAAATGCGTGTGAACCGTCGAAGGAATCGCTAACCGTTTGACTAGAGAAAAAAGGTTGGCTATCACTTTGTTGATATGACTTTATCCAAATAAAATTATAGAACATGATTTCAAGCAATTAAGGGTATCATTAACACGAAACGACCTAAACAAAATTATACAAGTTAAATACGAATATTTACTCTAAAATAAAAACATTACTTTTATGGGGTAGGCATTAAAAAATGAATTACGAGCAAGTACATGAAATTTTTAAAATAAATACCTGTCAATGAGAAAATTTATGTGATTTTTTACGAGAGAGAGACACTAAACTAATTTGGTTCTAAGACATGAGATAGAAGATTAACAGAGATTTGACAAAAGGTCACATACGGAGGAACCGAATTTGGTCCTTTTTCCTATGAAAGTCTGGGCGGTCAGGAGTGATTTTCCTATGAAAGGAGAGCTCTAAAAGGTCTTTAAAAGACCATGGTTTGATAAAGAAGGGGAATTCGTTGGGAGATTGAGGGAGAGTTCGGATGAAATAACGGGAAGTGCGCGATCAAGAAAAATGTAAAGGTGCGCGAAGAAGACTAGTAAACTAGGGCTTCTAGTAGAGTTGAAAAATGTCTACAAGTGTTTGCAAAAAAATAGTAAATTCAGTGTTTTATTTTCCCTTTAAAATTGAGGAATAAAAATTTCAAAGACGATCAACGGAGAGTCCGGAAAAGTGCCTAAATAATACTTCGTGAAAGTTCGGGTGTTTTATAATGAAAGTGTTTAAAGTCAGTAAATAAGACATTCGGGGTTCTTTCTTACAACTTATATTTAGTGGTTTTATAACATCTAACAAAAATCCAGTGTCTTAAAATAAATCAAATTACCGGATAAAAGAAAATATAACACGCGATTTTAAAATTAACTATAGGTGATATAATAATTAAAACTTTAACCTTACTTTAAATAACATGACATATGTAAAATAAATAACAATAACGAATTGTTCGAGTCACGTTTAAACTACAGTGGTTCAATAATAAAGCGGTTAAAAATCCTTTGTGAATTGAATAACGAAATTGTAATAAACAGTAGTGATAATAATTCGTACACTTGGAAAACGTGCGTATCTACGGTTATTAATTCTAAAGTGATATTAAAATATTGAGAATAAATAATAATTTACCTAATTCCGGACAATAAAATTAAACATCTGATTTGTTATTTGATGAATCACCTCTCGAAGGCGAATGAAATAAAACAGTAATTAATACGAGGTTGAGGAACTAAGCGAAATACTGAAGTGAATTTTAAATAGACAGATATTTGAAGAGTTTTTTTCATCATCAGAGTCTTTTCTCAAAAGGGGCCGATAGGAATCCATTAGCTAGGAAACGAAAAAAAAGGAAAACCTCGATCACAATGTCGAAGTTATGAAAGTTCCGACTGGGAAAAATTGTAATCGATCGAGGGCGGTAAGATAAAACCAATTATTAATTATTTTCAGAGACAAAGAAGAAAGGGACGAGCGTGCATCACCAATAAATCAATCGGACCTTTGAAGTTTGTCACTAACACACTAATAACAATTTTCACTTGCTCGAAAGTGGGTCAAACAGGAAATACCTGCTTTAGAGTTAGGATACATATGTAGGTATTTACTTCAGTTAGGTAAATACGCTAATTTATTATAACTCATATAAAACGAATCGAGGCGCGTAGAACGTAATAAATGACTATCGTGGAAGCTCTTTATTCTATATTTCGTGTGCGGGAGTATACAAGCGTCTCAAAATTAGGTCAAACAAACAAATACCTACTTATAAATTAGGTCATACAAGTACTTGTTTTAGTTAGGTAGGTGTAATGTTTATTTAAGCGCGTATAAGGAATGCGACGTAAGATATCAGTTCGATTCGTAACCGAAATACCTATATTTCTCAGAACTATGTAGGTCAAGCAAATTATACCTTAGTTGAAACTAGGTCATCCAGATACCTCTAGGTTAGCAAGGTACCTATTTAAATGACCAGTGTTTAAGCAAAACTAGGTCAAATAAATAAGAAATAATTAGTTAAACGATGAATTGTGCTTCAAAAGGACAATGACCGTAGAAATAAACAATCTCCAAAGTAGGTCAGTATACCGAAGGTCGTCTGTGTGAAGAGTAAACAAACAAACCATAAAAATGATGTACCTATTTAATATCGGTCTTTCGTTCATCGGAGTTAATTAACTATTTTCACAATTTAATTAGGTATTACAAGATGTCATAGGAGTGTGCTTCTTAATCATTCTAGGTAATTACATTGGCGTACTTGAATGATAATAATAACAATAAGACGAAGGAAAATAATTAACGACAACACATAAATTAAATAAACAAATAACCATGAGAAATGAAATACGTAACGCTAAAATCAATAGAAATAGCAAATTGATAGGTATAGCTAATACCTACCGAATCCTTTCACCGACGAGATTAGGGTATGTTATATGACCTTCGATTGTGTATCTAAAATTTCGATTAGAGTTCAATGACACGGTCACCTAAATTCCATCAACGAATAAATAAAACAAAAACACAAAAGTCAAGGGGCAGGTTTATCAATCATAGCTTACGACGGAAACTTCGCCCAATATGTGAAAGTAAAATCGACGTTAAATTCACTCAATTCTAAACAACTGATTATACTAGGGCGATCGCCAGTAGGTAGCATTGTTTTAGCATGCAAAGTTTCGCGAAGTAAAGTACCTCGACTAGCTTCAAACTCAAAGAGAGCTCATCACAATTATTCAGGAGGTCATTGATTCAATGACAACTTGACTTATCTCATTTTAAATCTTTCTTATAGCAAGTAGGTATCCAAGAACCCATAAATACCCATAATCCTAAAACCTAATACACGAGGAGCTAGTGACCTCATTTAAAAAACACTGGTGTTCAAATACTCATACAGTCCTGAATCCTAACTTTTCTCGAACGTAAGTTTCAAGGCTACGGTATGTGTTTATGAGCCATCCGGAAATGTAAGTGTCAACCTTTCCCGAACGGAGAGAGCTTTGATCTTGTGGCGGTATTGTCGAGGTGGGGCATACGGGGAAGAGGAAGGACGTGTGCGGACAATACGCAGACGCGGCATTAAAGCTACAGGTTATTCGCATACCGGAAGTTCTTGTCAAACCTGAAAGCAAACATAAGGTTCACGAGGTGAGTTTTATGTCAGCTAGTCAGAGGTGGAGTGTAACGCTGGGTCGGTCACGTGGGAGGAAGGATCTGCCCGTCACAAGCTTACGCCACATTTAACGGATAGAGACATGATAAGGGAAGACATGAAATACCCCTTCTAGACTCAGTAGAGTTAAATTCAACCCGGAGGCGTCGGAAGTCGGAGTGGGACAGAAAAACGGCATGAAGACTTGGTATTCCCCCTGCTGGCGTGAAGGGCCCCTTTCATAGCATGAGACGCTCGTCGAAGAGAGTAAAACTCGGATCTAAGGACAAGCCTAGCAAACGTACTGGGAGAATTCGAGTTTGTAATTGTTGTTCATCGGTTTTCACTTGGTTAGCGGAGGAGCCGACTTTTCAGCAAACATTTTATCCCCCTCCCCATATCCATCCATCCTTACTATTCCAACAATATCGTGAATACTAACTATGACTACTAACTATGATTACACAAAACATTATGTTAGGGGAGGTTGCAGACAAGGACTTCAATTGAGAAAACTGGACCCTCGAGTACGATCCCCGGTAAGGTAAGGTTTGCTTTCTTGAAATGTTAAATTTATTAACTGTTGTTTTATGTTATCGATGTATCCGCGGTGATAGGAAGAATTAAATAAACACACTAAATTCCTACAGAAATCAAATAGACACAAAGTTAAGGCGGGGTTAGTTTATCGAACTCGGTTAAATACTCTAAAATAATAATAAATAAATTGATCGGAAAATTCTCACCCTTTCTCTAAAAGAATCTAGGGTTACCACACGTAATACATTATCTTCTCTACATATGTGTGCATACTAAGTATGCAAACAGATGTAAAATCTAAAATAAAAAATCACACAACGCAGATTATAGAAATAATGTGAACTAAAATCTTAAATCTTGATTACTGTGAGAAAATCGCAGGGATTTAAGAAGATAGGGTAGGTTTAGCTAGACTACAAGGTATAGGGGTTTAGAAATCACGAGCCTTAGGTAGAAATAAACCGAAAGGAGGGTTGAGTCAGGCCATCATACCTAGTGGTGTGATCAGTAGGACATAAGGGTAGAATTATGAGCGTGGCTACGAGACAGGAGCTACGAGATTTAAACTACGAGGTAGAAGCTTAGAAAAGTAAATCAGCTAGGTAGGGTTCATCACAATTGGTGTCAAAAGCCAAGGGTGGCGGACCATTACAAGGTAAAAGAGTTGTCGAAGTCTGTAGTATCCCTCTAAAGTTAGAACACTTCATGCCAGCGCTGTACGTGTCGTGAACGTGAACGTGAACGCTGCCGAGATTTACCGAAGGGGCGCCGGGGCAAGTGACGGCCGGCGACCGCCGTGCCGGGAAGCTCAGATTTGGGGGGGTATAACACCAACCTTATTTTGTGACCAAATCAATGGTTTGTGACTTAATGAATATGATCCCCGCCATCTTTAGATATGATCCACCAATAGAAATCTTTATACGGACTTCCAAATCCAAAGAAAAACTGTTGAGATCTAAGTGGTATGCAGTGGGATATCTATGGTCATATTATGTCAGTTTAAAGCACATGGTCAGAACTCCAAACATTCAAACGCCAACGTAAATATTTTGAAATGCCACCTAAATACTGTTAAAGCGTCGAAGGCTGCAATGATCTGACATCAATTCGACATAAATTACCGAACAACGAAAGTAAGGAAAGTAAGTAGTGTACTCGTGTCCACTCAATTTAGACAATCCGGAAACCACATCTAATATTAATTGTACGTGTTCGACCCTCAAATCATCAAAAGTAGTTAAATATTTGGGAATAATCAAAGACAACCAACTACGTTGGGAAGCTCACATCGGTGACACAGTAAAAAAACTTCGTAAACTCTGCCATATATATATATATCTCCCTTAGGTCTATCTTAGATTTACAAACTCTAAGAAGCATATACTTTGCCCTTTTCCAATCCATAGCAACATACGGTATAGTGGGATGGGGTGGTTGTACTGAAACCATTATTAGACCAATTATTTTAGTTCAAAAACTAATTCTGAGAATTATATTTAAATGTCAACCTACTCATCCCTCAAATGAACTCTTTGCAAAAATCAGGGTCTTAGATATTCGACAGCTATTTACTAAAACAAGCATTTGTTATATACGAAAAAATAATCTACTAATCGCTCCACAACATCAAGCACACACCCGCTTTTCATCAAACCTGGGTTGCGTAATCCCAAAAACTGAAACCTTATCCGCTCAACGACAATTCTGGTTCATCGCTCCTAAAATATATAATGCTTTGAGTACTGACATAAAGTCAAGTAATTCTAATTCTCTTTTTATAACACGTGTACAACATTGGATTTTCGAAAGTGGACGAGCGTACTTTAAAGAATTCCTGAGTTCTTAACACTACATTTTAATTATTAATTTTTGCATTTCAAAATTTTAATTTCCATTTCCATTTTTATTTCTATTTTTCTTAAAATGTTGTTTTTTTTCTATTAATTTTTTCACTAAATTTTATTTATTTTTTTATTTTAATTTATTTACTTACATGTTTTAATTTATATATTTGTGTAGAACACTTGAGTTCTTAACATTTAATCTTTATTATTAATTTTTGTATTTCAAAATTTGAATTTTCATTTTTATTTCTACTTTTCTTTAAAATATGATCTTTTTTTCTTTTATTTTTCACTTACTTTTAAATATTTCATAATTTTTATTTAGTATATTTAATCATCTGTTTTAATGAAATAGTATTTGTATTAATTTAAATAAATATTAAATATACGACTACCATAACACGGGCATGAGCCCATTGTGGTAGCCCAAAAAAAACAAATATCTGTAACTAATAAAAAATTTATGAAATAAAAAAAAATTAAAAATAAAAGGAAAGTTATTATAGGTAATCGGCAGAAGTGACTTCATTGTTCACCTGATTTTGGGAAGTTGTGGATATGTTGTGGTCTCATTTCGAAAACAAATACAAAATTTTCCAACGGTTCGTTGAGAAAAGATGCTCTGCCGACCCTTAATCTTCGTGGAATCGGAAAATATTGAACTTTACCCAGTGAAAACCTAAACTTACGTAGGATCCGTGGTTGCAACCAAAATACAGGTGCGAATCTCTCTTTGTTCAGTGTTTCTAATGTACTGTGTAAATTATAATTAACTTCACCTCAGAATTCAATCTATTTTCGTTTTTAAACCGTGTTCTACCAGCAGCATCCAGCACAACTGATGCCGTCAAAAACCACAATATTACAGTGTTAAAGGTAAAAATGTCTTCTCTTTTGGAAATCGGCAAGTCATCCTAAAAATACTGGTTTGTGATGAATATCTTTCAACGCCTTTAAAATGTGTTTGTGTGATCTTATATTTCTTGTGTAAATGTATAATATAAATTAATACATAAATAAAAAATACTATTGACATTTCAGACATTTTATTTTTAAAATGTATTTTTAAGGCTAATAAATTGGGAAGGTGTTTATACTGTCTATGGTAGTACATTTTTTTAAACTTTCCTCTATCTTTGTCGATGGTGTGTGACGTCAAGAGATTGAAATTGTCATTATTTATGGTTAAATAGTGTCGACACCTGTTCAATACAAAAAGTCCAAAGATATCAATCTAGGTATTGGTTCATTTATGCTTAGATTTAATTCGTAGACAGCGAGAGTCGGTCGTGAAGTATAATATTGTAAAAAGTGAGATAAATGATAGCAGATTGTAACTAAGGACATATTATTCTTGAAAAACCAAACACAATAATTGTCTGAATAATGCACATACAAAAAAACAAAATTATTTTGCTGCATCCTCCAAAGGTCCTTAATCTCCCGTTGTCCTTATCTCTTCGCTGTCGACATTTCAACGTTAATCATTCATTTCACCTCAGGACTTTTAGGTTTCCTTTGAATTAAACAAATGTTTTCTGAAAGAACGTTCAATTCAACACAAAAATCTGTAAGTGGAAAATGTTTTGAATCAAAAGAAACATTAGTAATCTGAAACCATCGTATCGTTATCGTTGGTTACATTATTTAAAGTCGTGAAACACACTGCACAAATGAAATTGCTGGCGGTTTATTTTTTTTTCTCTACTTTTTGTTTATTTTTTTTACTTACTCCATTGTCACAAAACAGTTTTTCAAGTGCCTTGAGTGCAATTCCTATTTTATTTCAATTTATTTAATTGTCTATAAAATTCAAGTAGTATAATTTCATTATTTTAAAGTGTGTCGCAAAACTGCAATAAACCATTGATAAATAAACATTTTGTTATCTTTTGAGTTTTATAGGCAATTGCAAGAGGTTTATTGTTTATTTGTTAAAACGTACACAACGTTATGAAACAAGTTATAGGTATAATAAATTAAATTATTACATGGTTGTTTTTTTTTAATATAATTTCCCTCAGGGCCTATGTCATCTTTGAAGATGCTGTGTGGAGGGTCTTTTTGAGGAAAGGAAGGAGCGAACGTGGGTGTTGAAGAGACCCATGTTGTAGGAGGGAGGAAACACAGAGGCCGGAAAATCGTTCCACAGCAGATAAGTTGAACTCAAGAACGAGTAGTAGAAACGACCCGTTCTCATGTAACTAATTTCAACCATGTACAAATGTTGGGCGCGTGTTTGGCGTGTTTCCCGACTATGCACCGATGCGGAGGGGATCAATGACGCTAGTTTATCGGAGCATCTTCCATTGTAGAATAAGGACAGCATTCCCATTTGACGCCTATGCTCTAAAGATTGCAATCCGTCTTTTTTTTAATGAATACCGCACAAGAGTCCCAACTGCTCCCGTCTGAAGCCAGTGAGACTATGGCATCCCCAACTGGGGTATGTTGTGAGACTGAAGGAACTGGGGAGGGAAAGGAGATAGGGAAGAGGAAGGTGGGGAAGTACCTGGCTATTCAGATCTGGTCACCAAACACGGCTAATGCCATTTCTAACAACGTTTCAATTCTGAATCGTGGTCTTACACCTGGGCGATACTGAGAGATGTCATTCCACTTTGGAATGTGTCGCCAATATACTGTAAGTATATTATTTTAAATTAATAAATTGTGGAATGACACAAATTAATCAAATAAAATCGGTGTGCGAGTCAAAAGCTTTACCGGTGCACTATGCCGGCCGTCAAGATGGGAGAATCTATCAAACGGGCCGCCCATTTCTGCACAGAGTCAAGGGTTTATTTTAGGTACTTTGGAGCTCCAGACTAGAGGTGGCTGCCAAATTCAACCACGGGGTGCACTTGTGATTTGTACAGGGTTAGCAGTTGTGTACTATTAAAGTATCTGCGGGCCCTGTACAGTACGCCCAATTTTTAAGAGGCTAACTTCACTCTGGCTTCGATGGAGCCCCCATATCTGAGCTGGTCACTTAGGGTTACACCAAGCATGTCCTCCTATTCCTGGTCCTGTTCGAAAGATTGCTTCCGTTGAAGGAGACTAGATTTTCATTTCGATCCCTTTTAGACGTTATCAAACATGATTGGGTCTTTGACACATTAAATTCGACGAGGTTATTCTTATCCCAAGAACACTCTTGAGGTAACCGTTCATTATTCTCTTCAAAGCCCTCCGAGCTATTGGAGTTTGTGTACCCTTTGGGGGCTTGTCAAACAGAAAGCTATCATGGACTATCATGGATGACACTACATGGACGTGTAGTGTCATCCGCGTAACAGTGAATCGGTTATGACAAGAGGTCATTGATGTGCAACAGAAACAAAGTCGGAGACAGAACCGATCCCTGTGGGACGCCAGCATTTATCGAATGCGAGGAAGAGGTAAAACCGTCAGCAACTGCCTGAATCGACCTCTCCCTCAAAAAGTCGACAATCCACGTACACAAGGATGTGGGAAGTCCGTAAGAAGGCAGTTTGTTGACAAGCCCTCAAAGGCCTTGGAAATATCCAGTACAACCGTTTGGGTCTCAATAAAACGTTCCAGGTACCGCCCCCAAACATGCGTCACATACGCGAGAAGTCACCGCACGAGCGCGGAGCGGTTTCGCAGGAATCCGGATTGACAATTGTTAATAATTTTGTTCTTCTCGAGATATGTGAGCAGTTTCTCGTTGATCACACGTTCCATCACCTTAGACAGAACTGATGTGATTGCTATGGGGCAGTAGTTGGCTGGGTTGGAGCGGTCACCCTCCTTTGGAATATGGTGAATGCTCACTTTTTTCCAACCAGAGGCCACAGAGCCAGACTTCAGTGACATTTCGAAAAGCTTCGTCAAAATTGGAGCAATTTCTGCAGCGCACCTCTGCAATACCAGGGCAAGTATTCCATCAGGCCCGCCAGCAATATTGATATCAAGCCCTCGTAAGATTTGGAGTACATTCAGATGCCGGGTTCTCAGCTTTTTCATATGATAACTGTAATGAGTAACCGATGGTGGGGTAGCACCTTGATCATCGAGGGTCGAGTTTAACGCGAATATTTTGCCTAATAAGTTAGCCTTTTCGGCGGCGGTATTTGCTAGAGAGCCGTCAGTCTTGTAAGAGGTGGCAGACTGGGTTTGCAGAAATTGTGACCAATTGAGTCCACAAGCGACCAAAACGCTCTGCTACCGTGCGGGTAGGTAGCCAGCTTTCTGCTGATCTGCAAGTCGTGCTCGAATTTTGACCTATTTATGATCCTCTTGCTTTCCTTTACCATTTTGTTATATACTATTCTGTTTTCGGACATTCGAGATGTGTTGTAGGCTCAGTAAGCCGCGTTTTTTCGTCGTACTATTTCAGAACATTGCCGACTGAACCACGGCTTTGAGCCCACACCAGTTTCTTTAATAGTGGATTGGATGAAGCCATCCATCGCGGATGTGATGACTTCACCAATTTCCTGGGCACATCTTGAGGGATCCGAAGTCCGAAAACAGATAGCTGACCACGGGAAAGCATTAAAATGTGCCCGCAGACCAAACCAATCTGCTGATCTATAGTGTCACACTTTTCTCTTCAGCCGTTCGTTTGGCGGTCTGAAGGTTACGGTGATTGACCAGTCACCAGGCAGTGGTCGGACGATCCTAAAGGCGCTGTGACTTCAATCTTGTAACCATGTGGCACAGTGGTAAAAAACAGATCTAACAGATTGGAGCGGTGAGTCTGGACCTTGTAGGCTCCTGAACCATTTACTCGAGAGGGCAAATGATTCAGTCTCTCGTCCAGCCGAGTCCGTTGATCCTGAGAACTTTAACCAAGGTTCATTATGAATATTGAAGTCCCCCAGGACCATAAACTCTGCCGTAGGGTAGCGGGGTCATCAACAGTATTGCTTAGATCTTAGATGTTTGAAGAGTTTGGACGTATCTGAAACGCTAAGGTTCCGTGAGCGGTATGAACACACGTAAAATCTTACCGTACTGGCAAGATTGATACGCACCAACATTACGTCGAATCTGGAGTTCTGCAGATTCAACAGTCGCACACAGTTGACATCAGCTCGGCTGAAGAGAGTTGTATCTATTATACCGTAATTCCATAGAATAACATTAAGTAATTTCGCCCAAGATGTGAACGGTTCTTAAAATTCATCAAATGAATGTATGTGTAATTTATGAGAAAAAAGAAAAAACTATGAAACCAACATTTATTGGAAGGAAACCAGGAATTATTTGCTAACGTTTTGTAATAATTGATTGTTAATAAAAGTTTATTTGAAAGTTGAAAAATTTAATTGAATTATTAATACAAATGTGAATAAATACGAAAGTAAAAACAGATGTTACATTTATGATCTCATCGCTCTCTGAGACAACCCTACGAATGCTCACTAAACATAAAAATTATCTCAACATAATTCTAAAAACAACAAAAAATTTATGTTAGAGAGGTCCTCGCGGATAAAAGAAGATTTCACCTTCAAGTGATTCTCGCAACCAAATTTGGTTTTCTATGCCTTTATATAATTCATATTGTTAAACAGGGTGTCCAGGGGTAAAGCGCACAAACTTTCGGAGGTGATTCTACGTGATGGTAGAAGTAAAAAAGATAAATAATTTTTTTCGAAATTCCAAAATTCCAAAATATTTGAGAGGCGGAGGAGAAGGGGGAGGAGTGGAGGGGGGGGGGGGGTTAGTGGGGATAGGTAAAGTGGAGGAGGCGGAGTGGGAACCCCCTTATACTATGCGAGTGAAGCCGGGGGCAAAAGCTAGTACACAAATAAAATCAAAACAAAAATGGATGAACAACCATGTATTTGAAAATCTTACTAATGTAGAAACTGACAAAAAAATATTTCATGGAAAGAACAAGGGTGTAGAACACAATTTTGATTATTTTCACATTTAAAATATTTCTTAACCTGACAAACATGTACATTGTACAAATATATCAATCAATCTTCTTTTGGTCAAAGAAATTATTTTTATCAAGCTCCACTCATATTTAATAGCCTTCCAGAACATATAAAGTCATCTAATTCCTTGTACACTTTTAAAAAGAATCTTAAATTATTTGTGTTAGTCGAGGATTGCCAATTAATTTTCTCTACTTTGTCCTTTCTAAATTATTAGCTAAATGAGTATGTTTATAAAATAAGCTAAAATAATTTTTATTTTTGTTTAAACTGTTTTTTTTTTCATCTTCCTCCTGCCAAATCTATAGCATGTTAAATTATATACATATATTTATTATTTACAACTTAATCTTAAAAACAAAACAAAAAAATACTTTATTTTATTTTGAATCAGATCTCAAAACTATGGTCACCCTAAAAGTCTACATTAATGTACTACCTAGCGCCATAAGTTTAGTGGGTACTGGGTACCCATAATCTCAATCTGTAAGAAATACAACAATATTGTTCTTTCAAAATCTGTATAATTTTGTGTTATTTTGTTAACTTGTATAATTATTGTTAACCTCAACACAGGCTTGTCCTAGTGAGGTAACAAATTGTATTGTAAACATTTTTACCTACAGTGTAAAGAAACAATAAATAAATAAAAAATAAAATATACCAATCAATGATCGTTTGGACGTTTTCCTCCCGGTCCATTCATGAGTCCTATTTCGAGTCCTCCTCCGAGTCTTCCTCAGAATCCACGTCAAAGTTCACTTCTTCCTTAACCTCCGTTTCGGAGTTTATCTGCAAGGTCATCTCCGAGTCCACTTTCAATATACCTCCCAAACCATCCCCTAACACCACTTTCGATGTGATAAGAATGTTATTCCCATCACCATTTCTAAGTCCTCCCCCATTTCCGAGTCCACCTCCGATTAGAAGCCCACCTCCATTTCCGAGTCCACCTCCGATTAGAAGCCCACCTCCATTTCCGAGTCCACCTCCGATTAAAAGCCCACCTCCATTTCCGAGTCCACCTCCGATTAGAAGCCCACCTCCATTTCCGAGTCCACCTCCGATTAAAAGCCCACCTCCATTTCCGAGTCCACCTCCGATTAGAAGCCCACCTCCATTTCCGAGTCCACCTCCGATTAAAAGCCCACCTCCATTTCCGAGTCCACCTCCGATTAGAAGCCCACCTCCATTTCCGAGTCCACCTCCGATTAGAAGCCCACCTCCATTTCCGAATCCACCTCCGTTTAGAAGCCCACCACCATTTCCGAGTCCCCCTCCATTTCCGAGTCCACCTCCGATTAGAAGCCCACCTCCATTTCCGAGTCCACCTCCGATTAGAAGCCCACCTCCATTTCCGAGTCCACCTCCGATTAAAAGCCCACCTCCATTTCCGAGTCCACCTCCGATTAGAAGCCCACCTCCATTTCCGAGTCCACCTCCGATTAAAAGCCCACCTCCATTTCCGAGTCCACCTCCGATTAGAAGCCCACCTCCATTTCCGAGTCCACCTCCGATTAGAAGCCCACCTCCATTTCCGAATCCACCTCCGTTTAGAAGCCCACCACCATTTCCGAGTCCCCCTCCATTTCCGAGTCCACCTCCGATTAGAAGCCCACCTCCATTTCCGAGTCCACCTCCGATTAGAAACCCACCTCCATTTCCGAGTCCACCTCCGTTTAGAAGCCCACCTCTATTTCCGAGTCTCCCTCCATTTCCGAGTCCACCTCCATTTCCAAGTCCACCTCTATTTAGAAGCCCATCTCCATTTCCAACTCCACCTCCATTTCCAAGTCCTCCTCCATTTCCAAGTCCACCTCCATTTCCGAGTCCACCTCCATTTCCGAGTCCATCTTCATTTCCAAGTCCACCTCCATTTCCAAGTCCACCTCGATTTAGAAGCCCACCTCCATTTCCGAGTCCGCCTCCGTTCAGAAGTCCACCTCCATTTCCAAGACCATCTCCATTTCCAAGTCCACCGCCATTTCCGAGACCACCTCCATTTCCGAGTCCACCTCCGTTTTCCAGTTCGCCGCTGTTCAAAAGTCCACCTCCATTTCCGAGTCCACCTCCATTTCCGAGTCCACCTCCATTTCCGAGTCGACCTCCATTTCCGAGTCCACCTCTATTTCCGAGCCCGCCTCCGTTCAGAAGTCCACCTCCATTTCCAAGACCACCTCCATTTCCAAGTCCACCTCCATTTCTGAGTCCACCTCGATTTAGAAGCCCACCTCCATTTCCGAGTCGGCCACCGTTCAGAAGTCCACCTCTATTTCCGAGTCCACCTCCATTTCCGAGTCCACCTCCATTTCCAAGTCCACCTCCATTTCCGAGTCCACCTCCATTTAGAAGCCCACCTCTATTTCCGAGTCCACCTCCATTTCCGAGACCACCTCCATTTCCAAGTCCACCTCCATTTCCGAGACCACCTCCATTTCCGAGTCCACCTCCATTTCCGAGTTCGCCTCCATTCAGAAGTCCACCTCCATTTCCGTGTCCACCTCCATTTCCGAATCCACCTCCATTTCCGAGTCCACCTCCAATTCCGAGTCCACCTCCATTTCCGAGTCCGCCTCCGTTTAGAAGTCCACCTGCATTTCCGAGTTCGCCTACATTTAGAAGCCCACCTCCATTTCCGAGTCCGCCTCCGTTTAGAAGTCCACCTGCATTTCCGAGTTCGCCTACATTTAGAAGCCCACCTCCATTTCCGAGTCCGCCTCCGTTTAGAAGTTCACCTCCATTACCGAGTCCAGCTCCGTTCAGAAGTTTACCTCCGTTTCCGAGTCCACCTTCGTTCAGTGGTCCACCACCATTTCCGAGTTCATCTCCTAATCCACCTCCTTGACCAATAAATTTACCTGTGTAGAAAAATATTTTTAAATTGTTTATTGAATTGCAAATTAAAAAAAAAAACAATGCCGTATTCGAGTAATTTATTGAATGGATTATATCTTTTAACCAAAATAAAGTCATGACTTAAAGCCGATCTTTTGCGACATGCCTGCGACCGTTTCCATTCCATTCCAATTTGTGGATGGTTAGTTCGGGACTACAATGTTTTTGTTTTCCGTGGCCAACAGAAAACAAAAGACGTTGTGGCCCTGTCCCAATGTAGCAAGTTCAAACCAAAAATTTGTGGTAATCTTTGAGGTATTGTTTGTCAAAAAGATAGCAAGAGACCGGCCTTAAGCTCAGTTTTACCCAAAGATATTCTAATACAGAAGAGATATGCTATGGTTTCCGCGCAACTGTCGCCGGACTACGCGCTAATTAGCGTAGTTTTCATACAAAAAGAATTTGTTCATTTCGTTGATTTTTTGAAAATGTGCATTAATATTGGTTAACAATATATTTTGAATAAGGAAAGAATTCGTTCATTTAGTTTAACGTTCGTTTGGTTTATTCGTTAATTATTTGTTCTTTTAGTTTATTTGTTAATTGGTAAACAATATCGGCGACACCCGGAAGCGCAGACCCACATAGTAAAAACAGCAGATAGCACATCTACTTATATTCCAATATCTTTGGTTTTACCCGATTCAATTCAATTGATTAACTTACCGGGAGCTGCTATGGTATTTGCAACTAGGACTTCGACACAGAAGAGGAAAGTGGCCTGAAAAATTATATGACTTTTTAAACGGTACCTTTGCTTTAAAACTAGAAACGAAAAGTGAAAATAAAGCTGTATATCTCAAAATTAGAGATTAATTGTTTTATTTTTATTTTATTGTTTATTTAGAAACAAACAGAACGTGAATAAAATGACTGGCAAACAGTTTACCAGGTTTTAGAAATAATTACAAGGATCGGTTACAATGACGTAATGATTACCTTCCTTGTTTTGTCATTTTTTTACTTTTTTACTTTTACAAACCGTAAGGATATAATTTGTATTTTTAATTTTCTCTGTTCTTGGAAATGGTGCGAACTAATGCCACAATGAATAATAATATTTTGTTTGATATCTCAACACTTTGTTGTTAATTTATATTATATTGTTTTTTTACAAACTTCCTCAATTTATTATTGTTATTTTTAAATTTTCTTATTTTGCTTTTACTTAACTGTTTGGTAATAACCGATATTTATGAGTGTTACTTTTAATAAACAGTGAAATTACTAACCCCGATACTGGCGAACCCTAGTGGGGTTAATAATTAAATGCTAAAAAATGTATTTAAATTGTGAAGAAGCAATAAATAAATAATTTAAAAAAAATATATATTGTTTTAAAAAAATACGTGGTGTACAGGTGTATTTGTGAGTGTATGTGAACACTTACGTATTTTTTTAATATTAGCTCCACACAGGAGGCCCTGAGGAAAATAATTCCTCTCAGGGCCTATGTCATCTTTGGGGATGCTATGTGGAGGGTCTTTTTAGGACAGGAAGGAGAGAAATTTCTGGGAAGGAAAAGGGTGTCAAGGGTGGGTAAGAATCTGGGGGTCTGTGTGTCCAGGGATGACGGACATATGAATCCATCCCTCCCACTACGGTGCAAGGTGATATTTCGGGAGAGTACGGTTAGAGAAGTCAAAGGGACTCCCTCAACCTTTCTCTCTCGATCCTGCTACCGGTGGTGGGCAGACGCATCTGCCAAGACCCGGACAAATCTTACCCTATTAACCCGGGCACCCCTGCGTCACCAAACGTCACCAAACGTGGCGAACCACTTGGTTTGACTTATGACAGTGAGTTACTTAATAAATGATTCCCGGGGGGCGGCATCTTCAGCACATCAGAGATCCCAATCAATTACGAGTATAAAGTCTTTCTTAGGTTACTTATACTTGGTTAGTCTAAATTTCAGATCTTTTCGAGAGATATATTTTAATATTTAAATAAATGAAGATAATATAAGCGAAACTCAATCGAAAATCTGGAAACAGAAAAATCAGAAAAACATATTGACACCTCTGGGACTCGAACCCAGGACCTCTTGCTTTCCGGGCAAAAGCGCTAACCACTGCGCCACGGTGTCGATGTGAAATTCGGTCATGTGTAACTGTACCATACTTCGACTAAGAACCACCTACATTATCTTCATTTTCTTTAACGCATATATTATTGGCAACTATTTTTATGTATGATTGCAAGATTCAAACCCGAACTAAATGATCTCTAGATAGTGTCTGGATAAATCTTTATCCATTTTATTTAATATGCGACATCTATCGACTTTTCTGCAAGTGTAGGATGAATATTTTATTTTTTATTTTAACTTTATGAGTAAAACCCCAAATTGTAATATTTAAATAAATGAAGATAATATAAGCGAAACTCAATCGAAAATCTGGAAACAGAAAAATCAGAAAAACATATTGACACCTCTGGGACTCGAACCCAGTCCAGAACTCGAACCGTATATATATATATTTGAATTAATCTGAAATTTCAGAGACCGACTTCGAGAATATCTCTGACGCCGCGCCGTATGGAATCCATCTATCAACGTGAAGTTTGTGACTAGTGTGTGTAGTGATATGTGAACTGTCAGAATATTAATTATTATATATCAAATACAATGTAATTAATTATTGTATAAAATTTATCATAATTTATGTATCTCTTTGAAAATAAAAAAAAAAATAAACAAAAATTCCTCGAAATATATTTTCGCATTATATTCGATTCGACATAAATTCAATATTATTATGAACACATAATATGAACATATTTCAAATTTCAAAATGAAATACTGTCTTTGAAAACAGGTGAAAGACTGTTACAGATTTAAGTATTGCAAATCGGCATAAGGGTGAAATGGTTGAATCCCTGTAAATACGGGCCCAAACACTGGCCGATTCACAACAAAAATTCCACCAACCTACAACTAAAATGACAAAGAAATATGCAATACTTCTCTATAAAATTATTTAATATGGAGTATACATCTCTTGCGATAAAAAAAAAAAACATTTAAAAAAATAGCCGACTTCGAAAGAAGCATTAAGATATGGATTATGGACATGTGATGGAAGAATATAGATTCAATTTTGCAACCTAACAAAGATTAATGCTTGTATTGTGCTTTCTTTAAGATATACCTTGGGAGGCGGGGATAGGTACCGCCACCCCGGGAACCTTTATTGGATAAACAACACCTCTGCCATAAGTCACCCCAAGTGGTTCGCTACGTTTGGCGATTTAGCAGGGGTGCCCGGGTTCATGGGGTGAGGTTTGTCTAGGTCTCGGAGACGGATGACCAGGACACACTAAACTCCAGATTCCTACTCACCCCCTAAACCCTTTTCTTTCCCAGAACTCTCCTCTCCTTCCTTTCCTTATTGGATAAACAACACCTCTGCTATAGGTCACCCCAAATAGTTCGCTACGTTTGGTGATTTAGCAGGAGTGCCCGGGTTCATGGTGTGAGGTTTGTCTAGGTCTTGGAGGCGGATGACCAGGACATACTAAACCCCAGATTCCTACTCACCCCTTAAACCCTTTTCTTTCCCAGAACTCTCCTCTCCTTCCTTTCCTTACACACAAACAGATCAACATACAGCATCTCATATGACGCAGGCCCTGAGGGAAATTATTTTCCTCAGGGCCTCCTGTGTGGATCTAATTTAGAAAAAAAAAATACTCTTCGTCGCCTCAGTTCTTTTTTGTTCAATCTCCAGTTTAAAATTAAAAATAAACTTTGAAAAATGATAGTTAATCACTTAACTAAGAATTATTTAAACTAATAAGACCTTTACCTTTTTGGAAAAAGCTTTATCTTAAACACCTGTCATAACGTCTCATTGAAACAATGAAAGAAAACCTTCTCCTCCCGTAAAATTTTCTAATGGTCTTGTGAACAAACAAGAACTAAGGTGACGCTTTATAATTTTCCTCTTCTAATATTTTAATATACATTCCTCTTGAAATGTAATATTTTAACATTTAACATTTACTAATATTTCGACCAAGAAAACATGTTCAATGTGACCTTAGAACGGGATACCCCAGTGAGGACTTGTTTTTCTCTAAAAAATAGTAAAACAAAGAAAAAAAAAAATGAAATGGTCACATACACTTAAACTAAACGAACCAAAAACAACCCGCAGGACCTAGCGCACAAACTCATGGAGGTGGAATTTAACTGCTAGGTTTTAAGAATACATTGCAAAAAAATCAGATGTTTTCAGACAAATGTGGCAGAAAGAGATACTAATTTAACATCTAGAAAAATATAAATGATCTTTACTGATAAAGTTGTAGTTGAAAAAGTTTTTATAAATTTTGAAATACGTTTTACGATAAAAGAAATGTGAATAAAAGATAACGTTTTTATTAAACTAAAATATTAAAAATACGTATATCCTTTGGGAAGCGCCGGAAAAAAGAGATATTTTAATTACGAATCCGTCGGAATTAATTAAAACGTGAGACTCGGGAAACCCCAGATAAAAGTGGTGTTGTCTCATCTTAACGAATTTACATTATTTTCGATCTACACAATCTCAATTCTTTTTGTATATCATGTATAGGAAAGTTCTGTCTAGTAAAGAACAAAGCATCACTATGTTGATGATTCAAATCACTTGCTTTTTTTTTTAAACATGTTATTTTAAATTGAAATAGAATCGGATCTCATTGTACCAAAAATAGATATTTTTTTCGAACCCAGGGCATCACGGTTGATTTAAGTGAGCTAAAAACCCAAATAAATAAAAAAAATACTTCTGCTGGGCTCACACGACATCTACATAATATGAGAAATGAAAATAGAAAATATGAGTTTCAAAAAAACATAGAGCATTAAACAATGTGGTTTCGAGTGCGTAACATTCTAAAAATTTTAAATACATATATAATTTTTATTTCCAGCACATGTAATGAATTTATGTCGCCGTTCTGATAATAGTTAGTGTCAGTATAGTTGCCTCTCAAGCATTTGATCGGTGTTCGATTCATGGCTGTGGCAATTTTCAATTATTATTTCAACCTTCAATTATTATTTCAATTTCTTTTCTAATAAGTAACATTGAGGATCTACAACTTCTACTGAATCAAGTCGTGAAGACTTGTGAAAATTTTGGGATACAACTAAAACAAAATACTTGCTCATTAGCAAAAATAAGGCAGTTGACTAGAATGATAATCTTTATATTGCTAGAACGAAACCAGAGAAGGAAAAAAGTATTGCTTACTTGGGCGACAATTAAAATGAAAGATGGAATCCTTCGGTTGAAATCTAATGCCGCATTGAGCAATCTCGTGCAACCTTTACCCGCATGAAAAAAAATGTTCTGCAGTCATGATCTCAATCTTGGATTACGAATGCGAATGGTCCGATGATACGTGTTTTCGATATTGTTTTATGGAATGGTAGCACGGACACTTACTGAAGAACTGATAAGGCGACATGAGGTATTCGAGATGTGGATCTACAGAAGAATACTTAAAATAAGCCGGATGAACAGTGTTACGAATGAAGATGTTATGGTTCGGATGAATAAAGAAAAATACGTTGTTGAAACAATAAAAATCCGAAAACTTTAATATCTTGGACATGTGATGAGACATCCAGAGAAGAACGAGATCTTGCATCTCATAATGCAGGGAAAGATTGCCGGAAAACCGGACCCTGGAAGAAGGAGAACATCATGTCTGAAAAACCTGAGACAGTGGTTTGGCCAGTCTACTGTAGAGCTGTTTCAGGCCGCAGTAAATAAAGTCGACATAGCCAACGTCCGTTGAACAGACAGGCCACGAGAAGAAGAAGAAGAACTTTATTTCGCAGCAATTGTAATATCCCGTGATTTATCACGGTTGTGTGCTAGAAACGTATATAATTTTAAATATAGAACTTACGAAAAATTTCATTGTGGTATTGCTGCAGTGGTATTACAGTTGATACTAATAAAATAATATATCAATGTTTCAGTTTTACGGTGCCTCATATTTATACATTTTACTTGTAAAATTAATTGCTTGTTACTTCCGTGAAAATCATCATAATATTTGCTTTTCTTTTCAATTGAAATGTGCTGATAAGTTGTGTTCGTTGCATCATAAAGTCAGAAATACTCGTTCATTATTTCATCAGATATGAAAAATGTATTTTTTTCTGATATCGGTTAATTTTTTAATAAAACAACTATAAAAATAAAAGTAAGATAAAATAATAACCTAATTAAAAAATACTGAAGGTTTACCTGCGTTTTTTATGTGAATATTGTGTAAGAGTTTCTGTAGTTTCCCAACCGTCTGGAACCAGTGGGACTATGACATCCCCAATATGGAACTCTAGTCCATTTGAAATATATTAATTAATTATTAGTGACCTTCTTACTTAAATACCTTCTTACTTAATTACATATATTTTTATCTGTTAAGGCCCGGTAGTAAACGCTCACAAAGAAGAAGAAGGGGAAATAATATGTAAATACGAATGTAAGAGGAGCGCGCTAATATTAAAAACGATAATAGTTTAGCGAAATTATGAAAATGTTTAATATAACACGAGACTTTTAAAATAGAGCAAAAATCTCGTGGGAAACGTCTTAAATAGCTTTAAAAACACTGAATTTTTTCGTACATATTTCTTGTGAGACAACCCAAAAAAAATGTTTTTTTAATAATTTTCGGAGCATAAATTTCGGCCCCTTATCTATATTATGTATACAGATATTCAAATCATTTTTCAATAGTATTTTATCCTTTTCAAATATACCTTTATATGTAACAAAAGATTCGTGAATGAAATTAAATTATATCTTTGAAAAAAACAGTCGGCTGTAACAGACTCCCTAAATTAAAAAAAAAAAATAGTTAAAATATAAGGCATTTGTGTAAAATGCATTTTTGGTGGTAAGAATTCGATATTTATTCGTAAAATTGTTTGGGGTGGTTTTACCTAATATTCAATATCCATCCGGAGATTTCATCTCGTGTGAGGAATCTTCCTAAGGGGTTTCCTCCCCGCTATCAAATTCAATCGGAACATGCTTAATGTCATATATTCCGGACAGGGCTGTGAACTACTGATCTGCTTTTGCTTAAATTCTCGTGTTTTCCTTCCATCTCGAAACACACAAAGGATTGAAATAATATATTAACGTTGTACGTTGTTCGGTGGGCAAGTACGTACTCCCAACCGATATATTTGCGATCAGGAGTAAGGCAAGAAGGGTGTATGTCCCCAATCCTGTTCAATGTATACATGGACGAGTTATCAAATCGCCTGGACACCAGAGCGGGCTGTCGTATTAATAAATTAAATAATGCCTAAATCACATAAGCTATGCGAACGATATGATTCTCCTAGCTCCGCCGATCAAGGGGTTGAGAACATTATTAAATATCTGTGAATAATATGCAAATGACCACAAAATTATGTACAACCCCAAGAATACGGAACTAATCGCATTCCACCATGGAAAAAATCCCGAGAAAAAGCTCTCTGTAAAACTTAATGAGGAAAACATAAACGCATCGAAGAATGTAAAATACTTGGGACACATTATTACTGAAGACCTCTCGGATGACGGTGATATTGAACGACAAATATCAGTGTACTGTCTAATATGATTGTCCGAAGATTCTTCAAATGCAGTAATAATGTAAAAAAATTTCAATGCATTTACATGTGAAACATGGTGTCACTACCGAACCAGCTCAATAAAACGACTTCGGATCCAATATAATGATGCTTGCAGAATTATATTTGGTTACAGAAGATACAGCAGCGCATCTACAATGTTTACGGAGCTAGAACTACACGGACTCGCCGGTCTGATGAGACACCGGGTCACTGGAGCCAGGATGCGGCTAATGGCTTCCGATAACACAGTGGTGATCGCAGCCTTCCAGCACCAAGCGCCACTTCTGAGCGAGTGCTGGGCCCGAGCTCACTCCAGACCACGTCCTACTTTATAATTGATTTTCTTCTTCTTCTTGTGCCCTGTCCGTTCAACGGACGTTGGCTATCATGTTGGCTATGCGGACTTTGTTTACTGTAGCCCGGAACAGTTCCACGGTGGACTGGCCAAACCACTGTTTTAGGTTTTTCAGCCATGAGGTTCTCCTTCTTCCAGGGCCCCGTCTTCCGGCAATCTTTCCTTGCATAATGAGACGCAGGATCTCATACTTCTCTGGATCTCTCATCACACGTCCAAGATAGTGAAGTTGTCGGATTTTTATAGTTTTAATTACTTCATTTTATTTATTTATTCCGGATAAAGGTTGCCCAATACGGCATTTGATTTCAACTGAAGGATCCCATCTATCATTTACATTGCAGCCCAAGTATACAATACTCCTTCTCTAGTTTTGTTCCAGCAATATAAAGATTTTCATCCAATGCATTATTTTTGCTTATGAGCATGTATTTTGTCTTATTTATATTCAGTTCTAGCCCAAAATTCTCACAAGTCTTCACTACTTGATTCAGCAAAAGTTGTAAATCCTCAATGTTACTTGTTAGAAGTACTGAATCATCTGCATAACGCAGGTTGTTCAGAATCTTCCCATTTATAACAAGTCCTCGAGTAGCTTCTTGCAGAGCTTCATTGAATATTTATTCTGAATATAAGTTGAACAGCATAGGTGAAAGAATACAACCATGTCACACGCCTCTCTTTATTTCTACTTCATCTGTTAGACATTGCTCTACTCTTACTGCTCCTTTCTGGTTCCAATAAAGATTACCTATTATCCTTATATCTTTATGTGTTTTATTAACACAGTGGTGATCGCAGCCTTCGAGCACCAAGCGCCACTCCTGAAAGAGCGCTGGGCCCGAGCTCACTCCAGACCGCGTCCTACATTATAATTGATACGCACCAGATTTAAATGTCCGGGTTAAATTTTCTCCACAGGAAAAACTTAACCCTTTCATACACTTCCCAAATGATCATCTAGTCCAGCGGTCGTCACACTTTTCTGGTCAAGGGCCACATAGGACAATGTGAGGTATCACCGCGGGCCGCACACTTATGATTTCGGGGGGTGTTGTACATTTTTATTTCGCAAGTTAAAAAAAGCAATTATTTGTATTGAAGTATCGGGTTGCTACCTCCTTCCAACTTGTGTTCATGATATATCGTCAATTCTTAATAATAATAATAATATGTAGATCTATAATGGAATCTTTTCGCACACGTGATAAAAATGATAACAAAACACACAAAAACAAAAAGTAACCAATATTATTTGATTTATTAATTAGTACCTACGTGAAAAGCGTGTTTTTTGGTCTTTTCTAGAGACCATTTTTTTTACCTACTCACGCTCTCACTATGCCATCTCTTCACCCTCTAATTTTCTCTGCGTCTTCTACTGCCCCCTGAAAGCCTCAAACGACCACAAGGGGTCGTTATCGCCCACGTTGAGAACCTATGACGTACACTATGCGCGCGTTCAAAATCGACTTAGGATGTCTGTTTTTGTTTTTTTGGGGTGTTACCTACCTCCTTCTTTAGCCTACGTTTCGGACAACGTTGCAGTGTCCATCATCAGGGCAGATCCGGAAAATCACACCTCTGCCTCGATGATGGACACTACAACGCTGTCCGAAACGTTGGCTAAAGAAGGAGGTAGCGCAATACGGCGTAACACACCAAAAACAAAACAGGAAAATACTTTTGGCCGTAAAAATCTGAAAACGTATCTGACCTAGGATGTGTTCAAAAACCAGCTGGGCGTTTTAAAATCAAATGTCAATCAATTAAATCGTTTTAAAGTCATACGTACAGAAAATATTTGATAAAAAAGGGATAAAATAATTGTACTCGAGATAAAATATATTTAAAAAGAAAACGTCAGATATTTGTGCGGGCCGCGAAAAATGGATAGTAGGTATAATTGTACACGAAAAAAATATATTTTAAAAGAAAACGTCAGATATTTGTGCGGGCCGCAAAAAACGGATGGTAGGTATAATTGTACACGAAAAAAATATATTTTAAAAGAAAACGTCAGATATTTGTGCGGGCCGCAAAAAACGGATGGTAGGTATAATTGTACACGAAAAAAATATATTTTAAAAGAAAACGGCAGATATTTGTGCGGGCCGCAAAAAACGGATAGTAGGTATAATTGTACACGAAAAAAATATATTTTAAAAGAAAACGGCAGATATTTGTGCGGGCCGCAGAAAAACGTATAATATAATTTGTACCTTTAGGAAAAGAAAATATTTTAAAAGAAAACGGCAGATATTTGTGCGGGCCGCAGAAAAACGTATAATATAATTTGTACCTTTAGGAAAAGAAAATATTTTAAAAGAAAACGGCAGATATTTGTGCGGGCCGCAGAAAAACGTATAATATAATTTGTACCTATATGAAAACAAATATAGGGTTTTCCAATAAGAGGTGTTATTTTGATATTCAAAGAAAAATGCCATTTTTTAATATAAATGATGTTTATTTCATTATAAAGAGGAAGGTATGCCGTTAATAGTGCAAAATAACCATCACGACCTTGCTTACAGGACCATATCCTTTTCATGAAATTTTCCATAACCAAATCGCAAAGTGGCTGCCCTATGTCCTCGATAGCCTCACAAATTCCATCTTTGAGGTCTTGAATTGACGCTGGGCTGTTGACGTAGACCTTCTCTTTCACGTGGCCCCAAAAGGAAGAAGTCGCAAGGTGTTAAATCACAAGATCTCGGTGGCCAATTGTGATCATCTCTTCGAGAGATAACACGGTCCGGAAACTTTTGCTGTAAAAGATCAATGGTTTCGTTGCTTGTGTGGCACGTGGTGCCGTCTTGTTGAAAATAAACGTTGTCCAGATCAATACCATCCAATTCCGGACATAAAAAGTCATTAATCATCTCTCGATAACGCAATCCATTCACCGTAACTGTTGCTCCAGCCTCACTTTAGAAAAAGTAAGGTCCAATGACTCCGCCGAACCATAAACCATATTTTATTTCATTTTTATTAATGGCGTTGTTTCTACTTGTCAAATGTCAAAAAATGACAGCTTCAAAAGTGACATCTACCGAAATAGCGGGCTATTCAAAATAACACCTATTATTGGAAAACCCTATATATTTAAAAAGGAAACGGCAGATATTTGTGCGGGCCGCAGTTTGACGACCACGGATCTAGTCAATCCACGCTATGCAATTGCACTATATAAGTATTATGGATACAAAACCATACAAGAACAATATGTCAACCTACCAGAAACCAAATGGGAAAAAAATTCATGGACTCCAGATATTTTCATATCAGAGGGTTTGGCTCTGTGGAACTCCTAATTGAACCTATAAATCCTACTGATCCCTCATTTAAAAAATCTTTTGTAATCCTACATGTATTTAAAATGACTATTTTTATTTTTTTTTCCATAAGAAGCAATAATCTACTTTGTGGTTAGACATTATATTATAAAAAATAAAACAAACACTTTGTATTTAACCACGAATTTATTATTTTATATATCAACCGGTTTCGCTATAACCTAGCTTCTTCAGGATATAATTATAACTAAATATTAAGACAGAGTGATCAGGTATATATAATGAGCGACAGAGGGAGAAAGAACATATTTAGACAGAGACAAAGTATTTGAAAGCGGTACAATAGATAATAAATTAGAGATGTCAATATTAGGGTAACGGAACATTTACGCTGTTTGAATGGAAAGGGTTTCTCTGAGCTTGCAAACCACTTAATCTCAGCAGACCACAGTTTTAATAATATTTCAGGAACGTGCATGTTACATAAAAACAATATTGGTATTAGATTAGATAACCTAGAAGCCTTAGAAATTAGAAAATCTTTAAATACTAATATGTCAGAATTCCTACTAAATAATCAAATAAATTTATCTAATCAAAAAAATACAGCCTATAGCCCTATCTTTAACTTGTTCCCTTCAATCCATCCCAGTCCTTGATATGTATTGTTGTCTCCCTCTCTCTAATTGATTATCTATTGTACCGCTTTCAAATACTTTGTCTCTGTCTAAATATGTTCTTTCTCCCTCTGTCGCTCATTATATATACCTGTTCACTCTGTCTTAATATTTAGTTATTATTATATCCTGAAGAAGCTAGGTTATAGCGAAACCGGTTGATATATAAAATAATAAATTCGTGGTTAAATACAAAGTGTTTGTTTTATTTTTTATAATATTTTATTTCTATTATTGCTTATGTTTTTTTTTCCTATTCTATTTACTTTTTTACTTTATCTCTTGTGTAAATATGTACAACTTTATGGGACGTGTGGGATTGCACTATCCTCCCCAAATCCTGAAATAAAACATTATTATTATTATTATTATTATGGAACGCAATCAATCTGAGGGCTGATATGATTTAAGATTTTCACGGCCAAAAGTATTTTTGTTATTTGTTTTTGGGGTGTTATGCCGTGTTGCGCTACCTCCTCCTTTAGCCAACGTTTCGGACAGCGTTACAGTGTCCATCATCAGGGCAGATGTGTGGCTAAAGGAGGAGGTAGCGCAACATGGCATAACACCCCAAAAACAAATAACAAAAAACTTGTGGTCTGTTTTCAAAAAACCATTAAAAATTTCTCCTTAACCCCTTTTCCCCTTATAACCCATTGTCTGTCGGTTTTTCCCATTTCATTTGTACTGATGTAATTGAATCCTCACCGTTTGTTATATTTGTATCTTGTTGTCTCCCTCTTTACTTATGCTCTGTATTGAAATCTTCGAATACACATCTGCCCAGATGATGGACACTGTAATGCTGACCGAGACGTTGACTAAAGCAGGAGGTAACGCAAGATGGCATAATACATGGTTGTTTCTTGAGTAATTAAGTTAAAAGTATTGTGGTCAATGGATTTGAAATTTAAATTATTCTAGTCAAATCTATTTAGACCTTACAGACGTATTTTGTTGTGGATAATACCAAAAATACAAATTCATATTTTTTTTTTTAAATTAGAACGTCCGCTCATGGAGAAACTGAAAAAAACAGTTGTCGACGCAATCGTAATCAACCTCCTGAACAAAATCGATATTTTTCTGATTTGACGTATCGTAGATAGTGAGCCGCTACCATGGCAATCTGTCAACAATGCAACTAAACACGACTGCCGCGTGACGTCGCGTTTCAGTTGCATTTTTCAGATTACCATGGTAATGGCTCACTACCTGTCAAGTTTTGTCATGTATTGACATGTCAGATTTATAAATATCGATTTTATTCAGGAGTTTGATGCAATTGCGTCAATAACTGTTTTTTTCAGATTCTCCATGAGCGACGGCCCTTAGAGAGTATTAACAATTAAAAACGTATAAGTGAAGGTTTAGTTGTTATCAGGTGGAGATGCTAACAGTGAAATAACAGAAACAATAATAAGCAAAATAAAATATAGAACGTTGTAAGCAGACAGTACAGAGAAAGAGAAGAAAGAAAAAAAAACTAATACAGCACGATAAAACAATTACATGTTAACAAAAGTTCTAATCGTAATAAATTTTTATGTGGTTGAAATACCAAAATATCAAAACAATTTAGTTTGCAAATTTGTTGACACACAAAATTTTAATTAACGTTAATTTGTATATATTTTTATTATAATGGATCAAAAAAAAAATCATGTGTTAACCCTAATGTAGGCAAGTCGCGATTCTTTGCCTCTATGTTTACCTGTACCATAGAACAGATAATACCTAGAAGTCAATGATACCAATTTGAGAGAAAAATGATTGAAGCATTTGGAAGAATTATATGAGCAATTTTGCCTGAAGTAACAAAAAAATGTTAACCTTCGGTATGCCAAGATGCAAAACAAAACTTATGTTGCCACAAGGGGTGACTCTGTTACCCCGCGCATTTTATGATTTATGTGCCATTTCTTTCATTTAGTCATATTAATGCTTATGGCTTACGCTTTTATTCCTGGAACCGTACCCATGTTGGCAATTGCACAGTCTGCAGGAGTACAGGAGTACCATGTGAAATAAAACCAATTATTTACAAAAACTAAACACTTATTACAAATTCTTTTTCTAGACGTATTTAATAACATTTTCAAATGTATTTTTTGTTTTTATTTTATTTTATTAAGAACATATACAAGTTAATAAAATTACATGCATTAAACAAAATAACATATTATAATAATTAGGTTATAATCCAATGACTAATTTTCACATCATGCACAAATAATAAGTAAAAAGTGAGTAATTATAAACTTCTTTTTTTAATCAATATTTTATAGATTGGAACTAGATAAAGCATTTAATCTAGATATACTGTCTAATATACAATAAAAGATACAAGTAAAATTCAAGTGTGCCAGTTTAGTGGCTAGAAGAAAAAAAAACAAAGAAAAGTAAAAAAAAAATAATAACAATGATAAAATTTTATACGCCAGTTTACCGCAAGGAACGTAAAGATGATGCCATTTAAAAAAAATAAAAGAAAATTAGCATACCACAACTAAAAAAAAAAAATTAAAAAAGCAAACTTCGTGAAAAACATTAAAATATCGTTTATGCAAAAAACCCATTAGTAAAAATAATTAAAAACAGGAACGAAAACATAGTATTTTCATACTGCTTTGGTAGCTATCAAGCAAACAAAAAAACTTTTACCGGCGTAATACTTGTTGCGACGTCCGTACGCAGGTTTAGAGATTTTTGGTATCTCTGTTGGCAACGGAAAGATAAAGCACTAATGTAACATACAGTTAATTGTGAAGTCTTCTATACCTATGTAAAATGGTGATAATCAGCATAGATCACTTTCTAGATATTAACCATTCGGTGACCCGCAGAATAATATTTATGTAGGTAGCGATCGGTTGAGAATTTAGCCCGCAAGCATCCAGCTCTACGTCTACGGTTGAGGGGCGGAAGGAAATGACAGATAAAATTAGATTCGGAACTGCCATCGCGGCTGAATTGACGAGCCCTGACTGGGGGGCAACCCCCTTTTCACCACCTCTGCCAATAGCCTTTAACCATCCCCCTTTACCGGTAATATTTACACCATCCCTCGCCAGCCAATAATAATTGTGTAAATCCCGCACCCTCTCTATTCAAACGGAATATTAAATAGTGATTGAATTTTAATGTAATATCAGGAGATCACATATTTTTGCATATTTTTTTAAAGAAATAATGTTTTGCCTGCTATTTACATTGCACATAGTTGATTTGCAATTTACATTACTAAGTTAAGTTTATTTACACTTATAAGATAAGTTATCCAACATTTCATTAACATTGCACATAAGTAAGGCCACGTCCCATTCTCATTACATATAAGTTAGGCAATATTCCACACACATAAGTCAGGTAACATCCCATTCACATTGCACATAAGTTAGGCAATATTCCATTCACATTGCGTATAAGTCAGGTAACATTCCATTCGTATTGCACATGAGTTGGGCAACATTCCATTCATATCGCACAGAAGTTAGGCAAAATTCCATTCAAATTGCCCATAAGTTAGGCAACATTCCATTCATATTGCACATAAGTTAGGCAACGTCGCATTCATATTGCACATAAGTTGGGTAACATCCCATTCACATTGCACATAAGTTAGGCAATATTCCATTCACATTGCTTATAAGTCAGGTAACATTCCATTAATATTGCACATGAGTTAGGCAACATTCCATTCATATTGCACATAAGTTAGGCAACATTCCATTCATATTGCACATAAATCAGGCAACATTCCATTCATATTGCACACAAATTAGGCAACATGGCATTCATATTGCACATATTTAAGCCAACATTGCAGTCTCATTGCACATAAGTTAGACAACATTCCAGTCTCATTGCATATAAGTTAGACAACATTCCAGTCTCATTGCATATAAGTTAGGCAAAATTCCATTCACATTGCACTTAAGTTAGGCAACATTCTATTCACTTTGCATACAAGTTAAGCATCATTTCATTCATATTGCACATAAGTTATGCAATATCCCGTACACATAAGTTAGGAAACGTCCCATTCACATTACACATAAGTTAGGCGACATCCCTTTCAGATTGCATAATATAAGTTAGGCAACATTCCATTTATATTGCACATAAGTTAGGTAACATTCCATTTATATTGCACATAAGTTAGGTAACATTCCATTCACATTGCACATAAATTAGGCAACATTTTTCATATTGTACATATATGTTAGGTAACATTCCATTCACATTTAGCTGATAAAATAGGCATTACACACATCATCTTCAGAGATAACATAGGTCCTGGGAGAACTTATTTTCCTCAGGGCCTTCCAGTGGAGTTTATGTAATTTTCTTTTCAATCCAATTTTCTACGGTATGCCTTTTGATTTATTTTGCCCTCAAGGCAGATATTTTACGAACCGAAAACCAAAATTAGTATGTTTGTTAAACCGATAATTTAGGGCTGAATACTTTTCTGTCCTAGATGTGCTAAATATTTTTACTGCAGTGTACGTACCTATGCAGTGTAGTACAGGTATACACGATGTTGTTTTAAATCCGCCAATCAATGCTGATAAGACTGTGTTGCACTCCTAGCTTTGTGTTTCCGTTGAATGGCGTTCCGTGATCTGAATCTCCAAGAGACTCGCAATGCAAGATGAGAAAACTTTGCGAAAAACTAAAGCAAAAGTGAAGTGGTAGACAAAAACTTGGCTAAGACGTTTCATTAGGGTGACCAAAGTTCTGAAATAAATATATATATATATATATATATATATATATATATATATATACATCCCGCTATCATTGCTGCGTCCTTTCATCAGATCGACATTACTGCGTCTATCTGAAGGACTTAATTTTACATAGTTTTAACTAAAGTATATATTAGCTTTAACGTGTTTGATTGTAGCTAGGTATTTATATTTTAGAAAATAATGATTTTAAAAATATACAAAACGAAAAAAACGCCCTTCAAAGTTCCACCAATCCGAACTCCTTTCATATTCAATGCAGTGAGGCATCCTGCGTATATTTTCTTCAATTTGGTCCACAATGTAGCGTCCAATTATATATTCATTTTCATGTTGACGACAAACCAACGTCTTGCGGCGTTGCCGCTTATTTGTTCAAGTTTTTGGTTGGACGACTGTAAAGTTATTAATAGAATATGAAAGTGCCAATACGACTGGCCAATATGTTGCGGATTCTAATCAACCCGGCGGCGATGCGCACGTAATATTTATTAAATTGGTATGGGATTTTTTTGAGGCTTATCATTCCGAATTAAAACGTTGCTTGAAGTGCGATTAGTTATTTTTAGTGACTAGATCTGTATTGCTGGGACCTTTATATGCGTCCTCTTCTCCCCATTTTGATTCCGCATCACGACAGTGATTACCATATAAGGACTTTATTACTACAACACGATAATCAGTAGGTATATTTTGCGACCTATTATTTAAAAAGAAACCGTAGTCTTCCGAAAGATTCAATTTGGGAGGCGGGTATGGTACCGCTGCCCTGGGAACCCATTTGGATAATCTTGCCATTAAGACTTCTGCCATAGGTCACCCCAAGTGGTTCGCTACGTTTGATAACTTAGCAGGGGTGCCCTATAATATTCTATGCTCATGTGGTGGGGTTTATCTGGTTCTTGGCGGCGGGTGCGTCTACCCACCAGCTGCATAACAGGCCGGATCGGGAGAGAATGGTTGAGGGATTGGTTGGTTGATTCTCCAGCCGTACTCTCTCGGAACATCACCTTGCACCGCAGTGGGAGGGATGGATTCATACGTCCCTCACTTCTGGACACACTCCCCCAGATTCCTACCCACCCCTGGTATCCCTTTCTTTCCCAGAACTTCCTCTCTTTCTTCACCTAAAAAGTCTCTCCAAACAGCATCGCCAAAGATAGCATAGGCCCTGAGGAAAATTATTTTAATAATGAATGAAGAATTAAATTATAATTATATTAATGCTTATCATATAAATGCTGTAACCCCAAGGGGTTCGCTACGTTTGTTGACTTAGCAAGGGTAACTGGGTTCATGGGGTGAGGTTTATCCAGGTTTTGGTGACCGATGCGTCTGCCCACCTGCTGCGTGGTGGGTATAATCGAGAGAGACTGGTTGAGGGTGGTCTTTTATTCTCTCCAGCCATAATCTCTCGACACATCGCCTTGCAACGCAGTGGGAGGATTGGATTCATACGTCCATCACTCCTGGACACCTACCTCAGGGCTTCCTGTGGAAATTTCTCCTGCCCCCCCTGGCTAATGTAAAAGTAATCTTTATTTAAAAACGAATCTTTATGTACCTAAAGCATTCATACATTACGATGATAATTTGGAGATTTGTCGTGCGCATGCCCGCGATAGTTTCTGTGGTGAGCTCTAGCGCTATGAAATTATTTCTTTTGGCATTCATCCGATAGCGATGAAACTTTGGTGAGTTGTTATGCGCACATCCGTGAATTTTTCTATATATAATAGTGAGCTCTGGCGTTATGAAATTTGTATAAAAAATTACAATTAGTGGCGTGCGAGTTGTTTGATATGAATGTTTTTCATTTAGTTTCGCTTCAAGGAGTGATGGAGGGAGGGGAAGGGGAAGGGGAAATTTGGGATTGGGAATATCAACGAGGGACGAGTTCGCGGAAGGGGAGAAAGCAGGGAAGATGGGAAGGTGGAAAGGAACGCAAGAGGGGTGAGGGTCGCGAGAGTGTAACGAGGGCGCATGGGAGAGGACACACACGAGAGGGTGAGGGTAAGGGATGGAGGACGAGGGATGGCAGAGGGAGGGATTGCAAAGGTGACATAGTAACGGTAGGGTATAGAAGGGAGTAAATTTGGAAATGGGAACCTTTCCGAAATTCCAAAAATGTTTTATGATTTGAAGGCTAAAACAGTATTTAAAATATACAGTAAATGTATTTTTATTGTACAACGAACGAAAGGAGATGCTGAGAATTGGTGCAAGGAGAATCTAGAAAATTTAAAGGAATCGTGACCTGCCATATGGAAGTGATTTCACTTTTTTTTTTACATGAGCACCGCGCAAGAGTCTCGAATTACTCCCGTCTGGTCCAGTGACACTATAGCATCTCCAATTGGAGTATGCTGTGAGGCTGAAGGTAGTGAGGATGGGAAGGAGATGGGAAAGAGGAAGGTGGGAAAGTACCTGGCTATTCTGATCTGGTCACCAAACACGCTAAAGCCATTGCAATCAACGTTATACCAGGGCGATACTGAGAGTATCTTTCGCTCTGGAACGTGCCGAAAATATACTTTACCTACTTATATGTTGATCGAAATATCAACATATTCATAATTAAATGTTATAATTTGAGGGCTCATAAAGTTAAAAATAAAAACAGAGGTAAGGATTTTTTTTTTAATTTTAAGAAAGACAAACATTCCCTGGTTACGCATAACCAGACAATATTTGAAAATATCTTACTTTTTTACATTAGCTCCATACAGAAGGCTCTGAGGAAAAAAGAATTCCATCAGAGATGTTGTATGGAGGGTCTTTTTAGGGAAAGGAAGGAGTGGAAGTTTTGGAAATGAAAAGGTTATTAGGGATGAGTAGGAATCGGGGTTTAGTGTGTCCAGGAATGACGCACGTATGAATCCATGCCTCCCACTGCGGTGTAACGTGATTTTCCCAGAGAGTACGGCTGGAGAAGTTAAAGGAACTCCCTCAACCATTCTCTCGCGATCCGGCCTGCCATGCAGCTGGTGGGCAGGCGCATCCGCTACCAAGACTCGGATAAACCTCACCCCATGAACCCAGGCACCCCTACCAAGTCACCAAATGTAGCGAACCACTTAGGGTGACCTATGGCAGAGGTGTTGGTTATCCAATAAATGATTCCCTGGGCGGCGGTACCCATACCCGCCTCTAATAGATATTATTAGGCAAAGTATTGTCCCTTTGCAAATTATAGTGCAGTGCACTAGCATAATAAAATACGATATTAAGTGCGCAATATCAATATAAAGATAACCTTCTCTTTTTAATTTGGGTCCAAGCTCTTTCTCACTTTACGATTTTTAAAGTAAAAACTTCTTTAGGACCGTTGTGATTTGAAAATCGATGAAACGAAAAATAGTAAGCAGAAATTGTTGCTTGTGTCGAGATGGAGGATTTAGCCACAGATGAACTGAACATACAACTCCTGAGTGGGATCCAAACTCGGCCATGGACCGGTCGAATGTACTGCTCTGCTGGTCGTACATGTGAAGAAAACACCAAAACACCATATCATTTTTATCGGCGTCGACTAATCGTAACTTGAAACAAAAAAGTCCAAGCCACAATAAATAAAATGTTCGACTATTATGTGATAAGCGTCCTCGGGACAGCTGATGCATTCATAACTTAACCTACATCTCAAGCGTTCATACGTATCCATATAAACAAACTGCCTCGTAAATCGTTCTAAATTCTTTCCGAACCACAATTGATGCAAATTATGTGATAATTATTTATCTTAATCAAGTTATTTCATTTTTATTGTTTATTTTTCTATGAGTCATTGAACATTCAACAGTCAACCATTACATTTATGGAATTCTCGTGTCACAATAAGATTGGCATTATTTTGCTTTTGCTTAAAGATGAACAAAAATGAATTAGTTACATAAAATTAAATTAACATTGTATAAAATTTCAAAAAAATTTTTCAATGTAGGAACCCAAATGATTTTTTTTTTTAATCATAAAAAAGGCATAAAAGCTTATAAAAATGTTAAAAGGGTATAAAACCTCTCAAAAACTGGGCGTTACTTTACAGGGCCCGCAGATACTTTAATAGTATACAACTGCTAAACCTGTATAAATCACATGTGTGCCCCACGGTTGAATTTGGCAGCCACCTTTGGTCTGAAGCTCCGAAATACCTGAAAAATACCCTCGACTCTGGGCAAAAACGGGCGGTCCGTTTGATAGATTCTCCCATCTTAACAGACGGGTTGCAATCTTTAGAGCACAGGCGTCGGGTGGGAATGCTATCCTTGTTCTACCGGTATTACAATGGAAGTGGCTTCGAAGGATTTGCATAATTGACCCTTTCGGCACCGGTGCATAGTCGGGAAACACGCCAAACGCGTGCCCTACATTTGTACACGATTGACATTTGTCACACGAGAACGGGTCGCTTCTTCGACTCGTTCTTGTGTTTAACAGCGCGGCTATGGAATGATTTGCCGGCCTCTGTGTTTCTCCTTCTTACAACATGAGTCTCTTCAAGACAAATATTCATTCCTTCCTCTTCTCGAAAAGACCCTCCACACAGCATCCCAGATGACAATTAGAGGGAAATTATTTTCCTCAGGGCCTCCTGTGTGGAGTTTAATGAAAAAAAAAAAAATAAAAGATGAGCAAAAATGCATGTTAATATTTTTTTTTTAATAAAGTAAATAAGTAAAGTAAGTAGCGACAACGGTGTGGTCTGGGGGTAAGGCTCTTGACTCGCAATAAAGGTAGCGGGATCAATCCGGGCGTGGGCAAATACATTTTATTTTACGAATTTGTGTTATTTCACAATTAATTCCTTAACAATAATATATATCTAGTATATTTGCGGCACGTTCCAGAGTGGAAGATACTCTCAGTATCGCCCTTGTGTAAGACCACCATTCAAAATAAATTAATTGAAATGGCTTTAGCCGTGTTTGGTGACTAGATCTGAAAAGCCAGGTAAAGCAAGCCCACCTTTCTATTCACCATCCCCCTTCCCCTCCCCACTAGCTTTATCCTCACAACATACCCCAAATCGGTGATGCCATAGTCTCACTGGCTCCAGACGGGAGAAGCTGAGGCTTTTGTGAGGAATTTACATAAAAAAGCGTTTATACGCAAATTGGTTATGCTAGTCTTTTTTTATTTATCAGCCACGTGTTGAATTTTTTTAATATAATCATTAAGTAAAAAAAATATCTTTAATCCACAGTAATTATGAGTATTTTCTAATGTCATTAAAATCAACATAGAATTACATAAATGCTTATCAAATCTATCATGTTTGACAGTAGGTATCTTTTCAAATTATAGTTAACTAATGCATTCTCGTCACGGGAGAAACAATTTTAAGGTTATTTTATGGACGTTAAAACAAAAATATGCATTATATTCTTTTAGGACGAAAAAAGGAAAACACAAAAAAGGGAAAGCATAAAACGGTAAAAGTAATAAATAGTGTTAAGCAATAACTAACTAACCATCAAGCCTCCTAACGTTTCCGCGCAGGAGTAGGCAGAGACCGCCAAACAACTAGGTATTGGCATATACCTATTTCTTTTCCTCATTTACAATTCACATTCATAATCGCTCTTCTGTTTTTCTGACTTTTGGCTTGGCCTGACTCAAGAATTTGTTTAACATGATCATGCCGTGTCTTCCTCGGGCATATTTACTACTCTAGAACAAGCTGCAAATAAGTACCTACTACATATTATTTTTAATGAATTCATACATTATGAAATACCACAAAACACGCCCCCACCCTTAGTAATAATACATTGTATCAACCCACTATTTTGTAATTGTCAAGTCATTATATGTTTGCCATAAGGAAGAAACGGTCGTTCCGAAACCGGTCGGCGTTAGTAAAAATAGTCATCTATATTTTTTTGTTGGTTAATATCACCAAATTCTTGGTAGTTTTTTTTTCAAATTTTCCTCCGGCTTTTTCATAAATGTGCAATTATAGTCTCTGAAGATCTGGACATTTTCAGTTTAGTAATATGCATTTTACATTAGCGCTGACATTTTTGGGGATGCGTGTGGAGGGTCTTTTTAGGAAAGGAAGTTCTGGGCAAGAAAAGCGAATGAAGGTTGGGTAGGTTAATCTGAGGGTTAGTGTGTCCAGGAGTGACGGATGTATGAGTCCATCCCTCCCACTTCGGTGCAAGGCGATGTTCCGAGAAAAAACGGCTGAAGAAGTCAGAAATCAGAGAGAATGGTTCCCTCAACCATTCTCTCCCGTTCCGGCCTGTCATGCACATGGTGGGCAGAAGCATTCAACGCCAAGACCAAACAAGGGCAAACCTTACCCCATAAACTCGGGCACCCCTGCTAAGTCACCAAATGTAGCGAATCACTTGGGGTGACCTACGGCAAAAGTGTTGGTTATCCAATAAATGGTTTCCGGGGAGGCGGTACCCATGTCTGCCTCTCAAATTGAAATTGAAAAGTCAGAAGAACTAAACGAAATCAAAAGAAAAATTCCACTTCTAGTAAATTAGTTTAGGCAATTTCGTCTTTATTTTTAGATATAAGCATGGATGCTGTGATTGAATATTAGTTTAACAATGAATTTCAATTCACTTTGCGAGTAAGAAGTAAAATCATTACTTTAAAAAAATGCAGCTTTGGCCAATTCAATATCTGCAAAATAACTATTATTTAATGCGTAAACAACGAAGATATTGTTCCAACATTGTCTTGGTGAAATTGAAATTTTAATTACACACGTTTGACAAAGATCCATCCTTATTGGAATCATATTTGGCGCCAATTTTGAATAGGTAATGTAGCTGAATTTCAATGTAATCTTACGCAGCAATGTGCGATATTTAAGTATGATTGCTTTGTTTTCGCAGAGTACAGAAGAAACGCTGTTAAAAAGCGATGTTGCCAAATGTAGGAGTTGCGATACGCTAGTCAATAAAAGCCAATCAAAAAGTATATTTTGTAAAAAATATACGCTGGTCTACTGCAGCGCCGCGGCTCGCCGCTCGGTGACAAAGCACTGAACTAAAATAGCATATTTCAGTTGATTTAGGTACCAATACCGCGTCTGGCTTATTTTCGTTTTTGGACTGTATGAGGGTACAGGAGTGGGGAAAACTTGAAATTACATGTGTTCAATCCTGCGTCCGTATACCGGACGCAGAATGACGGTCGGACGCAGGATTGAATGAAAGTGGACCATTAGAAGACGCAGCAATGATAGCGGGATGTATATATATATATATATATTTTTTAATGTCAATTATTTAGTTTTAATTCTAATAACTTTTTAATATCTTTCGAAGGTTGTACCTATCAATGTAATATATCACTGAAAAGAAGATAATACTAATTAATTTAAACGAAACGTGAAACAGAAAAAGACACAGAAAAAAGAGGAAAAAATTGGATTCGAAAAAATAAAAATACAACAATAATAAACAACTGGGATTCGAACAAAGGAAATCCTATCTTACCGGGATTGTAATGCATAAATCACCTTACAAACACTACCTCGTTTCAGTCGCCTTACGCGCTTCGTTGCTCTATCTGTTTTTTTGTGAGAGTGACGACAACGCACGACAAAAAACGCGGTCCATCCTCTATGCTTACCCTTCTATAATTACGGTCGTCACCCTCAGTTAAAAAAAAAAAAAATTTTTACTTAAGAAATAAATTTTCAATGTTAAAAAAATTTGTAAGTTAGAAAAAACGCGGTCCATCCTCTCTGCTAACCCCTCCATAATTACGCTCGTCACAGAAACAGTCAGTAGTGCGACTGAAACGCGGTAGTGTTTGTAAGTGATTTATGCATTACAATCCCTACCGCGTTTCAGTCCGTAGCGTGACTGAAACGCGGTAGGGATTGTAAATACGCTACCGGGATACAGCGCCTTAACCAACTCGGCCATCGGGGCCTATATTTTTTCTGTCATTTTGGTCGATTATATTTTTAATTCGAAATTACCAATATTATCTTCAACTAATTTGTAGATCCTGAGTGAAGGTTGCGACCGTTACCTTTTTTTGTCGTTTGTTCTGTTACATTTTTCGTTTAGCATTGTCGGTATTGTCTTCAACTTAAAAGATATATTTATTATTTATATTATGAAACTGTGTAAGACAAAGTTTTTTTCATAAAGACAATAAATATTCATTTGGCAAAAGTACCAGAAGTCATCGAATAGCCTGTCAAACTTAAAAAATCTTCTTCGTGAGTAGGTATCCTTAGTTACAGAGTTTAAAAATGTTTTGAATAATTCATTTTTCATGTAAATTACACTAAACATAAAAAATATAGGTACTCAATACATTTTGATGGTTATACCCATTCAACGTTGAAGAAGAAGATAATACTTATAAATCTAAACGAAACTTAAAACAGAACAAGACAAAGAAAATAAAAAAAAGGTAACGGCTGTAATTGAGAATCGAACCCAGGATTTTGTTCTATAATAATTATTATTATTGGATGATTTTTATAGCGCTTTTTTCGTGGAAAATCACCTCACGTTCTGTTCAAGTTTCGTTTAGATTTATTAATATTATCTTCTTCAGCAATTTCATTAAATATATCAAACCAAAATATGATTTGACGTATTCAATGAAATAAAAAATTAAAAAAAAACGATTACTTTGTTTTCATGAAAGATTTATTTTTATAATTGTTTTTATGTAATACCGACCGGTTTTACTTAATACAAGCATCATCGGGGTATAAAATTAAGAAATATAATGTGGAATAAAAATGAGAAAGATGTTATTTACGTTATGTACTTATCTGTCTCTTTTTCTCTATAAATATGTAAGATTTTAATTTCATACTTTCTCACTGTTCCTGTTTCTCACTGTTTTATGTTATATTTTGTCTCTTTCTGTTTGTAAATATAAGCTCACACAATGTATTTTTGATTAGTTTTATTTTATACCCTGATGAAGCTTATATTAAGCGAAACCCGTCGGTATTTAAAAAATCTATTAAATAAAATATTTGTTTTATTTCATTAAATAAATTACGTTTAGAGTCGTTCATGGATCTATTATTGCAAGAAAAGTGTTGTCAGGATTTTACAGAACAGCAACTGTTTTTGTTAATTTTTGGTTCTCTTGTCATCGTTTTGTAAATACTGTATATATTACAGCGCCCTTGAGGTGATTTTTCACAATAACGGCGCTTTATAAATTATCCAATTATTATTTCATATTATTTTCTGAATATTGTAAGGAGCACTGTAGATTTTTTTAAATGTATTATATTTAAGCATACTTGAAGTGAAATGACACAAAACTGCGCCATACAAATATAACGTTATTATTATTATTAAGTACACTTTCGTGTTTCGAGTTTTGTTGTCTTTCGCAAATTTGACGTATCACATATAAAAATTTTACATCTACATGAGAGCAATTCAATTCCAGTTACATATTAAAATTTCCTCAAAACGTTTAATTTGTAACTGTGATGTGTTTTTGGTTCATCGAATACGTTTGCTTGTTGCTTCTGTATTTCATTAATTTATCACTTAACCACTATTATACTCGGAAAACGTGCTCTTTCCCCTGAAGCCTACCATCAAACTAATCAGGTCATTACTTGCAAATAGCACACTAGGTATCTACACATAACCCGTATTAAATATTATTAAAATCAATAAACCAGCATTGAACCAAACGATATTGATAATTTTGTATTATACAGGGTGTTAAAGGCCGTACTTGACAAACTTTAACCAGTGATTCCTGGTATTATTTGGAGTAATTTTGGTTTCCGGTGACTTTTTTGATGTCTTCCACAACATATCATTTTTTACTCGATATTACTACGCCGAGTAACCGATTAATAATGTGTTTCTTAAAGTTTTTTTGAATGTATTGATTGATGCAGTTTTTGTGATTTCCAGCAATGCGCAGCCTTTGTAGAATTAATTAATTTGCATAATATTGACTTCTTCAAACTTCATTTTTAATTATTAAAACAAATCACTAATACATTCAACAAATCATAAAATACCACTTATTACTGCACGTGCTTTGGGAACGAAGATTATTGTATGCACTTATATAAATATCATTGCCCTCAATGTCGGCATCCATTTTGTTAACCATTTTAATTTCTTTTAAATGCTCTATTTTGAAGAATTTGCAATTTGCAATTTCTCTGCCATGGTCCTTAATGTTTTCAAACTCATTGGTAGAAGAACATTTATAACATCTGAATCGGTCGCAAAAATCGTAACTATTTTAATACTTCTTTCCAGAACAGTAGTGACTTAAATATTAATATCAAATATAATATCCTAGTAAGAAACCACAGTTCAGAATTGACACCTTGCTTGTAATAATGTTTAAAACAAGGTGAATCAAGATATTACCTTAGTTAAGTTATGTTTTATGACCAGATCTGAGCTCCCACATAAATTCCGACAGTTTCCTTTCTCAAACAATTCCCTGACCCGCTTCTATGAAAATCACTGTATTCCCCTAATTGGGGATGCAATTGTGGTGGATAGGAATATACATGAAGGTAAAAAATCCTTCGTTGTTATCGTCATCAGCATAGGTAGTTATATGTAGTTTTTAGGTTAGATGTCTCAACAAATGTATCAGTAAAGTAGTATGGGAGTAGGTACTATGGGAGAGCTCATTTGTCGCCTGTTTGTGTCTAATACCCGAACATTTACGGGAATAGCCAATGATACCCGATCGACAGCTGGGCACCTTAAATTCACTGTAAATAAGACGATAGATAAACACGACTCGTAACCTGACGAAGCGAGTATCATTGAACTTTCCAATCATCTGAGAAGTATTGTTCATCAGACAAAACTACAGTATATCACATATAGAAACAAAAGTATATTAAAAATATGAAAAAAAAGTTAGTCGTATTCCTAGTGGAGTGAATGTTGGTTACTCTACAAGGGTATACAGAGGTCTGCCAGACCACAAATTGCCGCGTAATGTGATTTTGATACAGCCGCCCCCTCAAACCCCAAACCACCCTAAGACGGAAGCTGCAGGCGAGACTTGCGTTTATCTCGCGTCGGGTGCATTCTGCATCCACCCTTATATATTATGTATATGTTCATTACATTATACCAACATATATACTTATATCACGTTCACATTAAATACACTCTCCAAGCAAATGCATATTGCATGGTACTGTTTTAAGTAGATTACTGAGTAAATACTTTGGAGATGTTTACGAGGCATGCCGGGAATATTGTATTTTATTAACATAGAATAAATAAGAATAAGAATTGCGATGTGGGCGTGTTTCATGACGCAAATTAATGTCTGACTATTCTTCTCTTAAGGAGTTACATTAGTCCGAAAAATTAAAAAAAAAATCCCTTTGTCTATACAATATGTCTAGAATATTCCCCTAAAGTTTCAAGTCAATGTTTAGAAGAGATAGCCTTTGCGAATTCCCCGCCCCATTGGGAATGACCGGGATACTTGGAACTTAAATCGCGTTTACTCGAAACACCATTAATTTTTGAAGTCGGTAGGCACGGTTTCTCAGAAACCAATGCACCGATCTCATTGAAATTTGGCACATTTTTTCAAAATGTGCCAAATGACCAGTTCCTGAATGAAGGTCTTTGTTTTTCGGCTACAAATAATTTTACAAGGCTATACGTAGTGTACATTGTACCAAAAATTGAATTATTTTGCATACAACTCTGCTAAAAATTCAAATTTCAATTTTTTGAGAAATAGACGTTGAGAGAATTTTTTCCTTAGGGTCTACTGTGTGGAGCTAATGTAAAAAAAAAGAAAATTCATATTTTTTTATTCGAATTACTAGCTATATTTATTTTTTATGTGAATACCGCACAAGAGCCCCAACTGCTCCTTTCTGGAGCCAGTTAGACTATGGCAACGCCAATTGTGGGATGGGGGTTAGGCTGAAGGTAATGGGGAGGGGGAGGAGATGGTGAAGAGGAAGATGGGGAATAACCTGGCTATTTAGATATGGTCACCAAACACGGCTAAGGCCATTTCAAGCAACGTTTCAATTCTGAATGGTGGTTTATACCAGGGCGTTACTTAGAGTATCTTCAGATGCGGAACGTACAGCTAATACACTAAATAATAAAATGTGAAATAACACAAATTAATTAAATAAAATTTACTTTGCGTACTCCGGTATTCGGACCCCACAGAAGAATACATATATATTATTTATAATTCAATTCAATTTATTTATTCTTTAAAAACATTACAAAATTTAAAATTTTAATGCGTTTTTAAATATATCTGTAACAGTATTACATTAAACATTAAATTAAATATATAAATGGTAGGCAAAACAAAAAAAAAAAAAACTATATAAGCATTAATTGAGCTTGCCTTTTAAAGGCAGCTTCACTGACGCTAAATATGTCGATATCCGAATTAATTCTGTTCAACAGCAAGATTGCTCTCCCGACTGGCATAACCATTGGCAAGTTAGTTCTGCAAGCTGGGAGATAAAACAGTGTATGCTGTCGATGACGGAGATAACCATCGGGAACATAGAAACTAATGCTCTCCATGATAGCCGAGTTTTCGAACCTTCCACGAATCAGGCAATAATATAGGCACGGAAGCATAAATAGCACCTGGCGGAACTATAAATAGATTACAAGCATTTGTTTGGAATTTTCACTTCACCATATTTTAAATAAATAAATAAATTTTAAAAATATTTTTAGAGGTAATTAAATTTTACTCATGATAGCTATCCAACTAACCACACAGTTAAACTTTAAATGTATCTGATTACTGAAAGGAAATGATCACTGTTCACATAAATATACGAGTATAAATTTTAATTAAGTAATGGTAAGTCAATATGTACTAAAAAAATGGTTCTTTCTGTCGAATTCCAATAAACTAAAACCTCATACAGACCACTCAATTTGGTTGGTTGAACCGTTGTGTGTCAACCGTTGAGAGTTGCGTACAGACGACGCGATGGTTGGTTCAATTTTGTCAGTTGCTCCTCTGGATAACACACGCATCATGTCCCTTATTTCTAATACATAAAAAAACGAAATATTTTCGAATGTTCTAGTGGCATTTTTGACTTCAAATTGAAAAGAAAAAGACGAGCAAAAATGGCTAATAGAATGAAACAACACCTTTGATATGCTGCTTCTAAAATATCAACTATAGGTATGCTATTAAAAACATTAGCTTTTTAAGGTTTTATTTGTTGGATCCTTTTCAACATATTTTGAACTGCTCCAAAAGGACCACAAGAGCTTTGTCCACCGTTTTTCTATCAGAATACGCGTGTCATTTTATTCTTTAAAAGTATATTCACAAACTTCATTGCTCCCTAGGCAGACTGAACAACGCTACATACGATGATACGTTCCAACTTGGTTGAATGATGGTTGTATGGTGGTTGGATGGCGGTTGGATGGCAGTTGGATGATGGTGGTTGGATGGTGGTTGGATGGTGGTTGGATGGTGATTGAATGCTTTGGCGGTACAACCGTTCAATTGATAGCCACTTCCCCTTATCGCATACAACGCATCTCCACACGGTTCAGCGTACAACTCAACCAAATTGAGACGTCTGTAGCGCCCATAACATAAGTTTCTGGTCCGTAGAAATTCATTAAGGGTCGTTTTGGTAAATACTTTAATCGTCCCGTTCCCTTTGAGGACCCCACATAGCCCTTAAAAGTCATTTTTCTTTTAAAGGACAACTCAGATAAGTCTTGTTTTTAATTAAAGGTTCTTTTACAGGACGTTGTTGTAATTTAATGCGGCTTTCGTAAATAGACCCTTTGTGTCTTACTGCTATGTATTATATTATGTAGATATATAGATGCTGCAGGGGTGCTTGTTTAATTCTTTGAAACAGACAGCCAACTGGGTAAATGGTTGGAGAATGGAATTTAAATGCCTTTCGTTGTTAGATTGAAGCGCAAATATTTGAATAAATGCATTAACTTCAACGTCAGAATGGCAAAGGTAGAACGCAATTAAATTAAGTGTGCATAATTTCAACAAGGAACATAAAAAAATCGTGATGTAAAATCTTAAATTATAATATTTAATTAAATGAAGACAATATTAGCAAAACTCAATGGAAAATGTGGAGACAGAAAAATCAGAAAAAGATATTGGCTACCCAGGACCCTTTGCTTATATCCTGGGTCCTGGGGTCGAGTCCCAGAGGTGCCAATGTCTGTGATTTTTCTGTCTCCACATTTTCGATTGAGTTTCGCTAATATTGTCTTCATTTAATTAAAAAAAAATTCTTTAATGTAGTTTTCCCGAGTATTTTGATGGTCATGTATGCAGAATTTTCTTAATATCGGAATAAAACTGTAGATTTGTTAAAAAACGAAGTCACAAACCCACACTTTGACACTCTTTTTTATATACCTAATGATAGGTAGACCGATAGATTTGACATTGTAAGTTGGCCATAAAGTCAATGGGGCTTTGGTGTCAAATTGACGAACAATCGCCGTATAGAACAAACATATTTGCATGTTAACCTCCTTAGTTACATTATGAACGCGGAGTAAATAAAATTTCATAACATTTTCAAACAATGTTTGGAAATACATAATATAATTGTGTTAATAATAAAAATTGTAAAGTTTTGGAGGAAGGAACTTGTAAATGATAACTCATCTTCAGGAAACTTTAAAGGACTCGTAAATTTATTGCTCTATTCTCTATTCCCAATTACATTGTGAATATTCAGGAGATCCCAAACTACCCAAGACAGACCAAGGAGTTACTTGTTAAGAAGGTATGGCGAAGAGAAGTGAAGAGAAGAGAAGAAGTATAAAAACCTAAAACCGAGCTTTTTATAACTTAACTCTTTGGCTGGAGGGAAATTTGCACCTTCTGACATCTATGGATAATTATTCCAACTAATTATATTAAATCTACCTAAACCTTTAAATCATTATCATTTGGAGAGGTGTGAGTACTAGCTAAGTTTATGTTCGAATTTAGACAAAAATATTAAAATATAATAATCATACGCAGTGTGTTAATAGACGTACTTGACTCTCTTTAACCAGTGATTTCTAATATTATTTAGAGTAAAAAAAATAAAGAAATTTTTGGAGTCTCCGGTCATTTATTTTTCATTTTCTTTTCTTCAAAACTTTTATGATTTTTTTTTCCATTTGGTTTCACTCTTCAAACAGCCGAGTAACCAAACAAAAACCCTCACCCCGAACTTTACTATCCGATACTTACAAATTTTGTATGTGTTTTGTTGAAAGAAAAACATCAAAAATAACACCAGAGACTAATATTTTATTTATATGTCAGAAATGTCAGAAATCACTGGAAAGCAGCCTTAAACCAGGCTTAAGACCAGATTTACCATACAAACGTTGAACGGGCTAATAATAATGCATAATAATTTACCCCCTCACAAACAAACTTGTTTTAAATTTTACACAACTTTCAAAAGTCCATTTCCCAATCATTAATAGCTGTTTATTAATTTCTTATACAGAAAATAGTTAATTAGTTAGGCCCGTGTTTAACTTTGGACCATCATAGTATAAGACATGTTGATATTTAGAAACAACGACTAAAACTGTTCACAATATCCACGGCGTTGTACAAATTAAACCTTTGCGCGGGAAAAAACAAAGATATTAATTCAATATGGAATTATTGGATGGGGGGGGGGTCATACGACAATATTCTAACCTAGATCAAAGTGATCTAGAAGCTAATCATCAAATAAATCCCAAAGAAACCCTCCACTTATCCAACAGAACGCTTTTCGCAGATTTTACGGTGCCTCGAGTAGAGAATATCTTCAAGAAAAATGCAATTATCCAAATTTACAAAAATAATATCATCAAAAAATATCAAGACAACATCAAAATACCAAAATTTAATACCAAACTAATGCAAAAAAATTACATCTATTTAGGAATAAAGTTTTTCAACAACCTTCCGATTGAAATAAAAAAAAAACCAAAGACATCAATAAACTGAAACTCAAACTGAAGCTACACTTCATCAGGAATAATGACCTAAATAATTCCCCGTTTTTCTCTTTCTTTCTATTTATTATCAATCTAATATTCATCTCTATTTTATTTAGATTTTTGAATTTCTCTTAAGTGCACAATATTTTAGTATGTAACCGTATCCTATGTATGTACACCTACACATATAGATGATCCAAATGTTTCAATTGTTCCTATTATATACTTACCTATTGCATAATGTTATTCTATTTCTTTTTTGTTGTTTGTTTTTGGATGCATCGTGCACATCTGCCCTGAGGATGGACACTGAACGCTGTCCGAAACGTTGGCTACAGGAGGAGGTAGCGTAACACGGCATAACACCCCAAAAACAAACAACAAAAATACTTTTGGCCGTGAAAATCTAAAATCTTAATCTATTTCTGTTATAATTAGTGTAAATCGCTCATCAAGCACAAGAACTAGCTTCTTCTTTGGTGAGATTGCAATTTTAAATAATTTCTGTACCGATATGTAATTTATATAACACCACTGTACACTTATATATCTATATTAAATCAATAAAAAAAAATAAAAATAAATTGGTCTACAACGTTAGTATAGCATCCCACCTGAATTACTACACAAGTATAATTTTCAGAGCAATAAAACTCAATTTGATGGAATGAAAATACTTCAGAATAATATATAGGCGTGAGGCCTAAATATCTGAAGCAGATATACTAGGATAAACACCATGCAACATCAACTCAAATTTTAAGTGTGTGGCAACGATAAGTTATAATTATAATACCTTGGTACTTAGGTATTTATAAATTTAAAATTAAAATTTTATCAGAGTGTATATTGAGTAATTTTAGTAGAAATTAATAGTACCTACAGTTCATTGCTATCCTACGAGAAGCTGCGATGATTTAAGGCTTCCTAAGACGAATTTATCGGAACACAAAACAATATTTAATGAAGGTTTTAAAATATTCAATAATAAGGAAGCTAAAAGTCTTGTAATTTTTCTTGGGTTATGTCTCAATGTTTTCAAATCCAACTATTAGTACGTAGGTATGGAATATTATTATAGTAGTTTTAGAATATATATACACTGGATATAAGATGTAAAAATATTGTAGCTTAATAAAAAATAACATAAAAAAATAACGGAGTGTGCAGTTCACACGTGGTAGAAGTAAAACCTTCAGTAAACTAAACTTTGAGAGAATGAGACAAATGCAGAGTAGAACAATTGTATCAGTAGTAGGATAATTGTAAGATTTATTTATTATAATATAGTTACTGAGTTTAAAAAGTATTTTATTCCACATAGCACCGCACAAAGAGGACACCAATTAGTCTATGTCATTCTCTCGCTAGCTAAATCCTATAGATGTATGTGTTTGTCTCTTTTCAGTGTCGCTCGTTTCCGTTTCATCGAGTTTCAAATCACAAAGGTGCTGAAGAAGTTTTCACTTCAACAAATGCTCAAATTATTATTTTTATTATTATTCGTATCCCTGTCCTGTGTGCAAATTTTAAGGTATTTCAACCAAAGAAGCTTCTTCCATTGTTTACCGTTGCACTTCTGTTGTTATCCAGGTTGAACAACCTTCCAGTAGGACCATAATCATTTCACTTTAGAGCCCGAGATTACCGCGCGATCGGGTAGTACGGGAGTTTTGCGCAGTTACAGACCAGATCGGCTTACCTCTCTGATTCAATCTACTCGTTGTTAGTAGTAAGTATCCCCAAGGATTTGTTATGTGTAAAGTTAGAATTGTAAGTCGTTAGTTAGAGGAAAGCCAACTGAATTGAAGGTGCAATTTGAAGGTTGTAAAGATAAAGGAAGATTGTAAATAGCTTATTTGAGCAGGTGAAGTTGTTTAACTGGGTTTCAAAAATTGGTTTCATGGGAGCTCCCTACATTCAACGAGTGTTGTTTTTTAAAGTGAAACTTCTTTATCCCCGTTAGTGATTTAAAATTCAGTTGAAACGAAATGCGTCACTAAAATTTAATATTTGACGGGTCCTATTCTAATATAAGATCCTCAGATAGCGCAGCAGGTAAGGCGCTTGGCCAGTATCAACGGCCAGAGAGACAGACATCCAGTGAACGAAGATTCGAATCCTACGAAATCCAAAAAAAAACAAAACATTTTTATTTTTGTGAAATCAATATCTAATCTTCAAACCACTTTAAAATAAGCAGGCAAATGAAAAGAAAGCGACACCTAGCGACTTTCTAGTTTCACTTCTACCGCGTGTGAAATGCACACTCCGATATTTGCTTATGAAATCGATCCTCTCTCGAAGCTTAGCTTAAAAAAGATGAGCTTAAACAACTCGAATTATGCAATTTTTAAACGTCATTACGGGTCATGAAAAACAAAAAAAAAAACAAAAATAGCCCATAACCTAACCTAACCTATTTAACCAATTTATAAAATATATTTTTTCATCACTTTTGATTTTCAAAGGAGGTGTTGAAGTCGTATGATTCTGAGTTATCCGGTCATCCTTAAAATAATACATCATTAAAAAAAAAAAAAAACAGCTTTTTGGTAAAGTTGTGTGCGTTTTTTTTAATTTATTTTTTGTGCTTAATTAGTAGAACTTCATTTAGTTATTTTAAGTTTAAGTAAATCAAATTCAAAATTGTAATTATTAAGTACTAATTTAATTTGGTAGGCGGTGTTACATAACGACGGGCTCGAACCGCCTTGTTACGAACAGGTACAAATTAATAATCACAATGATTAGGACACAACAACAATGGTTCAATTTAAATACTTACAGAAACCAAATTATAATACAAACCTCCGCTAGCGTCTCTCAGGGATATCGTGTTTTCAGTTCGTTTGGATTTGATTCAAAACGACTGTCGCTTTATTGTTAGAATAATTATAGATAGGGTTTTGATAAATTAAAAAGATCTCTTGTCGCTTTTAAATAATTGGTGAATTTATTAATGACTCGACGCTTCTAGGAAAAGCTTTTAATCTCTTTGTGAACTCAAGATTCTAAAATATAACGAAAGGGATAAATGGAAAACACAAAAATAAATAATATTACGTACGTTACAATGTCACGGGCAGCATCGGGATCACCACTGAGTTAATTTAAGTATCAAATTTAACTATATTTTAAATTACGTGTCCCAACCAAATGTTGGAACCAAAAAGGGTCTAGGCGGCCCCGGCTGAGAAGCAAAGGCCCGACCTATAGCACAGTTAAAACCAGAAGAAGGCGCCAGGGCTCTCAGCCCCGTCGAAAGGGCTGCTCGGCCCCCTCCCGAAATCCGGGCCAATCAAAACGTCTCGCAAATGTTGCCAACTTTTGATAACTAATAGTAAATATTTAGTACCTGATGAAGGAAATATTCATTTAGGGGTGGGAAGTTATAATTCAAGAAAGTACTTCATAACACATCCCCGAAAACACCAGCAAAAAACCGCAGTCGTAACGAAGGTTTTTTGAATTTAAACCTTTCAAAGAATTCCCTCGATAAACTTTACAAAAAAAAATCGTTCACATAGAGATTCAGCATTAAAATTAAACTGTCTGCAGAAACGGGTGGACTCCAAGATTTCTTTAGACACACATTAATAATACCTCAGACTGTCAGCAGAAACGGGTGGACTCCAAGATTTCTTTTGACACACATTAATAATACCTCAAGTTTTATCACATTCACTGTAATATAATTGTCGTCGATTTATTGCGTTTTAAGGCAATGTTTAAAGTTATTGTACCTAGTCAGCGCATTAAAGTATTTTTTTAATGATGACAACAATAATAATAATGAAAGATATCATATCGCGTATCGCTTTTCCACTTCATTTACGCGGGCTGTGCCACGGGGCGCCATCTTATTTTTGTACGAGTTAAACAAGACAAACTCAAATCAAAATAACGAGGGTATCAATGACCCGCGTTACTCTCACCAGAGTACTGCAATATTCATATTAGGTAATTGTCACTATAAAATACAATACAAATATTGCATGATATAGTCAGTCGTATAATAAAATGTGAAGTGTGGTTATCGCATTCGGTTAATTACTCCGAAGCGAAGAATGTAATGTATGCACTGTCCCAAAAGCGTCCTTTCGAAAACAGCGCGATGAGTGTAAGTATGTGTAGTGTCAATTCATATCTTATTTTCACAATACGTTGATTTGTCCGGTTCCTACGAAACCATTTAAATGATTAATCAATCAAAACATGATTCACGTCCGTCGCTTAGCGCGAAACTCTACTCACACAAATAAATTTAAAAATTATTAGGAGAATTTTCCACTTGGCTAATGGCTAATCCTAGATGGATTCCATCTTGATTTTCTTTCAAAAAATTTCTAATTGGTATGGGCCAACATTCTAGTTGAATTCCATCTTGCTCTTCTTGCATCAACTTATCAAATACCTGTAAATTAGTTCGCTCCTTATCCTCATTATGAATAATAACATTCAGGTCCATTAATGCCTATTGATATCGTATGCAATCAATCTTCCCCGTTAGTTGAATAAATCTAGACACATGGTCTATCCTGAGCTTTACGTATTAATTAATCATTATAAATCGAATAAAATTCCTAATTATTAATCGAATCCACCTCTTCCGCTACAAAATGATTAATTAATCAATACCGATTATGCCAGTCTATTTCAAGAATTAGCCATTCCGTTTTCATCGATTTCGTTTTCCTATCCATTTGGGTTGCGGGTATGGGCACCGCCGCCCCGGGAACTATTTATTCTATAAACAGCACATCTGTTAATTCCTACGTTTGTCACTTCTGGACACTAACCACGATATTCCTATCCGCCCCTCATACCTCTTTCCTTCCTCTCCTTCCTTTCCTTAAAAAGACCCTCCACGCAGCATCCCCTAAGATGACATAAGTCACAAACATATTTTTCCAATCGTTAATAGGTTTCTACCCTTCGATAGAGAGATCGGCGTGGTTACGGAGATATATGATTTCGCAAGGAATCGAACCCGCGACTGAATTTTAAAGTAATGTGATTACGTCGGAGTGCGTGGCATTATTATTATTCCAGATTCGAACTGGTAGGTATTTATATCCTACAAGGAAGGCAGTATCAGTGAACACTAAAAATTATATCTCACTGGCAAATCAATTCGAGAATTGAACTCGATTAAATTTTATTGCTGTCGTTATTTTAACTGTTAAAATCTATTTTTAAATAAGTAATCACTATTTTACCATTCTAAATCATCAGCTCGTTTCAACGAAGATAACGCTAACATATGGTCTCAACACACTCTGAGACTGGTCAATTTCTGTTTTCAAACTAATGGCCGTTATTCTAAAAATAATCGCATCTATTTGCCACTATTTCATAAAGGGAAGGTAATATCGTTAAATATCTACTAAAAATATCTCCACGCTGCACAAACAAAGGTGCCTGCTTTCTCATATTTCAAATAAATGTGTATCCTCTGCAAATAAAGGAACATTCCCAAAAGTGCATTTGTCAGGACAATCCTGGTAGACAATAGAGCTATTGTCTTCGAAGGAGCCCAAAATAACCATTGTCCATCGGCCGACTCGTCAAGAAATATTTTAACGAAACTTAATCTATTGTCATCCGTCATCCCTTGCCATAAATCGACCCTACGAAAGGTACCTGCTCTTAGGTGCCTGCATCCTGACCGTTTACAGCGGTTGACGGCTTTTTGTAGGATTTTTAACGCGTACGTCTTCATATTTAAATCTTAGGTCACACAATTTATTGGCGAGCTATGCGAGCTGCATTTACTTAAAGGAAAATTTGTTAAAGAATTAACTGACAAATAACCACCACGCCGTTTTTTTGCAGAAGTTCACAATATGCAGTCATCAAATATGTCTAAAGCCATTTCAAGCATATTTAAACTTTAGGTTATTTAAAACCAAAATAAATGACGTTCAAATAAATGACGTCGCAGCAAAGCCAAGTCAATAATATTATTTCACTCACGAATTGCTGACTAACATACCTTAGACCTTAAATAGCTTAGGTATTATCTAATTCTGAGGTTTCAGTAACTATTTTGTTTCAAAAATCGCGTAAAACAAAACGAAGCTTTTCAACATACGGCGCGTGTGATTTATTTAACGGTCAAAACACGTGCTGGTTTTTAAATTCGGAGTTGCGACCGACAAGATGGCGGCGTTCGAAAACACGCGTGAACTTTTTTGAAAATAGTCCTAGAACACTTGTGAGATGCTGGCTTTGCTTTATTGGCGTTTGAAAACACGTGGATCAAAAATGGACGATAATCGTTTAAAACGTCTCTCTTTCAAAAAACGACGCGTTTCTAACACCAAACGCGTGGATCAATTTCTCGCAGACCAAACATAAACGCGAAGCACATGATTCGATTGTTAAACACGTGTGGATTTCCACGCGGTGACTTCGATTAATTTTTAAAAGGCTACCAGCGGTCTAAAAAACGTGCTGTTTTCAAAATGGCGGCCTTTGAAAAATGTGTAGACGCGGCCTTCAAGATAACGGCATTTAAAACGCGGGGGTTTTAACACAATTCAAAATCACTTATTTACCTATACATTTAAATGGGAAAAATGATTATTATATACTTACATATTTTATAGTACATACATCACGAAAAACAGCGTGGAGTTATGAAAAAAAATCAAAGAAAGCGACAATTCATAATGAACCAAATCTAGCCCCGAGTTGGAAGCGACAGTGTTACATAACGACGGGCTCGAACCGCCTTGTTACGAACAGGTACAAATTAATAATCACAATGATTAGGACACAACAACAATGGTTCAATTTAAATACTTACAGAAACCAAATTATAATACAAACCTCCGCTAGCGTCTCTCAGGGATATCGTGTTTTCAGTTCGTTTGGATTTGATTCAAAACGACTGTCGCTTTATTGTTAGAATAATTATAGATAGGGTTTTGATAAATTAAAAAGATCTCTTGTCGCTTTTAAATAATTGGTGAATTTATTAATGACTCGACGCTTCTAGGAAAAGCTTTTAATCTCTTTGTGAACTCAAGATTCTAAAATATAACGAAAGGGATAAATGGAAAACACAAAAATAAATAATATTACGTACGTTACAATGTCACGGGCAGCATCGGGATCACCACTGAGTTAATTTAAGTATCAAATTTAACTATATTTTAAATTACGTGTCCCAACCAAATGTTGGAACCAAAAAGGGTCTAGGCGGCCCCGGCTGAGAAGCAAAGGCCCGACCCATAGCACAGTTAAAACCAGAAGAAGGCGCCAGGGCTCTCAGCCCCGTCGAAAGGGCTGCTCGGCCCCCTCCCGAAATCCGGGCCAATCAAAACGTCTCGCAAATGTTGCCAACTTTTGATAACTAATAGTAAATATTTAGTACCTGATGAAGGAAATATTCATTTAGGGGTGGGAAGTTATAATTCAAGAAAGTACTTCATAACAGCGGGTACCCTCGCCACGGTAACCATTTATATGTATTTATGTTTTAATATGTATCTATGTGCTCGATTATGTACACGTATGCGATTGCCTGTGTGTATGTATGTGCGCATATGCGTATATGTGTGTATGAACATAACTGTGTTTACGTATGTACATATATGTAAATGTATATGTGTATAAGTTAATGTATATATATATATATATATATATATGTACCCGCCTCGGAACAGACTTAGTCTAGTGAGGCGGGCTACTAACTTGTTTGTATATGATTATTGTTACAATAAACGCCCGGGTTGCCGGCATTAAAAAAATATATATATATTGAAAATCCAACACCGCTGCCTTATGTTACGCAAAGTGATTCGCTACATTTGGTGACTTAGGAGGGTGCCCGGGTTCAAGGGGTGAGGACTATCCGCAGGTCGGAAGAGAAACTGGTTGAGGCAGACCTTTTGACCTCTCCAGCAGGACTCTCTCGGAACATCGTGGATGGGATCAGTTGGGACTGTTGTGCGGTATTCACATAAAAAGTAAATAAAATATCTCACATGATATCCCGAATTCGGTTGCCATAGTCAAAAATACAATCGTTAGTTGCTTTCTAGGATTGGTACTCGTCTAAACAAAGAAATAAAGTTTTTACTTGCATAAAATTACCACGAATTTAACAGATAACTTACAAGAATATTTTATCGAGAACTTCCGTATAAAATATCTTCAGAGTTTTCCGTAGTCTTCCCACTTCAAACACCGTTGTTATGTACGATCAAACCTTTAAAACGGCTTCAAACACTGAAAGAAAAATCGATAGAAGTGTTCTATGGGAGTTTCCCTGTGCGTGAAGAACGCTCAACTTTTTACTTCTATTAACATTGGTAAAATATTTTCAAATTCTACTAAAAACTCTTAAATTTCATGGGGGCTAGGAATTGATAGGTGTAGTGCACATGATTATGTACGCAGTTTCAATGTTTTTCAACAAATAATGTCGTTAGTATTGGTAGTTGTATGTAGTTTTGAGGTATCTCAACAGAGATACGTTTACATAAAGATGAATTATACGAGAGCGTCAATAGTCGCTCGATCGGATCTAATAACCGAACGGTTACGGAAATAGCCGACGAGGTCCGATTGACAGCTGGGCACGTTAAGTGACCAGTACCCCTACCTCATATAAACACAGAGCATCCATTGTAACGGACGTTAAGTTCAGTTAAATATTCATTGTAAATAAGATAATAATAAACACGACTCGTAACCTGACGAACCGAGAATCATTGAAACTCCCGATTATCTGTGAAGTATTGGTCCTCTGAAGAAATAACAGAATACCAGAAAAGGTAACAGAACATCACATCCTGGAATAACGAATTATTATTATTATTATTATGCAAATGAGTTCTGAAGAGATAAATTATTAGAAATTGGATGTGGACGTGTTTGTCTACTAAAATAAATCCCAGTGTTTTTTTTATTAATTGCTAAATTGATCAAACCTAATATTTTCAATAAAAAATATGTTTAACAGAAACTGAAACTAAACAATTACGGGAAACTTGAGAATGTGGCCTATTTCGTATATTGAAAAGATATTAGGATTCATGAATGGTATGCTGTTTTAAATAATTTTGTTTTTAAAGCCCGTTTAAATTCAGCCAAGTCATGTCTGTTGCCTTGGAGTAGAAAGGGCTTATGTCGGTATTTGGGTGACATTAAATAGTCTGTCACATAGGTTCTCAACCTTATTTTTCCCACCACCCACTTTGAGAATATTGTTTTTCAAGAGCCCCCAATTTTTGAGGGTGGACTCAACTGTCACGGAATCAAAAATTCGATTAAAAATATATAAAAAAAAATTGTTATACCTGCTTATTTAGCAAGTCAAAAAAACAATTCTTTTTTATTTTATGTCCCGGTTTGCAACCTCCTTCCTTCTTGAATTCATGATACACCTAGTACAAATTCTTATAAAAAATAATACCTACACCAATAAGATGATAATATTACTCGTATATGGTAAAAAATAATTTTTTTATGTATATCTGAATGTAGTAGAATCTTTCACTTCAATTTTCACCCTCTTCCCCAACTACCGAAATATATGAATTTTCGCACACACGTGACAAAAATTATTACAATAGGTACCTACGTACGATAACAAAAATTAAAGCTTACTTTGCTTTATTAGTAGGTACGTGGTTAGCGTATTTTTTTGTCTTTCTTTTATCTGCCCACGCCTTCACTGTGCCATCTAAACGCACCCTAAGACCCTCCGTTCATGGAGATACTTACAATCTACGTAACTATGACGAAACCACAAGTACCCTGCTGATATACCACTTTTTAATGCTAGTCTCCGTACACGGCGTTATCCGAAATATACTGAACTTGATCATTTTTCACGAGCAGCCATGGAGTTAGCACGCTGTCAAGCGATGTCATATTACTTTTTTTCCAACATCAATCCATGCCTTCTCCACTAAATCCTTTCTTACGTATTCTGATAAAGCATAGTTATACAAACATACAATTTTTCCACTTCCAGAACAAATCTAACATTACTTTCATGTTCCGACGCCATTTCTGTCAAACGTCAAACGAATACGTATCAGATACAAATGATGCGACGCGTCGCGTGCGATCAGCACTGTCGGTATCGTGCAGTATCGTGACACTGAAAAAACCGACAGACACCGCGTAGCGCCGTGAACGGGCACCAGCAAAATCGTACGGGGGGTACTTACGAACGGCGCGTATGATACGCGCACGAGGATCGAGTATCTTGTAAGTTTCTCCGTGAACGGAGGCACTAATTACTCGTATCTCTGGTTCTTCTATTGCCCCCCTGCAAGTCTCAAACGCCCACAAGGCGGCGTTATCACATGAGTATATTATTCGGCATAATTCTAGGGAAAATTTATTCAGTGGTTTCACATCATCTGTTGTCGCTAGAGATATCGATACATAAATATGAAGTTACGTTTTCCACAGTCACAGTCGCGAGTTCCACAGACACTCCACTATTCCACAAACCGACTTTAAAACGTACCCGCGATTTTACGGTAATACAGGATCTGCGGAATATATCTGTACATTTGTGAGGGGAAATATTGTCTCCGCTTCTTTGTGGAATTGTTCAAAAGAAAAATGCGAAGTTCCGTTTTTTGGAGGCTAACCCGTCAACCAAAACTAAATTAATTATTTTTTTATGTTTGTGATCCCATCCCATAATGGTTTTGCGAAGGAAAATATGAATTTAATTTAGCCTGAACCAAACGTGAAACAAATTGGTAAAAAGGGTTTTTTTATAATGTTTGACTTCCTTCAATGGTGCTTTGGGGAAGGTGAATTCAAAAACTTAATAATATTCAAGGCATACCTCAAAATAATTTGGAGAAATGAAATAGGGATCATATTTATTGTAAGAATGTTTAGTCATGCCTTAGAGTAAAAGATTTCTAATTTTAACATTTTTGATATTTGGGAAGATGGGTACACAAAAAGTGATTTAAATCGTACTTAAATATATATACTGTTTTATAATCTTATACAATAGTACTATTTCTGCTGTGATGCTGAGCTGTGCTAGAACGTCTTTTCTGTTGTGTGGTATCTTAAACAAACGTGGTGACGACTTCGGCTGAAGTTTGCAACACGTATTAGCCACATATTTCCAAAAGGAATGGGCTTTCAATAGACTTACATATATATTAATAAAAATAAGTATTTCAACATGTTTGGAAAGGGAAACACAAAATAATATGTACCTAAATGCGATCTAATTTTGCAACTGATACTAAATCTATCTATCATAAAAATAGAGTGTCTGTAACCGGCAGTATTTGTCTGTGGGTTTATTTTTTTAAGCAAATGTACAGTATTCAGCAAATATAGTTAAACATACAGCAAATATATAGGATTATTCCGAAATTGATAAAATTTTGCACACTTGACCTGCAAAACCAGAGGACGATCACTGTCTGCATTCGAAAATCTACCCCCATCCGCTTTTCCCATCCCTTAAGGCAGAATACAGCCCGGGCAACGCTGGGAACTTCCGCTAGTCTATTTACCTACTTAAAGAAGAGTGTCTGTGGTGGGACTGATGAAATTTTGCAAACTTTTAAAAATAAGGGGAAGGTCACTGTCTTCATTAGATTTAAAAAAAAAAACTCTGTCTAAAGCCCGGGCAATGCCGGGAAATCAGCTAGTAATAATTGCATAATATGAAGCCAAGAAATATTAGCCGAGTTATCATATTTTAGTCTACTTACTTTCCTTTTACCTCTGCTAGTCTTATATCTTACAGCCATAAATAAAGGTTAGTATCAGAACTCCATTATGAACTGCTACCTTTAATTAGATGGGTCATTTAAAAAAATGTTATTTTTAAATTCTAAGAGACGGATCCAATTTTTCAAATTTCTGATACGATCTTTTTCCTCCGAATTCACTTCTAAGTTTTGAAAATTTTCATTTTAAGGGGTTATTTCTAGTGTACATAAAAGTAACTATGAATCCTTTAAACTATTTTTTGTAATCTTCCATAGAAAATGAAGTATATTTTTATGAAATCATTTACAAAAAGTCTCAAGATTGAGTCTCGCAAAATAATGCCAAAATTTGAGATCAAGAAGGATTTTGCTGGTGTTTGAATGCCTGAGATAATTTGAATATTCATATATTTTTTTAATGAATCAAAATATTCCCTCTATTTCGTGTTACTAAAAAAAAGCTTTTTCCCGCGGCTTCGTTCGCATGGTTAATACCATGGGGGATTCCCATGGTATCATTTCCCATACAATCCCTTAATGGGGGATTCCCACATAGCCTCTTCCACCCCCTCCCCTCCCTGTCACTCCACCCCTCACGCCACCCCACCCCCCTACCCCCTCCACCCCTTTATCCCCCCCACCCCCCTCTAACCCCTCCTTCACTCCTCTAACCCCTCGAAGTAGTCCCCTAATAATTTGAATCGAATAAAGAATTAAGATATCTTACTAATCGTGCCACTTACAATTTGTTTATACAAATTTCATAATGCCAGAGTTCTGAGTTATAGCCTATATATTATTCTGATGTATGAGCTATATTATTGTAAAGTTTCATTAAAATCCATTTAGTAGTTTTTGCGTGAAAGAGAAACAAACACTCCTACATCCATACTTCCATATAAACTTACGGCTTTAGTACGATAGTTCATTTTAATGGTTTATCTAACATTTTTTAAAGAACTATCTAGGATGGGTTTTTTTCTTTATTATGTGAAATTTCAAAGTCAATCCGGGGGAAGCAGATGCTATCGAAGTATTATTAAAAAAATTACGTGAATTTATATTTCCATTTAACACCATTTTATCACCATTAGACAAATTTGACCAGAATTATTTTTTTCTCGTACAGTCGTGACCCCACTCTTTATATTCAGTCCTTCGCTAAATAAATATGTAAGTAAATTCCCTGCATTTATCGAACAGATAACCCCCCCTTACTCCAAAAGCACAAACATCAATACATTTATTAACCAAATAGTATTTTCACGACACCGCACCGTCTCAATAAATAATCACCCCAAAGGTTATCTGGTCACTTAACGCCTCAACAATTTTTATTCAGTAGACTTAACAAGGTTTGAGTTAGGTTATGTCCATTTTTTCCTACGCACAATAAAGCAACATTTTACCAACAAGCAAAAAATCCGAGCCTTCTGTGTCCTCTGTGTAGAAAAAAATAATGTACATTGTACATTCAGTGGAGACATAAATCGTCGGAAATGTTTTGTGAGAGTGTCGGTGTGGCTGAATATTTTTTAAATCGTTCAATTATTTTTCCTGATCTGGTGAAATTGAACCCACGATGTTGTCTGATTCCCCTTGTCCTATTCGGGTCGGGAAGGATATCCAATCTTCTTGTCTTATCCCGACGTTCTGCATCTACGAGTATAAGGCGTGGATACCTGTCCTGTGCAAATTCAACAGCTTCCAGTCGTAGTAGGCCAGTCTCGCCTCGCACAGCCTTAAGAGTTGCTTTCTCCATCTTTGCCTGGGTTGGCCAATATATTTTTATTTTTTATTAACGATCATTAAGATTATTTTAAGTTAAGTAATCAATTATTCACGGTCATCCTCACTAGGGATTCCTGTTCCGAGGTGGACATGTTTTGTTGGTGTCAGATAATGATTACCTCATTTTCATATTTGTTGATTTTCTCATCTTCGTGTTTATTGATTTCCTCATTTTTATGTTTGTTGGTTTCGTCACCTTCATGTTACTAGACTGTTTGTTCATTTCCTCATCTTCATATTTGTTGATTTCGTCATCTTCATGTTAGTCGACTGTGTTTGTTGATTTACTCATATTTATGTTTATTGATTTCGTCATCTTCATGTTTGTATTTAGATTTACTTTTATTTAGATTATTATATTTTAGATATTTATAATATTTTTATTTTTATTTTGATTTATTATATTTTAGACATTTATAATATTTTTATTATTATTTTGATTTCCTCGTCTTATTTTTATAGACTCCATTTCCATCATTGTTGATTTCCTTATCTTCGTTTTTTAGTGTAGATTATGCTGGTATTATTTAATAATATTTAATATCTTCGTAATGATATGTGTTTTAATAATAATAAAAATAATAAGTTATTTATTTAAGCCGAACAGAGCGGTGGGTGCAATACTCTGTCTGCCATAAAAAGTATACATTACATAAAATGGATTTACATACTATATGAAAAAGAAAAAATAAAATAATATAAAAAGATTTAAAAAGAAATATATATACGCATATTTAGTACTCGTATATCTACTACGGGGGCTTCAGATGAATTCTCCATGTTTGGTGAAGAGACGCGCCCTGCCACTGGGCCACGGCCTGGACGAGAGTGTTCTCCGATCTTTGGTAGCGCTGTCTCACCCCGGCTATTCTGCGGCGCATCAAAGCGGCGAACCCATGTACCCTTCCTTCTGCGAACATCTGCGAGGCACTGCATCGCCAAGGTAGGCCGAATAGCGCCCTATATGCGTTATTGTATTGTACTCGAAGTGTGTTCATGACGCCTTGTGAGTTTCTTGACCATATTTCGCCGGTGTAAAAGCTCATGCAGTAGCTCTGGAATATTTGCTTCTTCACAGGAGAACGGCACCTGTTAAATCTCCTGGCGAGCGTGTTGGCTCGCACGCTTAGTACTCTTCTTTGGCGTTCTATGTCATTTTTATCATTTAGGTCATCAGTGACGACATGCCCCAAATATTTTATTTCACTGCAGATTTTGACATTGTCTCCGCCGACGGGAATGGGTGGAATGACAGTAGGACCAGTATTTGCTTTAAACACCAGCATTTTAATCTTGCTAATCTTCATGGTATTTTTAATATAATTTGGCAGGGCACTGTATAACCGTGTAACAAAGAATTAATGTCTTTTTCTGGTCAAAGACGCATTTAATTATAGAATGTTAAGTATATTTGAGGTTTTAATTCTTGTAATGTAGGTGCGTTGGATATCTTCCATCTACAAGATCCAAAACGGTATTCTGTAGTTGCTAGTGTACGACCAAGCCACCTTGATTGCGATTTTTTCAGAGCATTTCCCCGTCGCTGCATGGGAAGCCTACGACGCAACACACATGCAAAAATACCATAATCAATGACTGCCTGTATGGAGACCCCTTGATGGCACTCTGGAGACGGACACATATCTTTTTATACAACTATCTGCATAATTTATATTTTTTCACTTCTCTCTGTTTATATTTTGTGAGACGTTATTTTGATTTACTCTGATTGCAATTATTACCCCTGCATGCTTTCTGGAATAAATTACTTTTATTATTTTTATAAATTGTAACAGTTGTACAGTATTCAACTTACCTCATTTTATTGATCTTTTATTCGATCCCATTTTGCAACTCCTTCCAAAATTTTGTTTTGCTGTCAAAATTAAATTTTCAAATATCAAAATTTTCTCCTGAATTGATCAATTTCAAATTAGATGACATGTTTGAAGCACAAGATTCGAAAGTATTCAATATATTTTTGACATAACTCCACCCAAGAGACCATGGGGAGCATAATTCCTGTAAGGTCTATGTCATCATTGGGGAACCTTTGTGAAGGGTTTTTTGAGAAGAGGAAGAAGTGAATATGTAACAAATATCAATTGTCAGATATGATTTTAGATTTTCACGGCCAAAATTTTTATGGTTATTTCCTTTTGGGGTATTATACCGTGTTGCGCTACCTCCTCCTTTAGCCAACGTTTCGGACAGCGTTACAGTGTCCATCATCACACATCTGCCCTGATGATGGACACTGTAACGCTGTCCGAAACGTTGGCTAAAGGAGGAGGTAGCGCAATACGGCATAATACCCCAAAAGGAAATAACCAATATCAATCGTGTACAAATATTAGGCGCGGTGCTGAAAGAATGACGATAAGAGTTCCGCGAAGAGTCTTCCATTGAAATACCGGTAGAATAAGGACAGGATACCTGCCAGTGCTATAAAAATTGTTTGTTTGATGGCAAACTAACCGCTTTTTTCTGCCCAGAGTCAAGGGTTTTTTTCAAGTATTTTGAGACTCTAAACAAGAGGTGGCTACCAGATTCAACAGTGGTTCACACTTCTAGGGATTATCTGTCCTGTGTTTGTACATATCAGATATCGGTGCGGACACGAAATAAAATATAGATAGAAAGCCTAACGAAATGACGCGTGCGCTATTCGTGTCAATTATTCCGTATATCGGCTCCGGTTCCGTACATAGAAAGGGAAACAGGGATATTGTGTGGCGGGGGCTGGGGGTTGAATAATGTATGAGTGCGGATAAAGCAAAGTATTCTCTCTCCATCGTCCCGATTCCACTTTCTCTGATTCCGAGGCTTCCTAGTCAAATGCAACAAAAATAATGTGATTGGATCCTCTGTATCATGGAGTACCTAAACAATAATTAATATTTATTTAAGTAGTATTCTATATGCATCCGCTCACCTGCTGCGTAGCGGGCCGGATCGAGAGAGACTGGTTGAATCACCTCTCCAGCCAGAATTCCTCGAACTATCGTCTTGCACCGCAGTTAGAGGGATGGATTCGTACGTCCGTCAGTCCTAGACACACTGATACCTACCCACCCCTCATACCTATTTCCTTCCCAGTACTTCCTCTCCTTCTTTTCCTTAATAAAACCTCCATACAGCATCCCCTAATATGACATGGGCCCATGTGTGAACTTAATCTTTACATAGTATAAAGCAAAGTCGCTCCCGCTTTCTGTACGCTTAGATCTTTTAAACCACGCAACGGATTTTCATGCGGTTTTCACCAATAGATAGATTTATTCATGAATAAGGTTTAGGTCTATAATTTGTCAAGGTTTTGTGTAAATTGGTTGAAATATATAATACATAAAAGGAGCGGGCTGGTAAGCAGGCAGTGTTTATTTGATATGTATGCAAAGAGGGCGTTGGTTACTAAGGTTGGATAATGGTGTAGTGTTTCGTTAGCCACAGCAATGCTACTAGAATAAAAATAAAAAAGGTGTGTAAACATGGAAATTCTATGAAAATCTATGAAAATTTAACGAAAGTTCTTTCCTTCACAAAAAAACATGAAATAACTATAATAATGGGCGATCTTAATGCTAAAATTGGTAAAGGTAAAGAAGAAGATGTTGTCGGGGAACATGGTCTCGGTACGAGGAATGAAAGAGGAGATCGGTTTATCCAATTCTGCTTAGAAAACGAATTAGCAGTTACTAATACATTCTTCAAATTACCGGAAAGGCGTTTATATACATGGAAGTCGCCAGCAGACTCAGTCCAGAGAATTGTACGAAATCAAATTGACTATATTATTATCAACAAAAGATACAAGAACTCGATTAAGTCTGTAAAAACATACCCGGGTGCTGATGTACCATCCGTGCTGAGATCCTGCATCTCATAATGCAGGGAAAGATTGCCGGAAGACGGGGCCCTGGAAGAGGGAGAACATCATGGCTAAAAAACCTGAGACAGTGGTTTGGCCAGTCTACCGTGGAGCTGTTCCGGGCCGCAGTAAACAAAGTCCGCATAGCCAACATGATAACCAACGTCCGTTGAACGGACAAGGCACAAGAAGAAGAAGAAGTAAACATGGACCCTTAGAGCCAGTGCAAAAGCAGATAGATGCCCTCGAAATGTGGTACTGGAGATAAATGCTTTGGATTCTATGGACTGCCAGACGTACAAAAGTGTCCATTCTGGAAGACCGAGGCTTTCCACTATCAGTCTACAACATATTTTAATATACTTTGAACACGTTGCTCGCAAAACTGAGAACTCTAGCCAAACTGGAGCCACTCATAATTACTGAGAAAGTGGAAAGCAAAACAAGCAGAGGAAGGTCACTAATGCGCTGGAGTGACCAAGTATTTGTGTCCTTGATTCTCCACGAAACGGAGAACCGAGAAGTGTGGAGAAGCCTTGTCAACCATGGAAATTGGAGTAGGGTTCAGGATCCTAAGCAATAGGGAACCGACAAAATTTTTTTTTTGTTCTTGTGTTGTTCCAAGAGTTCACAACCTTCTGAAGCCAGTGAGACTATCAAGCCCAATATTGTATTTGCACGATTTTTTAAAAAGAATATGGTATTTTCACTGCTTTTTATGTTGTCGAATAAATTTTCTGTAGTGATTTAAAATGAGCCATTTTTGATATGCCACGAAAAGGCATGTTCATTTTTATCGTGAACTTGGCGACGTTGACGTCACGCCGGGCAACGTTTTTGACAGCCGTCTTACCAGTCATTGGCGTTTTTTATGTCATAACGACGTCGTAGCCAGATGGAACCGATTCGGAATGTGCGGTTTTTCAATTCTATAATAATGAAAACATTAAATTTATACGCTTTTAGAACAATGATCTACCTACGAGCAATTTATGAATACTTCGCAGTTTGCTTTTAACAATAAAAACACATAATTAAGTGGGTGTAGGTACCTAATAATAGTGTATTCTTTTTACAAAACTTTTTCGTGTAAGCTAAAAATAGCATGTCATTTTTGAATTACGACCTTTTATAAAATAAAGGTTATGACCCAAAATATAGGTTAAAACAGGGCAAACTGACAGAAAACGGATATAAGTATGTACCTATTCGTAGGTATGTAATATAATATATTGCAGGATATCAATCAAAATGTTAAAAAGGTTCAGGTTTATACGACAAAATGTCAAGAAGGGTGATTTTTATTATTTAGGTGTGGAAAATACAGAAAACATGATATTTGTATGGGCGGAAAAGGTTTTACGTACTTTGCGTTTATGAAAAAAATATGTTGCAAAAGTTTTCACAGGGACAATCTATTAATAAACTATTAATAAACCTAAACACGGTTTCGAAATGGGTTGGTACTGAAATTTCAATTGCCTCCGTAATAATAATTACTAGCAGTTAAAAACCCGCGCCGCGGATTGTTCTACAAATAGCCGGTTCCTCGGATCCAGTGACAGTTAGTCACCGGGACAAAGTGATCGCGATGGGCAAAGGCGTCATTATATGATATGAAGACACGTGGTAGAAATCACAACGTGATATTCACAACTACCAGTTACAGTAATAATCATTCCATCCAATCCATCTCTACATACCCGGAGAGACTCACGAAAGTACGAATCCAACAGTACTTACGCCTGCCAGCCGACGCTCCTCGCGCTAGCTGTTAACCTAAGTAGCGCTATCTTTTGGAATTGCTTTAATTCGATTATATTACATCGAGTAGGATTTGTAATAAATTCCACGTACTAAAAAGTTTTGCGTAAGGCGCGGTGTAATTTATTACAAATCCTAGTAGTGTAGTCGGATTGTCGGTGTAGTCGGATTCTTAAATTTCAAACGTTGTTGAACCGTTTTCAACCGACGTTGGCGTAATAATAACGTCAGATTCCAACAAGTTTTGAAATCCACAAAAAAACCTAAATTAATATCAGTAGGTACGTCGCAACGTATTTAAACTGCTCTTGCTATATGATATTATGGTAGGGAATGCAATTATTTATAATTTAATTTTATTTAATAGGTATTTCTCTCTTTAAATTTTTATTTTTACTTTTACCTAATAATTTATAGTTTGTACTTTAATACTTTATATTTTGTACTTTACAATTTACTTTTATAGATTATAGCTTTTATTCACTACTTATTACCTTACTGTTTACCTTTTTTCTTAAATTTTACTGACATTAATACTGTTATTCTTCATGTTGTTGTACTATTATAAGTATGTCAATTATGTTAATGGCACTTGATGTACCTTATATGTGTAAATAAATAAATAAACTATTTCGTTATTTGTTTTTGGGGTGTTATGCCGTGTTGCGCTACCTCCTTCTTTAGCCAACGTTCCAAAAGGATAGCAGAACACTTTCGCGCTTGCAAACTCGGCCATCCTGATAAATCGGCAATCGCTGAGCACTCAATCGAAACCGGCCATTACTTTGGATTTGTTCCTGAGGTCTTGGGAAGATCCAAAACTTATAGAGCACGCCTAATTACGGAGGCAATTGAAATCTACAAAAATCCTTTTAATATTAATAGAGACGACGGAGCTAAACTCAATAGCTCTTGGTATCCGGTGATTGACGGCTACACCAAAGCTAAACGCAAAAAATCATGCCTAAGTATAGAGTAATGCCAGCTCGTGGTAAACCATTTTGTGTTATAACTTTATATTGACTAAATTCGCTTTAACCATTATAATTCTATTTCCTAATTTTAGAATTCATTACGAGATGGAGCCGCTTCTATCGGCATCTCGCAAACAGACTTGCCCCTGGCTAGCATAAATACCACATTTTAGTGAACTTTCTATTCCGTTCCGCGGCGATGACGCCACTGCTTGTCACGATTATTTTGTACTGGTGAAAGTTAGTGGAGCTGGCGACACGGTATCGCTTCGAAGTAAATAAGCACACTTCACGACTAAAAATTACACATCTACCGGATCTGCCGGATCTGGCCTGATGATGGACACTGCAACGATGTCCGAAACGTTGGCTAAAGATGGAGGTAGCGCAACACGGCATAACACCCCAAAAACAAATAACGAAAATGGTTTTGGCCGTGAAAATCTTAAAACTTATCCGAATTAATAAACTCCCCACGCATTTTAAAAAAAAAATGTAATCTTCTCCATATTTTTTTAGTGTTCCTATAACTGTTTTATGGAGAACCTGAATAAAAATAAATAAATGTTTACTCTTGGAAATAAAAACTGACTTGTTTTAAAGATATTTTAGATACTTTGCAACAAAATTTTACAATGCTCTTCCACAGACCAAAAGACAGAATACAATTTATTTGAAATATAAATGACACTAAGACCATCGATTAAGTCAACGATTTTATTAAAATCTATTAATACCTCCTATTAAGGTGTGTATTCCAAATGCAACGATGGATGCTGATTGTCTCTCATTTTTAATGCATAATTATGCATTTTATATATATTTATATATCTTTGTTGTTATTTGTATTGTTTGGTAAACTGCTGTTTAGCTGTTTGGTAAAGTTTAACGCGCCTTCTCTCAATACGGGAGTTCCTAGTAAGACTGGCACAGCACATCACCAATGTAATTTAATTAATAAAGTTGAATAAAAAAATCGAACAAGACATTCCTGTTTATATTATGCAATATTCAAAGGAATATTGGTTTAAATATTCCATCGTCCAAATCGATGTGATATTGCATATGTCAAAGGATATAAAATAAATGGATAAGTAGATCTGAACTTACTTTTTTTAATCTAAAAACAGTGGTAATTTCAGAATGAGATCTCCTCCAACGATATCTAAGAGAAAAACCATTATTTCTAATTCAAACTTTGCTTAAACGACTTAAGTCGATTTTGGTGAACAGCTCTGAATAGTCAGATACTTTACTACGTTCTTCTTCCTCATCGAACTCCGATCTGCTTCACCACAAACTTCAATTTATGATGTGATAGTCCCGCTGACTTCAGCGGATTGGGAGCAGTTAGGATTCTAAAGCGTATTTTTTTTTACACTAGCTCCACTCCACACAGGAGAATCTTAGTAAAATAATTCCCACCAGGGCCTATGTCATCTTTGGGAATGCTGTGTGGAGGATCTTTTTAGGAAAGGAAGAAGAGGAAGTACTGGGAAGGAAAGAGGTATGAGGGGTGGGTAGAAATCTAGGGGTCAATGTGTCCAGAAGTGAAGGATATATGAATCTATCCCTCCTACTGCGGTGCTAGGCGATGTTCCGAGAGAATCCTGTTGGAGAGATCAAAAAGTCTTCCTCAACCAGTCTCTCCCAATCTGGACTGTCGCGCATTTGGTGGGCAGACGTATCTGCCGCCAAGATCCGGACACATCTCACTCTAAGGACCCGGTCACCAAACGTAGCGAGCCACTTGACGTGACCTACGGCAGAGGTGTTGGTTACCCAATAAATGATTTCCGGGGCGGCGGTACCCGTACCCACCTCCTAAATTATGTGTGTACTTGAAGTAAAATATCACTAAACTGCGCTATATAAATACTACGTTATTATTATTTTTATGTGTAAAAATAGTAAAAAAACATACACCCAGTTGGCGATGTTAAGGTGTCACTGGATTCTGTACCCCTGGAAGTCTTGAGAGGTATTCACATTTAAACAAGCAAAATAAATAAGAAAATAGCATGTAGTTGGGAAGAGCAAGTCCGGTGAATGTTTAGACATGTGTACAATGACAAATTCCGACTCAAGCAGGACATGTGTTTGTGCAGTATTCACTGTATTCAGTATTCAGGGAGAGAAGGGGGACATGGGCCGAGGAGCGGACCCGGACGGGTGTAATGGTTTGAATGGAAGTGGATTTTCCGCGACTTGAAATTTCAATCACGTCTCTGTCTTGACACATTCTTGTCGCTTCTTTCCTCTTCACACTATTGCAACTAGTTTTCTTTTATCTGGCGGGATTGGAATTCTTTAAAGACGTTCACTCCGTGTTTGTTATTTTTAGAATATGAACAGCAGTCATTTCCATAGATTAAAGAAGAACAAAAATTGTGATCTAAAAATAAGACAGCTCTTCGCTTAGATTTTATAGAAACAGTTTATTTTTTTATTGTTTTTATTTCTTGCTAGGGCAATCCCGATGACTTGCAGAACTCATTTTAGGACGGAAGGAATTTCAATACATAAGTGGGAGATATTAGTTACAATTTTACATAAGTATTACGAATTAAAATATAAGTTTCACACACAGTACAGCTGAAAAATAAAAGACAGGTTTAGTAGAACAAACTCTAATAGAAAACAAATAAAGAAAAAAGAGCAAGAATATACAAATATGAATGATTAGAAATAAATGGAAAAGAAAAGAAGAGAAAATGAAACAAGACAGAACAGAACTCTCTTTCTGGTTTCAATCCTGGTTTGGATTGGTTTGCAGCAATTTCCTCTATTCTTTTCTTCCATTCTTCCCTGTCTTGTGCGGCTCTTTTGAAATCTGCATACGATGAGCAGCGCACGTCCACCAGCAGGTCCTCCAGGTACTCTCGGCGTGGGCGTCCCCTAGAATTTGTCCCCTTGGTCATACCCGCCATTATGGCATGCAAGAGGCCTCCTTGTCGTATTACATGGCCGATCCATCTTGCACGCCTTTCGGACAAGGTCCTGAGCAGGTGCCTTCCTCCTTCGATTCTTTGGACAACCTCCTCATTTGTAATGTGGGTTCTCCAGGAAATTCCTAATATTCTTCTATAGGACCACATCTCAAAAGCCTCTAGTCTCCGTTTATCTCTTTTGGATAGGACCATGTTTCGCAGACGTACATCAAGATACTCCGTACATAGGTCTTGATGAGGAGTATTCTCAGTTTTAGGTCTATATTATTCGATTCTATTATTTTTTATCAGAACAGAACATGACAAGAAAATTACATAGTTTCATCCTTAAACGTAGAATTCTTTCAAAGCACTACTCTAAAATTTTCTATTATGTTGGACTCCCTTAAACATAATATCTGGAAACGAATTAAATAGTTCAGAGATATTATCCCATATAATGCAGTGCGTATTTGAGGAAAGTGAATTTTATTGCTATTTCGTGAATCATGAGTTTGGAGTTTGTCTTGATTGTAACTTGGCTTGATGATAGTGTGAGTTGATTGTTGAGTTATTTGTAGGATAGTGCTTGTGATTTCATGTTTAGGAAGGACTGTGATTGGAAGAATACCGGAAAGTGAATAGATGTCTCTGATATGGGTGTCCAATGGAAGTACAAAAACATTTCCGGGAGCTCGGTTTTGATCAACCTGCAGATCAGCTAACGTGTTCAACTGAACAAAGTATAGTTACAAAAAGGCTATATTAGCATATCTACCTCTTAAATAATAACTAATGTTTATAAATATATATTATTCTTTTTTCACATATTTAAATATTTTGCACAACAGTTTTTATTTGATTTCCGACCACCAGACCAGGTACGTGTCTATTATGGCAATCGAAATTTGATAACAATAAATAAATGAATGTTACTAAGGGTAAATATAAAGGATCTTATGGGACGTACTTTACTTACTTTAACCCTTTTTCTGACAATATTTGGAATAAAAAATGCAAACAAAATTTTGATCGCCGGTGACATTTTTGATTTTTTTTCTGTTAACTAAATGCATAATAAATCACCAGGTATTGGACAGTTAGTAGCGAAGCGTGGAGTTGAACAGTTCCTCAGCTTAGTGACCAGTGACATGAAAACGGATTTTTTTTGGTTGATTTCGTAGAAAATTAAAAAAAAAAGCATTAAAAAAGTCACCGGATCACCGAGTATCGTTGATATTTCCTTTCATCTTCGGAACAACTACGCAGAACTACATTCGAAACAGTTACTTACCTATGAACTTCGATTTCCTTTGTTTCTTCTTTCATCAATAATCTCCAAGGATTATCAATTAGGTAAACTTGTATTTTTTGTTGCTCACTGACCAAGATATTGAAGTTCTTTTCTTTTTATAGCGAATTATGATTTATCGACTCTTTGTCTGCGAAGAATAACTTATAAACTAGTTACCAAAACAGGGTAGATATTTACAGGAATATTAATTAGTCTTGTTTCGATCGTGTACTACCCGAAACACGAGCAATCGGATTTCCTAAAAATAACGATCGAATCTCGTGGTGGGTACCGGTATGGTGAGCGACCATAGTGAATATCAAAAATTTTGTGACAAATAGAGATGGTAGAAACGACATCAAAAGAAAGTACGCAATCAAATATAGGGCTATTACTCAAGTCTCGGGTACTTTGGACATTTTCGATTTCAATCAATTGTTGGACTGTAAACAATAATTTAAAATTATTTTTAAGTTGACACAACAACGTGGGAGTTTGTAAAGATTTTTATATTTTTAAAGGACTGATTTCAAACTTACCCCTTGCCTATTGATATTTTTGTTGATAAGAATCATTCTTATGATTGCTGGTGGTAATCACTATGTAAAAAAGTTAGGACTTAACAGAAGAAGAAGTGGTTGTGTTGTTTTTATTTAATAAAGCATCCTTCGAGAAATTAAATCCATCGTTTTCATTGCTATCGATTTTTAAAGTTACAAGTTACCGACACATAACTTATTCCCCACCCAACGGATAACGGTTCAATCAATACTTTATGTTTTCCATGCAAGTTTAGTTAGAGAAGTGTTAATTTTTAGCCAGCGTGGGCTTTTTATAGTTAAATTCCTTTGTATATTGAGAAGGGAGGAAGTTCAAAAAATGATCACATAACACTGGTCAACACATTTTTTGTCCCTTTAACGAAAGTAGCCAAATCTGACAGGAAATTTTACGCTGATTTCAGATAATTAGTTTTTTTCTATCACGTCAGGTTTTTATGGGTTTTAAGTTTTATTAAATGTGTATTAATTCATATTTATTCGTGAGTTATCATTGATTTTTTTTTATAATATGGCGAAAAAGGTACAAAAATCATGCACTTTAGAAACCGGCATCGTATCTTGGTTCCATATTATGTCATGGAAGACACTTTATGTTACTGTCAAGACATTGAAGGTCTGTTCGCAGTTCTTGGCTTGGAACATAACGTAGCAAATTGGAGACTTTTCGTAGACTCGTCGAAAGTAAGTTTGAAAGCTGTTTTGATTCACAATGGAAATACTCAACCATCTATTCCACAAGGTCATGCTGCAAACATGAAAGAGAAGACAACATGAAGCTGCTGTTAACAAAAATTAAATATGTAAAATACAAATGGAAAATATGTGGTGATCTAAACGTAATAGGGCTCCTACTAGGACAGCAAGCGGGATACACAAAGTATTGTTGTTTTCTGTGCTAGTGGGACAGCAGAGACAGGAAAAACCATTATACCAAGAAGGACTGGCCTACTAGAAACCTGGCACGAAGAATGTTCAACATGCTCCCTTAGTAAATTCTAAAGATATTTTACTTCCACCCTTACACATTAAAATGGGTTTGATGAAAATTTTTGTAAAAGGCTTGTCTAAGGATGGAAACGGCATGATTCACTTAAAGCAAAAGTTTCCTAAGATCAGCGACGCAAAAATTAAAGAAGGAATATTCGTGGTACCATAAATAAGGGAGGTCTTGACTGATTCGAATTTTATAACAGTGTTGAGACCAGTCGAGCTAGCCGCTTGGTCAGTCTTCAAGAATGTTGTCGAGAACTTTCTTGGAAGTCATAAAAGGAAGACTATATCAGCATTGTGTCTGAAATGCTCATGGCCTATAAAAATAAGGGATGTAACATGTCACTAAAAATACTCTTCCTTCACTCTCATTTGAATTTTTTCCCCGAAAATATGGGAGATGTCAGTGACGAGCACGGCAAACGATTTCACCAGGACATTGCGGTTATGGAAAAGCGATACCAAGGAAAGTAGAGTCCATCTATGCTAACAGACTATTGCTGGACCCTGCAGAGAGACTCTCAAGATACTCACAAGGCATGCGCAAATAAATTTTATTTGATTAATTTGTGTTATTTCACAATTAATTCATTTAAAATAATATATAGTATATTTGCGGCATGTTCCAGAGTGGAAGAAGATACTATCAGTATCGCCCTGGTGTAAGACCACCATTCAGAATTGAAACGTTGCTTGAAAATGGCTTTAGCCGTGTTTAGTGACCAGATCTGAATAGCCAGGTACTTCCCAACCTTTCTCTTCCCCACCTCCTTCCCCTCCCCACTACCTTCAGCCTCACAACATACCCCAATTGGGGATGCCATAGTCTCACTGGCTCCAGACGGGAGCAGTTGAGATTCTTGTGCGGTATTCACTGTAAAAAAAAAAGCGCAAATCAGGAGCAAAAAAAATTCAATTGAATTTGTTTTGAAATTTTTTTGTAAGTACCCGTATAAGTACTATGGAAGAATTATGTAAGAAAACTTTGTTAAATAATAAAAAAACCTGACCTATAAAAAAAAAAATTTGTTTCATTTCGCGTTTACGGATACTAAATACATACAAAAAAATTAGCTATGCTTAAGGGACTGCACTTAAAAAAATAAATGTCGACCAGTGTAATCAGCGACATCTAAAATTACTGGCGCCATCTTTGGCCTAAATGAATAAACTCGTTGATAATAATTATCACCATTTATAATTCATAATTGGTTTGAAACTTAACTAGAAAACTAAACACACTGCACAATCACACGTAAGAGATCCGAAATTATACATACCGAGGGAGTACTAGGTGGTCACTGCCCAGATTTCTTAACAGAGGCGATATTAAATTGCACCATATCAATATATTGTTTATTGAAAAGACTTCATTAATTGACTGCTATTAAATTCATTGAGAGCAATGTGGAGTTGATCATTGCACAGAGGATTTTTTAACAGAGTAGATATTAATTGCACTGTGTGATCACTATAGGAATTGATCATTGAGCAGGCCACTTTAATAAAAGTGTACTTTAATAAAAGACAGGTACTGGGATAAAAGGTCGTGTGGAGGAAGGGAAAATATTATTATGTAACTGAGAGATGTATATAGTTGCGTCAACAACCTCTCTTCTCTTCTCTTTGATATTTTATCCAAGTGTAAAAGTACCCGATCAAAAAGCGGGTACTCTCGACCCGGTCACTTCGTCAGTGGGTCGTGAAATGATCGATAATCAAGCAAACTATATAATTTCATGTTCCTAAAACCTTTATTAAATAGTTGGAGAGAAGAACGGTGGGAGGAGTCGATTACATGGTATAACAATGTTCCCATGTAATCGACTATTAGTTGCTATTATTTTATTAACTAAATTAATTCTTGATTTATTTTTGTTATTTCTAAAACGGTGATTTATTTATTTTCTAAATTTAATTGAAGTTAAATTTAATATTGTTATTTTCAAGCTCTGTGGGTATTTATTATCAAACTGTGCCTAAACCACTTTGAGACGACTCATTTATACGATTTTAAATGAAGTTCTACGAATTGAACACAAAAACAATTAATAAAATGGTTTTAACATCTCCACGAATTAACAAAACTTTTTTAAGCAAACCAGTTTTAGGGAACCCTATTCCGTATTACAGGAAAAGCTAGTTGAAAAACTATGATAGTAGACAGCTCTATTCGACCGAGACGGCTGCGGCCTGACTAATCGATTAGCGGCATCAATATCTGCCGACGCCAAACGAAGCTGTCTGTCACGAACGTTTCAACTGACATTTAGTCCCGATAATATAATAATATTAGGAATACGTTGAAGCTCTCTTTGCAGTAGGACTTCGAAAACAAGCAAACTTTGTGTATTATAATATATTAAATTACCTACCACAATTTTTTAATTAACTAATTATTTTCGGGGCATTAAAGTCATTTAGGCTAGTGATGATTTATTTGACAATTAATATGATGTACATCTATTAACAGACTGGGTGCACATTTTTAAAAACATACTTTAAAAAAAAATCATGTATACGGTGCACATGCGGTAGAAGTGAAACCTTTAGAAAATTAAACTTTGAGAGAATGAGACGAATGCAGAGTATCAGAAGTAGGATAATTGTAGGGTTTATTTATTATAATGTTAATAGATATACTATTATAATGTTGTTACCATAAGGACACCGATTAGTCTACCTCATCCTCTCGCAGGCTAAGACCTATACATGTTTCTTTTTAGTGTCGCTCGTTTCCGTTTCATCGAGTTTCAAATTACAACGGTGCTAAAGGAGTTTTCACAGTAAGATGTATAAGAAGGTTTCAAAATTTAATAAATATTTTGAAATTCCTAATTTGCATTCCGTAGGAGCATGTTTCAAAAATTATAACTACGTATGATAATAATAGAAGCCAATTTAGATGAACTACGTCACTCATATATATGACTAGATGAGGTCCTGGGTATTGCCGGAGGTTCGCACAAAGTTATCCGATATCTAAGGTGAACATGGTGTACCCAACAGATTGCAATCTTTAGAGCACGGGTGTCGTCGGGTGGGAATGCTGTCCTTGCTCTACTAGTATTTCAATGGAAGATGATCTGAGAAACTAGAATCATTGATTCATTCGACACCGGTGAACAGTGGGGAAACATGCCAAACGCGCGCTCAACATCAGCAAACCTAACACAGTATCCCTAAAGATGACATAGGCCCTGAGTGAAAAAAAATCCTCATCCAATGAACCCGGGCACCCTTGCTAAGTCACCAAACGTAGATACTCACTTGGGGTGATCTATAGCAGAGGTGTTGGTTATCCAAAAAATGGCGCGGAGTTAACGTTAAAAAAATAATCTTCCTTTCATTCTGAAGGTCGGGTGTGCATAATTTCATCAGTCTCTATGGCTTTGTATGCCAAATCAAATCCACCCACGTACTCCCCCCCTGTTAGTCTGCCACAGTTTTTATATAAATAATAAATAGAATTAAATTTAAAAATCACATAAACCAAAATAAATGTGAAAGTTCGCCGGTATAATAAAATGTGTCCCCATAAATCCTTTAAACTTGGACTGATGAGCGTTTAACACATATTTTGACCCTTGCAAATTTAAGGCATCAGTGATTTTACAACGAATGTATTTCAACCCGTTGACAGAAAACAAACGTTAATTCATTATTTCGTCCCGACAGCATCTTGCCTGTCACCCTCAACATAATTCAGCATACGGAGATCTCTGAGTCGTAAGGACTCGTTAATTGCAAGTCCTGGACGTTATGAGACAAGAAAAAGGATAAAATATCCACCCCCGCGCCTGAAGGCTTTAATATCTGTTTCCCGAGGAAGGTTTATGGCTTGGAGGGTCGCGGGGTGTAGGACTCTTACGGTAGAGAGTGTAGATAGAGGGAAGAACTGTCTGGAATCCGGGAATGATATAGAAAGGAATGTAAGACGCTTCAAGCGGAACTTCAGAGTAATAATAAAGTTAATTAATTGACCGACTTCAATGTTTAGTACTTGAGAAGCATTTTTATGTTGAAGTTTTTTAATACGATTTTAATTCCCCTTTCAAACCAACCACTATAATCTATATATATATATATACGTAAATCAAAATATGTTTTTTTCTGGGTTTGTATATACAGTGTGAGATGCCTATTCTTGCTAAACCATTTATCCGATTGCGTTGAAACTTTGGGGATTTGATGTGCGCATGCCTGCGATGGTTTCTATATACAATAGTGAGTTCTGGCATCGTGAAATTATGCATTGCTAACCGATTATCTGATTTTTTTTTTTTTTTAATGCTCTTTATTCAGTAAAGTTTATACATTACAGTAAATGGATAGTTTTTTGGCTATCACACTAGGCACATGCCCGTGTTGTAGTGGCCAATTTTATGTTTAGTATAATAATACAAATTAAAAATAAGTTGAATGAAAAACAAAATAATATAATAATAAAATAAAATAATTTATACATCTAAAATAAGTATGATGTATAAAGGAATTTAAAAATAATGCAAAATATCTACATAAGTTTAAGATATATGAATATAAAAAATAAGTATGAAAAACAGAAAAATTAAAAATAATATGAAAAGTATATGAAAGAAAATACGTTTTATTGAATTAAAAATAATACAAGGAGCATGTATCAAAAAAATTTAAAAATACAAGTACATTCGTGTGATTAAAATACTATTAAAATGTAATAAAAATACAAGTACATTAAGTACAAGTGTGTTTGTAAAAAATACAGATACAATATAAAATCAAAGAAAGTACTATTTGGTAAGAGAGTAGGGATAAGTTATATCTTGATGAGCGATTTGCATGTGCGTGTTATGGTACATAGGTATATAGATATATATCAGAAGTTTTTGTGTAAATCCACGTTTGAGCTAAGGCTAAAAATATGTATTCAAATATGAAATTATTTTCACAATATTTTTCGTAATAAATACTTGAGTATAAGAAACATGTCAGTAGTGTTAAACATTTTTTAATGATGAATATGAAAGAGAAATATATTGTTCTGTAATATACAAGTTATTTAAATTATTTACTGGTGGTATAGGTTCATATGTTCCTTAAAGAAATTTTGCCCCTTTTCAGATATCCATTTATGCACACCGGTTGCAAAGTGAGTGTTTTTGATGTTTTGATGTCGTTATTTAACGTGTTGAATATTTTAGGTGCGATGTATGAGTATTGCCTTTGTGAAAAAGTGGTTTTTGTTACAGGAATTATGCATTTTCCATGCTTTGAGTAGCGTGTATGTATGTCCGTTTGCGTAGAGTTTATCAATCCATTTTTCCAGATATGGATAAGAGCTATCTTGATATACAGTTGGCGAATGTCAAGGACTGTGAGTTTCTTGAAAAGTGGCTCTGATGGATGAGAGGGGGAACATTTGAAGATGACCCTTAGCAAAAGTTTTTGTACGGTCACTAGAGGGTAGAGGATGGATGCTGCACAACCTCCCCATCCTATAATGCCATACGTTGCTATCGATTGAAATAGAGCAAAATATACAGTTCTTAAAGTGTTTATATCAAGGATTGATCGTAGAGAATAAAAAAGATGGCATAACTTACGGAGTCTCTTAGTTATGGAGTTAATATGGGCCTCCCAGCGTAATTGGTTATCTATAATGACACCTAGGTATTTTATTTCATTTGATGGTTTAAGATTTGGGCATGAGCAGCTATTATTGGGTGTTTGTGGAGATGTGTCTAGATTTTGTAAGCAAGTGTGAATGATTAATTTAGTAAGGTTTTCTGGGAGTGTGAATTTACGGATTGAAAAGTGAATGTATTGTGTTTTTTGTACATTTAGGGTGAGGAGGTTGGAGTCTAGCCATTTTTTAATTTTGTTAAGTCCATAATTTGCCTTCTCTATTGATGTTTTCCATGTTTTGCTAGTGAATATGATAACCGTATCGTCGGCGAAAGATATTATATTGCCATCAATGTCCAGTTTCAATAGGGAGTTCATATATATGAGAAATAGGAGCGGACCTAGAACACTTCCTTGGGGCACACCGTATGAGATAGATAGATATTTACTTCTATATGCTCGATTTGAGTGAAGGACAGTTGTTTGCGATCTTTGTGTAAGATAGCTTTTAAACCATTTTAGGGCAGTACCTTCTATCTCAATCTGTTGCAGTTTTTTTAGGAGAATGTGATGTGAAATAGTATCAAAGGCTTTAGATAAGTCTAGAAAGACAGCAAGAGGTTTATTACCCTTATCAAGGTTATCGGATATCAGTTTGGTGAAGGTTGCAATTGCATCATCAGTACTACGTTTTTTGCGAAAACCATACTGGTTATTTGAAAGGATTTTATTTTCCTCAAGGAACTTAACCAGTTTTAGTTTTACCACTTTTTCAATGATTTTGGAGATTGTACTCAGTAGAGATATTGGCCTGTAACTATTTAGGGAAGATCTGTCACCTGATTTGTAAATAGGGATGATTGAGGCATGTTTAAGAGAGTTTGGGAATATACCGGATTGGAGGCTAAGGTTTGTAATATGCTCTAGAGGCTTGGCTATAAATATTTTTAAATGTTTTGTAAGTTTAGTAGAGATTTCATCTATTCCTGTTGAGTGAGTATTTTTTAAAGTTGATTTGATTTCTATAATTTCTAATTCTGTAGTGGGGGTGAAAAGGAAAGGACTATATCTCAGGTGAGTCAGGGATATTTTGTTTGCGAGTTCATGTTCCGAAACGCTATTTCTTGTCAGAATATGATTGGAAAGGTTAGAACCAATTGTGGTGAAAAACTCATTGAGATGATCTGCGATTTTTTCAGATTCATTACCTGTGTTTGTTAGTAAATGACCATCAACGTTAATCTTGTTTATGGGTGTTGTCGTTACTTTAGTGTAAGATATGTCTTTAATGATATTCCATATTTTTTTTCTTGTCATTCTCTGCGTTATTTATTTGTTTTTTGTAGTAATCTTCTCTGGCCTTTAAAGTAATTTTTTTTGCACACATTTCTGTATTTCTTGTAAAACAGGTGAGAATCATGGTCGTGGGGATTTTTTTTACAGAGTGCGTGTAGTTTATCGCGCTTACGAATAGAGTGTAGGATACCAACAGTTATCCAAGGCTTACGTTTAGAATCATGGTGTTTGGGTTTGTGAGTTGTGTCTGATGTAGCGTTGGTTAGATGGATATGTAGTGTGTCAACAAGAGATTTGCAGGCCAGACTGGGATCAATCTGTTTGTAAACATTTAACCAATTTTCTTGAGAGACTAAGTCTAAAGTACCTTGTAGTGTTAGTAGGTTTATATATTCATTGACTTGAGGATGTGTGGAATTAATTATATTTATATTGAGATCACCGATAATAAGGATATTATCACAATTTTTCACACATGATAGAGATTGATTAAGTGAATTTAGAAATGGGGTTATGTTAGATGTGCTTGGTGATCGATATATAGAAAATATGGTTACATGGTTTTCTATTTGAATTTTGAGACAATTTGAGTCGTTGATTATGATTTCGTTCACTGAGTGAGATATATGATTTTTGATGAATACGATAACTCCTTCGTTCTGTGTTAGGTTATTCTGTGTGTTGTAGTGGGTGTAGTTTGTTATGTTTTTTGGAATGTAGTTTTCATTGATCCAGCATTCAGTTAAAATGATTATGTCAAAGTCTGAATTCAGATCTGTGAGAACTAACAATAGTTCGTTGAAATTACGGTTTATGCTTCTGACATTTATTGAGAAAATTTTTAGGGCAGGTTGAGTTAATATTTTTTGAACTTCGAGAGGACTGTTTGTCTCTGTACATGGAATTATGGACAAATTGTCCAATTGATCAGTTAATTCTACCATTTTTAATGTTTGTATAAAGCATAGTAAGTTGTAATGGTTTTGATGTAATCACAATAACACATTTTTTACATAATAATAAAACTAGATTACAGGAAAGAGGTGATTGTATTAAGTTATTTGATCGATTAAAAACAATGATGGGGTATATGCTTTTGTTAAATGTTTTTGGGCTAGAAAAATTCAATAATATGTTTTTTGTAACAGAGAGTATCAAGTAATATATAAATGAATATACAACAATATACAAGAGTATCAAGTAAAATAAAAGTATACCAAAGGACGAAAATTGATTATAAGTTATTTGGTGAGGGAGATAAAAAAGGTTTTTTGTTTTTTCATTGATAAGTATAACGGGTGTCCCAACGTCCTTGCGTACATATATTTGTCCCCCTTTAATCCAGGCAAACTTAAAAATATTGTCTCGTGCAGCCTTACGTGCAAGAAACCAATGATGTTTAGCTCGAAATGTCAAGTGTTCACTGATATAAATCTGGGAGCTCTTTCCTGCCACTCCTATGATATTTGTGTTGAGTTTATCCTCCCGATTTGCAGATCGCTTGTTAAATGTTTTTATGTCATTCAAGAAGATGTCACGGTCATCGTTTGTTTTGAATCTGAGGATTATCGGCCGTTGTAAATCCTTGTCGGTTTTTTGTCCAGTACGGTAGGCTGCTTCCACGTTTTTCAGTTCTGTTCCGGCATTTGTAATTTTTTGGATATTGAAAACAACATTTTTTAAGTCTTCTCCGCTTACTTCCGGGATTTCGCGTATTTCGGCGTTTTTCGACCTGTTTTCCCTGTCTAAACTTTCAAATTGTCCTTCTATTTGCTCTAAGCGCGCTTCAAGATCACAGTTTTTTTTTTCAAGTTTTTTGTTTATATTCTCAAGTTCGTGGACTCGAAGTAGGATATCCTCGTATTGTTTACTCATTGTTGTAATTGTGGCGAGAATTTGGGTGTTTTGGTCGAATATTGCGTTTTGTTTTAGTAGTAGTTCGTTGTCCAAAGTTGAGGCACCGCTGGCAGTGACGTTGAAAGCCGGAGTGTCAGATAGGCATTTCTTGCATTTAATTTGGGCGCGTCGCTCCTTAGTGAGTCGACGGTATGAGCTTTCTACCACTCCGCTGCAGTGCAGATGGAATATTCCCTTGCACACGGCGCAGGTAAATACGGACTCTTCAGAGAGAGTAGGTTCTGAACAGGCTTTGCAATTATTCATGTTGTGGAATATTATTATGTTAGTTAGGTAGTAGAGTTGTCCTTCCGCCTGTTGGTAGGCAAGATTCGTAACACGAGTGCTTAATTTTGTATCTGATGTCTTTGTCAGGCGATCTGTTTCAGAATAATTGACGAACCTACAACGGTTCACCAATTCAACTGGTTTTATTGATCCGCTATGAGATGGCGCTATTGTTATTTCTTAACACCTTAGTGGTTTATAAAGAAAAAAAAAGAATCTTTGGCGGCAATAGGGATCGTACCCGCGTCCTCCAGATATCGGTGCGAGCAGACTAGGCTAGCTTGCTCGGCGTTCTTACCACTACACCACGAACGAGTTATGGGCACTCGTCAAATAACAGTGATATTTAATGACCCACAGCTCTTGTACATTAATTACTCGGTGTGTGATGATTTTTTCTTTTGGTAACAACACTGTCTGACACAAAACACTTTGTTAATCCACTTAAAATAAGAATATTTTTTTTTTTTTTTTTTATTAACCAATACATATAATATATAATTAACCAATGTATATAATATATAATATTAGTGGTAACAATACCTCCCTAATTGAGAAATTCTCGTGTTTAGAGAGGGAGCACTATCAGATTGACAGTACTATACATACTTAACAGTTGTTACAATTTGGATGTATGTAGAACTACTTTTTTTTTATAACATATGAATAATAAGTTGACATTTTTTTTTTGTAAATAATGGAAAATTTTTATACATAATGAAAATATAAGTAGGCATTTTTTTTTTGTACATAATAAAACATAATGTAAAATTTTCAAACATAGAGAAATATAAGTTGGCATTTTGTTGTTCATAGCGGAAATGTAATTGGCACATCGTAACACATAGGTACCTAAATCTAGTTAATAGTAAAATGTTTTTTAAGTTTTTGTTTAAAAATTTCATAATTCCTTTCAGATTGAATTTCTTTAGGAAGTTCGTTAAAGCATTTTATGGCTGAGTATGTGTAATGATGTTGGGCTGTTGTTGTATTAAGTTTAGGGATTATTATTTGTCCTAAGGTTCTCGGCCTGGTGCTAAATGACTTTGTTGTTAGTTTATCTTTGTGGATTTGAAGTAATGCATTTTTTTGATAAATTTTATTTAGTGGTAATACTTTGAATTCATCGAATAATTTTTGGGTTGAATAGTCTAATTGTTTCTTTAGAATAATTTTGATGAGTCTTCTATGTACTATTTCAAGTGGGGTTAAGTTGGTTTTAAACGCTCCTCTCCAGCCTATTATTCCATATTGTAGAACTGATTGTGCTAATGCATAGTAAACCTTTAGTAGCATAGATTTATGCAGAATATTTCTTAGTTTGAGGAATACGTAATAAAGTTTTCGTATTCTGTTTACGGTTTGTGCAATATGTTCAGTCCATTTAACATGTTGATCTATAATTATGCCTAAATATTTAATATTATTTTTTTTTGAGATTTTTGTGCATTTAGGTGAATTGCAGTTGTCCGTATAATTATTACAAGAGTTATGAATAGTAATATTGGAATTTATTGTTGGATGGATTTTGTCTGATAATGTAAAAGTCATGAAATAGGTTTTGTCAGAGTTTAAGGAAAGGTAGTTATCATCTAACCATTGTTTTAGGTTGTTTATTTCTATATTCGCAGTTCGATAGGCTTCTTCCCAAGTTTTTTTTTCTATGATTAAAACTGTGTCGTCGGCGAAAGATATGATTTTTCCAATTTTTGGTACTGAAAACATTTCATTCACGTAAATGATAAACAATATTGGACCTAGAACTGTCCCTTGAGGAATTCCAAATTCGGAATAGGTGGGTTCACTCAATGTATTGTTAATTTTTACGTGTTGGTGTCTTTTATGAAGATAACTTTTAAACCATTCTTTAACTGTTCCTTGGATTCCAATGTTTTCTAATTTTTTGATTAGCTTCATGTGACTTATACTGTCAAATGCTTTTCTTAGATCGATGAAAATACTTAAACATTTATTTCCCGAGTCAAGAGCATTATATATTATAGAGGTTATTTTTGCAATTGCATCTTGCGTACCTAAATTTTCTCTGAAGCCAAATTGGTTATCATTAATAATTTTATTTGAAGTGATATGTTTAGTTAATTGTGACTTTACGACTTTTTCAAATATTTTTGCTACGTTAGATACAATAGATATGGGACGGTAGGTAATAAATCTGATTGTTTACAGTTCACTAAGTAGAAAATTAACTTTCCTGATTTTCAGGAACACTTTTACCGATGAATTGCTTGGTTATTGTGTACTGTAAGCCACTGTAAGTAACAAATTTAGGTGATTTCTGAGGAGCGATATTTTGGCGTGCGGTCTGATTGAAAGGAACTTTAGTAGGTCTCTTTTCTTGAGAGATTGCGATGAAACTTTGAAGATTCGATGTGTGGATGCCCACGATGGTTTCTATGAATCAAAATATTTTTGCTTCTCGGTATCTATCCATCCATCCATCCATCCATCCATCCATCCATCCATCCATCCATCCATCCATCCATCCATCCATCCATCCATCCATCCATCCATCCATCCATCCATCCATCCATCCATCCATCCATCCATCCATCCATCCATCCATAATAAATTTGGACAACTTATATAGCGCTGTTTTTGCGAAAAATCGCCCCAAGAGCGCTGTACAAATTAGCTTGGATTTTACATTAGAATTTACTTAACTTAGGAGGCTAGATAACAACTCGTCTTGCAGCCATCAAGCGCATGGATTATTGGAATTCTAGCCCCCCGATAAATTAAATAAAATAAAATATCTTTTTATATGTACGTATTTTAATTTACTTAACCATGTAGGGGGCTAGATAACCACTCGTCTTGCAGCTATCAAGCGCATGGATTGTTGGAATTCTAGCCCCCAATAAATAAAATAAAATAAAATATCTTTTTATATGTACGTATTTTAATTTACTTAACTATGTAGGTGGCTAGATAACCACTCGTCTTGCAGCTATCAAGCACATGGATTGTTGGAATTCTAGCCCCCCAATAAATCAAATAAAATAAAATATCTTTTTATATGTACGTATTTTAATTTATTTAACCATGTAGGAGGCTAGATAACAACTCGTCTTGCAGCTATCAAGCGCATGGATTATTGGAATTCTTGCCCCCCAATAATACATTTACCTTATGTATTTAGTAATCTACGTAACATCCCTAGTCTAAATTAATCTAACTTAATCTAACTTAATCTAACTTAATCTACTTAATCTAACTTAACCTAACTTAATCTTACTCACACATACTCAAAACCTATATTTAATAAATCTGCAGTTCATAACAACAGTTGCAAAGAAACCATAAAAATAACATGTCATCAACGCTAACGGAAATGTATATACTCGTAATACACTGTAATAATTGTCACTATGAACTATTATTATTGATTGTTGTTTTAAACACTGTCTCTTAGGTATTTTATTTTGTCATTTATCACTCCATAGGTACGGCACTGGTAGAAACCGAAGGGCGCGGGTTCAGTCCGATGACTTCCTAGTCCATGTGCTTAGGGGCGGGGGGCAGGCGCGGGCGGTTGGCAGCGGGGGCAGCTAGGGATGTAGAGATTGCAGAGGTCATCAGTTTATTTTCTTCTCTGGTGCGTTTCTTAGCAGGCCGCTTCGGTGGCCCACACACCGAACGGGTCATATGGTCAACAGTCGTAAATACAGCGACTGCGGGTGGAGCGGCGAGCAGCAGGGGTTGCAGTAAAGGTGCGGGGTGCGCAGGGGTACGGCTATGACACCCAATGACCGAACAAATGACCACATCTGGTGAATGTTCGCTACCCATCCTGGGTTTTAAACACTTCGCATCTAATGAATCACGATAACAATCTGCACATATTCTTAAAACTCGTTATACGTCCACACTGATTACGATAAAATTATTTTGAGTTCACATATGTAATGTACACAGAGTAATAAACATTATTTGACACTTTTAAGGTTTCAAAATGTTAATTATCCCTCTTATTTAATAAGGGATAACGAGACCGGTCAGAATGCGTTAGGCTGCTCCGAGCGCCTGACGCATTCCATCCATCCATCCATCCATCCATCCATCCATCCATCCATCCATCCATCCATCCATCCATCCATCCATCCATCCATCCATCCATCCATCCATCCATCCATCCATCCATCCATCCATCCATCCATCCATCCATCCATCCATCCATCCATCCATCCATCCATCCATCCATCCATCCATCCATCCATCCATCCATCCATCCATCCATCCATCCATCCATCCATCCATCCATCCATCCATCCATCCATCCATCCATCCATCCATCCATCCATCCATCCATCCATCCATCCATCCATCCATCCATCCATCCATCCATCCATCCATCCATCCATCCATCCATCCATCCATCCATCCATCCATCCATCCATCCATCCATCCATCCATCCATCCATCCATCCATCCATCCATCCATCCATCCATCCATCCATCCATCCATCCATCCATCCATCCATCCATCCATCCATCCATCCATCCATCCATCCATCCATCCATCCATCCATCCATCCATCCATCCATCCATCCATCCATCCATCCATCCATCCATCCATCCATCCATCCATCCATCCATCCATCCATCCATCCATCCATCCATCCATCCATCCATCCATCCATCCATCCATCCATCCATCCATCCATCCATCAATCCATCCATCCATCCATCCATCCATCCATCCATCCATCCATCCATCCATCCATCCATCCATCCATCCATCCATCCATCCATCCATCCATCCATCCATCCATCCATCCATCCATCCATCCATCCATCCATCCATCCATCCATCCATCCATCCATCCATCCATCCATCCATCCATCCATCCATCCATCCATCCATCCATCCATCCATCCATCCATCCATCCATCCATCCATCCATCCATCCATCCATCCATCCATCCATCCATCCATCCATCCATCCATCCATCCATCCATCCATCCATCCATCCATCCATCCATCCATCCATCCATCCATCCATCCATCCATCCATCCATCCATCCATCCATCCATCCATCCATCCATCCATCCATCCATCCATCCATCCATCCATCCATCCACCCATCCATCAATTTTTTTTTTTTTTTAAGTTTTCTTTATTCATTAAATTTTTCATTACACACGTAGGGGTCTTTTCGACCACCATGCTAGGCACATGCCCGTGTTGTGGTGGTCGATTTTCTATACAGTAGGTGCATTCTTATGAAATATGAAGAATATGAAAGAATTAAGAAATTATATACATAAAATTATATAATATTAAATAATACAAAAGAATATAAAAGAATGTAAATTGCTCTAGAGTAATATAAAAGAGTTAGGAAAAATATAGTAGAATATTAAATAATATGAAAAGTATAAAACATAGAAATCATATAATGAAAGAATACAAAGGTATGTAATTATAAATATATAAAATAAGAGTAGGTATGGTAAGCATATGAGAAAGGACGTTACGTTGAGAATCTAAATGTGCGTGGTTATATTGGTAGGTACATTATTTTACCCCAATTTTTGTACAAATAAATGTTAGGTTTAAAAAATTAATTGATTTTTTAAAAATGATGTTTCCTCCAAATAAATGAAGTAATATAACATACTATATTATACAAATAGCAGTAACAGAAACGGGTTAGGCAAATGTTGACCTTTATAATAAAATTAGACATGTATCCCTGTTTTGGCAGAAAGTGTTAAATTAAGTTAAGTCAGGTTAAGTTAAGTTAACTAAGTTCAAGTTAAATCAAGTAGACTCAATTTAATGGTGTAAGGCATTTTATAAAATAGTTCCTTCCCTTTATAATTAACCAGTTCCGAACACTTGTGGTATATTAATAATAATAATCATAATAAGATGTGCGATGCCGGCACTTACAAGAAGATTAAAAACAACCCCACCAATAAGATTGACTTGAAGACAAGAGAGCTAGTTAAAGCGTCCAGTATTAGGAAAGAGGATCGATCTGGGCTTTTCGTAAAAGCCTCCAGAACTCCTGCCCTATACGGTCTTCCAAAAATTCACAAAAAGGATATACCAATGAGACCGATTGTCAGTGCTATTGGTGCACCTACTTACAAACTGTCCCAATACCTATCTAGACTACTGCAGATGCAAACTGGAAAAACTGAATCGTGGATTAAGGATTCCACAGATCTGATCAGTAAACTTAAGAAGGTTAAGACTGATGAAAGGGATATTCTTGTCAGTTTTGACGTAGTTTCTCTTTTTACGAATGTGCCTCTAGAAGACTCCATGACAATGCTTAGGGAGATATATGAGGAAGACATTTGCAAAATTTTTGAACACTGTCTCAAAACAGGATATTTTGCATTTCAGGGTGAGCTTTTTGAGCAAGTGGAAGGAGTTGCGATGGGCAGTCCGTTATCGCCAGTTCTAGCTAACTTCTTTATGGAGAAGTTTGAAGAAGTGGCACTTGACACAGCTTCGGCTGTTCCAAAGGTATGGTGGCGTTATGTCGATGATGTTTTCGCCATTTGGCCTCATGGAATAGAGTAACTGAACGAATTCCTAGACCATCTTAACTCACTTCACAGTAAAATTAAGTTCACAATGGAGTTGGAAAATAACCACAAAATCCTGCCTTTTCTAGATGTGGAAGTGATGCGAAAAGAAGATGGTAGCCTAGGACACACAGTGTATAGGAAACCAACTCATACGAATCGGTATCTACATGCTGATTCGCATCACCACCCAGCGCAGAAGAGAGGACTTATCCATACGCTGGTAACCCGAGCGACCAGAATATGTGAAGAAACAAAAATCGGAGCGGAACTTACTTAGCTCACCGATGCACTGGAGCGTAACGGTTACCCGGCAAGGCAGACAAGGCAAATAATAAGAGCCAAATCTACACCAAACGAAGACAGAATTGAACAAGAGTCTAAAGGCTGTGCTTTCCTACCTTATGTTCACAATGTGACAGACAGAATTGCCAGACTGTTGAGGAAAGAAAGCATCAAGACTGTCTTCGGAACCACGACCAAAATACAAGACCTACTGAGGTCTGCAAAGACCAAGTTTCCTCTGGAAACAGATGGAGTATATAAACTCAGCTGTTCCGGATGTGATAAGGTCTATGTTGGCCAGACAGAGCGAACGATCTCTAAAAGGATATCGGAACACTTTCGAGCATGTAAACTTGGCCACCCTGACAAATCGGCAATCGCCGAGCATTTAATTGAAACCGGCCATTACTTCGGATTTGTTCCTGAAGTCCTGGGAAGACCCAAAACCTATAGAGCACGCTTAATTACAGAGGCAATTGAAATTCATAAAAATCCTATTAACATTAATAGAGACGACGGAGCTAAGCTCAATAGTTCTTGGTATCCGGTAATTGACGGCTACACCAAAGGTAAATGCAAAAAACCATCTTGAAGTATACTGTAATACCAGCCCGCAGTGGATTGGTGCTGGCAACACGGTATTGCTTCGAAGTACTTAAGCACACATTTCATCTCTAACATTTACACATCTGCCCTGATGATAGACACTGTAACGCTGTCCGAAACGTTGGCTAAAGGAGGAGGTAGCGCAACACGGCATAATACCCCAAAAGGAAATAACCATAAAATTTTTGGCCGTGAAAATCTAAAATCATAATCATAATAAGTTATTTATTTCAGCCGAACAGAGCGGTGGGTGCAATACTCTGTCAGCCATATAAAAGAATACATTACATATAAAAGAATAATACATAAAATGGATTTACTATATAAAAAAGAAAAAATTAAAGAATATAAAAAAGATTTAAAAAAGACATATATATATATACACATATTTAGTTCTCGTATATTTACTACGGGGGCTTCAGATAAATTCTCCATGTTTGGTGAAGAGGTGCGCCCTGCCACTGGGCCACGGCCTGGACGAGAGTGTTCTCCAATCTTTGGTAGCGCTGTCTCACCCCGGCTATTCTGTGGCGCATCAAAGCGGCGAACCTATGTACCCTTCCTTTTGCGAACATCTGCGAGGCACTGCATCTCCAAGGTAGGCCGAATAGCGCCCTATATGCTGTTAGCGGACCTAAATGGGGGTCCCTACATTCTGCCGACAGACTAGCTCAGGTTTTAGTCAGCAGAGCGGGAGAGGCCCTCACCACCAGGGTGGTAGGATCTGTGAGGCGTGTGTGGGTCTTTCCTGAAATAAAGCTCAAATTTCTACGGGCTGGGAGAAGGCAGTGAAACCAGTAATCAGGGTAAACATCAGTTATATTGGGTAAAACACCTGCGTAAACACAATATCACAATAATGCATACATAGAAATTCAGGGTAGCAACAACAGTTATATCTAAAAAGGAGGAATCTGTCTCTATAATCTCTCTGGAAGGGCTATTTATCTCCGCGGTGAATTTACTGCGAACACACGCAAATAAGGGGGAAAACAGCTTGGGTACTTACAGTGAGCGTTTGGACTCCTGTATCTTCCGTGTCGGGAAAGAGTTCGGCCATTCTTGGTGTCGCAGTGTAACACTTAGCAAAACACGTTCCATTGTTTTCCGCGTGGAAACTTCTAGAATGAGCGCGGAACGGTCCCCACGCCATGCGTGCTTACTAGACCAGGAGCTACGGGTAAGTGGCGGTTGATGGCTCGCTGCCGACGGTGGCTTGTTTGGGTTCCGCCGCCGGTAGCGCGCCGGGAAGCTAGCGGAGAGGGGGCGAAACTGTAGTTTGCGCAGTGGCGTGCTCTACAACTTGGGAGGAGGGGGCGGAGTAATTTGCAGGGGCGTATTTGTGTATCGTAACACCTCCCCCCGCGCTCGGAAAAAAAAGCGATGTGGCAATGGAGCAATAGGGCAAGAACCCTCTACGTTACCCGCGGGAGTTGAAAGAGAGATTCGTTGACCAGAGAGAGAGCTGACTAACATCTTAAAACTAGGTACAATGTTTGTCAGGGTAGGGAGGGGGGTACATAAAATATGAGGAACAGGCAGTTATCACATGAGGGGTGAAACAACATACATATTTATGCAATTGAAGGAACAAAAACAAGGTTATGAAAATGTGAAAACAAAGACAAAATTATGAAAATGTGAAAACAAGGACAAAATTATGAAAATGTGAAAACAAGGACAAAATTATGAAAATGTGAAAACAAAGACAAAATTATGAACAAAAAATGTGACTCTAGGGTTTCATTGGTCTGGAAGGTAAATTTGCGGTGCGTAGATTTGTTTGTGTTTTTGACGGGGTTCGAAGAGTTTCGAAGAATTGTGAAGAGACGTGATTTCACAGACTCTAAAGGGATTACATTATCACTGTAATCTGACCCATTTGAGATAACACTCAAGAGTACACTAGGGCCTTGGAGAAAAACACTTTGTTTTGTCGTAGACGTCGAAGGTTACGAAGTGGAGACTGTGGTTGCAGTGCGGAGGGCTATGGTTACAAAGGTCGTTGAGGAGAAGAATCCAGGATCTGCAGACATGCCAGTACGAATCCTAATGTGCCATTATGGTGGGCACGGATCGTGTATAATGGTTATCGAAGCATAATGTAGCTCGGAATAACTTGTGAGGGTGCGCATTCAGCGAATACTGGAGAGTCAAGGTAATAATGGTTTACACATGACATGGTGTGCGTCACTGCATGACAGAGCAAGAGACGGCAAAACTGTCTTGGTAGCGAGAGCAGGAACAAAACCCAGGGGCTAGCGTGCCCAAAGGTAGTCCAGAGTGTCATTATATATAGCGGGACAACTCGGCTCGCTATGGCGCAACAAGACAACATACATAGGGGCGGTATGTTCTGTGCTTTCAGGAACAAATATGTAGAAAATGGCGGCGGGGGACCTTGTAACCACAGCGAAGGCTGCTAGGAAGTGAAGCTCAGCTTGGCTGCCGATGGAGACATCCTTCTGGGCTTCTTTTTAAATCCGGGAGGAATTATTATTAAAGCAAAATTCTTGAAGTTTACCTGCCTAGAGACCAATGAAGAAAAGTTTGGAGAGAAACAAAGTGTGTTCAGAGAATAGCAAACGAGGTTTTAACCCGGTGACCCAGAGAGATTGAGAGAGAGAGAGAGAGATTCCTAGCTAGTGTACAATTACATTTTTGAAAATGAATACAAAGGTATCCTTTGTTAGGATAACCTGGCTTTGCCGGGTGACAAAATACCTTGGTTGAAAAGCAACCGGCCTTCCATGGCCTATGTTAACATAAAATGGTAACATTTTTGAAGAATTTCAAACAACAAGACACAAAGTCGTGAACGAGTCACGGCAAGGCAGCGAAACTGATTCATGGATAAAGGTTGTCGATAAGAGACAGATGATACGCCAAGTGCATAACATACGTGTCCAATATTCATGAATCTGCCTCATTGAAACCAGGATGAAGAACAGAAGAAACATATGACAAAAGTGAAATAGAAGGCCCGTTATGCCTGGTTAGGTACCGATTCGAACTCCAAGTGAGGGCGAAATATGGACAACAACGGATCTTCCACTTCATGCATGATGAGAACGTGAGGGAGGGAAGGGGAAAATGGATGGAGGGGAGTTGAGTGACGAAACTTGCTAGGGACTGGACTAATTTCCAGTTCAAACTCTATGTGAGTATGAAACGTAATCCACCAGCATGACTCTTTACATAAGAAAAAAAATGAGAAGAGAAGGAATACACATTACCAAAGAGACTAGTCTTTCGCGTGTATTTGACGAAAGATTAGGGGTCACTTAAAACTTCTTGATTGTGAGAAAAGATAGACCCTCGCTCCAATTTCACAATCCTGGGATTTCTTTTATTCGCTTTCCAGACGACGAGTTTGGTGGATTTTGTGCCCATTCGATTAACTCCCACGGCACTATGCCCCATAGCTGACAGTGAAGCTGACAAGCTAGTCCTTTTGAGATAGTAGATATTCCTGGGCTTCTTTCCTTTAGAGAGAGAAGTGGCAAAACAGGAAGTCCACGGGCATTGTCTTTGAACAATTTGCAAAAAGGTTGTGGACTACTTTGTGTAATGCGCATAAAAAGGGTTGATATTATTTCGTTCGCACGATTCATGGTGAGTATTGTAACGTCTTCACGTTTGGTGCACAAATTATATAAGTACACAATTATAACAAGGTACAGCTCAATTACAGACAGAAGTCAAAGAGTGTTATACAATGCATCTTAAAGAAGATAGCAAGGCCGATATTATGTCGTTCACACGAATCACGGTAAGTATTATTACGTCTTCACGTCTCGTGTACAGATTATACAAGCACATAATTATAAATACAAGGCGGTTCTCATGCCAAATTAATGACACATGACCAAAAAGGGGCGGTACTCATGTCCAATTAAAGACACACGACTAAAAGGGGCGGTACTCATGTCAAAAGACACACGACCAACTCAATAACGTTTAGTTAAGAGTATAAAGTAATTATTACGAACTTCTCGTATCGTGGCGGATGTTTTAAGGATCTCTCCTATGATGGTGGATGTTTTAAGGATCTCTCCTATCGCGTACAGGTTGTGCATAAGTACAGCAAAATAAATGATGACAACATTCGTTTTAATGTTGTTTATAAAGATTCGTTAGATTTTAACTAACCCCGTAGCCCGGGGGCGTACGATAGAATGACATAAAGTGATGGCAGGGTATATTCTGCTTACACCGAGCAATAAAAGAGACAGACGTGGAGGGGTTTTACATACTGTCCGAGTAACCATTTTTTAGAAAAGAAAAAAAAGGTGATAATTGCAAAACGATGATCGAACAAATCAATGCTGATTTACGTTAAAAATTACAATTATTTGGATTCGAGAATCAGGATGACCGTTTGGTTTTACTAACCTATCTCGTGTTAAAGCGTGTAATACAAAACATACGTGACGCAACAGTAGAGAAGAAACAATTCGGTGGTTTCGTTGTAGCAACCAAAGACCTGGTGATTCGGTTTTGCATACTTTAGTCGAACGAGCCAACGGATTTGTGTATGACTTATAAAAAGCCAACTTGTAGGTTTTTTTTAATATATATATTAAATACAATTTCCAAAATGGACGTGTCAATATCCTATTTTGGGGAGGAAAAAAAAAATTGAGCACGGGTGAAAAGGACGCCATCAATTTTTGATTTAAGTAAAAAATTGAAAAAGACTTATATGTAAAAGAAAAAAGGTGAAGTAACCATTTTTTTTTTGACTTTCGTGTTTGAGACCACTATTGGGTTTTACGTACTCAAGGTGAGCTGAAAATTAAGAGGTAAGAAAAAGGTTTTACCCTGGTAGGTAAAATACGATGAACGTGAGAATGAGGTAAAAAAAATGTACAAGGGCGGCCGAAACTGAGGCCATAGACAAAACAAAACAAAAACAAAAACAAAAAAAACGAAACAAAACAAGTGACATGACATGAACATTGCATAGTGTGGGGTTGAGAAACGTCATTCCGGGTTCATGACTCCCAGAATATCGTGACTCGAGGTGTCTCTGCTCCGAGGTGATCAGTCTCAGAACAGGTGAGAGAAAAAAGAAAAAAAAAATATATATATATATACAAAGAATCAATGCTGGCAATTTGCCGTGATGTGGACAAGAGAAATTGATACAACCGTGACATTTGGATGTACCTATTATGATTGTACATTTATTTACAAACAAGTATAAATAAAGGATTTGCTTTATTTATAGGGGTCTGGTCGTGTAATTGACACTTTACACGCCAGTTAAAAGGTAAAACTTTTTGGGTTTACCGAGGGAGGTGGTGATACTTAGTGAATTAATTTATGGTTCCGTCGATAGTGGGAGTGGTATCGGTTGTCTCCTCACTTCCGGACTTTACGATGTCCTTAATATGGTAATTACCGACATGTTTGCCAGAGGTGTCGGACAAAGAGTAGACTTAGTCCGATATTTTCTTTACGACCTTGCCTTGACAAAACGGGGGGCCAATTTGGCAGAGAAGTACAGAGCTCCTTGGGAAAGGGTATTATTCCTTCTCCAGACGACATCGCCTACGTTAAAGGTGGCATGTTTTCTGCGTAAGTTATACCTGTCCGCACTTTTTTGGTGGGCCAGCAGTAGAGCATCGGTAACCTCACTGTAAATGGCAGACAATTCCTCCAATCGGTGAGCATAATCGGAGGTGGGATTATTTGTGGGGGTGGTGGACGTAGGAAAACTTGTGTCCCAATGTAGTGAACCATGGACAACCTGTTCCATGCCGTGTTTTAGAAAAAAGAGGGTGTAACCGGTGGTTAGGTTGACCGTGTTGTTCATGACGGCTTGGATTTTATCAAAGTTTTTGCACCAAATACGTTGGTCCTTGTCAACCAAAATGGCCAAAGCTGTGTTGATGGTTTGATTGTACCGTTCAACGGTGTTATTTTGGGGGGTGTACAAGGTATTGTAATAGATATCCTTGATCCCATATTTAGCAAGGAAGTCTTTGAATTCTTGAGCTATGAACTGTTTTCCATTGTCAACTATCACCGTTCTGGGTGTCCCGTATGGTATGAAGATATGTTTCTCCAGAAGTTTGACGATGGCGGTAGCGTTGGCTCTTTTTAAAGGGAAGATCCAACAAAATTTAGTGAAAATGTTCACTACGGTGAGTATGTGCATATGTCCGGCATAGCTTCGGGGAAAAGGTCCTATGAGGTCCATAGACAGCGACTGCAGGGGTCTATCAGTGCGTTTGGGTTTGCCCATTAAACCGGCGGGAGATGCCGTACTATGTTTGTAAGCTTTACATGTTTCACATTTAGAAATATAATTGCGAAATTGCTTGTAGAGGCCGGGCCAGTAGTATTTCAAGGAAATCTTTTTATACGTCTTGAAAGTCCCTGGGTGTATGGAGTCGGGTGCACTATGGTTGTCGATAATTATTTGTTCTCTCTTTTCGAAGGGAACAACAAGTTTCCATGAGTGGTCCTCAAGGATAGATAGAGGGGCTTTACAATTGCGGTATAATTGTCCTTCTTTTATAATAAAATTGGGAAATTTTTGTTGATTATTTTGGCAACCCTCAAAAATTTTGAGGTACCATTCATCCTTTGTGGATGGTGTAGTTGTAATTGCACCAGTATTTAAAGTGGCTAATTCAATTCTTGAAAGGGCGTCTGGGACGGTGTTGTCCGCACCCCTACGGTGTATGACGTCAAAATTGTATTGCGACAGGCGTGAGGCCCAGCGAGCGAGCCTGCCGGAGGGATTGTTTAGGGAAATTAACCATTTCAAACTACTGTGGTCAGTGATCACAGTGAATTTGCTACCGTCTATGTAGCCGCGGAAATGGTGAACAGATTCTAGTATGGCCAGTAACTCTTTCTCGGTGATACCGTAATTCTTTTCGTGCTTATTTAAGGATCGGGAAAAGTAAGCCACTGGGAGTTCGCCGTCAGGGAATTCTTGTAACAAAACTCCACCGATTCCAACATTTGAGGCGTCCGTATGGAGGGTGAACGGGAGTGCAAAGTCCGGACAGTTTAGGACGGGAGCTGTCTGAAGAGCATTTTTTAAGGTTATAAAAGCTTCTTCAGTTTCATCAGACCAACGAAAGTTACTGACGCCTTTACGGATGCCGGTAATTTTGTTGAGGGGTGCCGAGATTGTGGAAAAGTCTTTAATGAATCTTCTATAGTAACCTGTGAGTCCGAGGAAAGCTTTTACCTCTTTTGCATTCGTGGGCCGGGGAAAGCTTGTCATAGCCGCAACTTTTGCGGGGTCGGTTCTTAGGCCTTCTTCATCTACTATGAAGCCCAAGTATCGTAGGCGATGTTTGCAGAATTCCGATTTCTTTAGGTTGATAGTCAAACCGGCTTGTTTGAGTTGTTGAAAAACCTTTTCTAGTATTAGTATATGTTTTTCAAAAGTATCGGTGATGATGATCAAGTCATCCAGGTAGCAAAATAAGTTGTTATCGAACTCTGGGCCAAACAATTTATCCATGAGCCTTTGTAGCTCCACTGGGCTGTTTTTTAAACCGAAGGGTAGCCTTTTAAAGTGAAACATACCCCTGCCAGGCACTACGAAGGCAGTTTTTTCGCAGGAGCTAGGATCCAAAGGTATTTGCCAGAAAGCTTTGCTCAAGTCTATAGATGAGATGTATTTAGCGTTTCGAAGTCTGTCAAGGATGGAGTTGACCAGAGGGAGGGGGTAGGCGTCTGACACCGTACATGCGTTGAGGCGTCTGCTATCGAGGCAGAAACGGGCCGAGCCGTCTTTCTTTGAAACTATTAAGGTGGGGTTGGTCCATGCACTGCGGCTGGGTACCACCACTCCCATTCTTAACATATCGTTGTTATGTTGCTTGCTAGGTAGTTTCTTATGTGGGCTATTTGCCAAATATTAACACAGTTTGTGTGGGGTTCAAATAATGTACCATCCGGAACTTTGCAGAATCCTGCGCGCCAATACTCGGTTCCCGAGTAATGTTCTGGATGTAAGAGAGCATGACACAATCTCTGAGCGTGGGCACAATGGTATGCATGATATGATGGTTCGGGTGTTAATTGAAAGATGATGTTCAGAAAAATATAGCGTAGTATATATTGATCATATTAACAGTATTACAAATATGTTTAAATTAAACTTACCCCCAGGGATCGGTCGATGGTTTAAATTCTATCTAAGCTAACTAACATTTATATAACCGTGTGCGGGCGTGTGTGAGCGGGAAGCCTCCATCAAACCGGTGAGGATCCGATCTCGTCAGACCAGCTGGAACCATCAGGATCTCCGTCCGGAAAGGGTGCCCTGGAGACGGGTCCAGCGTCTCCAGCACAGGGTGGCTGATCTCAGCGCATTGAGTTCCCATCCATGACAATGTGGGAGCTCCACGGGCGGATGGCCTTGGCTGATGCAGTCCAGAGCGCGTTGTTATGTTAATACAACTCCCGTATGTAAAATAAGGCCTGGATAGCGCCCCGGGAGTATTATACTTCCTTGGCAGCATGCGCGGTTTCACAACATCGCGCGATGGCAACGATTTGCGGTAGTAAATTATTTAATTTTACATTGCACGCGCGGACCTTTGCGGTCATTTAATTTACAACACTCGATTAAACTTTATATTTATTCGGTTGAAACTTCACCCATCATTGTGGAAATACTATTCTTACATTTCCTATACGTTCACCCGTCTGGGTTTAATGTAAATTATAATTAATTGACTGTGCCAACATTTCAACGATTGCCCGTCGGTGAAACGATTCCAGAGTGAAAACCAAAACCGGAGCCGGAAACCATAGATTCCCGGCCGTCTCTGTGTTGCCTGCCCGTATTCTTAATCACTTTACGAAAATTAAAACAACAATGGTTCTTGTTGTGAAGAGGTGTTAGAAAAATAATAACTTTAAATAAGAGTAAACACCACTTCATAACATTACCCCCCGCGCCACACAAATGTTTGCCCCTAAACATGAGTACAACCCTAAAAACTATAACTGCAATAACTTAACTTGAGAAGATCCTCTGGGTATCTAAAAAAAACAAAACATTCGACCATTATATATATAAACATCATGATTTGTAAGAAAAGTAAGGAAGAAAAAAAAACTAAATCTACGATTTGGATAACAAAACTTATGATGAATGGGTGTGCCGCAGCTCCAATCGCACCCATCGAGCGTGCAGCCGGATGGCTGAGCCTGCGATGCAGCCATTCTCAAACTTAAAGATAACTTATGGTTTAATTACAAATTTAAGAAGATGTTACGTGAGCGGAGTCTGCAAGCACCCACAGTATCGGAATACCGAGTGATAATAAATTGACGAACGTCTAAGACTGCCGTTAACGTTACATCTATGACAGATAATATTCTTAAACATAAATTGTAGGTAAACTTATAAGTATATAAAAAAAATATTCTCTTTCTCAACACATCAGGATAACTCAAGCGTTAAAGCTTCACTGACCCATAAATAGGGTGATTAGGCCAATCAGGCAACACTTTTTAGGGAGGCAAGCCAACCCTCACTTTTCACTGAGTCTACTTCTCCGTTGGAGATAAAACACACTTTGAAAAAACTCTATCTACTCTACCTGACCTGGTTATTGGGTAAGTTTTCGAAAAGAATTTATACAATAAGACAAAATAATCATCCTTGGAAAGCATTATTTCGTAATAGTAGAAAAAACTATTAACCTATACACGCACGCAGGTGTGTAAGGTGGTTTAATCCAGTGAAACTGTCAACAACCAATCTTATAGATGTGGTGCAATTAGTAATAGTATACATCCATTGTTATAAATGGTGCAATCGGTAATAGTATACATCCATTGTTATAAATGGTGCAATCGGTAATAGCATACATCCATTGTTATAAATGGTGCAATCGGTAATAGTATTATTATACTAATTGATAGATAAAATTACTTTTACTTAATAAAACTAAAGTTATAGAAGGAACTTAATGAAAAGATTTATGCTGAACCAGCTCTTATAATTATAACATTAATTACTATGAATTAATAAACAAAATATCAAAGGTACTAACATAAGTTAACCATTTGTAAACATGAAAAGATAATTATATTAAAGTAAACAAAAATATGTTTGGTCAAAAGCAATTCTTAAAAAAAATATATGCTTAGAAAACAAAGATGTACTGGACCGATACATCTTCACTTTCTAAGTAACGGGCGAACGTATAAAATTTGCATATAGTTCATATAAGGAAACTTAGAATACAAGGGGATAGTGGGAAAGTATCACCGTGCATTCCAAGCTTTGGGCAGATTATATAAACCATGATACCTAACTTTCACTTGTTTAATCAAAACCATATTCTACGTAGATTTATTTAAATTATTGACTCATAAATTTATCTAGACAACATCATTGTCGTGTAATTAACTCGAGTAAGATACTAGAGTGTGACACTAAATTTATTATGTTTATTTCTATTATTTGCCTATTTATAATACCCTTAAAAGTAACTAGGACAGGACTAAAGACTGTCATAATGCTGGGTCGCTCCAACTCGGTTGATCAAGCCGCTTTGTGCTCCCTTGCAATGAAAAATTATATGGAATATTTATTAATTGAGAGTACTTGGTAGGGTGGCCAGACCCACCAAGGTACTATCAGAAACCTACTAAACCGGTATATTATCTGACTTGACGATGTCTTTCACATGAAAGTCACCAGTTTCTTTACCGTTTAGGTCTGCTAATGTATAGATTAAGTCCGATTTTTTGTTTACGACAATATTTTGCACAAAACGTGGAGCTAGTTTTTGAGCAAAATAATTTAATGCATTCGACTGAACGAAATTTCTACGCCAAACTCTGTCTCCGACTTGAAAACTGTGATATATATAATTATATCGCATTTGTATCTATGTAGTAATTCGGGAATGTTCGGGTCGACCGAACATTGCCGATCGGGCATACGAGCCGGGACAGCGGTCCGGTGTACGGCCGCGGCCAGAACCATTCTAACTTCCAGTATAATCAGTCGCTACCGAGACAAATAATATTACTTATTGAATCCATTGTACTCTTACAATAAAGACGAGAACTTACGTTTAACATATTTATTATTATTGTGTGGCTAGTGTGGCCACAATAAAAGTACATTACAATTGGCGCAGCCGTATTAAAGTACAATATTGGATTACCAAATTGGATCACAAAAAAAAAAATTACCAAAGCGGGGAGAGCTAAGTCACCCCGAAAAATTTTTCAAGGCTACCTACAGCCGAGGCGGAACATTGGAGTATTTTTTGGGTTTGTCTGACCGAGAGAAAGGTCCGGCAGAACAAACCGAGGATATCTCTGGCTATTCCTGGAGCCACAGTCAGAGTTCTGGAGTACCATCCAAGGGTACTCAGAAGCAAGAGACGGTGGTCGTTTTTGGGGCTCAACAGAGCCTTTCCACGAAGGTGAAGTTCCGAGGGAGTGCCGAGGGAAGGCATTCTTACAAGGCAAACAGTGCTAGTGTCGAGGAAGGTCACTCACTCATCAAGAGGAAACAATCTGGAGACGTTGCAACCGCAATTTCTAAGATAGGTTTTTCTTTTCTTTCTTGTGGAGGATTTGTCTGGGTTTTTTGTAATTTTTTTCCGGGGTAGTATTGTTGTCGTAGCTTCGCGTGATTATTTTTTTTTTTCCTTTTGTGAAGATGGAATCGGCGAGAATTCCACCGTTCTCTCACATAAACGGAGATTGGGATGTGTTTCAACTCAGATTAGAGCAGTTTCTCGTGTTACATGATGACATTACCGAGATTAAGAAAAAGGCTTATCTGATAAACTCGCTTGAAACGGAGACCTTGACTCTTCTGTCCAACTTATGTTTCCCGATTAAAATCACAGATGTTACGTTTGAGAAATTAATTGAGTTGCTAAAAAAACATTGTGGTAAATGTAGATCTCTTTTTCAAGAGCGGGAATCATTTTTCCAAGCTAAACAGAATCATAACGAATCGATAAGGGATTTCGCCGCAAGAATTCGAGGGCTCAGCTCATTCTGTCAGTTCGGAAACAGGCTGGAGGATAATCTTGTAGACGTGTTTGCAATCGGTCTACTTCCGGGCCCAGTACGGGTAAAATTGTTTGTTGAAGGGCCTAAACAAAACTTTAATCAACTAGTTGAACTTGCAGTGACCGCGAAAGGTCCTGAGGTCGATTCAATCAAGATGAAGTTGGAAGTAAATTCGGTAAAGGAATTTGGAAGATCGGCTTCTCCGGCGCGAGAAATAAATTCGGTAAAGAGATTTGGAAAATCGGCTTCTCCGGCGCGAAAACTTTATTATCGGTCGAATAGTTCCGATTCATGTAGGTCGGATAAACAAGTTAAAACCGGTTCATCTCTAAAAAAGTGTAAGATCTGTGGGAAATCAAATCATGACACTCATAACTGTAAGTTTAAGCAAGCTAAATGTTATTCTTGCGGTAAATTGGGTCATTTACAGAGATTTTGTAAAAACGGGTCAGTAAAATCAGTTATGAATTGTAATAATGAAAATATTGAAAATGTAGCTTTTGTTAAGGCAATCAAGGCACAATTGAAATTAAATGGGAAATCCTTCGAAGCGATGATTGATTCAGGTTCATCAATTTGTGTCATTCCGGAGACATTGTTTTGTAAACATTTCAGTAATATAGAGTTGTCACCCGAAACACGAAAAATTTCAGGTTACGACGGGAATATGTTGACTGTTGTGGGTAATGCAAATTTCAAGGTCGAATACAATAATCTAGTTAGGTTAATAACCTTTGTCGTTGTAACAAGCGGTTCGGAAATGATTGTGGGAAGAGATTTCATGGAAATCTTTAACCTCAACATTGTTTCAAAACAAAATTCTATTAATTCGGTTTCGTTCGCGAATAGGAACAAATTTCAGAAAATGGGGAACGTAAAACCATATTTTTCAGGGTATGGAAGTTCTAATCTTAGGGAATATAAAACCATGTTTAAAGGGCATGGTAGTCCATCTGCAAATAAAAGGAATGTAAAACCTTATTTAAAGAATACGGTAGTTCAGTTGCAAAGATTACTTTCTGGGAAACCGATGAAATCAGGTGGAAACCAGGCAGATTTTCTGTCTCGGTTTCTGTTAAAGAACAAAGTTGAGAATTCTAAGGTAGAATTTAAAGATTACTGCGGTTCAGTTTTCGTAGATTTTGTTAGCAATTGTGAACATCTTGACGTTAATTCGATTAGGGAAGCCACTAAAGTAGATACGGTCTTTCAAGGCGTAATGACGTGTTTAAGGCAAGGGTGGCCCAAACGTGTTAAACGCGAGGAGGAATTATGGAAATTCTGGATAAAAAGGAACGAACTTTCGATTGTTAAGGATTGTTTATTTTGGCAACATAGAATTATTGTTCCAAGTTCGTTGCATAAAAAAGTGTTAGAGCTCGTGCATCGTTCACACTTAGGTATTGTTAAGATGAAAGGGTTAGCAAAGGGTTATTTCTGGTGGTCATCGCTGAGCAAAGATTTAGAGAAAATTGTTCAGGAATGTCCAGAATGCGCGTCGACGAAACAATCTCCGCCAAAGAGTCAATTATCGGTATGGCCTAATTCTGGGAAGGTCTGGAGTAGGCTACACCTGGATTATAGTGGACCACTGGCAGGGAAAATGTTTCTCGTCGTCTGCGACTCATTCACTAAATGGGTTGACTGTATTGAAGTTCAAAGGGCAGATTCAGCTAATACTATATTTGAATTGAGGAAATTATTTTCAAATTTTGGCTACCCTGAACTCATAGTGTCAGATAACGGAACTTGTTTTACGAGTGAAATTTTCCAACAGTTTCTTCGGGAAAACAATATTAAATTCATGTCATCTCCAGTTATGCACCCAAAAAGTAATGGTATCGCTGAAAATTCAGTGAAAACTACTAAGAGTTTTCTTAAAAAACTTATGGTAGGAAATAAATTTCAGGTTGATTACAAGGATAAATTGTTACATTTTTTGTCCGATTATAGAAATACTCCACATTGTACGACGGGAGTCGAGCCAGCAGTTTTATTGTTTGGTAGGAAACTTAGATCTACTTTTGACAGTCTCATTCCGAAAGAGAATGAACGGGTTGTGTCAAAACAACATGATTTGGCGAATAAAAATATTGAGGCAAATCAACGTAAACAATCTAAGTATTATGGTGGTGTAAAAACAAGAAATTTTATTGTGGGACAAAAATGTTTAGTTAAAGATTTCAGGAAGAATAATAAATTTACATGGGTAAAGGGAATTGTTACAGATAAAATTGGAAAAAAATTATATTTGGTAAAAACTTGTGATTCTCAATTAATTTGGAAACGTCATGTGGATCAGATGAGGAATTTATCAGTGTCTTGGAGTGATGTTGAGTCAGATTTGCCAGATTCCGCGTCTGATGACACGAGGACTGAGCACTCTGAGAAAGAGTTATCCAATCTGTGGAGTGAGTTAACGGTGTTTTCTCCTGATTTCAGATTTGCGGAGGGGGGAGAGAGGTCACCGGAGGTCACAGACACGGCAATCGCTGGTCCAAGTAAAACTTCAAATCCCTGGTTGGGGAGACTCCGCCCAAGATAGTCCACAAGGAAGGAACGGAAAGCCTTCTAACTTAATATAATTTTGTGTGTAATATTAATAATGGTGTGTTTATAAAAAAAAACATTATAAGAGCTTGAGCGAAATATCAGTATAATATTTACAGTGTTTGAATTATATAGAATCATGAAATACTTGAAATACTTAAATATGTAGTGACTGATTTACAGGGGGAAGGGTGTGATATATATAATTATATCGCATTTGTATCTATGTAGTAATTCGGGAATGTTCGGGTCGACCGAACATTGCCGATCGGGCATACGAGCCGGGACAGCGGTCCGGTGTACGGCCGCGGCCAGAACCATTCTAACTTCCAGTATAATCAGTCGCTACCGAGACAAATAATATTACTTATTGAATCCATTGTACTCTTACAATAAAGACGAGAACTTACGTTTAACATATTTATTATTATTGTGTGGCTAGTGTGGCCACAATAAAAGTACATGTTAACATGTTTTCTACGCAAGTTATAATGGTTTGCCCCTTTTTGGTAAGCTTTTAGTAAGGCGTCTGAGACTTGCTCATAAACTGACGATAGTTCTTCTAATTTTTGTGCGTAGATTCTCTGACAAGTAGAATATTGTGAATTAGATTCTGTATCAGCTATAGGGTTACGATGCAAATCACCGTCTAATATTTGCTCTCGACCATGCATAAGGAAATACGGAGTAAAACCCGTAGCGCAATTTACGGAATTGTTCATAGCTGATTGAATTTGTGGTAGGAATTTTGACCAATTACGGTGGTCTGATTCGACTAGTATCGATAGTGCGGTACCCAAAGTTTGGTTATATCTCTCAACAACATTGTTCTGAGGTGTATATAAAGAGTTATAAAACGGAGGTGGTATATTATAATTACTTAATAAGTTCTTGAATTCTTTAGATATAAACTGACGCCCGTTATCACAAACAATGGTGCGTGGTACGCCATGCACAAGAAAGATATTTTCTTCTAAATTCTTAACAATACTTTGCGCGGTACCTTTACGCAGCGGAAACAGCCAGGTAAACTTAGAGAAAACGTCGACACAGGATAAAATAATAGTAAAACCGGAGTAACTTCTAGGTAATGGACCTACCAAATCCAACGATAACATCTGCATTGGACGTGTAACTTTTTTAGGATTTGATGAAATACCGTTAGGCGAGGCCGTACTGATTTTATGCGCCTTACAAACTGTACAGCGATTTACAAATTGTTTAATATCCTTGTACATGTTTGGCCAATAATACCGTAATTGTGCTTTTTTATAAGTTTTAAAAACGCCGGGGTGACACGACCGAGAAGACTCGTGAATATTACTAAGAATGTCAAATCTTTTTTCCTGAGGAATTACTTTTTTCCACGCGGTATCTTCACACAGTGCTAAACTAGTCTTTGTATGACGAAATAGTTCATTGTCACGAATTTGGTAGTTCTGAAAACGTTGAGGAAATTCTTGACAACCCTTCCAAATATTTTTATACCACATGTCTTGAATATTTTTTGAATCTATAATAGAGATTTCGGCATGATCCATTCGCGAAAGGACATCTGGGACTATATGCTGAGTACCTTTACGGTGGATCACATCAAAAGAGAATTGAGATAGACGTGAACTCCAACGCGCGAGACGACCGCTGGGATTAGACAGAGAACCTAACCATTTTAGGCTTGAGTGGTCGGTTACAACTGTAAAATGAGTTCCTTCAATGTATGGTCTAAAATGTGTAACGGAGTCTAGCACGGCTAAAAGTTCACGCTCAGTTATTCCATAATTACGTTCATGAACGTTTAAGCATCTCGAATAATAAGCAATAGGGTGCTCCTGTCCATCTATAGTTTGAATTAATACCCCCCCAATACCTACGGAGCTTGCGTCGCAGTGTATAGCGAAAGGTTTGGAAAAATCTGGACAACTTAAAACTGGGGCTGAAGTAAGTGCTTGTTTTAATGCAATAAATGCGGATTCGGCTTCCGGTGACCATTTGAAGTTACTTATTCCTTTCTTTGAGCCAGTAATACTTGTTAAAGGAGCTGCAATGCTTGAAAATCCTTTGATAAACCGTCTAAAATAACCGCACAGACCAACAAATGCCCGAATTTGTTTAGCATTTTTCGGTACAGGAAAATCTTTAATACTATCAATCTTACTTGGATCAGTGCGAAGGCCCTGTGAATCAACCATATAACCCAAGTATTTAAGCTCGGCTTTACAGAATTCTGACTTTTTTAAGTTAATGGTGAGGCCCGCGTCTCGTAGACGTTCATACACACGATTTAGCAATTTAAAATGTGATTTTAAGTCTTCCGATACTAATATAAGGTCATCTAAATAGCAAAAAGCATTATCATCGAACTCGGGTCCAAACAAGGCATCCGCTAGTCTTTGTAATTCACTAGGAGCATTTTTCAGACCAAACGGCATGCGAGTGAATTCAAAGAGGCCCCGGCCAGGAACTACAAATGCTGTCTTTTCACATGATTTTTTGTCTAAGGCTATTTGCCAAAATGCCTTGGAAAGGTCAATCGAGGACACATATCTGGCACCGCCCAGTTTATCTAGGATGCGCGAAATATAAGGGAGAGGGTAACTATCACGTTCCGTGACGTTATTGATTTTTCGCGAATCAAGACAAAACCTACCTGTTCCGTCTTTTTTTGTTACAATTAATACTGGACTGGACCATGGTGAACGAGAAGGACGAATAACACCTAATTTTAACATTTCATCAACTTCTGTTTCCAATTGTCTCTGCCGTGCGGGTGAAAGAGGGTAATACCGCTGTTTGATAGGTGGCCCTGTTGTATTTATTTTGTGTTTAACCAAGTGTGTTAGACCTAACCCTTTCTTTTCAAAAGAAATTGACTCGAATTTTTTAACTATTGTTATGTGCAACACATATTGCGTCGAAAAACGTTTGATATTCGCAATGTTCCCCTAGATTGAGAAGCCTCTGCCAGCTTTCACGGTGGTCGCTAGTGGACAAGCCTATATAAGGCCCAGCCGGCTTGACACTGTCTCTTTCACCTTCCGCCTTCCGAGTTTTTAACAGTTACACCATGTAATTGGCCATTCCTATGGGCCGAAGGCCCTGCCCGGCAAGTTGCGTTGTTCCTTGCAAGCCGGTGGTTGATTTGTTATTTATAATTAACCGAGTTCTCATACCCGCATTTATTATTGTTGAGAACATGTGCAGTGGATTCGAAGGCACGTGTCCATTCCTACAACACTGATCCAGAGTTGGTGCAGATCCCAAGTCGCCTGTTGCCTAGCTTCCGTCTGAAGACGTCGAAAGCTAGCCCCCCATCGCTGATGCAGTCAACCACGACAAAGGTACCTTCATAACTCATTAGTAATTGAGCCTAACTTCCAGATTAGAGTCATTCAAGCCATATCCATAACTTAAACAGGCCTTAAAATGTATTTCCCGATTGTGTTCTAAGCTTGTAATGTAAATAAATCCTTGTGTACTATTTCCCGAGCTTCATTGTGTTTCATAACCTACCTACCCGAGATGGTACGAACCTGACCCCTGAGATAAAAGTCCATGCTCGACGATGTTGATTGTAATAAGGCGTTCTAGCCGCTGTTTGTACCATTACTATTACGGTACGACGTTCTTGCCTCTAACATAGCACTGGCGCCAAATATCTCGGATGGGTAATTGTGAAATACAAAAAAATTCTTAATTTAAAATGTGTTCTAATACCTATGTAAATTTAAAATATTTGTTCAATGCCAATTTAAACGTTAACATCATGTTTAAAATGCAGCTAATAGATTGTGTTGTAAATTCATTTGAAGCTATGTACCTACCTAGCATTCTACAGTAGTCGTTCGGACGAGTCCATTACTGGTACAAAAACTATCGAAATAAACAATAATTCGGGTGAAATACTTATTCAAAACAGTTATTTATGTAATTTTGATAAAATTAACAAGAAAAATTATACAACAAAATGCTTAAATACGGTTTTTAAGTAAAGTAGTGCGCGGAGTAATGAGTCGGACCAGTCCAAGAAAAACATTCGGTACAAGCGTAGAAGAGATAGGTACCTAGTGAATTTGCCACGCAAACAATGTAAAACGGTCAGCAAAATAACGCAAGTTGAAACAAATTTGCACGCGTGTTCGAACAATAAAATTTTATAGATTGGTCACCATAAATAATAGAGTCCATAATAATTGAGCCCACGGAATAAAAATAAAAAAGTTAAATAAAAGATAAATGAAATTTTAATAAGAATTACAAAAGTTTTAAAAATAAAACAAGTTTTAAAGGGAAAAATTATTATTTTGTCTCAAACAATGCATTAAAGATGTTCGTTAAAGTGTTTCAAAAAGAATTGTGCGAAAAATGAGGAAAACATAATAAACATTCTATAATAATAAATTGAAAGCAAATTAAATAAGAAATGAATAATAATAATCATTGTAAATTGCAAAGAATAAAACAAAATGTTATGATAATATGTTGGTATTAGACATGTTTCATATGTTCGTGAAGGGCCTCTCTAGAGAAACCACAGAAAGAAAGTTAACCACCCTAAACGACCCCCACCTACAAGAAGACATCGCAGTACGCCCATTGCAACCGGCACTTCATCTTGCCTAAAAATAAACTAATAAACCCTACATGTTTATTAATAACAGCTGCATCCAGCCGAGGACCATTACCGGGATGATATACTCTAATCACTATCCCTTAATCGACATACCAACTCGAAGAAGACCATTAATAGACAAACCAACGAACATTTGGATGTACTTAAAACAACACCCATCCCTCACGCCGAACAGTCCCAAAATAAAAGACTGGATTACGAAACCCCACGTATCCACGAGCATCGGGACAACAACCCCATTATCAGGATGACATATTGACCCCTTGACATGCAGCACCGAAAATAGGAAGACGACGCCCCCCCACCACGCCAGCAGGGACTATATAAACCCCGACTCTTACTTCCACTAGTTAATCTATTTTGTGCATTGAATCCAAGCACTTGCTTGTTGTATTGCTCACATAATAGTTCCCTTTGAAATTGTACTTATTTTAAGTTGTATTGTGTAATTAAACAATAAAGGATAATTTATCCACAAGTATATTTTTTTAACACTACACGACATCAAAAGTTAACTGGCGCCCAGCACGTGGGTCAATTCGAGGAAGTCTGAAAATTGGCCAAAACTAGGACTCCCTAGATATTTTAATATCTCAACGCGAAAAGGACCACACACTACAAATTTGTTAACTTGGCAATGAAGATCGTCGCATCAATACTTCTGTGAGTACATTTTTCAATTGATCGTCTATCCCATACGTACGATAGATCCCTTCCCTACCTTATCCAAAAGGTTAGAGAGAAAACTAAATTTTTTAAAGTCACTTTGTATATTTCTATTTTTTTTCTACTTTTTTGAAAAATGGCACAGCCAAATGAGAGACCCGCTCCCCAATACGCAGAGTCGATATTGGAGTATAGTGGCTCTCCCCAAGATATCAACTTATTCATAAAATCAGCCAGGGGGTACATTGCTAGAAACGGCAATACGCCAAGCAATGTTGAGAAAATAATCTCAAGATTACGTGGCAAAGCACTTCACGTAATTCTCATGTGCGATCATGATAACAATATTGAAACCATATTAGAAACGCTAAAAAACGAATGTGGGGACAATAAGTCTGTTACATTATTGCAAACCGAACTAATCAACTTCAACCGCGGTCAAAAGGATTTCTCCTCAACGATCCACGAAATCAATCAAATTCTTTTTTCAATTAAAATAAAAATTTCTGATCAATATGGAGGACCTAGTGCCCACATATTGATGGAACCATACAAAGATACAGCAAGAAATACATTGTTGAATCTAATGCCAACGCACATTAAATGCGCAAACTTAACCAAAAATTATGATGCCCTGTGCACGGAAATAAGAATGCTGGAGGCTCATGGCGAGCTCCATCAACGGTCTAAACAAAATCTTGTGTTTCCACAAGCAGGACCATCTAATTTCATGCGGCCAGGACAAAGCCAATCAAATAAACCTTTTACTCGCCCTAACTTTTTTCCACCGCAAACGCAAAATTCGTTCAAACCTCATAATAACTTTAATCATAATAATCATAATCACCTTAACAATTATAATAATAAACCGTGGCATAATAATAACCAAACGCATAAGTACGTACAAAACCGCCCGTGGCAAGGAAATAATAATAATAATTTTAATACGCATCATGCGCGTTCTGGTGATGTCAGTATGAGAACGGCCCCAATGCCTCGACCTCCTAAAGGCCCGGTCATCGACCTCGGCAATGGACGTACGGCACAAGAGCTATTTTATACAGACGGGAATGATCAGGAACGGCCGGATTTGTGGGAAGACCAAGAATCTCCCCGAGAAACCTAGTCCACCTGAATCATATTAACAATGGCCTACCATATGTAGTAGCGCCATTAAATATAAAAATTCTGATTGATACGGGAAGCTCCAAATCATTCATGAATAAAAATGTGTATAATAGATTATTTCGTGACTGTAGATATGTAAGCGAAGAGTTTACTGTACAAACAGCACACTCTACGACCACCCATAGAGGTGTCGTCGTGACTCCATTTTGGAAACGAGTATTCGGCAATAATAATGCTGATATGCGTTTTTATATTTTTGACTTTTCCCACAAATACGATGTGTTAATGGGGATAGATATGTTGAAATTAATGAATGCAACATTAATTTTAAATAACTGTAATAATATTTTAAAAACTCCAACCAGACAAGTTCAGTTGTTCCATGTAATGGATATGAGTAAACTTGATGAGTTATTGGAGAAAAATAGAGATTTGTTTTCTGAGGAACTGGTAGCTAATTGCTCACCTCATGTAAAACATGAAATAAAATTAATTAAAGAAGAACCTGTGTATCAACGCGCTTATCGGTTACCGTATGAGCAGAGGCTTGAAGTTGAAAGGCAAGTCGCCCAACTTCTAAAGGATGGAATCATCCGACCAAGCGATTCGCCTTGGGCAAGCCCTGTCCATATAGTCGAGAAAAAAACTCAACCTATTGCCTATATTTCTAGGACACTGTCAAAAACGGAAACTAAATACAATACGACGGAAAAGGAATTGCTTGGTATACTATGGTCCCTCCAGCAATTCCGTCCGTATATTTATGGTAAACATTTTATCATAGAAACGGATCACCAACCGTTAGTATGGTTAACCAAGTTAAAAGAACCAAACGCCAAATTTACTAGGTGGAGACTCAAACTCCAGGAATATGATTATACGATTAGACATAAGCGAGGTTGTAATAACCATGTAGCTGACGCACTTTCAAGAGTCGAAATTCATTATAGTGAGGACGGTGAGGAGCATGATTCATTACGAGTAGAAGCCACCTCGGGCGCCCAGAGTGTCACTGACACCGTGCATAGCAATGTGGATGACCATGAGGGTGGAATCCCAATTCGTAACGAACACCCACCCCCGCGTATGAATAGGATTTTTATTGAACTAAGCGATATTGAGAAGCATAGTTTGAGAGCTAAGGAAAAAGGTACGGACCTTGTATGGTGTATCCCTTTAGAAAATGCAGAAGCAATATTTTTAAAATTGATTAAAACATGTTTAGATAAAGATAAATATGCAGTAATTATAAATAACGATAGATTATATGAGTGTTTAAGCGAATGTTATAGAAAAAATATTGATAAGAACTCGTTAAAATTAATACGTTTTACAAATGTTAAGATTGAACCCATAAATTTAGAAGAACAAAAAGAAATAATTCGTTCGACGCATGTCGAGAACCAGCGTCACATGGGTCTAGATGCCCTACTCAGTAAAATAAAACGGACGCACTATTTTAATAATATGCGGACAAAAATAAAAGATTTTTTAAAAAACGTGTATAATATGTCAAAATTCTAAATACGAAAGGCACGAGCCGTCGAAGGACAGTGGCACGTCATTCATACCCTAGATTTAACTAAACTTATTGAACAATCGCAACAACTAGGAATTAATTATGATAAATTTATAAAAAGTAACAATGTGACTTTACCACATGTAGGATTAGAACGTTTGAAATATTTAATAGATCATAATAATCAGATAATTGACAATTTAGTTGTAAATAGATATAAAAGAGGCCTAATAAACGGACTCGGTACAATAATTAAAGGGATTACGGGAAACTTAGATGATAATGATTTAGATAAATTAGTGCAACGAATTGAAACTAACCAAAATATTAATGAAAAGAGAATCTCGTTGAGTTCAAGATCATTAGAGGATTATTACGGTAAACTAAAAAATATTTCACATAACCAAATGGTACTCTGGTCACAAATGAGCCATGATCATTATGAAGATAAGACAGACTTGTTGATTACACATTTAATTTATCAGACGGAAACTATCACCGAATTAATTACTAGAATTACAGAAGCTATCACGTTTGCCTCTCATGGAATGTACCACCCTAGCATTATAAAACCAAAGGTATTTATGGAATCTATTTCACATGTAAATACTGAACAGCTACCTTCTAAAGATTTTGATATTATTCAACGCTTTTTGCAAGTTAAATTCATTAAAGTTAAACAAACTTTGCACTTTATTCTCTCTCTAACTTTAGTAGAACGCACCGTCTACATGTATAACGAAATAATTCCCATCATCTCCAAAACTAACAATAAATGTTTCCAACCCCACCTCCTACCGAGACGATTATTGAGAGATGGAAAGCAGATGTATAACGCACACAAGTGCCAAGTTATTACAGACAGCCTCAGCATATGCAACAAGGAACTCAACTCCATCGACGACTGCACAACTACCGTACTAGAAAACCACAGCGAACAGAACTGCAGTCTACGCCAGATTATTTGCCCAGAAGAATATACACACGTCATCGGAGATAACATGATGTATCTATTTCGCAACGAACCAACAGCATTAAAAGCACAATGCCCTCAACATCAACAGAATATAGTAATTTCCAAATCTGTACTTGTAACAAACGACGAGTGCAGTATACAAGGAAGGACTTTCACTATGGGAAGAATCGTTAACCAAGAAACATTACTCATTACATATTCGAAGGAAGAATTACATGTACTAAAACTACCCATCCTACATGTTGACGAAATACAAGAACCACGCAGAGAACTCGATATCCCTACCACTACGACGGGATTTGAAGGAACTATACACATAACACTTACCAGCTGCTTGATAATTACGGCCATCGGATATATCCTTTGGAGAAGATATAAACTCTTCACAGTGCGAAGGAGTTTCAATTTTAGGGGGGGAGAGTTAACCACCCTAAACGACCCCCACCTACAAGAAGACATCGCAGTACGCCCATTGCAACCGGCACTTCATCTTGCCTAAAAATAAACTAATAAACCCTACATGTTTATTAATAACAGCTGCATCCAGCCGAGGACCATTACCGGGATGATATACTCTAATCACTATCCCTTAATCGACATACCAACTCGAAGAAGACCATTAATAGACAAACCAACGAACATTTGGATGTACTTAAAACAACACCCATCCCTCACGCCGAACAGTCCCAAAATAAAAGACTGGATTACGAAACCCCACGTATCCACGAGCATCGGGACAACAACCCCATTATCAGGATGACATATTGACCCCTTGACATGCAGCACCGAAAATAGGAAGACGACGCCCCCCCACCACGCCAGCAGGGACTATATAAACCCCGACTCTTACTTCCACTAGTTAATCTATTTTGTGCATTGAATCCAAGCACTTGCTTGTTGTATTGCTCACATAATAGTTCCCTTTGAAATTGTACTTATTTTAAGTTGTATTGTGTAATTAAACAATAAAGGATAATTTATCCACAAGTATATTTTTTTAACACTACACGACATCAAAAGTTAACTGGCAAGTCTATTTTTAGCAAGCGTGAGCATTTCGGGTAGCGCGCAAAGCAAAAAAAACCAGCGAATATTAAAATGTGGAGTAAATTTGTCGAGAATATTTTTTTGAATTAAAACGAAATATTGTTAAATGAATTTGTACATCGTTTAGTAAATGAAATAGTTTCAATGTTTGAGCTACTTACGGAATTGAAAATTTAATAAAAATCTTTTTTTACTTTTTTCTTATTAAATGTCTAGTATAGTTGAATAATAATTGTTCTTGAAAATTGAAAATGCTTAAGTAGTGCACATTGAGATAAAAAGGAAAAATTTGGAATTCTTGGATAATATGGGGTTAGATTCAGGGAATGATGGAAATAAATTAAATTAACTTGTATAAAATCGTGTATATGATAAAAGTTCATAACTTGTCGATATTACCTGATTGGAAGTAAAACGGAAGTTAGATGTAGTCCGTCAAACCAAAATCTAATAAATATATCAACCGCAAGTTATTTAAAATCATGATCCCTTGATAGTGACTTTTTTACGATGAGAACTATTTAGATTGAGGAAAGTAAATACGGTCCTCAATTTAACCTCTGAAATAATTAAGAAGCTCGCGTGGCGTATTTATACCTAATCTGCCCGGCATTCGTCAGCGACTTGTCAGGGAGCGGGTATTTGCGTTCGTAATAAACCCCCCCCCCCCCCTAATACAAGTTAAAGAAAAACATATCTAAGAATATGTATATTTCCAAATATTTCTTGAAATTGCAAGGATAGAAACTTATATTCCTATCAAATAAAATAATAGTGGAAAAAGAGTTAAGAACAGATTTCAACAAGTAAAATCATGAATTAAAAAAAGAGTCAAATAGTTTTTTAGGATTGCAATGTTTTTTCTGGTGGAAGAATTGGAAACCACAAAGAGGATTGTAATCGAGTTGTAAAATCGTTATCATTTTGAAGCTTATTTTATATATCATGAAAAACGATAGTGACAGTGAATAAGGCGGATGCGACATCTGCTGTCACATTCAATATATAAGACGAGCTCGCGTGTAAATGGAAAAATATTCCGAGATTGTGAATCAATCTGAGTGCCGTAATTGAAAAACCCCCCCATTATAAGTTGAAAAAATATTGCAAGACACATATATATGCAAATATATATATGTATTTCCACGAATTTTTATTTACAAAAAGAGGAAAAAGTTGAAAATAGACTGGTTAAAAGATTTAAAATAATGGAAAAGTAAATTAATAATAGAGGATACAAATTTAACGGAAGTAATTGAAAAGTATTGAGAAAAGGTTACAATTTTAATTGATTGCAAATTAAAAGTTAAATTGGTTCAAGCAACATTAAATGTAAGGTAAAGTTTGAGAATTAGCGAATGCACGCGCGAAATGTTTTGACAACGGACAGAAGACTAGGCAAGAAACCGGACCGCCCGGCTGGAAAAAATAGGTACCTAGGTGTGCGAGAGAATACGGCATTGCATTAAAAGAATAATTGAATTCTTGTATAGTTAGTTCTTTTTAGCTCTCTAGATGATTCTAATATGGATTGTTTGAAAAAATGAATTATTTTAGAATTGTAATATGTTGTTTTAAACGGATATCAGAGTAGCTAACTGATATTTGGTTGAAAAAACAAGAGAGTGAATTGAACAGCTATTACGAAAATAAACAGAATTCGGTCAGAAAAATATATTTTTTTGTGTTTTGAAAGTTTAAAATAAATATTTTTCATAAGAAAATAATAAAGAATTAAATTTAAGTGATACGTTTCTCATTCGTATAATAATAAATAATAAAGCTGTTTTGAAAAAAGGGAAATAGGAATGACTAATTTGCTGGGGTAACGTGTTAAATAAATTTTTTATGTATATTATTGTAAATAAAGGTAACCCATTTTTGTATAAATAAACTATACTAAAAATGTTATGTATATTATTGTATATAAATTGTTCGGTGTTGTATATAAAAATAAATCTCTCTTTAAATTTCTTTTTCAATAAAATATATAAAAATAAATCTCTCTTTAAATTGCTTTTTGCATAAAAGTTATGACAAATAAAAGTATACGTCGAAAAGTAAACAGAACGAACAAACAAGTACCTACGGAAATAAATTTTCAAATATAGTCCGATTGTAATAAGTAAATTTATTTCGAAAAAGGTAAAGAAATTCTGCGTGGTTATAAAAATTATCCTGAGATAGCATTGAAAAATAAAATGTTGAATAATTCGGTTAAGAAAAAAAAATAAGTTCTTGTAAAGGTACGGAAGTAATAATGCCTTCGTTAATAAAAGCAGTTTAAAGCAAAACGGAATATGTTTTACATATAAAATAAACAAAAGTAATAAAAAATAAATGTTTTTTTAATTTTGTCAACAGTTTGATAAGAAAGAAAAAAAAAAGAATAATTCACGAATGATCTATGGTGAGATTCGTAAGAAATTTTTTGTTGGTGACCATTTTAAAAAATAGGAAAAAGTTCACGAATTTAAAGAAAAGTAGATAATCATTTATTACTTGAGTTAAAATGAAAGGAAATTTTAATGAATTAAGTTTTGTCCTTCTTGACTTGTATTACAAAAAAAGACAACGCGTAATCGTTGTCGGAAATTATATTGTGCCTTGCGCAGATATTGAGTTCTAAGTGAGCTCAAGAAATGTAATACGGGTATGGATACCTACAAGCGTGTACACTTCTAATTTCAAAGCGTTATAGGAAAGTCTTCCTTAGAATTAAGACAAGTGGGGTTGCCAAGATAAGTAATCTTGGGCAATAAAAAAAAAGAGAAAATTTGTAATACAAGAAGAGACACGAAATTTCTTTTAACACTTCAGGCGAGTTTTGAATAATAGTCAAATAATAGAATTTTTATGCTCAGTTTGTGTCTAATTAACAAGACCATGACGCCCAAGTTAGAAAAGTACAGAAAGACGTATTCGGATATTTTTAATTAAACAAAGTTAACATTGTAAGAAAGAAACTACGAAAATAAAGTAAAAAATAGATATTGAAAAGGAAATATTACATTGAGATGTATTGTGAGGTCAAAAGGTCCGTGACGTCACAATAGAGGGAGTATTAAGTGGACTCGAATGTTGTATTATATTGAATCTGCAGCAAATATAAAATTATATTAAATTGAGAGAATAAAGTTGAAATTACTGTCAAATATTCTTTAATAAGTAAGAGAAATTTTGAATAAAAAATGAAGTAAAATGTAGAAAAGAAGTTCTTGCTAGCAAATTCAAGTATGGTATAGCGTTCAAATGTATATAAATGTATATATCTTTTTGTTGTAATTTTAAATGTTTATATCTCTCTGATTTGCTTTCGATAAAACACATCTGAAATATTAAAATTTCTTGAAAAACAAGTAAAGTCGTTCAGTTAAATAAAAAATATTAGATTTGAAAAATGAAGTTTTTTTTAAAGTGTTTTGATTGATTGAGGTTTAATAATAAATTTCTGTATAACCTTTGGATTTATCCTGGGGTTCGTGTTGAAACATAATGTTGTTTTTGAACCGGGTTTGTACCCACCCTAATTGGGAATGCAGAGAGATAAAATAAAGTTTAGTTGTTTAAAGTATTTGAAAGAAAAAGTAAACAAAAATAGAATTTGTTCAACAAAAAGATTAAAAAGAAAACAATAATAGAAATTTGAAGTTAAAAATCTGTCAAACGATTAGTTAACCACTCGAGTATAGAGAAATTAAAATGTTAATTCCGATAAATGATGAAATTTTAGATGACAATTCAGGATCATTATAATAGATTAAATAAAAAAGGTATAACAATGATTGGAATTTCAGTTAATCTTGCTTAAATATGTTTGAAGAATAGGTAATTGAAAAAACATATGAAGTAAATTTTTTTTTTTTTTTTTGTTTCTTGTATTACATGAAAAGAATCAACAATCTGTGTGATGTTGAGAAACTATATCTTTAATGATAATGAATTAATTAAATTCAGGAATTGTATTGTATGTATGTACATACCTACGTATATTGATTCTGGTTTCAAATCGTGATAGGACAGCCTTCCTTAGAATCAGGGCAGTGGGTTTGTCAAGATGAGAGGTCTTGGACAAAAAAGAAATGTAATACAAGAGAGGAATAAATTATTAAAAGTTAACCCTTCAAGTAAGCATAGAATAATTGTTGAAATTAAAAATTTTTTGGCATTTTTAAAGAAATGTCATGGCGCTCAAGAAAGATTCAGAATAGTCAAAACAGAGGAACTTAAACAGGTTAGAAAAATGAGATTTGTATTAAAATCTAAAAGTTCATTGAAATTTTGTAATGAAAAGAAAAAGTTAATTGGTATTAATGTTTAAATCTCAATAAAATTACTGAAAATAATTGAGTTTGGTAATAAAAAGTTGAATTTAATTAAAAACAGAGTCATTTTTTTAACAAAAAAAAAAAAGAATAAATTTTAAAATAAAGATTAAAGTTTCGATAGCAAAATTCAGTTATGATTAAAATTGAAATGTATATAAATTGTTAGCTAGTAAGATTGAAATGTTGTAATATGTAAACACGCGAATTGGATACTTAGGTATTTGAGCGACGATAGTCAACGTGTATTTCACAATATATCGGTGTTGTGGTAGAAAGTCTGTGTTATTGGAATTTAAAGCGTATCCGGTTGAAGATGAAGTTAAACAACTTAGAGAGAATATATATATTATATTGGAAATTATCATAGATCTTAAATTTTCTAGTGAAGTTCTGTTTTTTTTGGTTATTGTTTTTATTTATGTGTTGTGTCGAGCGCAATCATTGAAAAGGATTACTATGTGTTCGAAGGTGTTTTCATTTGATTTGGTCAGTAAGACATGGTCATTGTTTTTTAACATGACGGGAGGAAGGTGTGTGACACCTTGTTGTTTATTCGTCGAGCACAATCACGGAAAGGGAGTTTCCTGTGGATTGGTTAGTGAGACAAGATCATTGTTCTTTAACATGATAGTGTATGCGCATACGAGGGATGACGTGGGACGTATCTCTATAAACATGATAGGATTTAAGTATAGCCTCAGAATTATACCTACGTGAAAGGATTTAGTATATGCCTTAAAATTATATTAGAAACATGATAGGATCCGTAAAGCCTTATAATTATACCCATTGTAGACTATGAAAACAGAACTGAAGATAGCTTAAGAGAAACTCATCAAATAAGTTAAAAAAGGAATAAATCGCAAAGTTACAATAACACAGCAAATTTAAAAAAAATACTACTCTAATTGGTGCATGTATTGTATTGTAACCTATTTAGTTTAGGATGTAAAATGCGAATATGTATCAATTTCCATTGATTACATGACATTAAGTCAGCATTGAAATTTAAAAAAAAAAAAATTGGAAATTTTAAAAATACTGTATGTCAAAGAGTACATGTCTTGTATTGTCTCTTAGAGAAAGACACTTGAAAAATGCGAATATGTATCAATTTAGATTGATTACAGGACATTATTTAGTCAGCATTAAAATTTTTTTTTGTTTACTTCTTTTAAAATTTCTTTTAATTTTTTCAAAAAAGGTATATATTCAATAAGAATATTGAATTGCAAATAAAAGTATTGTGTGAAATGCGTAAGAATTGACCTCGGTTGTTCACAAAAGATAAAACGCATTAAAATATCCATTGACTGGATGAAAAAAAAAGAAGAACAAATGTTTATAATCAATGCAAGATTGATATAGATATAAAAGTCTCATGTGAAATGCGATAGAATTGACCTCGGTTGTTCAGAAAAAATGAAATAGCATTAAATTATCCATGGAATGGATAAGAAAAGAGAAAAATGTATATAATTGATACCAATGATTTATTTAAAACAAGTTTTTTTTATTTTTATTTGTTCTTCAATTATTGAGAGGAAGAAGGTGAAGGTTTGCTAATACAGCAAATATTTAAAAAAAAAATTATGTTACAAATTTGAAAGAAAAGCGTGTTTTGTATCGCAAGAGCAGCGTGTTTTGTATCGCAAAGGAGATTTAATTTTTTTAAAAAAGAAGTACAAGTGATTACATTCAAGGTTCAGTGAGTATTGTCTTCGGACAAAAAGAGAAGTGATATAGGAGTTAATATTTTTAATTATTATGGCTTGTTACGACATACTTAATGTATTATTTAGGAGTTGATAGCTTGGCTCACAGGTAGATAACTTCATTTTTTATATGGCTCACTAGGTAGGGAGTGTTTAACTATTTGTGATAATGGCAATTTTATGCCATTCCTACCCACAGCAAGCGAGAAGCCTCCACAAGAACCAATAACGAAACTTTTCCAGAAGTCAGCAGCAATGTGCAACTACTTAACTCAGAATGGAATCATATTGACTTACACTAGGACACAATCCCACAAAGGATGCAGGTGCGGGTCCAACAACTAGCCCGACCTGAGCAACTCTCTTTCAATCATTTTGGACAGAGAAGGTAGTGTTATGTGCAACACATATTGCGTCGAAAAACGTTTGATATTCGCAATGTTCCCCTAGATTGAGAAGCCTCTGCCAGCTTTCACGGTGGTCGCTAGTGGACAAGCCTATATAAGGCCCAGCCGGCTTGACACTGTCTCTTTCACCTTCCGCCTTCCGAGTTTTTAACAGTTACACCATGTAATTGGCCATTCCTATGGGCCGAAGGCCCTGCCCGGCAAGTTGCGTTGTTCCTTGCAAGCCGGTGGTTGATTTGTTATTTATAATTAACCGAGTTCTCATACCCGCATTTATTATTGTTGAGAACATGTGCAGTGGATTCGAAGGCACGTGTCCATTCCTACAACACTGATCCAGAGTTGGTGCAGATCCCAAGTCGCCTGTTGCCTAGCTTCCGTCTGAAGACGTCGAAAGCTAGCCCCCCATCGCTGATGCAGTCAACCACGACAAAGGTACCTTCATAACTCATTAGTAATTGAGCCTAACTTCCAGATTAGAGTCATTCAAGCCATATCCATAACTTAAACAGGCCTTAAAATGTATTTCCCGATTGTGTTCTAAGCTTGTAATGTAAATAAATCCTTGTGTACTATTTCCCGAGCTTCATTGTGTTTCATAACCTACCTACCCGAGATGGTACGAACCTGACCCCTGAGATAAAAGTCCATGCTCGACGATGTTGATTGTAATAAGGCGTTCTAGCCGCTGTTTGTACCATTACGGTACGACTCAGTCCCTCTAACATAGCACTATCTTAGAGAGTTCCCTATTCTCTTCAATAGTTAGGGACGAGGCTGGCCGAATAGCCCTCAACCCACTAATATTTCCTTCCGAAACAGAATGAGTAACTTTCGAAAACAGCTCCGGTGCGATGTGGAACTCCTTCCAAAAGTTAACTCCTAGAATAATTGAAGGCGACAATGTCGGGATGACGTAGAAAAGAATTTCCTTTGTGGATGATTTATACGTGACCGGCAATGACATTGTCCCTAGGACTGGTTGGTTTGAACCGTCCGCTGTAGAAACACTAAACTTAACTTTAACTAACTTAATACCTAATTCCTTAAAAATTTTATAACTATTGCCTCCTAGACACGACAATGAAGCGCCGCTGTCTAGCAGTCCGCTGTAAAAATTATTTATAATGTGTACATATGTATAAGGACGATTATCATTCTCAATCGCCGTCTCCCGTGGCAGCGGGCCCACTGTTCCGGTTGACGGGGATGAAAGAAATTTATTAACTATTTGGAGCCAACTCTCCCACTCGTCTTTCCTCTGCGCAAAGGATGGCTTGTAGCAAGAGAGACTCCGACCTAGTTTTTTGACCTATTATGAGCTTTGTCATTAATAGCTCCCACTTTAGGATTATTAGACCTTGCGTCTTTCTTCCTGCAACCCTCTACAACATGTCCCGATATTTTACAATATGAACAAAATGGTTTGTTGTAAAACGTTCTAGAATTTTCGTGTGCTGTTTTTGTATAAGCATTAGGAGTAGAAGAAGACGGTTTATTATATTTATAATTATTATCCATGTTTCCGAGACTACTTTTAGTAAAATTGTTGTTATTTGGTTTTCTATAATGATTCTGGCTATAATCTTGGCGTCTATGAATATTATTATTAAAGTTATGTGGTTGTCTAGTATTACCATCAAATTTCTCCGATTTATTAGTGACAGGTAAGTCTACCCTTGGTTGAGAAACTTTGACAGATACAAAATCATCCGACAGTGATGCATAAGATTCCAAGTTGCCTGCATGAGTAGTCAATTGATCAAAAGTCTCTATATCTCTTGATACTAGTAAATTTGCATACATAGGCAATAAAGCTTTTTTTGCTAACCGCAAAAGTTCTATTTCTGGTAGTTTAGCTTCAAGCATATTATTTAATGCCTTCATTCTGAGAGTGAATTCTAGTACTGACATACCCTTAGGTTGCGTCATGTTAAATAATTTTACCTTAAGATCTGTTTGAAGGTCATTTGCTTCAAATTGTCTAATCAAAAGTTTTGAAAGATCATCCCATTTCAAATCCTGAGTGTAAATAGACCTAAACCACAAGAGTGCTAATCCTTCTAAAAGATCGGGAAAAACGCGTACAAGATGATCCTGGTTAAAGTTTTTAGTCCTACATTTCTCCTCAATTAATAGCAAAAATTCCCTCACACTACTTTTTCCGTCGTATTTTAATTTCCAATTGTCGACGTTGTTAGAATGTGAATCTTTATAAATAATCTTCGTTTGTTTAATGATGTGGGCTTTTTTAATAGTTGTCTCGTCTAATTCAGAATCCGATGATTCAGAACCTATTTCACTAATAGTAGGCATCTTAATTTCTTTATTATAAGCTCGTGCCTGTAAACGTAGTTCGTGAGAAGTCGACGATGGATCAATATTTCTGTCTTTTAGTTCTTTTATGAGAACCTCCTTCGAAGCCCCATTGATATTTGGTATTGGTGTAGACATGACGGCGTACTTTGATGCTCAAATGGAAATAAATTGTAATCGTAAAGAATTATAAAAAATTTAAAAAAATTAAATTATTTGTTATAAAACAAAAGAAACTCTTTACTAACGGCTGTAGTATCATTAGTAATAATATCTCAACTTCTGTTGTATAATTAAAACCAAAAAAAATTTTTTTTTTTGTTTAAAAAAAATATGCTCCACCCTACTGAGAACAATGAAAAATGGTCCACCCTAATATATTTTGAAGGTTCATAGATTTCGGCCTGACGGAAATGTTAATGAAAGATATCATTTAATATGCTGTATATTAACACGTACGTATAAGAATAATATCCACTGATGAGCGGATATTTACTACTGAAGTATCGATTGTAATTTGAATTTACAATTTGTATTGAAGAACCATGATTTAAATGTCTTGAATATCAGGTATATTAGTATTAAAATCTTGCAATATGATGCAACGTCAATATGTCTTGACTAAACAAGTGAATAACATCGAAGCAAACATGAATTAGACAGTTTAACATAACCTCATTTATAATCAAGTTATTTATAATAAATGTTGACATAAAAACTGACAGCTGCAAAAGCATAGATAAATCATAGATTTCTTGAAAGATGATAGCTTATCAAAACTTTCCCATAGAATAAAGCAAATCATGAGTCATCCTTACTAGTATATCTGAGTATATTTGAGGTTATGAAGCATCATTGTAAACACTAGACATAAGATATTCAATATTATGTCAAATAATCATGAAACAAACATCAAAATCAACACATCATGCAATCCCTACGAGCCAAACCGCGATGAGGCGCCAATTGTTATGTTGCTTGCTAGGTAGTTTCTTATGTGGGCTATTTGCCAAATATTAACACAGTTTGTGTGGGGTTCAAATAATGTACCATCCGGAACTTTGCAGAATCCTGCGCGCCAATACTCGGTTCCCGAGTAATGTTCTGGATGTAAGAGAGCATGACACAATCTCTGAGCGTGGGCACAATGGTATGCATGATATGATGGTTCGGGTGTTAATTGAAAGATGATGTTCAGAAAAATATAGCGTAGTATATATTGATCATATTAACAGTATTACAAATATGTTTAAATTAAACTTACCCCCAGGGATCGGTCGATGGTTTAAATTCTATCTAAGCTAACTAACATTTATATAACCGTGTGCGGGCGTGTGTGAGCGGGAAGCCTCCATCAAACCGGTGAGGATCCGATCTCGTCAGACCAGCTGGAACCATCAGGATCTCCGTCCGGAAAGGGTGCCCTGGAGACGGGTCCAGCGTCTCCAGCACAGGGTGGCTGATCTCAGCGCATTGAGTTCCCATCCATGACAATGTGGGAGCTCCACGGGCGGATGGCCTTGGCTGATGCAGTCCAGAGCGCGTTGTTATGTTAATACAACTCCCGTATGTAAAATAAGGCCTGGATAGCGCCCCGGGAGTATTATACTTCCTTGGCAGCATGCGCGGTTTCACAACATCGCGCGATGGCAACGATTTGCGGTAGTAAATTATTTAATTTTACATTGCACGCGCGGACCTTTGCGGTCATTTAATTTACAACACTCGATTAAACTTTATATTTATTCGGTTGAAACTTCACCCATCATTGTGGAAATACTATTCTTACATTTCCTATACGTTCACCCGTCTGGGTTTAATGTAAATTATAATTAATTGACTGTGCCAACATTTCAACGATTGCCCGTCGGTGAAACGATTCCAGAGTGAAAACCAAAACCGGAGCCGGAAACCATAGATTCCCGACCGTCTCTGTGTTGCCTGCCCGTATTCTTAATCACTTTACGAAAATTAAAACAACAATGGTTCTTGTTGTGAAGAGGTGTTAGAAAAATAATAACTTTAAATAAGAGTTAACACCACTTCATAACATCGTCCAATTCTTTTTCTAGTATTTTTAATTTTTGTGGAGCGAGGTTATAATACCTTTGTTTGATTGGGGGGCCTGTTGTTTTTATGTGGTGTTCTACTAAGTTGGTTAAGCCTAAACCGCACCTTTCGAAGGAGATTGATTCAAACTTGTTGATCATCTGATCCAACTGATTTGTATGTAGGGGGTTCAAATTTTCGTACGGTATTACTGTACGGATTTCGTTTACTTGTGGAGGGACGGAGGGGTTGTTAAACAACTGTGGAGCAATTTTGAAAGCCATCCAAAAATCCATTCCCAGGATAAATTTTTGTGAGATTGTAGGTACAACCAGAAATTTGATCCGAACTGTTTTTGTGTCGCAATTGATCGGCATGGTAAGAGAACCAATGACACGTTGTGAAGTGTTGTCTGCCGTGGTGACATGTGAAGAATGTTCTTCCATTTTAAAACCACAGTTTGTGAATAAGGTGTGAGCGTTGTTGCCCAGATAGCTGACAGACGCGCCGCTGTCAAGGAGACCAGAAAAAACCACATTGTTTATAGAAAAATGCGCGAAGGGTCTACCGTCTATTGCCTGTTTGCAGCAAACTGTAGAGAGGGGTAAGGCCTGTTTGAAGAATTTGACATGTTCCAACCACTCCGACCATTCCTTCGGCCTATGGGGAGGATGGCCCGGGGGGTTGGGATCTAGTTTTTTGTCCTCTTGGCTGTCCAATTGGGAGGGGGTCTGGAGAAATCTGTAGGGGGTTTGATGAATCTGAGGTCCGGGATGGGTGTCTCAGTATTGTCTTGGCGTGGTCTTTTGCCAAACTTCCTCCCTTCGTCTCTTCTTGGAGAACGATCAACGGATCGCCTTTTGTTAGAATGGGGGTCTCTTGAAGATAAAGTTTAGCTTGCTTGAAGCAGGAGGCTTGGGAGTGACCAACTGGATACGCGCCATAAATATATTTGTATCCATTTTCTTAATCAATTAATAATTTATGCTATGAGACCATGAGGGCGCCATCTATGGTTTTTGTATTGTATTGAATTTACCTATGTGGCTTGAGATGCAGTATATTCATGCGTTTCCTTACCTTTGTGAATCAGGCAATTACTTCTGACGGGAGTGTCAGTAAAAGGCCAAGAGATGTCTCTCCTGGTCAGTCATAAGAATAATTCATCTAATACTTGAATTATTGTTGTACAAAATTTGGCACGTATCATTAATATGCAAATTTATTCATTGTTGAAACTTCCTTGCTGTGCGAAACATCTGTTAAGATTATGCAATACCGCCTTGATATTTTGAGTGAGAAGAAGTGTCTTTTGTGCTGGACATCATACAAGAGCTGCATTCTCTGAGTGAGTATTGTTTTGTTTCACTTTGGTTGGAATTGCTGGGTCAACTGTTTTTGTGTCACATAGGGAAGAATTCAATTTTCGTTAATTTACATAGGGTAGTAACTCCCTCGTGTCAGGGGCTATTTACACGCCCCTACATATTTAATGGTCCTTCGTAGCCTGAATTATTCATTCAATTCGAGATTATAGCTGATATTACATGGATGTTCGAATTTACGTATTTTTTTTGGTAAATTTGAAGTTCCTCTCATTTTTGAGAACTATAGCTGGTCTTGTTTTTTGCTTTTGGATGACATATTTGGATGTTCGCAGAATTATCGTAATTTTGGATAATTATTCGCAACATTATTATTATTAATTAATTGTTAACATTGTTCGCAGAATTGTGGTAATTTTGGATAATTATTCGCAACATTATTATATATTAATTATTAACATTGTAACATTATTGTAAAATTTTGTGGTAATCTTTTCGCATATATAAAAAATGCCAAGAATTACGGAGGAGGGTTTTGATGAGGCTCAAGACAGATCGCTTATTCTTTTAACCGCAAAAAAGGAAAATCTTTTTTTTCGTATGAACGATCTGTATAATGCAACAAATAATATATCTAATTTTGAGTCAAGAAATAACGAAGTGTTTATGGCTCAGTCAGAGATGATTGATCAAATGCGAAGTCAATTTGAAAATATTATAGATAGCATCAATGATCGTCAGTTAACTTTAAATCCAGAATTTAAACCAGATTTTCAAGCTTTAAATGCTTTTAATGATCTTTTTTTGAAGGTCAAACGAACTAGATCGAATATGAAAACTTCTGTAAGAGAATCACTGACGTCACAAAATAAGTCGCGGGAGCCGTGTATGATTAATCTTCCTGCAATAGATCTTCCAACCTTCGATGGTAAGAATGAAAGCTGGTCGAAATTTTTTGAGTCATTTAAAGCCAATATCCATAATAATAGACAGCTAACTGACTCGCAGCGTGTGCAGTACTTAGTCGGAAAACTCACACACGGGGCTTTGAACATAACCGCAGGCATTGTGCCTTCGGGTGATACATATCAGATCATTTGGGAGAGTTTAGTTAAAAAATATCAAGATAAACGTACACTAGGAACACATTATTTAAATAATATTCTCGATGCGAAAAACTGCACGAATACATCTGCCAGTCTCAATTCTTTCATTGAAAGATATTCTTCGTCAGTGTCGGCATTAAAGCAGTTAGGTATTGAAGATTTAACTGATTTTATTTTGTTTCACTGCGCGGTAAGAAAAATTGATTCACAGACGGCTCAGAACTTTGAGCTGACAGTTCGTAATAAAGAAATTCCTTCTTATAATGAGTTAGTTTCGTTTGTATAAGATCAAGTAAAGATTTTAGAACGAACGAGTAACTCGCATGGTGTCGTAAATAAAACGCATGCCATTTCGTCCTCCCGATCAAATAATACTAAATCGTTCGTCGCGAGTAATGCGAATATTCCGCACTTCCCAGCTCCGCCGAAAGGATGTATTCTGTGTAACAAAACTAATCATCTAGTCAACGTTTGCTCAAAGTTTAAATGTATGAGTTCCCCACAGGCTCGATTTGAATTTATAAAATCGAAAAATGCCTGTGTAAATTGCCTTAGTGGTTCACATACAATCAAGTCATGCAAATCGGGGTTAGTTTGTGATTTGTGCAATAAACGTCATCATACATTCTTACATTTCGGCAGTGTGAATAATATGAAAACCAATACTCATGTACATACGTCGCAAGTACCTACCAGTGAAGAACCGTCAGTCCCCCCTCCAGTGTCATCCAGCATCAATGGAACTGGCATTGGTGATAAGCAAGTGGAGGGGATCGCGAATGTCAATCCTTCGTGTTCGCTTTGTGCCAAAGTAACACCGAACTCTTCTATTTTACTTTCGACCGCACAAGTATACGCGAAGCTTAAAAACGGAAATAAAGTTATTGTTCGGTGCCTAATTGATAATGGCTCTCAAAATAATTTGATTACGGTCGATTGTTGTAAGACGCTGAATTTACCAATAATTCCTTTGAGTAATTCGTTTGTCAAAGGAATTGGATCAACGTCTCGACCAATTTTCGGTTACGTGTATTTGGATATTGAGTCTCGCGTATACCCAGAGAATAAATATAATATACATGCGCTTGTCGTTGACAGTATCACCGACCAATTACCTAATCACTATATAGCCAAGGGTGACATGAGGTACTTAGAGGGCATACCTCTCGCAGACTTAACGTGGAATATTCCTGGATGCGTGGATGTCGTCATCGGTGCGCAACTGTTCCCAGATATTTATTTAGGGAACAGGGTTGAATCGGGTACTAGTGCACCCCCCGCGTTATCGACCGCTTTCGGTTTCGTGTTGATTGGTGATTACCCCAATAATGTGCTCAACACAAACACATCATTTTCGGCACTCGCACTGAATGATTTAGTGCAAAAAATTTGGCTGTTAGAAGAGATACCTAATATAAAATTTCTAAGTCCGGAGGAGACAGAATGTGAGAATCTCTTTACTTCATCAATTTCTCGCACTGATGATGGTAGATATTCTGTTGCTTTACCTTTCTGTAAAGATCCAAGACAATTGGGTAATTCTCGTACTGCTGCCCAACGCCGATTTTTGGCATTGGAGCGAAAATTTAAACATTCCCCTGCTTTGCAGGAGAATTATAACAAGGTTATCAATGAATATATTGAAAATAATTACCTATCAGAAGTCTCAGAGTCTGATATCACAGAAGATGGATATTACATCCCACATCATGCTGTCAGTCGTCCAGACAAACCAATGCCTCGTATTGTGCTCGATGCTAGTGCTAAAACACACACAGGGCTGTCACTGAATGATATTATTCATACTGGTCCCAATTTGCAAGCCGATTTGTTTCTGCTTTTGCTTGACTTTCGTCTTTTTCCCATCGCTATGACTGCGGATATAAAGCAAATGTATTTACAGATTGAAGTTCCTAGCAAGCATCGCAGATACCTGAGGATCTTATTTCGATTCGCAAATAATGGTCTCATACGAACTTTTCAGTTCAATCGAGTTCCTTTCGGCTTGACGGCAAGTCCGTATTTAGCAATGCGGACGGTTCGCCAGTTGGCCCAGGATATGAGACCACATTACCCGGACGCTGCCAAAGTGGCAGAGTCCAAGCTGTATATGGACGACCTGGTCTATTCTATTGCAGATGAGCCCAGCGCCATACGTCTTTCTCGAGAATTAATCTCGTTGTTTAAGTCCGGTGCCTTTGATTTAGTAAAATGGACTAGTAATTCTCAAGTTGTACTTGAGAACCTCCCGGATTCTCACCGCAGCCCAGTGGACTTCACTGTTGGTTCTAACAATACCTCTAAGGTGTTGGGCCTGTCGTGGGAACCAGCTGATGACAGCTTCTTCTTTACGACATCTTATGTTCAGGAGAAGTGCACAAAGCGGAGCATACTCTCCATAGTCGCCCGCTTATTTGATGTCCTCGGCTTGGTCGCCCCTGTCATTCTGTACGCTAAATTACTTATCAAAGAGCTATGGCTGTGCAACATTGGTTGGGATAATACACCCCCTGATAGCGTTATTCGTCAGTTTTCGGCGCTTACACAGGAATTTCCTCTAATTTCAATGATGAAAATCCCTCGCCATGTTGGTGTCCTGAAAGACAGTACGGTGCTCGTTGTTGCTTTCTGCGATGCAAGTATGAATGGTTACGGCTGTGTGATTTATTTGCACACCACTGATCTGTTTGGGAAAATTACAGTGAGATTGTTGTGCGCAAAATCAAAGGTTTCTCCCACCAAAGTGACGACCCTCGCTCGTTTGGAGCTCTGTGCCGCAGTATTGATGTCCAAATTAATACGGACGGTTCAAGATAATTATTCTGAGCGTCTTCCTATTGCAGGAACATATGCGTTTTCCGATTCTACCGTTGCGCTCTCTTGGATACATTCTTCACCGCATCGCTGGTCGGTGTTTGTTAGTAATCGCATAGCTCAGTGCCAAGAAAATTTGTCTCCAGAGAACTTTTACCATGTTGCTGGTAGTGAAAACCCGAGCGACTGCCTTTCTCGTGGCATGCTTCCTTCCCAACTCGTTTCACATGATTTATGGTGGAACGGCCCATCATGGATTCGCAGCCCACCTTTGGAATGGCCATTAAAACCGTTTCACCCTACCAATACTGGTGAAATGCCTGAACACAAAGCTAATGTGCTCATTGCAACATTTCAGGGTGAAAAATCGGTCCTGAGTGAACTGGCTCAGCGTATATCCACTTGGGATAAACTACTAAGGATTGTTGTTTATGTCCTCCGATTCATAAAAAAGATATCACTTTCCTCTGGAACGGTCAATAATCTTATGACTGCTGAAAAGGCTGTGATTCGTGCTGTGCAGAGTATTCATTTTGCAGGAGATATTGCTGCACTCCAGGAAGGCAAATTTCATTCCAAAAGACTTCAGAGATTATCTCTATTTCTTGATGGAGATAATCTGTTACGTATTGGGGGCGGCTTTCTAAATCGGATTTACCTTTTGAGGTTAAACATCCGGTTTTACTTCCCAAACATGACTGTGTTGTCGATCTGATCATCGCTCACTTTCATGTCGTGAACTGTCATACAGGCCCAGGACTTCTTATGTCTATCTTACGTCAACGCTATTGGATATTAGATGCTAGGACTGTTATTAGGGCGATGGTGCGGAAATGCAATTGTTGCTTCCGCTTAAATCCATCGCATCCTACACCGAAGATGGCAGATTTACCGTCATATCGTGTTGCAGAAGCAAAGGCCTTCGTACATACCGGTGTAGATTACGCAGGTCCCCTCCGTATTACGCTGACTCGTCGGAGAGGACAACATTCTCAAAAGGCATATATTTGTCTATTCGTATGCCTTGTGACCAAGGCTATTCATATTGAGTTGGTCTCTGACTTAACTTCAAATGCTTTCCTGGCTGCTTTCAGCCGTTTTATTTCTCGACGTGGCCCGGTAACATGCTTGTATTCAGATAATGGTACTAATTTTGTGGGTGCGAAGGCACAATTAGATGACCTCTACAAGTTTTTGGTTGAATCTGAATATGAGCCCTCATTAAAGCGCGAACTCGCTAAGCGTCGTATAGAGTGGAAAATGATTCCACCACGCGCGCCTCATTTTGGGGGTATGTGGGAGTCGAACATAAAGAGCATGAAGACACACTTGTACCGTGTGATTGGAACTCAGCTTCTCACCTATGAGGAGTTACAGACTGTGCTAGTTCAAATTGAGTGCATAATGAATTCGCGTCCACTTACAGTTATGTCTTCTGACCCTTATCCAGAAGTCCTTACGCCTGCGCATTTTTTAATGTCGACACCATTGCAATACTTGCCTGCTTCTGTCCTGGCAGACGGTAAAATCAATTTGACTCAGCGTAAGCAATTATTAGACAGCATGGTTCAGTCCTTCTGGAAGAAGTGGCGTTCAGAGTATCTGCACACCTTGCAAGTCAGGCAGAAGTGGACTACTTCTGATCATCCGATTGATATCGGAACTGTCGTACTAGTGGGACAGGAAGATTCCCCTCCGTTAAATTGGCCTTTAGGCGTGATAACTGACATCCATCCCGGAGGGATAAAATTGTTCGCGTTGCGACGGTAAAGACACGATTTGGTTCTTTTAAACGTCCGGTTGTCAAATTATATCCCATTCCAACGCAATAATTTTATATTTTATCTATTTTTGTTTATTTTTATTTATTTATTTTTTGATTTTAGTCATTGTTTCAATGATCTCTGACCCAGACATGGCATTACTTAATATCCGTTATCTTGGTCAATTGAACTTTATTACATTGTATTTTTAGTTATTTTTCTTTATTTTGTGAGATTCTGCGAATTTCCAATGCGTGTCATTCCTTAATATTACCGGTGAATACAGTCACTTTATTTCTATTTCATTTCTTGTTTCATTTGTATTTTTATACTCTTTCTTTTGTAAGCTCTACAAACTTCCAAGGCGGGGAATATGGATACGCGCCATAAATATATTTGTATCCATTTTCTTAATCAATTAATAATTTATGCTATGAGACCATGAGGGCGCCATCTATTGTTTTTGTATTGTATTGAATTTACCTATGTGGCTTGAGATGCAGTATATTCATGCGTTTCCTTACCTTTGTGAATCAGGCAATTACTTCTGACGGGAGTGTCAGTAAAAGGTCAAGAGATGTCTCTCCTGGTCAGTCATAAGAATAATTCATCTAATACTTGAATTATTGTTGTACAAAATTTGGCACGTATCATTAATATGCAAATTTATTCATTGTTGAAACTTCCTTGCTGTGCGAAACATCTGTTAAGATTATGCAATACCGCCTTGATATTTTGAGTGAGAAGAAGTGTCTTTTGTGCTAGACATCATACAAGAGCTGCATTCTCTGAGTGAGAATTGTTTTGTTTCACTTTGGTTGGAATTGCTGGGTCAACTGTTTTTGTGTCACATAGGGAAGAATTCAATTTTCGTTAATTTACATAGGGTAGTAACTCCCTCGTGTCAGGGGCTATTTACACGCCCCTACACCAACCTTGTGGCAAAAAGAGCAGGTTTTCTTTTCGTTGTGCTCTGGTTTTATGCCGTACGAAGTGCTGGGGTGAAAGTTTTCCTTGGGGAACCTTTCGTCCCTCTTTCGATCCTGGTATGCCTCCAGTAGCTGGCAGACATCTTTAAGTTGCTCCAGCGTGGAAATTTTCTGAGAAGTGATGATGTTTTCGTATCTGGGCAGGAGACCGTCGATCAAAACTGGGAGGAGTTCCATTTCAGGGATGGGTTGGGCAAGCTTAATATTGATGGCCTGTGCCCTCTGCGTGAATCTAGCGACAGGCTCTCCGGAGTGCTGCTTGATAGCGAGTAAGGATAGCCTGATTCTATGTTGGGCCTTTTTTTCTCCGAAACTTGTTAAAAGTGCCGCCCTGAGTTCCTTCCATGAGTTTGTTTTTCTCTTATGTATCCTGTGCCAGGTAAGCATTTCAGGAGCGATGAGGTCTATGAAATTTCTGTGTAGGATATTTTCGGGAATTCCTCTGACTTGAGCTGTTTCTTCCATTCTGTTGAGGAAATCCTCCACATCCGTGAGTCCGTTGTATTTCGTTTTCCAGGATGTCAGATCGTATATTTTTGTTGGTTCCTGGGCTTGCACCAATAAGGGTTTTGCTTCGGAGACTGTGAGGGGGGTAGGGATGATTTCCAAGGTGACTTCTGGTTGAAATTGCAACCTCCTGATGTATTTTTTGTTGTAGAAAGAAGCATATAGAGTAAGGCATTTTTTGGATTTATTCCTAGGAGAAATCTTTCTATTTCTCAGGGCCTGTAGTAGTTCTTCCTTTCTTGAAGTCAAAATGTGTGGGATTATACCCAGCGTGACTTGAGGAACTTCCATGGTGTATGGGATCGTGTCAGAGTGACCTTATATTGGTGCAGGTGATGGACGGCGTGACGGCTTAAATTTTTTCCCTGGTCGATGAGTAAGTAGAAGTCCAAAATTTTGAAAAATTTTGCCAAGGGGGATCCTTACGAAGTTGTTCTTTTGTGTTTAAAATAAGCACTTTTTGAAAATTTGTTAAAATTCTTCAAATTATTTTAATTTTTGAAAAATTTGGCCAGCGGTCTCCTTCTAGGGTGTATATTCTTGGTTTCACTTAGACACTTTTGAAAAAGTAGCACTTTTGTAGGAGCATTAACACTTTTGTCACAAAAAAAATAATTATGAAAATAAATATGTCACATTGTACCTAAACATTTATGGGAGGGAAGAAAAATATACATAAATCAACATCTCATTATTTAAATAACCGCATAGTAACTGTAAAGTATGTTTTTAGAGAGAAACGGCGTTGCTATCTCCCGCCCAAATGTTAACGGTCGCGGCTTACGCAATAACGATCATTCTAGAATATTGTCGATGTTTCCCGCCAAACTGTCGCGTGGCTCGGGTAACCGGTAACTGTTTTTTATTGCGGTTCTCAGAACGACAAATTTCTACTATAGTAATAGGAAACAATTACCCTCCGTTTGGTGTCCCGTTTTACACGTAGGAAAAAGATTAATTAAGAATGCTAAGGAAAAAAGAGGGAAAAAGAGTTGTCACACAATGTGGCGTCAGGGTTGGAACCAAAACGCAAAAAAACGAGTGCAGAATGCTGAAAGAAAAAAAAATTTGCCTCCACGTTGGGACGTCAGTGTTAGCGGACCTAAATGGGGGTCCCTACATTCTGCCGACAGACTAGCTCAGGTTTTAGTCAGCAGAGCGGGAGAGGCCCTCACCACCAGGGTGGTAGGATCTGTGAGGCGTGTGTGGGTCTTTCCTGAAATAAAGCTCAAATTTCTACGGGCTGGGAGAAGGCAGTGAAACCAGTAATCAGGGTAAACATCAGTTATATTGGGTAAAACACCTGCGTAAACACAATATCACAATAATGCATACATAGTGGTTATGTAGGGGCGTGTAAATAGCCCCTGACACGAGGGAGATGACTACCCTATGTAAATTAACGAAAATTGAATTCTTCCCTATGTGACACAAAAACAGTTGACCCAGCAATTCCAAAATCTCAAGTGAAAACAGAACAATACTTACTCAGAGAATGCAGCTCTTGTATGATGTCCAGCACAAAAGACACTTCTTTTCACTCAAAATATCAAGGCGGTATTGCCTAATCTTAACAGATGTTTCGCACAGCAAGGAAGTTTCAACAATGAATAAATTTGCATATTTATAATACGTGCCACAATCACAATCTTGTACAACAATAATTGTAGTATTGGATGAATTATTCGATTATGCGTGACTAGGAGCGACATCTCTTGGCCTTTTACTGACACTCCCGTCGGAAGCAATTGCCTGCCTCACAGAGGTAAGGAAATGCATGGATACACTGAATTTCAAGTCACACAGGTAAATTCAATACAATACAAAAACCACAGATGGCGCCCTCATGGTCTCATAGCATAAATTATTAATTGATTAAGAAAATGGATCCAAATATATTTATGGCGCGTATCCACATAGTAATTCAGGGTAGCAACAACAGTTATATCTAAAAAGGAGGAATCTGTCTCTATAATCTCTCTGGAAGGGCTATTTATCTCCGCGGTGAATTTACTGCGAACACACGCAAATAATGGGGAAAACAGCTTGGGTACTTACAGTGAGCGTATGGACTCCTGTATCTTCCGTGTCGGGAAAGAGTTCGGCCATTCTTGGTGTCGCAGTGTAACACTTAGCAAAACACGTTCCATTGTTTTCCGCGTGGAAACTTCTAGAATGAGCGCGGAACGGTCCCCACGCCATGCGTGCTTACTAGACCAGGAGCTACGGGTAAGTGGCGGTTGGTGGCTCGCTGCCGACGGTGGCTTGTTTGGGTTCCGCCGCCGGTAGCGCGCCGGGAAGCTAGCGGAGAGGGGGCGAAACTGTAGTTTGCGCAGTGGCGTGCTCTACAACTTGGAAGGAGGGGGCCGAGTAATTTGCAGGGGCGTATTTGTGTATCGTAACAATGCGTTATTGTATTATACTCGAAGTGTGTTCATAACGCCTAGTGAGTATCTTGTCCATAATTCGCCGGTGTAAAAGCTCATGCAGTAGCTCTGGAATATTTGCTTCTTCACCGGAGAACTGCACCTGTTGAATCTCCTGGCGAGCATGTTGGCTCGCACGCTTAGTACTCTTCTTTGGCGTTCTATGTCATTTTTATCGTTTAGGTCATCAGTGACGACATGCCCCAAATATTTTATTTCACTGCAGATTTTGACATTGTCCCCGCCGAGGAGAATGGGTGGATTGACAGTAGGACCAGTATTTGCTTTAAACACCAGCAATGATGACTTTTTGGCATTGTACATCAAACCATGACTATCGACGTATGCTTGGCATATGACCAGAAGTTTTCTCATTGCCCTTACTGATGGGGCTAGTATGACCATGTCTGTCATCTGCATAACTTATATTATTCATACATACTCCGGCAACGTGGCATCCGATTCTTGCTTTGTTCAGTATTTTACTAAGTTCGTCCATATATACGTTGAACAGCACTCCTCCTCCTTGCCTAACGCCACACTTTAATGTTGCTGCTTCTGACAGGCTGTCATTCCATCTGACGAATTATTGATCGTCAGTTTTCGATTTCCTGGTATCAATACTCAGCGAATAGAAAATTTTGGGCGCAATGTAAGAGAACTGGCGCTGTGCGAAGGCTGTTTTTGTTGGAGGAATTATGCATTTTAGTTGAGATGAGTACCGGGTGTGAATTTTTTGTTGTGTTTTTTCCATCAAATCCTTTTTCCATATGTATATGAGAATCGTCTTTATGTATAATTGTCGAATGTCTAACACTGTGAATTTTTTAAAGAGTGGTTCTGATGGGTGTGATGGATTACATTTGAATATTATCCTTTTTGTATTAAGACCAAGGGATGAAGAATTGATGTTGCACAGCCTCCCCATCCTACAATACCAAATGTAGCAATTGATTGAAAAAGTGCAAAGTAAATACATCTTAGTGTTTGTAGATTAAGAATAGATCTAAGAGAATAGAAGATGTAACTTAGCTTGCGAAGCCTTTTTGTTGTAGAATTTATGTGTGCCTCCCATCGTAGTTGATCATCTATAATAACTCCCAAGTACTTAATTTCATTTGATATTTTTAGGTTATCGCATGAGCAGTTTTTGTGAGGTGATGTAGGCGTGTTAAGGTTCTGTGAACATGTATGTATGGTAAGTTTTTGGCAGTTTTGGAGGATTTTTGGTTTACGTATGGAAAAAAGTAGGTATTTTGTTTTATCTATATTTAGAGTTAGAAGGTTAGAATCCAACCAGGTTTTTACTATGTTCATGCCATAATTTGCTTTTTCAAAGGTTGAATTCAAATCTTCGTCATCAAATATGATAACCGTGTCATCGGAAAAAGATATAATAGTGCCACCAGTATTCAGATTGCATAACGTGTTAATGTATATTAGAAAGAGCAGTGGGCCTAGAACACTGCCGTGGGGTACGCCATATTTTTTATTTATTTATATAATACATGAGTTATCGAAAGTACATATAGTTTTTTGTGATATTTCACCCTCCATGCTAGGGATGATCCTGTGTTATAACGGGTGAAGTTTACAGTTTGCGGATATACATTCATTAGTATAGGTTGAAATTTTTCACTAATTGATACTATGCACACAAATTCTCCTACAATAAGAGAGTTTATGTAGTTATATTGGATTACAAGAACGAGGTGAAGAAGTTAAATAATTATTGGAAAAGATAAGTTATTATTAGTATATTAAGGAATTATTGATATATAGTTCACAGAATCAGTCTTATACATATAATGCTGCTTAGATAGTAAATAAGGATATATTACTTTTTGCATGCTCTTAATACTATACACACAGATCTTCTATAATAAGAAAATGATATACTTATAGTTAGATTGGGTTACAAGAAGAAGATGGAGAAGTTAGAGAATTATTGTAAAATAAGAAATTGGAGGAGTTGTTAGATATAGATCATACTAATTAATCTTGCACATACAATGCCGCTAATTTAGAAAATAGAGATATATTATGTTTTGTCTGAGAGGTGATTAAATTGATAGAGTGTAAAGTGATTGGGTGTTAAAATTGTAATGTATTCCATGTGTAAGGATCCATTTCGTTATTTGTTTTTTAAAGGAATGGGGTTGACTCAACGTTTTTAAGTTTTCAGGGATAAGGTTAAAGATTTTAGGAGCTAGGAAGAAAAATTGTCTTTGAGCTGACGTGGTGTGTAGTGTAGGTTGTTACATAACGACGGGCTCGAACCGCCTTGTTACGAACAGGTACAAATTAACAATCACAATGATTAGGACACAACAACAATGGTTCAATTTAAATACTTACAGAAACCAAATTATAATATAAACCTCCGGCTAGCGTCCTTCAGGGATATCGTGTTTTCAGTTCGTTTGGGATTTGATTCAAAACGACTGTCGCTTTATTGTTGGAATAATTATATATATAGGGTTTTAATAAATGAAAAGATCTCTTGTCGCTTTTAAATAATTGGTGAATTTATTGATGACTCGACGCTTCTAGGAAAAGCTTTTAATCTCTTTGTGAACTCAAGGTTAATGATTCTAACATATAATAAAAGGGTTGAATGATAACACATAATTATATAAGTTTTACGTACGTTACACTGTCACGGGCAGCATCTGGGCAGAGGACCTGATCCGGGAACACCACTGCGTTGATTTAAATATCCAAATTTAACTATATTTTGAATTACGTGTCCCAAACAATTGTTGGAATCAAAAGGGCGGTCGGCAATATGCCAAGAACCGTCCCTCACCACAGTTAAACCCAGAAGAGCCGGCAAGTGGCGGGCTGCAGCCCCCTGGCTGCTTGCTTCCCCCCTCCCACGGCGAATTCTTGACCAATCAAAAAGATCTAGCCGAAGTTGCCAGCTGTTGACAACTAGTATTTAGTACCTGACGACGGAAACATTCATATAGGGGTAGGAAGTTATAATTCAAGAAAGTACTTCATAACACATCCCCGAAAACACCAGGAAAAAAACCGCGGTCGTAACGAAGGTTTTTTGAATCTAAACCCTTCAAAGATTTCCCTCGATAAACTTTACAAAAAAAAATCGTTCACATAGAGATTCAGCATTAAAAACCTAGGCAAAAAGTTGTACAGTTTACAATAAGTTATATAGTTTACAATACACATAAAGTATCAAATAGACAGCAAAATCAACACGTCAAAGTGGCCTGGCAGGAACTTCGTGGCACGCAGTTTTCTAGGCAGCGCAAGTCAGTGTGTAATGTCCATCAGGGCGTCTAGAGTAATAGTCGGGATCCTCAGCAGGGGAGAAGTGTCAACATGAAATAAAATAACAAAATTATTAGAAAAGTACAAACACTTAGGCATCAAGGCGCATAGAGTAAACAAAATTATCTGAACAGTAATTGTATAAGCAACAAGAGATCAAAGCGTAAGGTAACTCCACATTAGATGTCGTGATGTATGCATTGGCTTATGTCGTAGAACACAAAGCACATTCAACCCCCTTTTAAAGAACAGGTAATGGCTCAGTGAAGTCAGTGTCCACTTTTTAACAGTACGGATCACTGGTTAACGACATATTAAAACAAAACAGATAATAAAACAGACAACATAAAATCAAAGTCCTTTAGTGACCCACATAGCGTCAGAAATCTTATAAGATTCTAACGTAGGTATAATTTAGGACACTAATTGGAACACCGCAGTGATCCCCCTTAAAATTAAACTGTCAGCAGAAACGGGTGGACTCCAAGATTTCTTTAGACACACATTAATAATACCTCAGATTGTCATCAGAAACGGGCGGACTCCGAGATTTCTTTAGACACACATTAATAATACCTCAAATTGTCGTCAGAAACGGGCGGACTCCGAGATTTCTTTAGACACACATTAATAATACCTCAGATTGTCATCAGAAACGGGCGGACTCCGAGATTTCTTTAGACACACATTAATAATACCTCAAATTGTCGTCAGAAACGGGCGGACTCCGAGATTTCTTTAGACACACATTAATAATACCTCAAATTGTCGTCAGAAACGGGCGGACTCCGAGATTTCTTTAGACACACATTAATAATACCTCAAATTTTATCACATTCACTGTAATATAATTGTCGTCGATTTATTGCGTTTTAAGGCAATGTTTAAAGTTATTGTACCTAGTCAGCGCATTATAGTATTTTTTTAATGATGACAACAATGATAATAATGAAAGATATCATAAAATAGTATCGCTTTTCCACTTCATTTACGCGGGCTATGCCACGGGGCGCCATCTTGTTTTTTTTTGTACGAGTTAAACAAGACAAACTCAAATCAAAATAACGAGGGTATCAATGACCCGCGTTACTCTCACCAGAGTACTGCAATGTTCATAATATTAGGTAATTGTTACCATAAAATACAATAAAAGTATTGTATGATATAGTTGAATAGTAAAAAATGTGAAGTGTTTTTATCAATCCGGTTAATTACTCCGAAAAGATATAATGTAGGTGTGTTTTTATCAATCCGGTTAATTACTCCGAAAAGATATAATGTAGGTGTGTGTGTACACACTATTTCAAAAACGTCCCTTCAAAACAGTGCTGCGTGTTGAATGTATGTGTGGATGTGTGTAGTGTAAATTTCATAATACGTTGATTTTTCCGGGTCTTACAAAACCATGTGAATTTATTAATCAAAACACGGTTCACGTCGCTTAGCGCGAAACTTTACTCAAAACGAGAATTTTCTAATTGGTATGGGCCAACATTCTAGTTGAATTCCATCTTGCTCTTATTGTATCAACTTATCAAATACCTGTAAATTAGTTATCCTCCTTATCACCATTCTGAATAATAACATTCAGGTCCATTAATGCCTATTGATATCGTATGCAATCAATCTTCCCCGTTAGTTGAATAAATCTAGACACTTGTTATATCCTGAGAAAAATCTCGAAATCCAACGTAATAGATAATCGAACCCACATCTCTTCTCTGTAAAATAATTAATTAATAGTAATACCTATACATTAATATTAACAGATACCGATTATATTCATCTATAAAAAAAATAGCTATCGTACTTCCGTTTTCATAGACTTCGTTGTCGTATCAATTTGAGGTTGCGGGCATGGGTACCGCTGCCCCTGAACTATCTATTGTATAACCAGCGCCTCAGTTATAGGTAATCCTCTCAAGAGATTAGCTACGTTTGGTATCGCTTTATTCGCTACAAGTGCCCGAGTCCATGTGGGGTAACGTCGGACTAGACTACCTGCCAACGAACCGTAATTTGGAGAGATGGATTCCAATGTCTGTCACACCTGGACACTGACCACCATATTTATATCCGCCCCTCATACCTCTTTCCTTCCTCTCCTTCCTTTCCTTAAAAAGACCCTCCACGTAGCACCCCCTAAGATGACATAAGTACTAAAGGAAATTATTTTCCTCAGTGTCTCCTGTGTGAAGCTTATTTTACTAAACATATTTATCTAATCGTTAATAGGTTTCTACTCTTCGTTAGAGAGATTGGCATGGATACGGAGATATATAATTTCGCAAGGAATCGAACCCGCGACGAAGTAAGGTGATTACGTCGGTGTGTTATGCATTATAATTATTCCAGATTCGAACTGGTAGGTATTTATATCCTATAAGGAAGGCAGTATCATTGAACACTAAAAATTATATCTCACTGGCAAATCAATTCGAGAATTGAACTCGATTAAATTTTATTGCTGTCGTTATTTTAACTGTTAAAAATCTGTTTTTAATAGGTAAATATTATTTTACCATTCTAAATCATCGGCTCTTTTCAACGAAGATAACGCTAACATATGGTCTCAATACACTCTGAGACTGGTCAATTTCTGTTTTTAAACTAATGGCCGTTATTCTAAAAATAATCGCATCTATTTGCCACTATTTCATAAAGGAAGTTAATATCGTTAAATACCTACTAAAAATATCTTCACGCTGCACAGACTACGTAGGTACTTTCCGATATTTGAAACAAATTCTTTGCCTATGAAAAAAAGGTTTATATTCTATGGTCTTATTGAGCTATTGTCTCCAAAGGAACCCAACATAACCATTGTCCATCGGCCGACTTGTCAAGAAATATTCCCGAAAGTGCATTTGTCAAGACAATAGATCTCGCCCGGTGCTCGGTCGTAAAAATGACCCCGTCGACCCTAGGAATATACCTGCTTTCGACCGTTTACCGAGGTTGACGGCTTTTTGTAGGATTTTTAACTAGAACGTCTTGATATTATTCAAAATGTGTTTAAAATATATTTAAACGTCGATCAAATTTAAATCTTAGGTCACACAATTTATTGGCGTATGCGAGCTGCATTTACTAAAGGAAAATTTGTTAAAGAACTAACTAACCAATAACCACCACGCCGTTTTTTGCAGAAGTTCACAATATGCAGTCATCAAATATGTCTAAAGCCATTTCAAGCATATTTAAACTTTAGGTTATTTAAAACCAAAATAAATGACGTTCAAATAAATGACGTCGCAGCAACGCCAAGTCAATAATATTATTTCACTCACGAATTGCTGACTAAAATATCTTAGACCTTAAATAGCTTTGGTATTATCTAATTCTGAGGTTTCAGTAACCATTTTGTTTCAAAGATCGCGTAAAACAAAACGAAGCTTTTCAACATACGGCGCGTGTGATTTATTTAACGGTCAAAACACGTGCTGGTTTTTAAATTCGGAGTTGCGACCGACAAAATGGCGGCGTTCGAAAACAAGCGTGAACTTTTTTGAAAATAGTCCTCAAACACTTGTGAGATGCTGGCTTTGCTTTATTGGCGTTTGAAAACACGTGGATCAAAAATGGACGATAATCGTTTAAAACGTCTCTCTTTCAAAAAACGGCGCGTTTCTAACACCAAACGCGTGGATCAATTTCTCGCAGACCAAACATAAACGCGAAGCACATGATTCGATTGTTAAACACGTGTGGGTTTCCACGCGGTGACTTCGATTAATTTTTTAAAAGGCTACCAGCGGTCTAAAAAACGTGCTGTTTTCAAAATGGCGGCATTTGAAAAATGCATAGACGTGGCCTCCAAGACAACGGCATTTAAAACGCGGGGGTTTTAACACAATTCAAAATCACTTATTTACCTATATGTTTAAATGGGAAAAATGATTATTATATACATACATATTTTATAGTACATACATCACGAAAAACAGCGTGGAGTTATGAAAAAAAAATCAAAGAAAGCGACAATTCATAATGAACCAAATCTAGCCCCGAGTTGGAAGCGACAGTGTTACATAACGACGGGCTCGAACCGCCTTGTTACGAACAGGTACAAATTAACAATCACAATGATTAGGACACAACAACAATGGTTCAATTTAAATACTTACAGAAACCAAATTATAATACAAACCTCCGGCTAGCGTCCTTCAGGGATATCGTGTTTTCAGTTCGTTTGGGATTTGATTCAAAACGACTGTCGCTTTATTGTTGGAATAATTATATATATAGGGTTTTAATAAATGAAAAGATCTCTTGTCGCTTTTAAATAATTGGTGAATTTATTAATGACTCGACGCTTCTAGGAAAAGCTTTTAATCTCTTTGTGAACTCAAGGTTAATGATTCTAACATATAATAAAAGGGTTGAATGATAACACATAATTATATAAGTTTTACGTACGTTACACTGTCACGGGCAGCATCTGGGCAGAGGACCTGATCCGGGAACACCACTGAGTTGATTTAAATATCCAAATTTAACTATATTTTGAATTACGTGTCCCAAACAATTGTTGGAATCAAAAGGGCGGTCGGCAATATGCCAAGAACCGTCCCTCACCACAGTTAAACCCAGAAGAGCCGGCAAGTGGCGGGCTGCAGCCCCCTGGCTGCTTGCTTCCCCCCTCCGACGGCGAATTCTTGACCAATCAAAAAGATCTAGCCGAAGTTGCCAGCTGTTGACAACTAGTATTTAGTACCTGACGACGGAAACATTCATATAGGGGTAGGAAGTTATAATTCAAGAAAGTACTTCATAACAAGGTACATTGTAGTGTCTGTTGGTTATTGTTCTGGTGGTGTAGTTATGTTGTAAGAGAGTTTTGTTTTTGTATTTGAACAGGAAATGTATTAGCATAAATTTTAGATGGAGTTGCCGTATGTTTAAGACGTTATACTCGATGAGGAGTCGTTTGGAGGGGTATCTTGTCGGTCGCTTGTTAATGACACGTATTACCATTTTTTGGGCTTTTAGTAGAGGTTCGATGATAGATTGTGCACAGCCACCCCAAGTTATAATGCCGTATGCTAGTAGAGATTGGCAGAGAGCGTAGTAAACAGTTTTAAGAGTTGAGGTAGTAAGGATATTTCTTAGGGTTCACATAAGAGAGTTTGCGGATGCGTGGGGTTAGACTGGCCAAGTGCTGATCCCAACGAAGGTGTTGATCAATGATGACCCCCAGATATTTTATGTGGGTGACGTGTTTCAAGTTTGGGCAATTACAGGAAGTGCAAGTTCTTAGACAGGAGTGAATTATTATCTGCTGATTGTTAGTAGGTTGGGTTGCAGCAGAAAGACTGAAGGTTAAGAATTTTGTTTTTCCAGCGTTAAGGGTTAGGAGATTATCATCTAACCATTTCTTTATCTGGCGTATGTCGTTTTGAGCTATGTCAAATGCTGCTTTCCAGGTTTTGTGTCTAGTTATCAGTACAGTGTCATCTGCAAAAGATATTAGTTTCCCGGTTATGGGAAGGTTACAGAGATTGTTGATGTAGATGAGGAACAGAATAGGGCCTAGAACACTTCCTTGTGGGACTCCGAAGTGGATTGGTAAGGGGTTACTTGTTGTGTTGTTAATTTTCACAGATTGCGATCTGTCGGTTAGGTATGATGAGAACCAGTTAAGAGTTCTACCTCGGATGCCTATTTGAGATAGTCTTTCTAGAAGTATGGGGTGGGAAACCGTGTCAAATGCTTTGGCTAAGTCTAGGAATATGGCTAAGCAGGAATCACCTTCGTCCAGGCTGTTAGTGATCTTATTCGTCAAGTCTAAGATTGCAGATTCTGTATTTAAATTATTTTGAAAGCCAAACTGATTAGGCGAGAGAAACTTCTGGGTTTCAAGATGGGAGACAAGCCTACTTTTAACAATTTTTTCAATGATTTTTGACAGGACACTTAGCAAAGAAATGGGTCTATAGTTTTCAATATTTGTTTTATCGCCACCTTTATAGATTGGGATAACTGTTGCATGTTTTAGTAGGTGTGGGAAAGAACCGCTTTTAAAGCTTAGGTTAACGATATGTTTTAACGGCGTTGTAATAAAGTGAACTATGCGTTTTATTATATAAGGAGAAATATTGTCATTACCAGCAGCACTGTTTGTTTTAATGGTGAGAATTGTGTCAACTATTTCTTTATTGGAGGTAGGGGCTAGGATTAGTTCCGGGTGCAAAGAGCTCTGTTGTTTTACCCGTGAGGTTAAGAGATTTTGTGTTTTGTTTGTTGCTTTTAGAATTTTGTTGGCTAAGTTCGTGCCGATGTTACTGAAAAAATGGTTGGCATGATCGGCTAAGGTTTTTGGGTCATCATGGACATGGATATTTTTCCCATTTATGGCGAGTGACTGCATTTTGAGTGAGGTTTTTTTTGTTTTCTGAGATGTCATTGACTACGTTCCAGATTATTTAACTGTCATATCCTGATTCTTCAATTTTTTTTTTGTAATAGTTTTGTTTGGTTATTGTTATGAGATTATTGCAAATGTTACGATACTTTTTATAGAAGCGCAAGAGTTGGGGGTCTGGGTTGTTTACGGATTGTTTATGAAGTCTGTCTCTTTTCCGTATACAGAAGATAAGGCCATTTGTAATCCATGGTTTTAGTTTCTTTTTTTTGTTTGATGCCATTATGATGGGGAAAGTAGCGTGGTTAATGTGGGCAGTTAGTGATGCAGAGAAATTTTCAAGAGCGTCATTGACATTTTCAGAAAGCAGAGTAGATTCCCATTTTTCTTCTTCTACTGACTTTATCAAATGATCCATATCAACAGTTTTATGGGAAGGATTACTGGACTTAGGGGGAGAAGATTTTGAGTTGAGAAGTTCGAGAATGGTTGAGTAATGGTCAGTTACAGTGGATTCGAATACAGCTGTTTTAGCAGTTCGCTTTGATCTAACCATAATATGATCTATGCATGTCTTAGTAGTGAGGGTGACTCGTGTAGGTATGTTGATGTGTGGTATAAGGCCATGTAGTGCCATTAGGTTTAGGTAATTTGTAGCGTGGGGGCTGGATTCATTTAGGATGTCTATATTGATATCACCGATTATGATGAGATCCTTAGTTTTTTCATCGATATTTTTTTCGAGAGAGTAGAGAAAAGGGGTGACATTGTTGGACTTAGGGGAGCGGTATATTGCGAGAATATTTAAGTTATCGATTGAGATATTAAGACAATTTGCATGGTCAACTGAAATTTCGGATACTGCATGTTTTAGGTTAGACTTGACATAATATCAAAACCATTTAAATACCCCCAATCCATTATAACCTTGTACAACTCGTTGGTCAGAAGTAATTTGGAATATGGGAGTGTTATCTGGAATCCACATTATTTAAAATATTCTAAAACAATTGAATCTGTGCAAAAAAAATTCCTAAGACTGCTATCATTTAAACTTGGATTTAATGCCATACTCCAATCCTATGAGGAACGATTACAACACTTTAATTTTACAACATTGGAAAAAAGAAGACAATTTGCTGACTTAATATGTTTATATAAAATTATTCATGATAAACTTTTAACCACTCATTGTCTGAGCAACATACATATTAAAGTTCCTAATAGACGTAACTTAAGAAGTCAAAATATATTCCATATTGAAATATTTAATAACAATATTGCATACTTCAATCCATTGTCTCGAATGTGTCGTTTGTACAACACAATTGAATGTGACCTTATTGATATCTTCACAAACAGTCTCGAATATTTTAAAAAACAAATTAAAAATCTTCTATCATGATATGTCATGGAAGAAGATTTTTAATTATTCTTAATTGATGATATGTCAGGATTAATGATATGTCACGATTGTTAATTGCTTTATTATTATGTCTTTTCTTTATTTTAACTTTATTATCCTTTCCAGAAACGTTTCTTTCTCTGTACACTTACCATGTTTTAAATTTCATGTCTTATATTTCTTTTTTATTATTATTATTATTTCTGTATTCTTTTCACTACTAGCATCTCCGTCTAGCAACAACTAAACCTTAATTACGCATGCTGTGAACATTTCTAATTGGATTGTTAATATCAGTTCATATTCCAACGTAATAATATTAATGCAATAATTTGTTAACACTCTGTAAATGTTTCAAACAATAAATAAATAAATAAATAAACTATGACCCCATCGGATTGGGACCTGTGCTGAGACGTGTTGTACACAGAGTAGTTGTTTAATAATTTCGGGATGTAATTAACGTTAATCCAGCACTCTGACAGAACAATGATGTCAAATTCATTTCCTATGTCAGTAAGTAGAACAAGTAGGTTATCAAAGTTTGTAATTGGTAAACTTGTACTATGTGATATGTGATTGGTAAACTTGTACTTCTATACTCTTTAGCTGAGTTGATAATAGTTGACTGGGACCTGTTTGTTAGATAGCTCTCAAATCATTTGAGGGAAGTGCCTTTTATTCCTATCTGCAGGAGTTTTTTCAGAAGTATGCGGTGAGATACAGTATCAAAGGCTTTAGCTAGATCCAAGAATACAGCGAGGGGTTTACGACTTTTATCGAGTTTATCAGAAATTAGTTTAGTGAAATTTGCAATTGCGTCTGAGGCACTACGAGCTTTGTGGAAGCCGTATTGATTACTTGACAGGATTTTATTATCTTCGAGAAACTTGTAGAGTCTTCGTTTAACTGTTTTTTCAATTATTTTTGAAATAGGACTCAGTAAGGATATTGGTCTATAGTTATTCACAAATGATCTGTCCCCTGATTTAAAGATAGGAATAATGGTTGAATGTTTTAGGGTGCTTGGGAAAAGGCCAGTTCGAAAACTTAGATTTGTGATATGTTGAAGGGGTTTAGTGATGATTGGTTTGAGGTGTTTAATTAGTTTAGTGGATATATTGTCAATTCCCGTGGAGTGTGTATTTTTGAGTGAAGATATGATTTCATTGATTTCTCGTTCTGATGTTGGAGCGAGATTAAAAAGGTTATAACTCAGATTATCGAGCGAGATATTATTTGCAAGGTTATCTTCAGATGTTCTATTTCTATTTAGGATATTATTTGAGAGGTCTGATCCGATTGTGGAGAAGAATAGGTTGAAATGCTTTGTGATTGTTTCGGAGTTTTCAATTGCACTTAATGTTTTATCTGCGATGGTGATTTTATTTATGGGTGTGGTCACTTTTTCTGTGTAGCATATTTCTTTGATAATATTCCAGATTTGTTTAGTATCATTAGCAGCTTCGTCTATCTGTTTCCTATAATACTCTTCTCTGGCCGTACAGGCTATTTTTTTTACAAGTATTTCTGTATCGTTTATAGAATAGTCGTAGTCAGTAGTCAGTAGTCAGATTCGTAGTCAGTGGGATTATTTTTACAATATTTATGGAGTTTATCCCGCTTACGTATACAGTGTAAAATGCCATTTGTTATCCAAGGTTTTAGTTTAATTTTATGTCTACTTTGGTGGTTGTTTGTGTTTGATGTGGCATTTTCTAGATGTTTATGAAGGATGTCGATGAGAGATTCACATGCTAGGTTCGGGTCACTAAGTTTATAGAAATTTGACCAGTTTTCCTCGGAAACCAGTTTGAAGAGAGTGTCATATGAAATTTTGTTTAGTTGTATAGTAGATGCTGGTGATTTTGGTATTTTATGGGAAATGGGTGTGATAGTGGCGTAGTGATCTGTAACAGTACATTGATATATTAAAGATTTGATATTTAGTTTGCATTTGGCAAAAACGTGGTCTATGCAACTGGCGGATAACTCTGTGACACGAGTGGGGGCTGTAAAAGCTGGGAAAAATCCTTGCAGAGTTAGAAGATTTATGTATTCGTTTGCTTGGGGATGCATTGTATTTATAATATTGATATTAAGGTCACCAATAATAAAGACATTTTCATGATCTTTAATACATACCAAAAGTTGATTAAATGCGTTTAAAAATGGTGTTATGTTGGATGTGCTCGGTGATCGGTATATAGATACTATAGTAACGCTGTTTTCTATTTCGAGTTTGAGAAGATTTGAGTTAGTTATTGTGATTTCCTGTACAGAGTGTTGTATATGATTTTTTATGTAAATAATGACGCCATCATTTTGTGATTGATTATTCTGGGTGCTGTATTGATTATAGTTTTTTATGTTTTTTGAAATATAGTTATCTTTGATCCAGCATTCGGTCAAAATAATCAAGTCAAAGTCTGAGTCAAGTTATGTAAGTAGTATCATTAGTTCAGTGAAATTTTTATTAATACTTCTGAAATTCATGGAAAATATTTTTAGGTTAGATTGATTTAAGGTTTTTCGAACTTCTATAGAGCTATTTGTTTCGATATATGGAATCTGTGACATGTTGTCCAAAATATTTGTTATGTTTTCTTCCATTTTTTAAAGTTGGAGTGGTACATTTAATATAGAGTGCTATTTTAATATTTTGTTCAGGTATTTCTACCATTGATATTGTTTGTAATGAAAACAAAGTTACTTGTATAAGATGTATAAACGGTTTAGTCACATCGGTTTGAATAAGACTGAGGGGTTCTGCATGTTTAAATAATAGGTTGAAATCACCATTTAAAATTTTATAAAATATAAGCATATAAAGAGAATATAGAATAACACATAAAGAGTATATAACATAGGCATATAAAGTACATAGTGTTAGCTTTGTGATATAAGGATTTTGTTGTTGTGAATTTATAATATAAGCATATATAGTATGTATAACATAAACATAGGTATATAAGGTACACATATAGTTGTTGA